>CM036243.1:20077402-20677402 GCA_020698575.1 Bostrychus sinensis
AGCAGAAAAGAAAAGTTGTAATAGAGAGAGGGGTGTTATTGATGACATAATCAGAGTCAGAGTAAGATGCAGTGAACCCTCTAGACGATGACACCAACATAAAAATCCACACAATATTGTTTTAAATTTCATGCAGCTCTTTTCCTTTTGCCAGAAAACAACATGCAGCCCCTTTTAGTTCACATTTACTCCACTTCTGTTTGTCCTCAGACTGTGACCAGATGCATGATAATTCTGTTTTGTCTGGTTTACTAAATGGATGTAAATCCAATAGCCATCTGTTTACTGCTGCAGCAGATTTTTGTCTTTGATTATATTTAACTTGCCTGCTTTTATTCAAGTGCTCTAAGTGCATGTGAGTGGTAGGGGACAGATCCTCCTCGTCCTGTTGCTTGGTTCGTTAGTAGTTGTGTCACCCTGTTCTGTGTCCATTTTGCTATAATTAAACCATTATGGAGGGACTGCATGGCTAATTAGCTGACATCATTACTATCACTCTGGTTTTTATTCTTATCTCTTCTTCCTCTCCAACCTTTTGCCCTGTGTCTCTGTGTGATCAGCCTGATCTCATCTGCAAAGCAAGGATCTAAGTAGTAAGTTTAGTGGGTGTTTCAGTTGCTGTATTTACTTTATCTTAATTACTGGGTAGTTCCTGTTTGAGTGTACTCAGAGGTGTGACATTATGCCAGCAACACACTCTGTTATTCAAGCTTCAAAAATGTTCATCAGTGCCTGATTCAGGCTTACTAAAGGCAAATGTTGAGATAGGCTTTTCTTCCCTGATTTCTGGAAAGAACAGTCATCAATAGCAAGACAGATGTCCTTTTGGAGTTATGAGAGAGTCTTTCACAATTCTCAATCCAGTCACATATCTGCACATCACCTAATTGAGTAGTATTGTAGCATTTAGTACAGTTAATGTAACCAGTATAGCAGCTGCACCTCATGTAGAAGGTACAGTGTTCAAATCCCTGCTTGGACAAGCTAAGATGCTAACTGCAGCCATGAGGGGTCACAAGCCAGAGAGGTTTGCAGCAGGGGTAGGGGCCTTCTGACCTATAAAACTATAAACTTGTTCAAAGTCGTTGAATTTCTGTGTACTTCACACTAGTATTGTCATTCTTCCAATCATCTTCCCCATGATTTAAATTTTTCTAACCCTTTTTTCCTCCTTTCTTACATTCTTTCTCTGATTCAACAGCAGCTCTCAACTGGGGTGTGCCATCAAATAAAAATAATCAATAATACAGCCTATATGACGTCCTAAGGTCAACAAACAGGGCTTTAGGATTTGATTGTGGCTGTAGCTGTAGTCACTAGTTTCCATGCTGTTACTGTTGACCGTCACCCCTGTCTGTTTGACTTGAATTTCCCATTAGGATCTAGTTAGGTTGTAATTGTGGTTAAAGATCATGGGGTTACACTACAGCCCACAGAAAGTGTTAGTTAATGGACAGTCAAATGCGTGCAGTCAACTGAACACCAGTGTACTTATTTGTAAGTGTCAGTTTCAAATTACAACATGCTCTGGCAAATCTTTACACTGTGCAGATGTAAGTGACTTAGAATGAGTAACTAGTAATCTGTTTGTTTTAATGCTTAATATAACTTTATTATGAATGTCAAAGTACAAGTTTCAATACTAATTTCTTATCTGCATATGATTTATTTTTCATGCATTTTACTCTATTTGATAAAAACACTTTGTCAACCTGTATCTCGCTCATTCATTCATGCCGTAGATGGTGGTGGGGTGAGAGGTGGAGGGTAATCCTTCAGGATCAGCTGTGTGTGGGTGGACATGAGCTGCCAAAGCCTCCCGTGTCGGTCTCTGTAATGTCTGTCTGTACTCTCTGTCTCTGTCCTTAACTAACATAATGAATGCTGCAGCCTGTCCTGCATGTGCATTACCTGTACTAGTACCTGTTCACACCCTGAAATACTGTATGTCATGGGGCAAGTTAAACCAGTTGGTTTTCCAACAATGATTTAATTTGTTCAAGTCAGGCCAAAGAAGGTATTTAGCACATTACTTTGTTGCTGATCATATTATTGCAATCAGTTCTCTTATGCTGCTCAACTATAAAGACTACTTTTATGGCACAGACTGAACATAGGTATAGTACACAATCACCATTTTACCATTACATTGGGGCATTGAAAATCCATGACTGTGTACCACACACTTGAAGAAATTACAAAATGTATTAGGTATTCTCTTTTTTCACACTGGTATTTTAATTTCATTTGGTGGGGAGAGGTTTCAAGTAGTGAGTCTATCTTGCTCGTCACAACAGTTGTTTATTTAAGTATGTGGTGATGCCTAATGTGTACTCGGTTAGAGTAGATGCCTAAACCAATCAAGCTTAATCAACAATGTAATATAAGAGAGATTTAATTGCAATAAACATTCTCAATAGTGTTTGCTTACTATTTACTAAGACAACAGTTCATATTTTTTAATATTGCCCCCTCTGAGATTGTGACAGTAAAATTGCTGAAGCAAAAAGTATAAAAAACTCTCTACAGCCTCCAGAGGCTGATGCCAAATCGTGTGAAATGGTAAATGTGGCATCGATTCATGTGGCGCCTCACCGAGTGATACTGTCCTTACTCTTCTTGAGATATGAGACTCGCCACTGCTTATCTCATGATTTATGTCCTATGGGTCAAGCTTTTTTTTATGTACTTTTTCTACACAGTCTTACTTTTATGCTCCAGTCGATGCCTCAGCCTTATCCATAACGTGTAGAGTGAATGAAAGTCCTCTGTTCCTCAGGAGTTTTAGGTGCAGTGCAATAAGAAGTAAAGTGGCTTGGAGTATGTTCTTGATGCAAATGCGCATAAAAAGGACTGGATCTTGGAAAAATTACAAAGTGGGAAAAAGAAGCACTTTGAGTCAGTGCTCAGAAATGTGGCAGGTTTAAGCATACAGTATGCATATTGTTTTGGCAACATAACCAAGCAAAATTGAGCTACACCTTATTTATATTAATTCTGTAAAAAAAACTTTGATAACTGGTTGTAAAAATGTATTTAAACAATTTGACAAAGTACCCTAAATTATATTGGTTGTATCTGCTGTAGTAACTATTATAAAACAAATCACTAGATATATAAAAAGGCACTGTGCCATTTTTATATATTTATTTATTCTGGAAAGTGCCTGGGGCAATACAGTGAAATAAACAAAGAGTAATGAAGAATAAAAAAACATTTTCATTTACAATAACTAAACACTAAACTGCTAGACCTAACAGATATTGCATATACTCTATTAGTGTCACATACTGTATTGTCCAAGCAATGGGAAACTGTTTTAATAGACTCTGGTTACTATCTGAAATGGTTGAAAGGGTCTTTTCAAAATTGAAGGGGTTCATTAGTTTTTAATTCACATCCTATGAAAGCTATTTTAAAAACACAACTGTTCGTAATCAGCAATAAGTGCTGCATTGTCTTTTCAATGAATATTTTCACACTCAGTGGCTTACGGCGCTGCTTGGTGTTTTAAATCCTTTTTTTTAAGTAAGCTCAAGAAGAAAGATCAAGGGCACTGCCCAGTTTTGCTTGCAATCTGATTTTTTTGTAAAACACTTAAAAGTATTTTGTGCTGTTTGTTGTTACAGGATCCTCGAACCAAGCACAAGTTTAAGATCCACACCTATGGCAGCCCCACATTCTGTGACCACTGTGGCTCTCTGCTCTATGGTCTTATCCATCAAGGCATGAAGTGCGACTGTGAGTACTTACACTGTGCAAACACTATGTATTTAGTCATGTAACTTTATAAGAGTAAATTTTTTTAAGGCACCATTAAAAGTCTGTTAACTGTCCAGTTGTCCTTCATGTGGTTTATGTTAAAATGTTTTCACAAAGAGGTAGTGTAAACAAAAGCAGGGTAGTTATAGCCTTTGATGCTCCCTCAAAATAGTTATGTTAAAAAATCTATAGCTATAAAAAAATGGATGATTCTTTTTTTTTACTTTTTATTTGTTCATTTCTTAAACTTTTTTTTATTTTTAACTTTTATATTGTCAAATTTGTCATGATAGAACCCCATTTTATGGTCTAAAAACTTTTGTCACTTGTTTTTGCTCCCATTTTTCATCAGCTGAACTCAAAGATTTAAGAATTTTGCTATGTACACAAAAGGTCTATTTCTCTCAAATATCACAAATCTGTTGAAATCTGTGTTCGTGAGCACTTCTCTTTTGCTGAGAAAATCCATCCACCTCACAGGTGTGGTACATCAAGATGCTAATCAGACAGCATGAATATTGCACAGGTGTGCCTTAGATTGTTGATTGTGGCCTGGGGAATGTTGGTCGACTCTTCAATGGCTGTGCGCAGTTACTGGATATTGGCAGAAACTGGAACACACTGTCGTATTCGCCAATACAGAGCATCCCAAACATGCTCAATGGGTGACACGTCAGGTTAGTATGCTGGCCATGCAAGAACTGGGATGTTTTCCAGGAATTGTCTACAGATCCTTGCAACATGGGGCCGCGCATTATCATGCTGCAACATGGGGCCGCGCATTATCCATGCTGCAACATGGGGCCGCGCATTATCATGCTGCAACATGGGGCCGCGCATTATCATGCTGCAACATGGGGCCGCGCATTATCATGCTGTAACATGGGGCCGCGCATTATCATGCTGCAACATGGGGCCGCGCATTATCATGCTGCAACATGAGGTGATGGTCATGGATGAATAGCACAACAAAGAGCCTCAGAATCTTGTCACAGAGATACTGTGCACCTGTGTTTGTTGTCCATAACATACACCTGCTCATACCATAACTCCACTGCCACCATGGGCCACTCGATCCACAACGCTGACATCAGCAAACCGCTCACCCACACGACACGGTAGGTCGAGAAATAAACATTCAATTCATGGGCAACAGCTCTGGTGGACATTCCTGCAGTCAGCATGCTGCAGTATTGCGACATCTGTGACATTGTGCACTCTAACACTTACATATTAGAATGGCCTTTTATTGTGGCCACCCTAAGGCACACCTGTGCAATATTCATGCTGTCTGATTAGCATCTTGATATATCACACCTGCAGGGTTCTCGCGACCCCCTTTTTTCGATCGGTAAACGGACATTTTCCCCCAGCTAATCAAATGTTGTTTTACCCCAGCTAGTACCTCATACTGTGCAGTTACTAGTAAGGCCCCAAACACACTGGATGGGTAACTGCAGCATGGTGACACCGTCAGGGAACCGTTTTCACTTCAGCACCCAGCTTAGCAGATCAGAGCAGTCACACTGCCGGCGTGAGGCACGAGGCATGATGGACTCGTCAAATGGGGCTGTGACGCCATCAAACCCACGCCGAATTTTGATGCTCAGGGCTGGCGCTGGGTCTCATTTTTCACCCAAAATATACACAAAATTAGCATATATTGTTATATTTTGGAAACTACTATGAGCACTACCCATACCTGATAAATTTTTTGAATGTTTGGTGGATTTCTGGCTCTGATGGACCGTGAACTAGGACTTTCACTTTTACTGTAAAAAGTCTTGCATTTGGAATGTCCACTTTACAGAGATAGTAAACATACGCCTCTTTAGACAAATATAGTCACCATAGGACGGTTATATGTGGCTGTACTCTCATATAGACTTCTGAATGTTTTTTCTGTAGAGAAGGAGCTGCCAGCAGCGAAATGCTCATGTAGCCAGAGTGTACAACCTTGCGTCGTTGTGATGCAGCTGTGACGCCAGTACACTCGCTGCAGCGCCCAATGCAGCCAGTGTGTTATGCTGCCTTCATGATACATCGGAATCTCGGAAATTCCGACCTCCAAGTCGGAAAAACATCTTTGAATGTTCATTTATCAGTAAACGTAGAAATAGAAATATCCACTGATATAACTCAATGCCACACCAAACAGTTTTATCAAGGTATTTATTTGTTTCCTATAAAACAACATGGTAATGCAAATATGGTTTTGTTGTTATTGTGCTGAGCCACGTGTGTTTTCCGAGCTGAACTCGTGAACGGATGTTTTTTGGAAGTCGGCTTTTTTAAGTTGGGACTACCGAGATTCCGATGTATCATGAAGGCAGCATTAGTCCCATTAGATACAAATCTTATCTACTGTAATCGGCGATTACAGTTGCGTGGGATGTGTAAAGTTTAATAAAAGTACATCTAGCCAGTCATATACCAGAGTCCGCCCCCCGAAAGAGGTAAACGTCTGTGACGTTATGCGTAGTAGGTCACTATATCAGACGGAGTTCCTTGCACAGTGACATGTGATCACAATGGCGGCCACAACAAGCCCTCGCCTTCCGATGCTGGGCATCCGTCGCGATTCAGATTGTTACGGTTGTTTGCTGGAGAGTTGTAAATAAATAATTTTGTCACAAATGCATGGGGCCTCGGATTATGAAAAACTACAGAGAATAACCGGATTAAGGTATCTCAACAGCATGGTGTTCTATACATCAAAATATCGCCCGGATATGCTCAGAAAGGCCGTTTTCAGGTTGGGAAATACAAAAATTTTCCGTGGGTATTCGTGGAGGGGGATAACCCCAATGATGCCAAGGTGGGCTTTTTTTTTTTTTTTTTTTTTTTTTTTTTTTTTTTTTTTTTTTTTTTGGCGGAAACCCTGCACCTGTGAGGTGGATGGATTTTCTCAGCAAAGGAGAAGGGCTCACTAACACAGATTTCCACAGATTTGTAAACAGTATTTGAGAGAAACAGGCCTTTTGTGTACATAGAAAAAGTCTTAGATCTTTGAGTTCACCTGATGAAAATGGGAGCAAAAACAAAAGTGTTGCTTTTAAACTTTTGTTCAGTGTACTGAATGCAAATGAAATTATTTATGGTTTTATTATTGTAGCCTGATACAAATTAAAGATTACCACCATTATTAATGTTATTATTTTGCCATGTCCGGTTTAATAAAATACTCTCATTAAAGCACCTTCGTACAAACGTGCTCATACAAAATCAAGCTATAAAAATATATTTTTACTATATAATATATATGACTTTATTTACTATATATTTTACATTAAAATTTTTTAAACCAGCATCTTTTCTCATTATACATATATTATTCATTTTGTAAGCGTTAAATTGCCAAGTTTTTCATGATAGAAAGGAATAGAAAGGTAGATAGAAAGGCTCATCATGTAGTTGCCACAACTACAACTTGTTACAAATACCTAGTCAAAAACTCAAATACTGTCTGCTACTTTTCCTAGACACTTTCATACCTCCACAGGTAACACATTCACAAACTTTATACTTCAGAGCTCAGAGGGGTGGATATAGTGCAAGCGCCCTCTAATGGAAAAAGCAGATATTTATTTAATTTGTCATGTAAGGTATAAAATGACATCACCAGAAAGAAAACTTACTTCAGAGTACACATTTAAAGCTAGAGGCCTCAAATGAAGTGGAGATATTGAAATATCCATGTTTAATACTTTTTATTAGAGCAGCGACAAAAATAGTGGTTTGAATGGGTTTCAATGTGCACACTTTAATGTGAGTATTTTGGTTCATATTGTTTGCAATAGGATAAAAATGCACTACCTAGCATAAATGATCAACAATATGCATGAAAAAAATCATAACATATGCTTGAAATAAAAGGGTTTGGCGCACATGCACATTGTATTTTTTTTATTTTTTGATTTTCAGTTAATTTGTATAATAAGCTCTAACCCTCTTAGTGCTCAGTGGCTGCCTCTGCCCCTCACTCTTATTAAAATGTGTGTGTGCACGTGGCAGTCTGCCCCTTGATTAGACTTCATATTGTGATTTTAATATCCCCTCCTCATTCTTCTTCCCTTAATCTTGCATTACTGTATTAACATGCAGTACCTTAAATAGCTCCTTCATCTCATTATTCACCACTTAATACAATTTTAGTCCCATGTGCTCTTATGCCTTTTGTATAACTATTCACGCATCAGTCATATTGTGCAGGAGCGTATAAAAAGCCTGTATTTTTCAGTATATGTCACTCTTGGACCCAGACCTGACTTTATGATGAACTGTTCCCAGTCAGTGCATTCACATGCGTGACATCATTACGCTAAATCTGGGTCATAACCTTGTTACATCGTCTTGCACACAAGCCTCCAATCCTTTAATATTGTTCCTGCTGTGTACACCAGACCTCAAATAAAATTGAAGTGTAGCCTTGCAAAGCAGCTTACTGTTTTTTACTATAATTGCTTTTATCTCCTCAAAAAAAAAAAAAAAAAAAAACTTCTAATAATAGACTGTTGTTGCTAAACTATAAAAGAAAATGTATTTGGAGAATAAAGCAGAATATCCTGGCACTATTTCTAAACAAACCTTTTTATTGCTCATCACTGAATTTTTTGCATGCATATTATCAAAAATAGGCATTTACATTAACATGTAAAAATGGTCAACTATTCCCAATCTTAAATGGAACACTGGTGTGATGAAACTGATGTTCAGTCCTTTGTAATTTGTTATAAGTCATTATATTTTTACACTGCTATGAGTCATATGGGTACTAAAAGGTGACAAAAATTACTTTACTGCCAGATGTTATTGTCTCTGCCTTTATGCATATTATGAAATAAAACACATTTGGCTTTGTTTTCTATAATTTATACAATAGCTTTTTATTAAATTCAGTTGAAGACAATAAAACAAATAATCTTAAACAACGATCGTTTCTCTCTCCTCAGCCTGTGATATGAATGTGCACAACAAGTGTGTGACCAACGTGCCCAGTATGTGTGGAACGGACCACACTGAGAGGAGAGGCAGAGTCTTCTTAAAGGTGGAGGTCAGCGATGATAAACTGCAGGTCACAGGTAGGTATTTGGACATCACACTCTGTCTGTAAACACGATAGACACACTCTCAAAGAAGAAGGACGTGTTTAGGGGTCGATAGGTGCTTTTTCACAGGCTTTTTAGATGGTTGCCAGGTTGGATAAGTATACACTTTTCCAGCATTTTTTTTTTTTTCAGACTGTGAAACTGATCTATTAAGCTTGTCGATAAAATCTGTCGCTGATGCTCTTTGTCCTCTGCTGCCATTAACCTTAAGTGAACTCTAGACTCTGTTAGCTGTAGCTGCTTGTGCTGTGGCAGATTCAGCTGCCTAATACATACCCTGTCAAAGACGGATTGATTAAACCTCTTACATAAAACATTGTCACAGTAAGAGACACTTCACAGTTACAACACTTGGAAGGCAATCCCTGGTCCAAAATAAAAAAAAAAATCTGCACTGTTGTGTGTGGTCTGCTGCGTAGGCCTTGTTTTGTTACTCTTTTTAAACAGTCACGACTTCCTCTGTGTTGGCTGGAGTATATCTTGCAACTCAATTGATTCTTGGATGCAAAATTAACTGACTGACTATAAGGGTATTTTTCAAGGTACAAAGTTTATAAAATGCCCATCAACAAAGGCAAAAAGTATATGTCTTCGTTGGTATATTGCCATTTAGGAATCAATCTAAAAATATTGCATATAAGTTCTAAATCAAAGACACATTCATCAATTGAATAACTTTGATTTTAATGAATGATCCTCTCTGCCTGAGTATTATTATTTGAAACAGCAACAGTGATGGATCTAGTGCAGGAGCTTATTTCGCACTGAGCCACTGTAATAATAAGGCATTAGCGCATGTGCCAGAACAATAGCAGTGGCAGGGGTCTAACAGAACACACAATGATTCAATTAGCCGACAAACAGGGGTCAGAGCGAGACAAGAGCCTGCCACAATTATCCACTTACCACATTGTCACTGAGAGCAAGGACCTAAAAGGACAACATAAGAGAACAGAAGCATCATTTTATTCATTTTTCAAATAATAATAGGCACAATAATTGTAAGTTTGCTTGCAGAAGTAATGCCATATCTGGATCTGGCCTCTGTTATGTTATGTATACTGCTTTATGTTTCTGATGCTGAGCAAGAGCAAGAGGATAGCTGTGTCATCATTTGCATGCATTTCTTTCCGTGTGTGTAGGTTTGTGTATGAAACTGCTGTACCACTGCACTGCCCACTCAGGCCAGATTATATCACAGATTACATTAGCTCCTGCAGACGCTCAGCAGACAGCCTTCAGGAGATATTGTGGTTGCTTGTGGAAAGTTTACCCGTCATGTGGCACAATACAGGTTTTCATGTCAGTCTGTGTGTCCAGATTGGGTCTAGGAAATGTTGACCTCTGCAGTTGAGTTTGGCTTTTGAGAAATTAATTGCATGACTGATTGTGTCCGTTGTGAAAATATTTATGAGATTTTAAAACAGAGGGAGACTGTTTACATGATTAAAAAAAAAACCTTTTAGTGAAATTAATCCAGCTGATAAAGTTCAGAGCAGAAGGTTACATGGAACATCTGGACAGGATTCTTGTATCATCAGGATTTTGTTGTAGTCAAAATCAAAATCAACTTTTTTGAGTGTTCTATCATGTTATATTGTTGTCCCCTCATGAAAAACATACCTGGAGTTGTGTTTTGCTTCATTCATGCCTGTTTGAATAATCCTGTAGTCTCTGGCACTGAGTTTCTGAGGCCTCAGAACACTAGGTTCCACAAACCTCTGCCTCTATATTCCTTTTAATGTGTGGATAAGCTCTTGTTTACTGTGAGTTAGTGCTCACATAAAATAACAGAAATTCATTAGAAATGACAATCGTTGTTAATTCTATTTTATGGAGTTCTTAAAGCTATATTTTGTAAATTTATTAACGTTCAGGTTTTCATTTGTGAGAAGGCAAGTGTTATATCTGACAAGTTAGATATGTTAAACACTAATTTATGACATAATTGACCAATGACATCAATATTCTGACTTTTTGAGAAGAAAAGCATAAACATAACAAAGGAAAAATTACTACTTATTTTGGAAGACAAGACTATATGATTGCAGCAAGTTCAGTGTTGTTTAAACTTTAATGTGGAATATACTGTTGTATTATTACTAAACAGTTCCTAATACTAACAGTTCCGCAGCTGCCAAAGCAGTCAATAGTCCATACATGAACCCACACATAAACTCCAAACAAACAACTGGCATAGAGGCGCTCTGTGCAGAATGAAACCAAGAGCCAGTTGAAAACACCAGGCACGCAGAATATTAAAATGTGCAGTTGTGTTGAATTGTGTGTTTGGGCCAAAGCAAGACACAAGATCTGTTTCACTGGTAAACTATGGTGTAGGCTAAGTGCATTGGCCTGTACAAAACTGCTTTTGTGTCTTTCTCAAGCCTGTATAGTTAGGAATGTCAGTGACACTTTACAGAACAATTTTATATTTTTTCTATTTCCTGAAATGATTTATCTCACTATCAGTAAAACTAGTTGTCCTCTCAGCACTAAAGGTGTGCTGTAGGTGTGTAGGTCAATGTTGGTACAGAGATGTGGGCGGATCAGCAAAGACACTTTTTCCTGTTGAACCTTGTGGAGGTGTTTTGTCCTTTTACAGTTAAAGACCTTTCAGTGCCTTCTAGATATTACAGCCAGGAAACAGTAGTGATTTTGGCAGTGATCTTTCTTTGTTTTAAAATGAAGCACATTTTGTTTTGAATCCTCCAGTCAGTTTAAAGTGAGTTTGTGAGAACACTTATTGAGAGGTGGAAGAAGCACTACATGTCTGTACTCCAATAAATGTTCTGTTTCTACAAAATAACAGCACTTGAGTAGAAGTAACAGTAGTAAACAATATTATTTGACTAAAATATTTAAGTATTTAACCAGTGTTTCTTTTTACTACTACCAGTACTTCTACTTACTACCACTGCTACTTTAAATTACTATTAAATCTTCTTGCTACTACTGCTACACCTAAGACAGGGTAGACTTTTTATTAAAGTCTTGTTTTTACAACAACAACAACTACTACTACAACGACTATTACTACTACTGTGCCAAAACCTTGATTCTAAAAAGTTTTGATTGTGAGGCACATGTTCTATCCACCTATTATCTGTTTCTATAAATTTTACTCAATCAAAAGTAAAATAATGCTTTAATAATGTACTGTAAAGTATCTCATTGTTACTTTCCACCTCTAAAAATACTCCATATGGCTGTTGAAACTTTTAGCTTTTATATAAAAAATCTGCTAAAGCGATTGGAAAACTGAATTGAACACAACAAAAACTCTTTGAGGCCAAACTATTTTGACCCTTTTATTTTTGGCTCTGTACATAAGAGGCAGCGTCTGGATGCTGTCCATGGGTTGCCAACTGATAATCAGTACCCACTGGTTTGAATGCTGCTGATTTCCTGCCACCATTTCCATTTTTCAGTAATTTCTGTTTCTTTGTAGTGTCATGAGTCATCGTATTTAAAAGCCTGCAGGTTCTTGCCAAGAGGAAAATCACTTCAAAATCCTTCTTGTCTCTAAACGGCATGAGATGGAACAGCTGACCAGACTTTTCCTGGTTACTCCTATGTTCCACTGTTTCAGTCCTTCACAGTATGGAAGATAGTGCTCTGTAGTACTTAAGCCAAATATGCAGTTTTACTTAGGGCTGCTACAACTAATTACAACACATTCATCTGTTATAATAGATTGGAGCTGAGCCTTACACTGAATGGCCACCAACTGGACTCTGAAACGTGGCATGTGCTAAGAGAGGAGGTTTTATTACCAGGCCAGCGCAATAAAGTCACAAAGACAGAATGTACATTTTTTCTTTGTGTGTGTAATTGTACATACAGTATGCAAAAGTAGTTTTATCAAGTATTATACTTATAGATTTGTCTTCTTAAATTTTTTTAAAAACTACAAAAATATAAAATGCCTCAAGTTTTTTTTGTTTTTTTAGTCCAACAGATCTTCCCGCATTTACTTGTGCTTTAATATCCCATTGTAATTGATTAATAAAAAAAGCATTTAAATTGATTATAAAAATGATAAAAAATATTGTTTATTGCAGCTCTATTTTGTTTCATTATACACACATTTGGTCATTTGTGTCTAACCCTCCCTAAAACACATAATGCAAAGCAAACAACGGAATGACAAAAACAAATCAATTATTAATAACATACATGCTGTACAGTTAATACAAGTTTTACCTTGCTTTTGCTGTTGATATTATTTTGTTATAGACATTGTAGCTCAAAGATTTAAGGCAGGTTTAAAGGATCTCTTCTCTTTGTGCCAGGGCGGCAGTGCTCTTGGAGACTCTATTTAACCAGGGAGGCAACAGTAAACACAGCTGACCTTATCTTAGTGATAGGGTCACCACAAAACTCCAGCATTTTTCTGCCATTTACTACACATTAGAAATGATTTCAGTGCAGTGTGAGTAAACCATATGGCATGTTGTTTACTCATTTTAAAAGGTGGTGGTAGAACATTTGGCTTGCGTATACAAAATGTAAAATAAGTACTTTTACTATATTATGCTACTGCTAAAGGAGCAAATAGTGAGGAAGCCAGACATAGTTTTCAGCTCAACTACACTTTTAAGTGAGCACATTACTCAGCTCATTCATAAATAAATTCAAAATAGTTGGTTCAGAATGTGAGTCATAAACATAGTGTCTGCTGCTAATGTGGTAAATGCTTTGTTTGAGTTTGAACAGGATATCAGACTTATATTTCTGTTTGTTTTAGACTAAACTACAGTACCAACCGTGTCAATGAAATTTGAACCGTGCTTTATGTTTTTTACTCTTCACACAAGCAGGATAGACAAATTGAAACCTTTAACCCATGCATGCACTTCATTATTCTTTGGTTCACTCTGTTACTGTATGTTGTGTCTTATTGTTTTATGAATTTATAGTTTTGATTAAACATTTGTAATTTTATTATGTTTTTTATGTAAAGCACTTTGGTCTTCCTTGTGTTGTTGTAAAGTGCTATAGAAATAAACTTTGATTTGATTTGATTATAACATAAAAACCAAAACAACAAAAATACACTTAACTATGTAGTAGCTTCTCATGTTTGAAGCTACTTGTATATGCAGCATTCATAAATGGTTCACATTGGCAATGCAATAAACAGTGCAAAAACAATACACAGTCTAGATCACCCCCTACTGGCCTTAGCTAAAAATAAACCCATTTAGTTATGCCTTGTCTGTATTAAAGCCTTATGCATTTGGCATTAAGCACAGTAGAAGGATTTAAAATAATGCATCTACATTTAGTGATACGTAATCTGCCACCATATGTTTTATTGTCCCCAAAAGGTCATCCAAGTGTATTATGTAATTATTTATTTTATTTCACCAAAATACAGATGAAGACTTGTTGTTATACTTAGATCACAGATTTTTATTTTTATTCAATCAGACAAGGTGTTTATTTGAAGCTTTTTATGTTACAGTACTGTCCAAACCTTTTAGTGATGTGAAAAATGCTGTTAATTTAGTGATTTATAAATGCAGGATGTTTTTATTTTATTTTTTTTTTATTTTATTTTTTTTATGTTTCAAATTTCAGAAAAGGTCAGTAATGGGCCATGGACAAACTGATTAATTTTGCTGTTGATCCATAGCACACATTTTGCATCTATTTGAAAGAGGTACCAAAGGTAACTCTCAGTGAAAAACAGCCAAGTTTTCTGGTTCAATGGAAAGAGCATTTACCCCTGAACTAAAAGATCCTCCATTTTGAGTCCAGGACAGGTTTGGGCACTATATCTTTTGTGAGATAGGACTAGCGTGTTGCCTTTTTGTATTTTTGTACAGTGATACACCTTTTTTTATTCATAGCCTTCTTAAAAACTATGTATAGTTCTGTATAATTGAAAAATAAACAAGGAGAAACCTATATTTTTTATTTACTGCAATTGTACCATTAACTACTGGACTGTCTACTTCCCACATATTAGATTTATTCATTAATCCTTTAGCTTAAAAGTTATATTGAAATAAAGTTTTTTTTTTCTTATTCAATGTGTTACCTTCCATCTCCATCATTTCACAGTACACAGTTGTGTAACAGTGAGTTTTCTGACATAAGCTGAAGGCTGCCAGCTCAGGACTGTTCAATATCTTCCCACACCAAAGTTTTCTACGTCTCATTTTCTTTTCTCTCTCGGTGTGTATGTGATTTCATCTAACTGCGCACTTTGCCAGCATCGCTCAATAAAGAACCCAATCCATGTACTTTGAACACAGGTGATACCAATTCTAAAAAAACAACACAGATCCACACAGATCCAATAGAAAGATACTCAGAGACTGGTTATTTCTCATCTTCTAAGGTGTAATTTTCACTTTACAAAATGTATTCCTAAAAGGGCTGCACAATATATTGAAAAGCGATTGTCCCAATTTCATATACAGTATATTTTTCTTGCATAAGCCTGTTTCAGCTGCAGTTATGGTAAAAAAACAAAAAACAAACACAGATTATCTCTTCATCATTGCACCTGTTAGTGAGAAGGATATATTAGGCAGCAAGTGAACATTTTGTCATCAGAGTTGATGTTTAGAAGCAGGAAAAATAGGCAAGCGTAAGCATTTGAGTGTGTTTGAAAGTTTGACAAATTGTGATGGCTAGATGACTGTATCAGAGCATCTCCAAAATGGCAGCGCTTGTGGGGTTGTCCTGAGTGGCGAACCGACGACAAGTGTTGCACACACACGGGAGGGAAGGCTGACCTGTGTGGTCCAATCCAACATACGTGTTACTCTAGCTCATATTACTGAAGAACTTAGTCATGATTGTGATAGAAAGGTGTCCGAATACACTGTACATCATAGTTTGTTGTGTATGGGGCTGCAGTTGGTATTACCACAAAACATTATGTGCTGTTTGGCTCAGCACCTTTCTCCAGGTCAGAGGTTAGCAGGCTTGTCCTGTGCAGGTTCTGCTGGTGTCGAGTGAGTGACAGAGCCACATGGGGCTTAGCTGTGAGAGGTAGCTGCTCGTCTTGTCCCTGCAGGGAAGGCTTGGTATTGATAATCACAGTCTTTCTTACTGCATTTGTGAACTGTATCTGTCCTGTGCCCATGGCTGTTGGAGCAGTCATGTCCCCATTGTGTCCTTGTTTATTAAGCAAAATGACAACAACAGAGGGCTTAGAAGCATACAAATCAATAAAAAAACATGTTCTACCTATTTAACCACTTTTAATATTGTTTCAGTTGGTGAAGGAAAAAACCTGATTCCTATGGACCCTAATGGACTGTCAGATCCATATGTGAAGCTCAAGCTCATACCAGACCCTAAAAATGAGACCAAGCAGAAGACCAAAACCATCCGCTCCAACCTCAACCCCAAATGGAACGAGACTTTCACTTTGTAAGAGAGCAGAGCTTTATTATAAACTTATTGCTTTACTCACAACATGTTTGTAGTTTAGATATGAACAAAAAACTTTGAAAAATGTCCTTTCCATCTTTGTGCAGTAAGCTGAAGCCGTCAGATAAGGACCGCAGGCTGTCAGTGGAAGTGTGGGACTGGGACCGGACCACCAGGAACGACTTCATGGGATCCCTCTCCTTTGGTGTTTCTGAGCTCCTGAAATCTCCAGTGTGTGGCTGGTATGGTTCACTAAAATATTTATTTGCTGCAAGGCCAATAGATTACTGCAATTCCTAATAACTCTTAAATGCATACTCCTCCTGTTAAAGTGTGCATTGATCATACTGACTGTAGGCAGAGACTGAGGAGCAGTATATTTGCTGACGCTATGTACATATACAACACAGCATTGTATTATTAATGTTGTTAATTTTGTTTTAATTTACATTTTAAACATTTCTTAACTTTTTGGGAATTGGTTTTATGTAATATAACAAATGTGCATTTACAGTCTAAGCCACTGCACCATTTGAAGAAAATCATCATTATTTAACTGACACCTTCTTCAGCTTCCTCTTTCCTTTCCCTTTTTTACACCATAATAAATCACATCTTACACTCACACCTCTCACTGTGAAATAAACACAGGGCTAAATCTGAACGTTTGCTCTGGGCAATGACTTACGTATTTGGCAGTGATCGATGAGCACCTGGACTCACCGCATTAACAAACCGCATGTGTAGAAAATGACCTATTAATTACTATGTCCAGACGCTTCCTTGACCTTTTCTTTTTGTTTTAAGGTACAAGTTATTGTGCGAGGAGGAGGGAGAGTATTACAACGTTCCTATCTCAGAGGAAGACGATGGCAATGAGGAACTAAGGCAGAAATTTGAGGTGAGCTGTACATTCGTTTTACAACCTTGACTAGGAAATATGTGGTGAAATACTTAAAGCAAACAATATACACACAGTATAAGTACAACAAAGGTATTGCTATCATCAATATATTCACAACATATTCCAAAATATAATGTAATGTTAAGTACAATGATCTTTCTTCCTCAACATATTTTCCTCAATGTTTTTCTTTAGTACAAGCTCTATTTTTGCTGTAGGCTTCTTTCTCCAAACACAATTATTTATCCAAAGCTTTTCAGAACCTAATTGAAATTTTAAGGTGGATACGATTGGACATAAAAAACTCTAGGTTGATGAAAAACAAAAGTAACCTGTTGATTGTAATCCAAAGAGTTATTTTTCTTCTTCCCCCTTCCTAATGTGTTCTCCATGGCAACAACAACACTTGGCAGTATGGTTGAAGCACTTAAACCTCTGCACACAGCCATCTCCCAGACCTGATTGTTTAGCCTCTGGACAATGTTCTTTTGTGTCTTGTTGCTCCCCTTTCTCTTCACAATCATTAAACTGTGCAAATACTTCTTCACCCCAGTGTCTCACAGTCATATTTAATACAAGAGTTTTTCTTCCTTTTTTGCCCTCTTGCCCCTGCTCTCAGGACTGCCAAATAAACCTAGATCTGCAGGTAGCCCTCTCCTCCCCTTTTCTCTGCCCTCTTCCTGTTGTGTCATGTCCTGTTGTGGTGCCATGCTTCTTCACTTCTACTGAGCATATATCATTTACTAACAATTTGCAAAAAACAAATTAACAAAAGTTGTCATATTTCTTCTATTACATAAAAACAAATGTTTTGTAACAATCAGTAAAAACAGTTGTCTTCTCCACAAATATATTTTAAAGCCCTAGGAGAAGCTTTAAACATGTCTTGTTTCTTGTTTTATTTTATCTTTTGTGTACATTTGCTATCTTCTGTTAATAGACTTGATTTACCACTGTAAAAAATATATGTATATCAGTCATTTGGGATCAGAGAACAAGTTGGAACATATTCAAAAGAAAAAAAGCAATAGTAGTAAAAGCATGCAAATTAGCCTACAGGTGAACAACAAAAGGATGTTACTTCTTTAATAAACGATTGTTAGTAAATTTTCACACATTATGTATGTCTACATTTGTCTGCATGTGCGTCTCATCTTTATTCTGTATTTGTCGGTGGATCATCTTGTACAATTTTCAAAAATGTCTGTATTTTTCAAATATAGACAATTTATTTGTACTTTAGGTCACTTTAGTTTTTTTTTCCTTTTACAAAAAAATATGCAAGAATTTTGGACAAGACAGACCAATTACATTGTGAACACTAGGTGTCAGCAGTGCACAGAATAATGTAAGCAACAAACTGCTGCATTTTCTTTCAGGTCTGTATGGCTGTATCTTAGTGTTTGACTGTTTCACTTTGTTCCTCATACATCAATCTCACAATGAATGACATCTGACATTTTTTACTCTTTCACCATTGTTACTGATATTGTATGTCTCAGCTGTACTCAGTAAATGTGTGGATTAGCCCAAGTGTTTGCTGTGAGTCAGGGTCCTTTCTTCCTATGGTTCCAGGACCAAACAGTTGTGGAGAGACCTGAACAGGTGTGTCTGACAGGAAGGAAGTAAGCGTGCTGCTCTTGTGGCTCAGCCAGGCCTTGTGTTCTCATTGGCTAAAGCTTACAGGTGTGCTGTGAACTGCTGCCGTCTGTTTTGCATCCACCTTCAGCCTTCCATGAGAGACACCATTAACCAAACTAAAGCTGCTCAACACTGGATTTATATTTCTAGAACCATTAGTTACAGAGTCTTAAAAAAATGCATTTCTAACGGATGTTGATTTTGGTCAAGACTTAAGCTGAAATGCTATAGGGTAGAACAAGTACGGTCGACTCTGGTAAAGTTTTAGCGTGTGTGAAGTTCGTCTGGCTTTGGCTCAGTGTGAACACTGCCCATGGCAATGTGTATAGTGGTTTACTCTAAAGATGGAACAAAATATGTAATTTAGTGAGTTTTTGTGCATCTTGCTCTTTGCATTTTAGCATGAGAGTGGCACAAGACCATGGGAGTATTTGTAGTACTACTTTGTAGTATTTTTGCAGAAACAGATCATCATAGAGACTTTCACTGGAAATGCATGCTCTACACAAAACTAAAAAGTAAAAATGTTAACTCTATAATGCAGTACTAAGATTTTTTCATGCGGTCTGTTTTGAAGTTAGAATGTAACAATGACATCTGTTAAAGGCACTTGTTTGATTGTATATATATATATATATATTTGCTCATTTTCAATATCATATAATTATATTCTGCTGTCCTCTTTTGTTGGAAGTCTTGTTCTGTCACATTTAGTTAAAGGCATTATGGTTGTGACTGTGAAATAAAATAAATAAATGAAGGAAAAAAAACATTAGTACAAGATCATATACATGCATTTATTTGCATATTGGAAGTCCTCCTCATGAATCAAAATGAACAAACTAAATGGATACTAAATACACAGTATTTATATGAAAAGTCCCCATCTCCAGATTTCTTACATGTCACGTTCTGTGTGCCCTGAGAGCAGAAAGCCAAGCTGGGCCCAGGAAAGAAGGCAATCACTGATGAGACCGACTTCTCGTCTGGTAAGCTGCCCTCCGCCATCATGGACCAGGTCAAACTTAGCGACTTTTCCTTCCTCGCCGTGCTGGGGAAAGGAAGCTTCGGCAAGGTGGGCATGCTACACTGCTAACTCAAACGGCAGATTGCTGAGAAATTAGGCCATCATTTTTGTGATTATACAGGTGATGTTGGGAGAGATGAAGGGCAGTCAGGAGTTGTATGCCATAAAGATCTTGAAGAAAGACGTGGTGATTCAGGATGATGACGTGGAGTGTACTATGGTGGAGAAGAGGGTGCTGGCGCTCCAGGACAAGCCCCCGTTCCTCACATACCTGCACTCGTGCTTCCAGACAGTGGTAGGTGAAACACACCTCTGAGCACTCATAAGGGCACAAGCCTCTGCAAGATAAGTCATGTGTTTTAGCCTAAAAAAATAATCAAGCAAGCCCATGAGATAGAGGATAACAAATGGAATAAAGCCTAATTAAACTATATTATTTGGAGAATTGTGAGTGGAATACAGTAGATGTACTGTGTGCCTAATCTGAATCATTCCACAGCTCTTTTATATAACCTGAGACAAAATGTATTACTGTTTGTGCAGACCATTTTCTGAGGGTTAGCTTCTGGAGATTATCCATTTTATGTTGTTTAATTTGAACAGTTTTTTCCATCCATAAATTGTACAAAAACAATTACATCCTGTGTCACCACTGGCATGTTGTTTTTATCTGAATTTACTGTTGTAACAATGACTAACTTTTTAATAGTCATACTTCTTCATTTATGGTGCCATTGGTTCAACAAAAATCATCTTACACAGTCACCCTTAGCTGTTTCCTCATTTTATTTTCTTTCAAACTACTGCTTTTACAGCAAAGATTATCATTTACAAAAAGATGTTAAATGGTACCATGCCATAAACCATACATTTTATCCTAAAAACTGAGGACCATATGAAATCTTACTCCGTGTCATGACTGGTCCCTGGACCACATTTTGGACATGCCTGATCTAATTTATTGTAACCTATTTTTTCTTCTGCCATAGGATCGTTTGTACTTTGTCATGGAGTATGTAAATGGAGGAGACCTGATGTACCATATCCAACAAGTGGGCAAGTTTAAGGAACCTCAGGCAGTGTAAGTCTCAGATCTATTTGCAAATATTTTATATATATATAGTGATAATATAAAGTAATGATAGTGATCCTAGGACAGTGGTATTTTGTTTTGCTTTGTAGGATTTCTGTGCTGTTGTCTGACTGTTTGTTATTGCAGGTTCTATGCAGCAGAGATCGCTGTTGGCCTCTTTTTCCTGCACAGTAAAGGGATTATCTACAGGTGAGAAGTGAAATGTTGGAGTTTACCAAGCATGCAAATTATCTATTTATTTTTCCTAATTTTTATGCTGCTCTACAATGAGAAAAGAAATAACTGTAATCATTTAGCAATAATGCTAAATCATTAGCATATACATACATATAAGAAGAAACACCAAATGGTGGAGGTGGCAAGTAACTAGATAATAAGTAATTAACTTAAGTACATTAATAAAAAAAAATAATTTATGAGATCATATTGAAAAACATACCTCTACTGTTTTCTTATCTATTTATTTTTTTTCTAAATGAGTAAAATTAAGTTTTGACTTTGATGGTGCAATCACAGGATCCTGGGTTCGAGCTAGCTGTAACAGTAATAGTTGTACTAGTAGTAGTCACACAACTCTTTATAGTACATTTGCAAAAAAAAAAAAAAAAAAAAAAAAAAAACTGTCAAAATCTTTACTTTTCGACAAGTTTATTTTTTAATAGTTTACTTGTACTTGAATACTATTTTTCTAAGTAACAGTACTTTTACTTGTATACTTTGTGTACTTTTTCCACCTCTGCTAAATGGTACAACTAGGTTAAAATACTTACTGATGAGCTGACAATATCAAGTAATCTGAACTAGTGAGAACAGGTTAGATCCATATTGCAGTATACCAGAACATGCTTGTTAGATTACCCACCTGCTGAGTCATTTGCACTTTCACTCTGAACATCTCCAAAGCTGAGAAAGTGTGTGTGTGTACTCAGAGATCTCAAGTTAGACAACGTGATGCTGGACTGCGAGGGACACATCAAGATTGCTGACTTTGGCATGTGCAAGGAGCATATGATGGAGGGAGTGACCACACGCACCTTCTGTGGAACCCCAGACTACATCGCACCAGAGGTATGTTGTGTCTTTGTCTGTGTATGGTTGTGTATCTGAGTGAACATATTCTTGTGTGATGATTGAGGTCACGCCTGTCACTGTCTGAGCTCTTGTCACCCTTGTTCTGCTCCACATTAAGGTCAGTGCCTCAGGACCGCACACACACGCAAACACAAGGGTGACATAAGCCATCAGACAGACATAGCTAAACTTAACCAAACACAAGATGGGCCTCCTGTGTTTTTCCTCAAGCAGATTCAGATTCATTTTTTTCCATTTAGAAACACTGAGCAAGTGTTTACCTATATACATATAAATGTTTATTTAATGTGGCCATTTACAGCAAAAAGCAGAAGAGTTTATGTTTTATGCATAGGTGGTGTAAGTGTTTACTGCTGTTCCAAACAGCTATGTTGGAGGACTACTTTTGTGTATACCGCAAATTGAGTTTTTGGGATTAATATAAATTCTTATCCTACAACTACAAACTAGATTTTATCTTCTATATATATTTGCCTTGTATAAATATGCATTTTAAACCCACTAACTATACCAAACAGTTTTATATATGTAATAGTTTTAAATTCTGCCATGGTGGCAACGTTGTTAGCACTGTTGCCTCTTAGCAAGAAGGTCCTGGGGTTTAAGTCGTGGACTTCTGTGTGGCTTTTGCATGTTCTCCTTGTGCTTGGATTGCTTTTCTTCATCAGCCTAAAACAGGCTTATCCTTCAGTCAGGAGGCTAATTCTCCAGCTAAGTACTCCTGAATAGTGGTCCCTGGGCACAGCTCCTGACAGGCTGCATCAGACTAGGCATTGCGAGGATAAGTCAAATACATGGAACAAATCTAACAAACGTATACCTCACTGACTGCAATGTATACGATTCAAAAAATGTTGAAATAGTCATCAAAATAGATCTCATCGCAAATAATAGTATACATTATTGCTTCTTTTTAGGTTTGTGATTTCTTGACTCTCTTGAACTTTGAAATCAGTCAGTATTGGCGAGTGGCTTATCGATCACCTCTAAAACTCAGAGAACATGCTGTGGCCACCCACAGTGAGTCTGACACTAATGCAGCAGCTGCCGATGACACAGCGTGGGGTTATGGGAAGCAACTGTTCCCACGGCGATGTGACGTTACTTCCACCATACCCTTGGCGTCACACATGTATGATGGTCATACTGTTTCACTCATTTGCACTTATTTATATGAGAGCCCTCTATGACCTGTATTAATCTAGCGATGTCCGGTGCACACATCCGTGTCTCTCACCCAAATTTTCAATCATTAGTAACTTCTGTGAGGAAGGCTTAAACTAATGCACACTTACACCTCAGTGGCTTTGACAGTAAGTACAAGGTAGTGAGAGAAAGATAACACAATATGTAAGATACAGTATTAACTCTGAAAAAAAAACAAAAAAACATCTTACTAGTGTGAGAGAAATGCTGAACATAATGCAGCAAACAGGTATAACTTCTGTGTGTGACTGGGGCGTCTGAGAATATTGAGCTGCCATTTTCCTTATAGCTCCAGTGCAGTCAACATCAAGGGTAAACCACATTGAAGACCAATCACATTAAGTTTGTGTTGGTAAACTGGTGTTGCCAACCATTCCTCTTAGAAAAAAAAAATAAAGAAAGGCACTTTGTAAATATGGGTTATCATCTCTTTGTAGGGTTTTATGAACTGCCTTTTTACAGAAATATGTTGGTCAGATAGTAGTTATATTTCTTTCTCCTGTGAGCTGTGATTGGCTGAGAGATACACACTGTCCCTCATGTAAACAAAGCTGTAAAATATTTATTTAATAAATAGAAGAGTGAACAGTCCTATATTCATCTTAACTATGTTGTACAGGATTAGTCTGGCCAGCCAGACACAGCCAGATATACTTTCCTAGCAACATCAAGTCTGGACCCCTTTTTATGCAAAACCATCAAATAAACAAACAAACAAACAAAGTTTAATTGTCTAAACTATGAGATGCCTTATGCTTTGATTCTCTGATAAGTTGCATGATTTTGGAATAGTGTTGGTTCCGAAGCGGCACTGTGTATGTTGGTTCGGCCCCTGAATTCTTACATACTTGATGAGTTTTGTAAGAAAGTTGATGCCCTAGGAATAGCAGCTCTTTGCGATCACAGTGTTGCTCCAAAGCCACATGCTCTGATGCTGGCAGCTCCTATTTTAAAGTCATCACCAATTACCGAGTACTCCAAATAGTGTTTGCAGATCAGTGCTATTAGTAGCATTACAAAATCACTTGAGCTGTGTCTGGAAAAGTAAGTGAGAAGTTTGAAGGAGCTGGAGGGAGCAGGTGATAAAGAGAGAAACAGAGAGAAACGGGGCACATGAAGCAGAGCAGACGACTGACAGACATTCTCAGCAACCCTTAATTGGTCTAGAAAATAAATAAGGCCTCTATTTTAATGGAAGTAGTTTATCTTTAGTTTGTTCTTGATTACTCAGCATATATTCTAAAATATGCACTCTTCTTGAATGCAAAATACTGTGTATAAAACATACAAAGGGATATTTAATGCAGGAAGCCTGAAGTGCATCTGGGGTTGTTCAGTAAATGGCTCTTTTGGTTGTTTGCCAGTACATGGCCTACAGGTTAGGTAAAGTGTGGACTGGTGTGAGATGGGGCCAGGGGTGAGTTGGGGTGAGGGGTGTCAGGGGTGATGTGGTTGACAGCACTTGGCTTTCAGATGTGGTGCTGACATGTTAAAGTCCAAGGAAGTCACTTAGCAGTTGTTGCAAGGAAATATTTCCCTGTACAGACAAAATTTGGCTTGGTGAAAGGCAAAAGGGAATAGACAGTAAACAGGAAGCTGAGGAAGGGCAAGCCAAAGGAGACTGCAGACATAAAAACTGTCCTGTTGCAAATTAGAAGACATTTGCTTTACAGCACCTAACCCTGTTTATTAGGTCTTACTACAAGGAAAACCATTGTCCTTAAAGATTTTTCAGTTTTAAAAACTAATGCAATGATTATCTGAATCATGACTTGAATGAATTTTGATGTTACACTTTATTTCATATTTTTTTCCTTTTGGCAGAAAGTTAATTCAAGGAGCACAGGTAGGAAACAACTCTTAGGTGAAAAAGGCACTATTGCTCTTTTAAATGACTGCTTGATGTAAAAGGCCATCCGCTTAAATACTATTCTCAGATGCCCATGTAAACCCCATGGCATCTCATTATTGTTATTATGAGTGAGCTGAACCAACCACAGACAGTGAATACAGCATGGTATAAGCCTTCAAAAAGACACAAAAGCAACCGCATGCCCCGCTGCACAGAGTCTCTGCTCCACAGCACTCCTGTTCCTTAAGGGGTCATATAACAGCACCATGGTGGATATTCACATAGGAGCCTTTTACAGTGTTGCTTATAAGTGTGCTTGTTTATTTTATCACTTTGTATATGAGGTAGAGGTTGGTGCCTGTGTTCACGTGCTTGGCTTTGTGTGGATGTGGCAGGAAGGGTAGCCTTGAATAGCTAGCAGTCTGATCCAGAACTGTCATATAACATTAAGCCAAATGGAAAAGAAATGTCTGCTGCACTGCACTCACTCACAAATACATACGGCCACAAGCGTGCACTGGTTCTGCCACTAGCACAGGTGCACTAATGTACACAGTATGTTTTTCTTGTGAGTCACCCAAGAGGTTATGAAATCATTGTAAAATCATTCTTAAATATATGTATTGTGCACACACATTTTACTGCTGTGATTCACTGGAGCTTCACTGGCCAGAGGCTCTCCCACAATAAAGTAAAAAATAAAACAGGACAAGAGCAAGGAATGTCACGCTCAGGTCAGGTTGTCTATTCCTATCACATGTGCCCGAGCCCAAACAGCCTGCACTTTACACATTTGTCATCTCAGCACAAACATCAAAACACTGCTGTACATAATAGATAAGCTAAATCTAACATGAGAATGAAGGTCAGTGTGCCTTAAACTGAACATGACATAACGCGTGGCAAAGGCGGTGTAGTCATATGAGCTAAACAGGCTCACTAATGGTCCTTTCTAATGATTAAACTGTTTACCTCTGTGCTGTTATATATAATACATGAAATGTAGCAAGTACAAAATTGACATTATTATTTCTTTATTTGTATTTTTAAACCAATCTTGGTCACCTCTAGAACAGCATTGCAAGTTTTACAACCTTTAAAAACATTGTGTCACTAAAAGCAAGCTTTTCCAGTAATGACTTTACTACTGCTTTAAAGAAACAGGTAAAGAGAGCAGCTGAGTGAGCAGAGCTGTTACAGTCAACACTGGAAAAAAGCTGTTTATTTTCTGTGAACTTTTTGTATGGTGCCATTTTACTACAAAAAGAGCTGTGAGGAATCATTGAAAACAGAGCTGTACACTGTTTGGATAAATGAATGAGAGCAGACTGGATGTAGAGGGCTTGTTGATTGATCAGTGCTTCCTGGAGTGGGCGGGGGTTTGTGGGAGAGGCGGAGGTTTGTGGAACCGAGCAAGTCTCAGAAAGTCAGCGCCAGAGAATACAGGATTACTTAAACAGGCATGAGCGAAACAAAACACAGCTCCAAATTTGTTTTTAATGAGAGAACAATATTTGGAAACCTCAAAAAGGTTGATTTTGCATAATATAGCCACACTGGTTGATTGAAAGAGCAATCAGTCAAAAGTGTTATTTGGTCAGACATGTTGGTCTAAAAATGTATAATAAAAATAGTAAACAATACATACACAAACTATATTATCCAGTTAACGTTAAAATTTGTTGCTTATTGATTGTACAACATTGATGCTGTTTTGGAGATTGAAAAATGGCCAGTCTTTAATTAACTTGTTGAGCCTTGGGTTTTTGTTAGATATTTTTTAAGCTTTTTGCCTTTTGATAGCATCAGTTAGACAGACAGGAAAACAGGAGCCATGGGCAAATGAGCAAATTACTGGGAATCAAACCCGAGTCGCTCTGTGGTATGTGCTCTACCGGGTGGCCCACCAAGGTGCACCAAGCCATTTATTTTTTAGTATATTTAAATTATACCTACATGTTTAATTTTAAATGATGGCTGCAGTGAAAAAGGGCATGAAGTTAGTTGGTGTGAGAGAAAAGGATGGAGAAGAAAGTGTTAGATGGAGACATAGGATTCACTGAAAGGTAACATGTCCCATTTAAAATGTCCCATAAATGGAAATATCATATGGTTAGATGTGTAATAGTTATCATGATCCACCCATCAAGAGATTATTATATCACTATCTCATTAATTTATATGTACAATCCTAATTAACAGTGTCTTGATAATGAAGCTCCAGCAAAGAAGTGTCCTACATGTGTCATCTTCTCCACAACATCTGGCTGTGTCCTGGAGTCCCCTCTCATGTCTTTCTGTGTTAGTCCTCTCTGTCCCTTTATCTCTTGTGCATTCTCCTGACATGGACTGACGCAAGGCCGACGATCTTTTTGCTACGTTGACCTGATGTGTCCACACAGTTTCTCTGCTTAAGCCCCTTGCTCTACAAGATTTTGTTGAGAGAGACTGCAAGGGCAATTCTCAGTGACACAGCACATAACACAGGACATAAGTAATGCTTTGTGTACCAGTTGCCCGGTTTGGCCTTAGCATGGCACGCAATATACAGTAAGTGTAATATAAAAAATTCACATTTAAATTTTTATTTATTTATTTATTTTTTTCAAAAAAGCAACAGCATAAAAGCGACTGGAGGATTTATTTATTTATTTTGTGATATAACATTGTCACAAAAAACTCACAAATCTTAGCAGCTGTTTTTGATATCAATACAGTATTGCCTAATCAAATATTTCTAAATGTGTAATAATGATCATGTTCTATCTTTTAATACAGTGGTTCTCAACTGGTAAGTCAGGACCCAAAAGTGGGTTGCAGAACTGTTTTCAGTGGGTCACAGGCCTTTGCCAGGGTGGAAAAAATATATATATATATATATATATATATATATATATATTTTAAATAAATCATCAATTTACATTCCTTAAAAGTAGGTGGCAGTGTGGGACATATAGAATAGAATAATATAAAAGAAACTCAACCAGAGCAAAAAATCCAGTTCTTTAATGTTACTGTTATACCGAAGGTTGACGTGACTACTGCTTAATTTACCTCAATATCTTCTAATTTTCCTGAAATATCTCTTAATTTTACCCAATATCTTCAAATTTTTCTGAAATATCTCTTAATTTTCCTCAATATCTTTTAATTTTCCTGAAATATCTCCTAATTTTTCTCAGTAGTTCTTAATTTTCCTGAAATATTGCTTTAATTTTCCTCAATATTTCTTTATTTTCCTAAATATCTCTTTATTTTACCCAATATCTTTTAATTTTTCTCAATATCTTTTTTATTTGCGTCATGGCTTGTCATTATAAAGTAATGGCGGGTCCCGAAGCCAGATCAGTTGAGTCTGTCGGCATCTGGTTAATAGATTTTATTTTGAACCAGTGATAAGGATTTTAGCTTTCCTACAAAAATCTTTCTGTCCGTTACCGCTAAGGGCATATCCATTCCTCAGCCTCATGAATATTGTAATATTTCAGCAATGGCAGCACAAATTTGATGTGAAAACAAATCCAAAGCATGTCTTAATGTGCCAGCAGCTGTCAGGCTAGACTGAAGGTCGACATGAATCCTACTGAAAGGGGATTTAGACCCTGCTCTTGGATCTCACCCAAAGGTTTTGCTCCCCTTAGTGTCTCTGACCGGCAAGCTAATTAAAACACAGAAGCAGAGGGCTTTTCCCACACCGCCTCCTCACTAAAGATATGTAAGGATTAAAGCTTAGCACATTTCACCTTCTTGGTGCACCCTGTCTGCTTTCATGGTAAAGGATGGGGTCATGGAGCCTTCAACACCACTTATTTAATCTGTCATTTACGTGCTCAGCTCTCTGTGTGATGGCCTCATTCTTATTCATGTTGATGTGATCTTTGGGACTTCAGACACATTTCTGTCAAAAGCATTACTTGCATGTTGAGTAGATGTCCACAGGATCTGAAATCCCATAGCTCAGTGCACAAAGTGAAACACAATGTAATGCTTCATCAAGACAACTACTGTGGTTTATTAGCACTCCAAAAATATTAGCGTCTAGATTTATCACTGTATCAAGTCAATGGCAAAAAGTATAACTAGCTCTCTAGTCAAGAGCACACTGGCTGCAAGTCCATATTGCATTGGAGTGAAGAATAGGAGAACTGGGAGAGGGCAGACCTTCAACAGGGCAAAGGCACTTTCTTGCAATGGTGAATGTAGTGCCCAGACATGGACTCAAACTTGCACATCAAAGTGGACTGTTGTGAGATTTGTGACTTCAGAAACCCATAATGATTCATCTTGTTAGGCTCTGGCTGATTCATTTGGGTCAGTGTAGACAATGGCGTGGCATCATTGCTGCAAGTGGGTGTGTTTTAGGTTTGCCGACAGCAACAAGTACTTTCAATGATAAGGCGATATAGAAAACGTAACATATACTGCTATAAATTTAGAAAAAACTAAAAAGCTACAAAGCTAAAATCATCCAACAACATGTTTTATGTTCATTGTTTAGCTGCATCGTAGAAGTTGTTGCTATGGTCAGCTAAAACAAATCATGGCAGCTGGTGCTTCATCCAGTCACCTCAAAATATTCTACTGAAAATCCCTCCCCTTTACAAATGTTTTCATCAGGAGCCATTTCAGACTGATACTGAGTACTCTGTGCTAACGTTATATCAATCTGGCTTTTGCTAGGTTACAAATTCCTCTAATTCTGGGCAATTCTACGCAGTTGTACAGAATAATTTTACAAATTCCTGTAATAATTTTCTCCTTGGTTTATTATATTTATATAGTGTTTTTAAAAATCCTCAAAGATTTTACAAATATTACAGTATTACTGACTTTTCTAGAAAATTTCATCAAAATCACTACTGAGATGTTACACATTAATATTTGTATAAGAAATTGCTTTAAGCGATTTGTCCTTTAGTCACAAAAACAAAGTTGACAAACATCGTAAAGTTTTTATGTCAGAGTCCAAAAACAATTTACTATACCACTGTATATTCACAGAGAAAAGTAAAAGAAAAAAATGTTTTAAAGTGACAGTATATAAAGGCCAACACTTCATATTTACTGTACATCACAGAGGTCAAACTTTTGTGGAAACGTAATATTATCCAAGTTATAATGGTTATCCAAGATGAACCATGAAGTCACATGTTGTCTGTGTGTTACATAACAGTGTATTGCTTTTTCATGGTGACATTCAGTAAATGTGTGTTTGTATGCATGTGTATGAGGGTAAACACGTGGACATAGAGCGTGTCCCGCCGGTTCAGCCCGGGACCCTCAGGACAGCTTCATAACACTGCTGTTTTTGGAATGAGGTGTGTTTGTTGGCTCCTAAAGCCATTGTGGCGGTCAGGTGCAGGCCATTAAAGACTGTATCATGTAGAAGGACAGTGGTGCACCTGTGTACGGGTTCTGCTTCATATTATATATCTTTGTGTGTGTACAGAGGCTTTGAAGATGATAGGATGTGTGAAGTGTATGCAGTCTCCATAGCAGTGTTATCTCCAGGGAATACAGTCTGACTGGGTAAAAGCACTAACCTTGCTCAATGTCAGAGCAGCCCATAGGAAAACTTGGGAAATGTCATATTCACAGTGACCAAGAAAAATAGCTCTGTCATTCCCCACTCTGATAAGCTGTATACAAGTACACTAGAGTAAATTTACTCAAAATGAATGATATCTCATGTTAAGGGTTTTATGTTTAAAGGCACAGCATTGTATACTGTACAAATACCTAGACATTCACTTTAAAATCTAACAATACATTAACGGTTGTAAAATTCATCACAATGTATGTAATGTATGTATTGTCCTCCACCAAGGTTTTGTGTTTGCCGGTATTGGTATGTAGGTTGGTTTATTTGTTAACGATCACTCAAAAGGTAATGGTTGTATTTGGATCAGATTTTAGGGAAGGTTAGTAATGGGCCATGGAAGAACTTATTAACTTTTGAAGTACATCTGGAACACTGTCTGAATCTAGGAATTCTTTCTAAGGATACTGTACCATTGTGAGATAGGGCCAAATATACAAAGTCTAGCCACAAGGCGTTAATAAAGGAACAAATTCTTAACATTTAGTAGATTTTTTACCATAGAAGAGGACAGAAACAGCCCCTGTATGTCTGTACCTTTAGATAAATTGACAATAAAGAATCCTGAATGTTGAGAGTGTTTTGTGTCTCAACAGAAAACATTAACCCCTGAACTAAAAAAAAAATCCATTTCAAGTCCAGGTCTAGGCATTCTATCTTTACCATTGCGAGACAGGGCTAATGTCTTGGTGTAGGTCTGTGCTCTCCAGGTTCTTATATTTAAATACATTTTCTGTCCAAATTAAATATGTCACTGTCTTAGTGTTATCATTCCACACAAAAGGTTTCTAGCAAAAGACAAAAAAAATCCTCTGCCATCAATCAAGCTGACCTATCCAAAGTTTCTTCCATCTCAGTTTTTGTGTGTGAAAATGATGCTGCTGCACATTTTTTCAATGGCAAAATTATTAAGTGTTGAGTTTTCTCTGTTTTGTTATCTAACTGCCTACACACCAAATGCTTCTTGTCACAAACCTGCAGCTCCTTCTGTCCTTTACTGAGCCTTGCCAAAGATGTTGTTGCAGGTGTTTAAGACTTAAGACACTGTTTCACAGGTCACAGTGTTTGTGTCAAGTCACTGACAGCACCAGCTTAAACCTTTCAGCTCTTTATCTAATAAATTATTCTTCCCATAAAGAAAATATGTCTGCAGCATTTTAAGGCTGTTGTTAACATTTTGCATGTTTTTTTTGCTTTTTATATGTGATGTTTAATGGGTATTGGTCATAGACACTTGGTCACAGATGGACACACTAATCTAAGTAGCATCAAAAATGTTACTTATACAAAAAGAGCATGCAGCAAATGACCCCCAGAGCCTAATGCATTTTGTCTTGACTTTATCAGATAATACTGGAGTATTGTATGAGTATTGTATGAGTATTGTATGGTGTGATGCAACGCTGTCCTCTTGTGACTCTAGATAGGCTGTTATGATAGCAATAATAAAACCTATTCTACTGTAAATGTGATAGATGCTTTTTTTTTTTTTTTTCTTTTTTGCAGCATATATTGTTTTTTACAGAAGACAATGTTATTTGGATCAATCATTTTTGTTTCTCTTTCTGCAGATCATTGCATACCAGCCATATGGACAGTCTGTGGACTGGTGGGCATATGGAGTGCTGCTCTATGAAATGCTGGCAGGACAGGTGAGGACACACCTCTACTCTTATGTGAAGTTTTATTGTGTACTGTATTTAGCCAGCATTTCAGTTAACACCAACACTGTACCACTCCATATTCTATATGTAACAGCCTATTGTATGTCTGTCTTTCTTTTTTTCTGTCTATTTTATTCTACAGTTTCAGGCAATGTGTTTTAAGCAATGTTGGTTTTTTTTCCATTTTATATGACAAAATGTGCATTATTATGCACAAAACTTCTTGAAATTCAACCTAAAGCTCTCCCAAAATAAAAAAATATCCTAATCAGGATCATGTAAAAAACAGTCATAGAGAGTCTATATGCATTGTTTTGTGATACACTGGTTTTTAAGAAAAATATTGTGCATACTGGTTTTATCTTTTTTGTGTGCAATCTGGAGCATGACACAGACAGACTTACTCCAGCCAAAGGGTTTTGTGGAGTGGAAATGACTAATCATTCATTTTATGGACTGTCAAAAGAGCCACATTATGGTAACTGATGATATCCACCCAGTGAGGAGGGAAAAGCTGGGTCATCAGCTACATTCGTTCTGTACGGTCTCACAACGTGCCCACAGGAAGTGTCCATTGGCTTTTTGTTTGTGTCATCCACTGGCCCGTGTATCAGTGGGTGGACACCAACACTTTGTCTCCTTTTCTTACAGCCTCCCTTTGATGGAGAAGATGAAGATGACTTGTTCCAGTCCATTATGGAGTCCACTGTCTCATACCCCAAGGCTTTATCCAAAGAAGCAGTGTCCATTTGTAAAGGGGTGAGTGCCTATAGTTTGTCAGCAATAAATTTGTATTATTTTTACATAAATCGGTCAAGAAGGGCATCTGTTGTAAAACCTATGCAACTTACTGAAAGGTAAGAGGCAGATAATTTGTTTTGGTGACCCCTGAAGGGAAAAGCCGGAAGGAAAGAAGATTATTGTAGGCTCTGGCAATAAGTGCCCCTCAGTATTATATAATTAATGTACTATGCAAAATGTTTTCAAACCTGATGCTGCTGTTTTAATATTACTTATACTGCATGTCTCCTGTGGCGCGAGGTACACAGCACTCCAGAGATACGAAATGAACAGTACAGTGGGTCAGGATAAGTCACTGTGAAGCTACTTTTTTTTTATTTACACACATTGTGTTCTAGTTTCCACATTAGTTTTTACAGTGAATCGTTATATTTTTAGCACTGTGTAATTTTCTTCAGTATATGTATGTGTGCCCTTGTCTGTGTTTGTCCTTGTATGGCTCGACAGCCACTCATACTCTTAATGGATACATATGTAGCTCTTGCCAACTGCCCGGACGCAAGATAAAGCGGAGGCAAAATGATGACGCTAAAGGAAGATAAAGAGCACCACAGAGCGAAAGGAGTAGAAAAAGAAAAGGGCTGGGAAGGCCGGGAGCAAGCGAGGTGAAACACAGAGAGAGACTGACTGACAAAGATACAAGTCAATGAACACACAAAGAAAAGTAGATGTAGAGAACTGAAGTCACTGCGCTCTTGGAATAGTTGCCGTTCTGTTTATTCTCAGTGCCTGCAGCTGGTCCCTCTTTGTGTTATGAGGAAGCCTGTATATTATACTGTACATGTTTTAAATAGGGCACAGAAGTATAGGAGGAAGACATTAGTCTAAATAATGAGGTGTTCCTCAATAATAAAACTTTTCTTTCTTATTTATTATGATTAGAAAAGCTATAAAATGTGAACAAAGCTTTGTGGTGTGTACAGTTTTAGTGGTATTTTTACCAAAAAAGACTTTTCTATACATATTGCCATTAGCAGTTAAGAATATGGCACAGACAGTTGCTCTAATAATGCATTGATTCTCTGTATTTTGCATCCTTTCTCACTCTATATTCTTATGACCTTGAGCTCTAACAAAACCAGCGGCACACACTTACAATCACGGTTCTGCTGACAAACCCAACCAAAATCTCTCTGATTGAGCTCTGATTATCCATCTTATGCAACAACAAAGTTTTTAAATTTAGGAAAGCTGAAGTAGTGGCAGTCTCTGATTTTGAAGGACTTTCTGAAGTGTGACTCATGTGATTTGTAGGTGACAGTGCAGTGTTTGTAGAAGGATGCTCTCACACCACCAGTGACAAGCCCTGTTAGCAGACACCAGGCTGTAAATGACTCCTCTGTGCTTCACTGTTGTGCCCCAGTCTTATGGCTGTGATGTCAAGAAATAGGCAAATCCTTAAAATTACAACCTGTTATCTTGATAACCAATGATGGCAAAAATATAATCTCCATGCAGCTCCTGTACTGTACTGTTTGTTGAGTGAAGATGTATCTTACATTATTACTGTTTAGAAATAATAATTCAGCTACAAGGAGTCACAAGTGCACTCTTTGTGTCAGTTCCAAGCGTGGATAGATATAGAAGGTTGCGTCAGGATGTAGGATGATGTTAGTTGGATAGACAGGGTTATCTCCAAATAGATGTAAGAAATTAATTAACTGGATGTGGATGTTAAAGTTAGGCCATAAACTAAGGGTAGATGAATGGTTATATGTTATGTCAGTGTGAATAAATGAAAGAATCATAGCACAACCAGTAACTTCTTGCTTAAACTAAAATGTTGGCTGCTGTACATTTTTTATCCATAATCATCATGCGGGAGTAGGAGTCAGAGTAGGAATATACTATGGTCCCCAAACCAAATAAAGTTATGCATTTTAAACACCACAGATTAACTGCTGCTCTGAGCTAACCACTGCTGAAGTGTCCTCTGGCTTGTCATAGACGTCAGGGTGACTGAGCTTTACTTTGAGGTTTGCATCTCAGATTAGGGATTTAACTGTAAGGTGCGCTAAATTTCCATTAAACATTTAAGCATCTTTGTGCCATGTGCCACATCTGGAAGCAGGGTGAGGATAGCAAGGCATTAAAAAATTTTGTCCACAACTCAAACAACAGACATTTCCAATTCAGATTCCTTTGCATGAACAAGTTATTCTATCCTTGGGCTGTCAATAAAGCTTCCCCACATGAGCTGTAGTCTCTTTACAAATGTCTTGTTCTTTGTTTGCAATTTTATCAGGACAAATCTCTTGCATGCAACATTAATGGTTGTTGATGTAAGAAGTTAAATTAAATCTACACAAGCAGCAATTAAACATTAAACATTTGACTGTCCTTTTAGCTGCAACCAAGGCTCCAGTGCACTTGTCACAAACCAAGTTATATCTATTTGCTTTACAATCGTCACTGGCAGTCATTCTCCTTGAAGTTCCTTGAAGTACAATATCCAAGTAATGCTTTATACAGGACTGATATAATCACAACATCCTGGTATAGCAACATTTATGTAACTTATAGTTAATCTTTAAACTTTTGCAGCTGATGACTAAGCACCCATCCAAGCGCCTGGGCTGTGGTCTGGAAGGAGAGCGGGACATCCGAGAACATGCCTTCTTCCGACGCATCGACTGGGAACGTCTCCAGAACAGGGAGATACAGCCGCCCTTCAAGCCAAAAGTGGTGAGTGATGATCAGCTTCTTATGCACAATGCATGTCTGTAATGACATTTTCTCTAAAGATTTACTCAGCTGAAGGAAAGGTAGGCTGAGGGAGTACCACAAACAAATGAATAAAAATAGAAAACATCCAATTAGGATTCGTACAACTTAAACAAGCAAAAGGAACGTAAACAAACATTTTTCCAAAGGTGGACAGTTTTTTAAGTCTATAAATGAGTAAAAGTATTTTTGACCTTGTAAGGACAGTGGCAAAGTGGGTAGGGTAACACAGTTTCCTCACAATAAGGTTCTTTCAGGTTATCATTGACAAACGATTTTGTATCATATTATACTGTACATGCCTAGTCTCAGTTTGTTCAATGTAAGCACTGTAAAAATAAGAACAGATATGTTCATCACTATAGGATTATAAGTGAGATTCGGGAACACATGCTCCTTTGTACTGTATTTGTTTCTTTACTGGGTTACTGTGTTCCAGTCTGCCTTTCTGCAATCTCTCAGGAGACAAAGCACTACATTTCTCATATCACTCTCTTTAATTGTTGTCATTGAGTATTTGGGAAGTGCCACAGATAGTGTGTTCAAAGAAACAGGTGTCACTTTAATTTTAGCCTTCAGTTACATGTTAGCCTAGCATTTTGGAATTGTGGAAGGATAGGTATATTGTTTACAGGAAACAGTGAAAAACACAGAAAGGAGCACATTATTGCAGACATATTGCATTTTCATGCACAATAATGGAACTAGATACACATGAAGATTTTTTTGCCATTAAGTCACCATCTGTTTTTATGTCCTATTATATTATATTTTATCCTACCTATTATACTGCACCGCATTGTGTCAGGAGTTGCTGATGTAATTTCCCTGTAAGTTTCCATGTATGTGGTTCTGACTTTTCTTGGAAAAGTCTGACATTTAGGCATTTGTTTCATACAGTTACATTTTCTTTGCAACATTTTATTTTTGCTTTTCGGTTTTCATCCAATAACAAACAAAAAGAAAAAAAGGATGCTTGTTTTTAAGTAGGTACATATTATATTTTGTAGAGGTTAGTTAAATTACATCCACATGATCCAGATAAGGGCGCTAAATTTTTAACAAAGTGTTATATCCCTTTCTGAGGTTGTATGTAATCTTTTCTAAAGACATTTGCTGCTTTGTTAGGAGCAGAGGGGAATCAGACTTCCATGTGAGAGCTATACACTTTCAGGCCATTGCTAGGGCTATTGCCAAGAATTTAATTTGAGAGAATAAGTATTTTAATAACTATTGCTGTAAGTGCTGGGAGAATAAATAGCTGGACATAAGGAGTTGACGTAGGTCGGTCAAGTTCAGAACAGCGGAGCCACAACACAGCTGCTACCCAGTGGCTATATGTGACTTGCACTATATATGCAGTCTCCCAGCACTGTCCATGCATCTATAATTAATGCTATATTGATTTATTATGAATGCATATAGCACTGATTTAGCTGCAAGAGAAAGACATTTTGAAGTCCCTTGGGAGTACACATCATCTGCATACATGCTTTTACATGCATTAACGTACACGTAGGTATTAAAAGTCAGGTTGGAAGAAGTCCAAGGATTATGGTAAAGTTTGCGTATGTTTGGTTCTGTTTTCATTCCTCATACATTTACTAAATTGTAGTTATTTTTTGTTTCAAGGGCCCCAGTTTCTCTAATCAGGTGAATCCTTACCTCTTTGCCTTGGTAAACTGCTGCTGTGTGAACTGTAGTAATGTATGAGCAACATGTAAGCTTATCAAGGTTGAAATAGTGCGGAACAGCAGAGGAGTTGGAATTTCTGCATGTACTGTGTTTATCGGCTGCATAGTACAATTCTGTTGGTGCGTAGGGGGCAATCAATATCATGGACAGAAATTAAAAGCCAGAAGTTTGATGCTGAAGTTTGAGAGAAATGGATGCATGCTAGGAATATGCTCGCATGGGTGTGTTCAGAAAGATAGGAGAGAGGCAAAGAGGAACACAATTTCACCAAACCAAATGTATCTATGTGACATTTCTAAAAATCACTGGTAAATAAGTAGTTCAGAAAAGTAACGTAGCAGTCCAGATAAATGTGCATTAATTTATAAATAGTGAAAGATACAGAAAGTGAAAGCTTTGTCTAATGCAAAATACAATATGTACACAATAAGTACATATTTCATTTAATTAATTTCTGTTAGGGATGATGGTTGGCTGGAGCTTATCATAGCAACGATAGGTCTGAGGCATGAGTTGCAGACAGCTATTCACTGTCATTTCCATTAACTGGGCAATTTAGATGAACCAATTAATGTAACACGCATGCCTATGGAAGTCGGAAGGAAGCTAGAGTAGCCCAAGGGGACCCACAATAACACAGCAAGGGCCATGCAGCCCTTTAATGATTGAATTATGAATGTAATTATTTGACCAAAACACATATTTTTAACATGTTAGTAATATGGCCACATTCAACCATAGATGAATGTGGCCATCACAAGCAGTCCAGATTCTTGTGGCATAAAAAAGATTGTCAGATACATATTTTTTTGTCAGACAATAAATATATTACACATTCCAGAATATCACACAATTACCAGTACAACATAGCTATCTTGTCTAAGCAAGCACACATGTAAAAAATGTACTAAAAATAAAAAACAACTTAAACCAAAAACATCTTATAAGATTTGATTTTTAAGCATGCTTATTTAATCTTTTTGGTGATTTGGTGAGATGTCATATAGTGAGTTAAATTTCAGAGCTGGGGTTGTATCATATTCATCTCAGTGCTGGGCCGCAGTGTGGTCTGAGTCCATTTGGTACAAACAGCAGTCATTATCTACCTCCCGCTCGTCCTGCACCAGGTCTTACCCTGTAATCGACTCCACCTCCTCCGCTCCTCTCTCCTCACACATCTTTCCCCCGCTCAATCTCACTTCATACACCTGTGACAGTTGCAGTGCTGCAATCAATATCATTCCTGCTCTCAGATGAGTCTCTTTGACCATGTGTATGTGTGTAAATCTATATTTTACTGAGGGATAGGGTGTGCAGGTAACAGACACAATTAAATGTCTGGTATCCTGGTATAAAACTAGGCTGCTTTTCATGAGAACAAAATGCGGTCAGTGGCCACTTGTGGATGACTGACCATGTTCCGTGGCTAAAGGGTGCTGGGAGTTACGAGGAAAGTGGGTCAAACTGAAAAAAACTGCTGAATTATAGTGATGGGAGCATTGAATGAAGGGAGGGAGTGGTGCAAAAATATATAAGAGAGAAGTCGAAACGCTGTTCAAGGGAGAGCCGTGCACGCCTGATGGCACACACACAGTTAATATGGGAGGAATATGGATGAGCTGTGAGTCACTGCAGCAGTAAGAGAAGGACTGACACACAGAACTTGACTAAGCAGCTCTGCCTCTTGTCGCACCTTTAAACCAGTTACCTTTAATATTAGTTGAGATATAGTGGAGTTCAAGGTGTAAAGGTCAAAGTCTGCACATTCACAGTTTTTTCCTTAATATTACATTAGCTGCCTCCTTTTGGGTTTCTGGGTACCCATGTCACCAGGTAATCCAGCCATAAATACAATGGGTTGCATAAGTAAGGACATCCAGTATAAAACCTATGCCAAGAAGAAGCTGTGGTAAAAATATGGCTAAAATTGACAGAAATATCTCCCAAATAACATTAACTTGGGCTTAGAGAAAGGAAGTCTGATGCTTATACATGTAGATAAATAAATGAGTGTGTATGAAGGAATCCGAATATAAAGGTGCAGTGATTTCCAGAGCTGTTGTGTAAGCAACTTTTACTGTGACAATACTATAAGCATACACTAAACTCCATTATTTAGTTTGTCTTGCCTTATAAACACATGAAAAATTGAATCATCCCTCACTTATCTTATCAACTAATGAGTCATATCTGGGAAAGCCCTATAATTGATCATGTTAACTCTGGCTAAGTGGCTGAACATGATTGATGCTGTAATTAGTTCGAGTGGCTCTTCTGTCAAATTATTATTAAATACTTGTCACTTTTATATAAATAACCTGTTAATGCCAAGACAATTGAACACAATAAACTGAAGATTACAACAAGTATGGAGTGTGTTTGGTGCCAGTGGCTTCTGTAGAGGAGGAGGAGAGGAGCAGAGAGCCTTGGCACAACTTTTAATGTACGAAGCCACCCATTTATCATCCTAAGTAGCTGGGTGTTCTTTTAATATGCCTGAGTGCAGAGGCGTGCACGTTTGCATGTGTGCCAGGAGAGAAAAGGAGGAGATTAAAGATGAGGGAAAGTAGGTCAAAAACCCATGTAGGACACTGTGTCACTGTGTAGAGAGGTTCGATCAGTGGCCTAATGGTTTTGGTCTCATCCCATTTGGTTTGGCTAAGTCACACTGAGAAATTAAAGATGCTAAACCATTTTTATTTTTTATTTTATTTTATTTTATTATTATTATTGAATGGTGATGATAAATAAAAGCACCTGGACTCAAACTGGGCATTTTATAATTAAGGGGTAAATGTAATCTATTGAATCCGCCTAAACTAATTGTTTGTTCTCTTACTGACCCCTTGTAGCTAGAGAGTATCTTTTTCCTTCCACGAGTGAAACAGTTTGTTGACAAAAATAGTGTGTTTATTTTTCACCCCCATTGATTTTTACAAGGGAGGAGATGAAAAATATTAAGCAAGATGTTTTTAGATGGCAGAAATGTATCGTTCTTGTTATATTAAAATTAACTTTGAATTAATAGCACACAGCTTCGTTAGTCAATTTGAGGCTAATTAGGCTAATTGCTAAATTAAAAACAACTTAACATCGATGCACTCGCTAATGTTTTCTAACCAGGCTCTGACATTGCGTATGTAGTTGATTGTTGTTGTCAGTTGCCAAAACCAGCTTGTGGACTCATTATTTGCTATATTTGGTGACTAACACTAAAATCCTCCTCAGAAAATGCATGTCTACTATTTTTTTTTAACACAGCCATATTGTTTACAAAAACTAAAAGGGTCTATACATAAACTAATTGAAATAGCTGCCACTAAAAGAATCTCAGTTGTATCCTTGTACTGAAGTGTGTGTGTAGAGGTCTGTAGAGGTCAGCGATGTTTGCTTGACTTGAGCGACGGCTGGTCAGTGATAGATCGGAGAAGACAAGTCGACAGGCGCATCAGTGGATGGACGCTGGCTATTACCCATCAGGTATCTTCTGCTTCACTGTGTAGCAAGTGCATCACAGATAGAAGACAAAACACACACCAAGCCTCATTGTTCTCCTGTCTTTGTAATGTGTGCCCTTCTTTCTGTAGTCACTGACGGCGCGGCAGTGGCTCGCAGCGAATGTCACCTGCTTGTGACAGGAGTCAGCTGAGGAGGCTTTACAGATCCACACACAATGTAGCTGTGTTCACCTCTGTTAAACCACCTGGCATGTTTTGTCTGGCCTCAACAACACCACAATATAAATAGATATGTCCTTCCTTTATTCTACATGATGCAAAAAATATGAGCAGACAAGCTTAAAGAGACCAAGACAAACGCTTGCTGGTTTGCACTGGCCAATGTAAACATAGCATGCACCAAAATGTAGGGCACTTAGTCATGAGTCTCCAAGCCAGGTCACAGTTGGCTCGCTTTAACACTGCTGAATATCCAACAAATGAAGGTATTTTAAGGCTTGATAAAATTTAGTTTGAAAAATATGTGTTAATTACCAAAGGAACCTTTATAATCTCATTTTGGTCTGAAGATAGCAGACACAGTTATTTTTTTATGCTTCTCTAAAGGAACCATTCCCAAATGCTAATTTTATGTAAAACACATAGTTTATTTCGATGACAACCATTTACTGTCTTTCCTCTTCTGACTAGTCAGGGCCAGAATTAGAGTCTTGTAGATTTTGCCAGCCAGAACAGGGATCATGAAAGCTTATTAGAGCTTTTGGGTGGGTGTGTTAGTGAATATGGCGTAGGTGGAATCACTGATTAGGCTCATATTTTTCATTTAGTGTTAAAAATATGAGATAAATGAACATACGTGGTGGAGAGTTGTAGCTGTGGATTTTATGGAGGCACTTTTTCTTTTCAGTGTTAGTTTTGTCATAATAGGTTTAATTTATTATTTTTTTTAATTTGTTTTGCCCCTTTGTACATATTCTTGCACTTTAAGGTCTTTTGATGCTTCTTTGCATCCATTAGCAGCATGATGGGTGTGAGTGCTTTCTTGGGGATCTGCATGTCTGACACAAAAGAGAGTGCAAACTACTGTTCATGTTTTTTCACATGTAAATATATACCACTAAGTGAAGAGTCCACCATTGAGATGCATTTCTATAAATATAACACAAACAGTGCTATTGACCCACTGTATCTTTGCAATCAGTCACATGTTATTTCTCATAATTAGGGATAGTACTTCTTTGGTATTTCTTATTGTTGATAGATAATTAGATTTGATAGTCAGATCTATAAAGCAAGCTATTTTAGTCATCCCACTGTTGATGTTGTAAGGATGGTTTTCGGGTGAGTGCATATGGAGCATGTAATAATGTGATGTTGTAATACAATAATGTGAACAGTAAGAAATAGGATCAGGTGTGTTTACCTCAATAAATTAGAATATGATGGAAGAGTGAAAATATTTAGTATTTCAGTTTAAGGTGAAACACAATATATACACATTACATAGAGCCAGTACTCAGTGAAATATTTCAAGCATTGATTTATTTTAATTGCGATGATCATGGCTGGATTTTGGCTTTTTCCTTTCCAAATCATCTGCCTCATAAAACGACGGGATTTGCAGATCAACATGGCCTAGGTTTTACACTGGATGCCCTTCCTGATGCAAGCCTCTCTATTTACATCTGGCACAAAGAGCACACTGGCTTGTGACTGGGATTTTATAGCTTACAGATAATGAAAACCCAAAATTCAGTATCTCATATGGAACATTACATAATGATCACAATCAGGTCACACTCAAAAAAAATAAATGCTTAAAATATTTCACTGTGTCCTGAATTTATGTAATATATGAGTTTTTTCAATTTATTGAACTGCCAAAATAATTCCCCCTTTCCATTATGTTCTAATTTATTAACATGCACCTGGTATCTTGTTTATACGTGTCTTCTAAAATCTTTTATCTCTTTTTGCAGTGCGGCAAAGGAGCAGAAAACTTCGACAAGTTCTTCACGCGTACGCAGCCCCAGCTCACACCTCCGGATGAGCTGGTCATCGCCAACATTGACCAGGCCGAGTTCGCCGGCTTCTCCTTCGTCAACCCTCAGTTTATGTATCCCTCACTCGACAACTGTCTATGAAGAGGCCAAAGCTTCTCACTGCCACCATCTTAAACCAACAACTCGACGCCTTTATACTGGTTTTACTCAAAGTATAGAATAAAGCATTTCATCATCAATGACGTAACAGTAGTTTTATTAATAAGAAGCATGTAACTATGTCCAATGTAATTTGTATCTTAGCTCAAGGCTGTGAGACAAATGTGTGCCAGACGTCCATGCCAGTATCAGAAAGATATTAAAGGGACATTTAGCATGGATTATCTCTTTCTCAATTGTGCAACTTGCCTGAAAATATCAGCAAATATACAAAATGTACCAAAACGATGTTAGTAGCACAGAAGTCATAGCCAAATATGAAGGAATGGTGGTGCACGCAAAGAAGAACCTCTGTGTGATTCAGTGTTTCCTTTTTATTGTTGTTGAGAGTTTTTGGCCCTTTGATTTACAAATTTTTGGTCAAAATTGGTCTGTAATTTAAAACTGTGTAAGTCATAAAGCAGTCAAGCATAACATTATGACCACTAGCAGGTGACGTCATTATCATCGTGGCATGTGTTAGTGGGAGGGATATATAAGGTCATATTATAAGTGTTTTGACCTCAAAGTTGATGTGTTAGAAGTAGATTTGAGCGAGTTTGACAAGAGCCAAACTATGATGGCTAGACAAAAGAGTCAGATCATCTCCAAATCTGCAGCTCTTGTGTGGTGTTCCTTGTCTGCAGAGGTCACTATTTGTGAAAAGTGCTCTGATTGAAGTTTTGATAGAAAGATGTCTGAATGCCACAGTGCATTGCAGATTGTTGGCTGCATTTTAGGCAATGTGGTCATAATGTTATGCCTGATCAGTGTATACAGCCTGTCAAACACTGCCAGTCACATAGGATTGGACAACTGAACATTAAAACAACAAATTCTCGATTTCATTTTCGATTCTCATTTTCATTGTGTGACCACCACGTGGACACCGTCACCCGATTATCTCAGTATGCTGTGCAAAGACCATTTTCTGTTTACCTTATGAAGCCAACATTTAAAGTTTACAGTATGTCATTGACATTACTCAGTGTTGACCACTGCATCAGCCCCTCAAGAGTAACATCAGGTCTCACTGCTCATAAATGTCTTAACAGAAGCAGTAAGGCATTTTTTTTAATATAACCACAAACTTATTTTAGTTGTGTAAGTAATATCCTTTGCCCAATTATACATTAACACAAACCTTTTTCTTTCTTTATTGTTTTTCATTTAGTTTCTACTCTCTTTTGTGATTTCCTACATATTTTTCCATTAGAAAATAACTATTTTATTGTATCAAATATCAGTGTATAACACCTTTGTAAATAATCATGAGTTATTTAAAAGATTATAGCTAGTTACAATTTTATACCAACACTTGAATGTGCTTTTAATACATAAATTAGATATAACAATATTTGTATGTGTACAAATATACACTAGAAACAGACAAACTACCCAGTCCAATACTAACCTCTGGATCTTTTTAGTCCAGATATTGCAGGTTATAAGACAAATGTGTGTGACTTGTTTTGGCAGATTTTATGAAAGCGTTTATTCTGTTTAATGCCTGGAAATTTAGACTGGATGTGTCCCTCTGTATCTGCATGCCGTTAGTAGACACAGTTAATGCATGTGACCGGCTGAATGCTGCATGCTACTGGATATGAAACCCCAAAGAGTTACGCTCAAGTCTTACCTCCAACACAGTACTGGTTAGAGAAAACTGGCTTCCTTGTATTCACTTCACCAGAGGTTACTACAGTTGAATTACTGCATATGACAGTAATAATTATGTCTTCCACTACTTGCTTAGCATGTTTTAGGCTGCACCTGCTTATTTCAAGCCAAACTTACTGTTAGCACTAATGTACACATTTGAGAGAGAGACCATTCCACTTTTAATAATACAACTAGCATACAAAAGGTTTGTTAATGTTGTTGTAGGCATAAAATAATTAATGAGAGGTTTCAGTACAGTAGTGGAAGTTTACATTCATGACCCCTGCTTCCCATAGTTTAGTAAATCATTGTAATGTTGTATTGCTGTATTGTTTTTAGTGTTGCCCAATATTGTTTTATGCTTGAGAGATGATGAAACAAATTAGTAATGTTTGTGTTTGTAGAGATGGTCAGTACATAAAACCTTTGCCTGTGCCACACCTGACAGTTCCAGCAGTGATGCACTAGTTTTGTCCCACTGAGACATGTCAGTGGCAGTTGTCCCTTTACCAGCTACCACCTGCCTGTATATATTGGTGTTGTGTATATATATATATATATCTGTATATATCTATATATCTATATCTATCTATATCTATCTATCTATCTATCTATCTATATATATATCTATATATCTATCTATCTATCTATATATATATATATATATATATATATACATATATACATACACACCAAGCCATACACTAGACATAGAGTACAAGCCACATAATGCCATCAGTACCACTTTTGTACTTCACAGTACTACTGTCACTTTGACAAACATACTGTTTGTCTAGAGTTGTCCTCTTCTGTAGCCTGTCTAGCCTCAAGCTGAACATTATTTGAACACACATTTTAGCTTGTGGAGCTTTTAGATTCAGCTTCTAAAATGACTTAAATAGAGTGACGGTTCTCCTCCAGATTTAATCTATCCCTTTAATCGTCTACAAGCTTATCAAGTCTTTTCCTAATAGTGTGCCTTTCCTAATATAATTATAGACACTGTACATCATCATCACCAACCTTTATATAATTTACCCTAATGTTAAAATCATAATTCTAATGAATGTGGAGCATCATCATACTGAAAATTTGTGCATCAACAATGTACAATTTTTGACTGACTCCAGGAAATGTTCCCATTTTGAAACTCAAGTGACCCTTGTGTGTCAGCTGTACCTTTTTCTCCCCGTGCCTAAAAATGGAATTATTATTGTTCTGAGCTAAATATATTCATCTCATTGGTTATCACTGATGTAACTGATTTAATCTGAAACTGGCACATAATGATCATTTTCTCCTGTGCCTCGTCACATTGAACCTTCCTCACACACTCTGCTCCACAGTGCCTCAGATGAATCAAGTCATTAATTTACCTTTAAAACTCATTCCTTTACCTTCTTTCAGACTACCCGATAGCCATTAGCCAAATGTGGCTGTTGGTTTGTTTATTTTATTTTATTTTTTTTACTTTTTTTTTCTCAACATAATACCACAAATAAATAATAGGCCATCCAACCTTAGGTAGCAATTTCCTTAATTATCCAGGATTTGAAATTAATTGTTTGTGCTTGTTTACTTTAGACTTTCTTCTGTTGAAATGTGGATAAATCTCTGTTGTGCCCTGTCCAATGTGACACCAAAACAAACTGCCATCTGATTGGCCATAGAAAGCATAGGATAGATGCAGGGATGCCTTATTACTGAATCCACAAAGTTTGTTTCATTTTTTTCAATAAAATGTGGGCCTCTCTGTATCCTATACATAAACAACTGAACGTAGATACCTAAATAGATTGTACAATAAAGCATATATTGTATTTTGCAAACAGTATATGTTCCTCCAGCGTCTGCCTGAAACCTTTAACTAGTCTGAGCTTCTCCACATGTAACTTGTGTTATTTGTACCTAATGTTTAATAATGCAAATAAAAAATATAAACATGGTCTTCACTTGCAGGTGTGATTTCATGTCTATCCACAGTGGCCAGAATGGATGTGATTACCAAGTGTAATTGTAGTAAATGTAATAAAATATATGCACATAATAAGGCTTGTAAATATGAAGTAAATATTGCTGTGTTTGGCTGTGAAGGCATGTGTTTGTGAGTGGGTGTTTGGACGAGTATATTCTTTACTCCTTTAGTCCGAGGCTGTGCAGTTGAAACAAGAGAAGCATTTTGCTGCAGTAGTGATGATGCTCATGTTGCCAGGTTAATAGCTCACTGGAAACTATCACAGACACAGTTTTTGTCTATCCAACTGTCAAAAATGTGCTTTTTGTTTGTTCTATGGTCTTTTAATACAAAGCTATAGCACTTTTTTGGGCAGAGCTTTCCTTCCCCCCATTTTGTATGACTTGTCTATGTCTTAAGTTTAGTTATGTATGTTTCACATATAAGGTTATATAATGATCATATAATGTTAAATATCTGTTTCAGAGCTTCTTTCCTGAGTCATGTTTATTCTGGAGCGCTGCCTATGGGCCAGGTGTTTACAGAGCACCCTTGGTGATCATGGACACCTACATGTTTCAGCCCACTGCCTATACAAACACAAGATTACATTATATGAACTTTTATGAAACAGCTTGTTTTGTAATGAAAGCTGCTGTGGCCTTGAGTAAATTACATAAATTATTATTACAGTTAGCGTTTTTCTAAATAATAATGCAGCCTCAGTGTTTGTTATAAGAAAAGCATTGCTAAAACATATTTGACCTTAAACACAAACTGATGGTAAATGTGGTCAGAGAGAGGTTGTGTATGAGGACCAGCAGCCAACACTGATGACACAGTCTGCATTCACCCATCTGAGAGTTATACAGGCATGTGATGTGCCAGAGATGACTGAACCAACTCCACATGCTCAGAGACTGCACTGTGTCAGTCAGCACCATGGACAGTGCATACTAGACTTGCTCAAACACAGAGAATATAAAAGCAGTGACTATCTAAGACTAAAAGGCTACTGGTAATATTGGTGTTATGGTGTTTGTAGTTGGAGTGGATACTTGTTTGTTTTATCAAACAGAAGATATTTGTCATTTTAATAATTTTAGAATTTATTGAATGTTCAGAGAATGTTGAATCTCATTTGAACTCTGTGTTGACCTTCAGTGTTGATCTAACTGCAGTCATTTGTTTAAAAAAATATTACGTAATGTTATTTTTTGCAACAATAAAAAGCAGCGGGAGAACAAAAATGTACTCTTGCCCCCCAATTTAGCAAATATTATTCCCGAATACGAGTATGCAACCTGTTGGACAAACAGGACTCGCCAGTCTTCAGGCGCAGCAGCCAGGACTCATACAGCAGTATAAACAGCCCGGGGCAAGTGGACCTAGTTAATTCACTGGATATTTGAGGCTCTGTGGCGCGCGGACACAGACACAGAAAAGGTTATGCGTCCAGCTACGTGACGGTGCATTATTATTACGCACAGATCACATGAACGCACCAACTCTTCTCTTTCTGGCACGAGGGAGGAACCCGATGTGAGAGCCCAGTCAGACCTAGAGAGAGCTGCACGTGCCACGCGCTGCGCTCGCGCTGCATAGTAGATGTCGCCAGCTCGGACCGCGCTCGGCTTTCGCGCCAAACTCGAGCCCCGAAACTACACCGAGGAGAAGGAGGAGGGAGCCCGCGCTTTTTCCAACGCTTCTCCTTCAGAAGGTAAATATTCCTCTGTTGTTTGAGATCCTTTTCCAGTTTTATTTACAAACATTTAGTGACGTGTGGTTTTTGTGTGGGTACCTGTTTAAAGGCGTTACATCTGGCTTTAGAAATAATCTTACGCTGCTAAATAAAACGACGTGCTATCTAACATCACTTAGAACCCATCCCATGGTAAGCCCAAGCACTTCGTTTCTAAGTGAAACAGTCACGTTTCGTTTTTGCGAGCAGTGTTGTTTCTTGTGCTATTCCTTAGATCTCTGTTGTTTTAGAAAATAGTTAAAATAAAGGGATAAATCTTCCTGCAAACATAGGCTAGACATTAAACTGTAATTTCAGCCCCTCAGCAGAAAGTACGTGGACTCTACAGATTACACAGTCATACACATTACACAGTGTTCCCATCTTTATGCAAATACACATTCATGTTTGGCTTTTCAGTCATAGGAATACAGACACAGGAATTGTTACATATGCACTGTATAATACTGTTATTAAAACGTAATGTGAAAATTGATAATTATAAAAAAAAATCACATGCTTTTTTTTAGCAAACCATATTTTGCTTACAGTTATTTACTTGTGTACACGCTGCACATATAGGCTACAGGACAGTTTTCATTGCTCAGTGTAAGCAGCAAGCAGGATAGATAGATAGATAGATAGATAGATAGATAGATACTTTATTCATCCCCATCAGGAGAAATTCAGGTAAGGAGTTAGAGGAGTACAAATATAATCCACAATTTACACTCTTCATTAAAAACTTGCTGCAAAAGTGAACACACACGTCATCATGTTATATCAGTACAACCATGCAGAAAAGGTGGCTTCATGTGGAATTTTAATTAGCCTCAAAATAAACTTTTTCCCATAATTTTAGACTTTGGTTTTAAGTAGGGTAGTTAAAACACAGTGCTTCAGAGTGCAATTAATAAAACATTTTGCCTTAGGCTACTTATATACATCTTCTATAATATTAAATCAAAATAGAAAATCAAGCCAACAAATAAATAAATAAAAAATAGTAACATGAACTGTCCTTTGAATTGTCCTTTGCCCCAATACACTCTCTTTTAGTAATGTTTTAGCATAACATACATAAAGATTGTGTAATTGCATTTTTAACATAGACCGGGGTTTAGTTTATGCAATATTCAGTCTAGTATTTGTGTCTATGTGCTGCTGAGTTTTGCAGTTTCATGTAAAATTCAGTGCAAATAGGAAGCCTTGTTTTAGGACTGGCTCATCAGCCCATTCATGCGCCACTAATTCGGATGCCTCTCTGTATCGTGTTGCCTTGACGACCGGGCCTGGTCGAGCATCTCTGAAGGGGAGACTTACAACAAACACAGAAAAATAAATGTTGGTGTATTGGCTTTGGGTCAGCAGAGTCAAGAGACTGTCATCGTTTTGGATCATTAAACTAAATACTCTTTCTGGAAAGTGGTTCAGAAGTGGTTTGCAGTTCCTTATTTTTTATTTATTACATGAAGATGTGAAGATTTTAGTGTTGATGATGATGATGATGATGATGATGATGATGATGATGATGATGATACAGACGTGTGCAGAAACCAAAAAGCATTTGCCAAAAGTCATAAGAGCTGAAATTGTCAGCAATGAGTCATGAAAAAAAAAATCATTTGTGGATCTGGAACACCGTCCAGGAGTTTTCTAAAGAATTATGTATCATTGCGAGATAGGTTCAAAAATACTTACTCCAGCCACAAGGGGCCAGTAAAGAAACAACTTACTTTACTTACTTACTTTTTGTTGTAAATCTGGATTAATCTAAAAAGAAAATTAAAAAGTCGAGGTATTTTTGTGGGTTATTTTCCATTGTGAGATATACAGGCTTTGTGGCTCAATGGACAGAGCATTTACCCCTGAACTGAAAAATCCTCCAAGGTTATACAACATACTATACCGTCAAGACATTGTTAGTTCATTAAACCACATACTCTCTTTGGAAAGTAATTTAGCAGTGGTCCAACAATCCAACCTCAAGGTGTCACAAGCCCGTGTACTCTAAAAGGAGAGGGTTGCATCAGGAAGGGCATCCAGTGTAAAACTGATTTGCCATTTCCCATCTTATATTCTTATATTTATGACAAAGAATATGTGAAGATATTGTACTGACACGCTATTTACGTGATGATGATGAAGATATGTGCACAAGCCAAAAAGCATTTGCTAAAATAAATTTTACACTGGATTGACAGGTTTTTACACCAAATGCCCTTCCTGACACATCCAGCCTCATACTGGGACTGGTATTTTTGGTGCCCCATGTGGAAACTGAACCCATGATCTCCCTCATCAAAGGTGTAAAACATATCAATATGCAAATCGCTGCACCCCAGGGGGCAGATGATTTGCTGTGGCGACCCCAAAAGATAAAAGTAGATGTAGTTAAACTAGTGATCTGCAGTTCCTTATGTTTTATTCATGATCCAGAATATGCGAAGATGTTAAACTGACATGCTATTTCAGTGATGCTGATGAACACATGTGCAGAAGAGCCAAAAAGCATTTGCTAAAAAGACATAAGAGATCTGCCTTTGGAGCCACATGACATGGCTTGGTCTATATCCAGAGCTGCCCCTTTCAATTAAGATGATGTGATGTTACAGCAGAGAGATGGAGCACGGTTTGCTGTCTCCAGGAGAGAGACTGCTGCCCACACAGGGTCAGTGGCTCCACATGTGCCTTCACACAAGACCAGGTTTGATACAAGACAATAATTTCACTCTCCTCTTGTGTCGTACTGGCCCACTGCCTGGAGCATAGATGTCAAACACAGTACAGTTTTTAGCCTTTACATGCAAAAACATTGGCACATTAGCAGCTTGTTATCTCTCTACTGGAAGCCGGCGCAGTTTGGAGGCAGCACTTGAAAGATCGAAGCATATTGGACACAATCATCACACAAAATATGGGCCACCATTAGATGCACTAGGAAATCGTATATTGCTGCTTTTATGGTTCAAAACTTATAAAAAGTTACAAGCGTAGGATTTCTTTGAGTTTTTGTCCACAGTTAACACAAACAGAATACAGTACTGCATAAAAGTGTTACACATGTTTCTAAGAAAGCCTTTGAACAAAGAAAGATGTATCAATGTACAAAAATGCATAAAATTACATAAAAAGACTGGTCCTCTCTTGGAATGGTAAAGAGACAGTATAGTGCCCAGACCTGGACCCAAACTCAAAGATAATTTAGTTCAAGGGTAAATGCTCTTTCCATTGAGCAACAGTGAAGTGGAGTTAGTATCTTCGGTCGGTATCGCAAAATGATACAGGAACCCGTCACTCTTGGATCCACACCAAAATGAATCACTCTGTCCTTGGCCCATAACTGACCTTTCCTAAAAAATAATAATAATAAAAATAAAAATTCAGTATTCATTACAGCACTATTAGTTGACTCACATCTCACTAAAGCGCACAGTACTGTATATGTAATAAAATCTACATTGTTGTTGTTGACATTGGGTGGGTTGGTTTGTAATGGCCAGTGCATGCACAAAAAGTGGAGACAAAACTAAGTGCAAAGAGTCCGATCAGTGCCACTGCCAGGACACTGTATAAACTGGGTGGATACTTATTTACTTTTAGGCAGCTCGGGGCGCTGTCTTTAGGCTGCCTCTTCACTGCGAGCTCCACCAACACTGTGTCCTCAACAGAGCAGCACACTCACAGGAACTGGGTCAAAAGACATGGGCCCTGCTGGACCAAAAGGCAGTAGTGATTAGAGAGGTCAGCCAAGGAAGATATTTTTTAAAGGATCATTGCAAGATAGGGTTAAAAATACTAACTCCAGCCACTAGGGGTTGATATAGGAATAAATGAATACTTTTGGAGAGAATTTGGATTTAAATTCAGCATTTTTAACGTAAACTTTATTTACCTCTGAACTAGGTGACCCCCAGTTTGAGTCTAGGTCTGCGTCTCATTGCAAGATAAGGCCAATGTCCTAAAAATATTGACTAAAATTAAGGTTTTTGCCTTGTTATAGTGTGAGTATATACTTCCAAATAGATTTTCGTATATGTGTGTGATATGCTGTATCAGAAAAGAGAGACGTTAATTTGCACACCACTGCATAATGAACATGCATATAAAAATAAAACTAAAGAATAAATGGTTTTCTTTAAAAGTAGATCTATTTGAAAAACTAATTTAGCAAATTGTGTACTCAATCATCAACAGTAATTTTGTTTTTATAAAAAGAACATTACTCTCTCTAATTACTCATGCATCTTTAAAAATAGATGTTATCAACTTGAAACTGGAGCATAACAACATGTTAAACAAAGTAGATTTCACTCAAAACATGCCACTTCCTTAAAAGCCTTAATTCATCTCTGAATATCATTTTCCGACATGTTAAGCCAGTGATTTACAGATCCAAGGACCAGATATAAAAAAAGCTTTTGACCTATAAGTTTATTCACGTGGCAAAATGTCAGTAATCGTACAGAGAGTTCAAGCCCTTTTTTTACAGTCTCCCAGTGGGAACTCATTCTGTAAAAACATTTCCCTTCTATAGGTGTCCTGTGCCAAGCCGCTCAGAGCTTCACGAATTTGGGCCCCGGCCACTGCACACAGACACTGTACACCATCTGTCTTGCCGCTTCTGCTCCACTGCATGTAAACAAGAAAATCTCTTTAATTAATAGTGCAGATAATATTTCATTTCATTTTTAGACATTTTTTGACTTGACTATATTTGTGCTGGAGGCAAGAACAGACAAATTAAAAGTTTTCATATTGCTTTCTCCACAACTCTTGCACTTAAAGGGGAATGTGTTCTAAGAAGAGGTCCACCATGACTTTTTAAGATGTGCTCTTTATTCATTTCAGTTTAGTTTACAGCAGATGCTACCACTGTGGAAAGTAGGAAAAGGAGAAATGGTTAAAGTTGCGGCTGCTACCATTACATTAACACCTTCCATTTACCTTATTTTTTTCTTATTCCTCTTCCAGCTCCCCCTTTTTTTTCTGGCGGCGCTCCCTGCTGTTGAGGCTGTGGTATGAGCCTATGTGGCAGGAAGGCGCTGACGTTGCTGAGCAGCGTGTTTGCTGTGTGCGGCCTGGGCCTGCTGGGCATCGCTGTGAGCACTGACTACTGGCTGTACCTGGAGGAGGGGGTCATCCTTCCTCTGAACCAGAGCGCCGAGATCCGCATGTCCCTGCACTCAGGGCTCTGGAGGGTCTGCTTCATGGCTGGTGCGTACACATCCAAAACATTAAATCATTTCATATTTATACATTCAAGGGAATCTGTAAGAGCACATATAAAGACTAGATATAGTAACACATGAGCGAGTATGTGTTGTATGTATATTTTATGACCTATAAACCTCAAAAAGGGAGTGCTTGTTTACTCTTGAATCCACTTCAATGTGTCTACTGTCCATTTCACTGGGTATAGCGTATGAAATGTACTCTTTCTTTGATGTGCCTATAGAAAAGTAGTTAATGTTTGTTTGAATACGCTGATGTGCTTGTCAATCTCTCCACTTCTGCTTTTATGGTGCATCTGTGCTGTCAACTATTTAGATGGCTGTAGCAGTGTGTGGCATCTTTGATCAGTGCACAAACCCAATGACTGCTTAAATACAATTTCTCCTCCCCCCTTTTGACCCCAAAGACCAACAATATTATGCCAATCCAATGTGCATGCTCACTTACCTTATATACACCAATCGGGCATAACATTATGACCACTAACAGGCGTCACAGAGAGTATGTCTTTATTGTAGCATCAGTTAGTGGGTGCAATATATTAGGCATCAAGTGAACATTTTGATGTGTTCAAAGCAGGAAATATAGGCAAGTGTAAGGATTTGAGGGAGTTTGACAGGGGCCAAATTGTGATGTCTAGACAGCAGGTTTGAGCATCTCCAAAACTGCAGCTCCTGTGGAGTGTTTTAGATCTGAAGTGGTCAGTAGCTATTAAAAGTGATCCAAGGACCCAAATCACCTGGACTGTGTCTCTTATGGGACAGAGGAGAGGTGCCACTGTTAAACAAAACTTGTGCCCGCCTTATTTTAAGATCATGGAAAGAGCCCCAAACCCCAACACTTAAAATGTAGAAAGAAAAAATGACTGAAAATCCTGCTTGTGAAAAATTGTTTAAAAATTCAATAAAAAAACTTGAATTACAAAAAAAAAAAAAAAAAGTGGAAGGAACAGTGGTGAACTGATGACAGGTGATGCCTGTGGGGAGCAGAGGCTGCTCCAATCCAACAGATGAGCTACTGTAGCTCACATTGCTGAAGGAAGTTAATGTGGTTGTGATAGAAAGGTGTCACACAAAACAGTGCATTGCAGTTTGTTGTGTATGGAGCTGCATATTATTATATTGGTCACATACTGTAACATTATGACCAACAGTATGCAGGTGGTCAAAACGTTATGCCTGATTGGTGTATAATAAAACCTGGCATATACCTATTCTTTCCAGTAAATGTTTGAAAGCTTGACGTTAATTACACTAACTGTTAGATTTTGGTTCTCTTCTTAGATAAGCAATCCTCCAGACAACTCTTGTACCAGACTAAAGCAGGTATCCACTTTTGTTTAACTTTGATAATATTATTTTTTAGTCAGACAGTATTATCATTATACTGCGGTCCAGTCCACTTGTGGAGGTAACAGATTGAAAACTGGTGCAAAAGCCTTAATAGCTTGATCCCGTGTGTGTTTTAAAGCACATTGAGTGGCCTTATTGCCCATTTAACTCCAGTGACGTGCAGTGTTTGACCCAGAAACGCTTATTGCACACCATCCATATGTCACTCACAGTCAATGAGGCTGTGCTGTTGTGTTGCTATTGACGTTTTGGGATTTTATTGGGTGTTTGGATGTTAACCATATGAGTTCACGTGTAGGATCTTCCGTCACTCAGGCATGTGGCTGCTATATAGTACTCATTATAGATCACTGGGTTGTATGTACATTTCTACATGTGGTACTGCTCATTTGCACTTGTATAACAGTCTTTATGAAGTTGAGTTTGCAGAGGCACACCTCAACTCATGTTACACCTATAGTGTGTGGAGCAGTGGGTTTGGTGCCAGACTTAGTGCTGTGAGTGTCAAAGTGATGCAGGAAAGGTGCCAAAGCCAATGCTGGTTGTTCTCTCACACATTTTAACAGAAACATTTTGCTTCAGAAAAGCTGTTTCTTTTATGAACTGTAATATTGAGGTTTAACAGGTTCAGAGTTGAAAGAAGGTGTTTCCTCAAGCTTTTATTATTAGATGTGGTAAAATCCCTGTTAGGCTGGGTCATAATAAAAAGATTTGGGATGATTTCAGCTGTGTTTGTAACAGGTTCTGTTTGTATTGTTTCTGCAGGTGAGGAAAAAGGTCGGTGTTTCACCATAGAGTATGTGATGCCCACCAACGTCCAGATGACTTCTGAGTCCACTGTCAGTGTTTTGAGTAAGTATCACTTCACAGTCTGTCATTAGTGCCTAGAAAATATAACATAATGATTATACTGTATGGTAGGTGTTATCATTTAGGTTCTATTGAGAGTTATACAAGCATGAATATTTTAGTGTGTTCATTGTTTTTGCTCCCTAAACTAAAGTGGACCTGATTAGTTCGTAACTACCTCAAAGTGAGCTTTGTGTTGTGTGGCTAAATTAAAGGCAGCAGTTATACCTATGATTCAGGATGTTGGTGAGCAGATTTGTGTTATCCACTCAGTAATGATTATACAGTATACACAAAGCAAGAAAGTAAAATGTGTAAACTTAACATGATTTCATCACTACAGTTTTCCTCACTTGCTTTGGTACATTTCTTGATGCTTTCTTAAAAATGTAAAGACAGTAAGAACTTTTCTCAAAAATAATTGATGCAAACAACAAAATGAATTACATCCAAACCCCCATAAAATCCTTTGTTTGTCTCCTTTGTTCATCTCTCAAAGATACTGTCAAGGAACATGGCAGTGCCTCCAAAATGACAAGTCTGTGTGTGATTGTTTCCAAACAAGACAGTCAGATCTGTTGTTAGCACACGCTAACAAAAGTGTCCAAACTATATATTTTGAAAAGATTTCTTTTATGTGAATCCAACAGGCTTTTAGTAAGAGGAACATAATACTGCTATTCAATGTTGTTGATCATTTTACGGTTACTAAAGTACAAGAGCCGTCTGAGAGAGCAGGGGGTCTAGTTTGATTTTTGGAGCCTCCCCTCTGTGTTGTGCTGGTTCGTTGCAGCTCAGTGGGGTTCACAGAGAGCCCCGCTGTCCTGTCAGGAGTGGTCAGGCTCAGACTCTGTCCTAAAATTGCTCTTTGTTTTGACATTCAGTTTCTGGGACAACAAATATCAGCACATTTCAAAATTAATGAGCCAGACGGTGTAAAAAGCACACAAGCATTTATCTCAGACTTTAAAGCTCTAATGAAAAAATGTCAAGTTTTAAAACCTGTTTTTATGCTGTGCCCTGGATTAAGATTTGAACTGTTAAGGAATACTTTTGGAATACTCTTTTGAAGGTAGCAAAATAAACAAGAAATGCATTTGTAATTTCTAACCAATTCACTCTGGAGAACTTAAATGTCTGTTTTTGAATCTCTAATACCCATAGAGCAAATAAGCAACAACTGCAATAGGAATTAGGTTTCTATTGTTTTTCTAGTTTCCAAATCTTTCTTGCTGCATGTCAAAATAATTGGATGGAAATAGCTTCTAACTTAAATGCAGAGGTTGACAGTAACAAAGTATATTTACTTGAGTACTGTACTTGAGAATGTGTACTTTACTTGAGTAGTATTTTTAGAGGTAATTTATTACTTTTACTCTACTACATCTAATAGATAAATATAATACTTTTACTCCACTACATTTCTAATAAAACAAAAGTCACTTCTGCAGAGAAATCAGAGAAATGCAGAGAAATTTTAAAACCAAAGGACAACTGACTTAGTCCCTAAAGATACATGATACTACTCTTATTTGCTCTCAGGAACTAAAAAGAACTTCTGAACACAATCTGGAAGTGATTTAGCTTTTGCTTTAATTGCACGATTCTAAAATAAACCAATTTTAAAATTATTGATTATACTAATCAATAATTTTAAAATTGGTTTATTTATTTTACCCAGCCTTATAATACGTATGGCTTGTTTTTGATGTAGAACAATCTTATCTATTATGGTTTTATAAGTTGATCCCTATATTTCCTCACTAAAATAATGTAAAATGTATTTTATTTATATTTTTGGAGTTGCAAATATGTGACTTGAATGTATTAGATATTTTACCCAAAATTCTTGACTGCACTCATTTTTTAAAAAAAAAGTTTTTTGTTTTTTTTAAATACTTTAAATACTTATACTGAAAGCACATACTCCAGTACTTTACAGTTTTTCTCAGTTGCTTTAGCTCATTTACTGAAACCTGGTTTCATTCAGTCTTTTTCTTCAAACCTATATTTCAACAGGATTGTCTGTTCATCATTTAGAACTTTTCTCATCATTTCACACAGTTTTCAAACTTTTTCTCAAAAATCTTCACACAGCTCTCACACAGAGACACACAGCCTCACTGAGATCACTTTATTTGTGTGAAAAGGACTGTTGGATTGGTCAAATAAAGTGAATTCAGTGAAGAAAAAGATCGAATGGAACCAGGTTTCAGTAAATAAGCAATTGAGAAAAGAGTTTTGATTGCAGAACAACATTTTGCAAAGAAAATCCTTTGTTATGATAAGCTGAAATTGGAAAATGGATTTTTTGTGTGGCCTGTTTTGCAACTGACAATTCTGAATGGAGAAATGTGTCAAAGCGATTGAGAAAAACTGTAACTCAAGTAAAAATTTGACTTTGCAACTTTTACTTGTATTGAAGTAATATTTGACCACTAAACTTTACTGTACTTTTACTCAAGTAATGATGTTGAGTACTTTGTCCAGCACTGCCTAAATGTGATATAATTCAAAATGATGGTACTTCACATATTCTTCTCTTGTTGTTTCTTAGTTTCATGATACCACATAACTTTAGTTTTCCAAAGAAACTTAATAAATGGATCTTGGATCTTTTTGGATCTTTTTGTGCTCTGGACATCACAGTTGGGGTTTGTTTAAAAGTATTGGGATAAGTACTCCTACATTTCCTCACACTAAGGGGTCCAGCTTGGCTCACATTTCCGCTATCCCATATGGCTCTAGTGGGACATTCTGCTGCTGTCCCCACATTTTAAAATAAAAAATAATCTTTTGTGTCTTTTCAGAGATGATTCGCTCTGCCACTCCATTCCCTCTGGTCAGCCTGTTCTTCATGTTCATTGGTTTTATCCTGAGTAACATTGGCCACATCCGACCCCACCACACCATCCTGGCCTTTGTGTCCGGGATCTTTTTCATCTTGTCAGGTATCTCTGCTCATCTTCACCTTTTCAAATACAATATAGTCTATTTTTTATTCAACAGTGGTACATTTTCTATGCGCCCGCCTCAGGTCTGTCCCTGGTGGTTGGCCTTGTGTTGTACATCTCCAATATAAATGACGAGATGCTGAACCGGACCAAGTCAAACGAAGCCTACTTCAGCTACAAGTATGGCTGGTCATTTGCTTTTGCTGCCATCTCCTTCCTTCTCACTGAGGTAACAAAAACATATTCATACTAATAATACAAATGTTTTATAAGCTCTCATAAAGTTGGATGTAACATGTTTCCAGCTTTGGACGCTTGGGACCATTTTGTACAATAAGATTTGTACAGATTTTTCAAAACAAACATACACTCATCACTACACACCCTCTCTCTCTTAAAGCAGAGTTAGCAACATGCTCATTGGTTTGTTGCCTTTTGTTAGCAAGAAAGCTCAAAAAGCAATGGACTTTGATGACATTTTCATGAAAGGTCAGAAATGAGCCAAGGAAGAAAGGATTGTCTGTGAGGATCCAGATCATCATCAGGGTCCAGCAGTTTTCTCTGAAAGAATCCATACCATTGTGACATAGGGCCCAAAATGCTAATTGCGATTCTTTATCATGGTGAGACATAAGGGGGTTTTGGCTCAATGTATAGAGCTTTACCCTGGAACTAGAAGTTTTAACGAAATATACTAAATATATCCTGCTCGTAGAACCTTTAAAATGCCCATATTTGGCACCTAACAAAGCGCTGCCTGATCTGTTCCTGTAGACTGCAGGAGTGATGTCGGTCTACCTGTTCATGAAGCGCTACACTGCAGAGGAGATGTACCGGCCCCACCAGGGCTTCTACCGACCACGCCTCAGTAACTGCTCCGACTACTCAGGACAGTTCCTCCACCCGGACGCTTGGGCGGGACGTGGTCGAAGCCCCTCCTCCATCTCATCTGAGGCCTCACTGCCGATGAACTCCTCCGGCTACCCCGCCCTCCTCAAGTGTCCCGAATATGAACAGATGTCCTCCTCGCCCTGCTGAAACACATAGTGATACAGAGTTAAACTGAAGGGGCCATTTGATCTACTTGGATTTTGACATTCAGTAGTCTCATAATTTTAGATTGTCCAGTTGGGCCTTCTTTAAGTGTCTTAGCGTTGACCTGATTTCCTCCCTGCTGCAGATTTTAACTTTTATGTTGAGTTGGGAGTCACAGTAAAGTTGAGCGTTAGCACAGTTTATTTTCAGTTCAGTGTGAGGAGGAGCTGCTGGAAGGATGACGAAAGATGAATGGTTTTTGTGACAGAATCTGCAGTTGAGGCAGGATGAGCTCTAACCTGCCAACATCAGTACACCACACTGAACAGAGGGAGACGAGGTTATTGTGGGAATATGTGCAGGTCTTCAGGTTAAACAAAACTGTCCATTTGACCAATATACTAGATTGATATGGAGAGAGATATGCACATGTGTTGTGTCACTTTAGAAATGTTTATTATTCATACTTTATAATCAAAAGTCAGCGCTGTGCACTTTATTCAGAGCTCATAGAAAGACAAATATAGAAAAAAACAAGGATGTTTTTACAGTTGAACACTATGACCATTACTAGCTGATGTCCCTTGTTTAGCAACTTTATGAAAGACATGTAATCGTGTATCATAAATCTATAGAAATTAGTGTGACAAGGGACCCAAATGCTTTAATTCTTTTCAATATTGAAATTCATTGTCACTGCTCAACTAAAGAAAATGTTGAATTTTAAAGTGAAAGTAAAATTTAATCATTGATTTTTTTTTTAACACTAAATCAGTCATTTGTCACGTCATGTCCTCACTCAGTCTCCTATAAGAAAGCATTTGGTTCCAGTTGCCCAGACTGCATTTCTGTGGTCTTATTTCCGTAGAAATATGATTGCATATCTCCACACTACCTGTGTTCATCAATATTTTAACCTTTTCGACAAAGACTAATTTTAAGCAAGGATTTTATAATTAAGAGGACATACTACTACTGTGTATGGTCAAATGTACATTTTATTAAAGAATGATATAAATATAACATTGCAGCAGCAAGAAAACAAAATGGAGGCTTAGGAAGAATGTTACTGATTGAGATTATATGTGTTTATTTAGAAATTTAGGAAACCTGTGAATTACATTTTTAAAACATAATGTATAAAATACCTCTTTGAGACACAATTATCCAAAAATATAACATCTTATTTTATAGCATAGAGCTAAGCTTTCGGACACTTACACTTAACTGTATCTCAATATTTTCTGCATTTATTGTGCCAGAAACTTTTGTTTTATTCAGATAATGCTGATTATATATTTCATGCAGTAATGTGAGCACACGTTAGAGGAGAGTTAAATTAATTAGTACTGACTTTATCACTTGCATTGTACATTGACTTATCACTGTTAAATAGTCTCAGAAGGTGTATGTTTAACAGTATATCAGCAGCTCAGAGTTATATAAAGCCTGTACTATAATATTGTTGCATGGTGTGAACTCTATAATGTGCAATTAAAGGCACGCAACATCTGATCACTGCAAACACGGCCATCCTATATGTCCAAATAAAGCTGTTATTTGATGTTTTATATACTGTAAATATAATATGGGTGTACATACGGACTTGTTTTGTATAGACAGCAGAACAGTATGTAACAATTTTGTGGTGAATCCTGTTGTAGAGTGTCTTTGTAAAAGCTGCTTTGCCTCCTGCATCTCATTGCGAATGTGAGCTTTTCCATATACTTATATTTAGATGCAGAGTGTAAAATAATAGGATGGAGTGCAATACAAGATGTCTACCTGTGATTTTTACAATGAAACCACAATGTTTAATGTGAGCTTAACTGTATACTCCAAGTGTAAAACATTTTATTAATAATATCCTGTTGTTTTTGTTTTTTGTGCTCTCATGCAAGCATTTATTTTGAGTAAGTGGTTGAGCTGTGTAGAGATAGGCGTGTAACAGTACAGAAAGAATACTTTACTAAGGTATTTACTTACAGTATAAAGTACTCTCTGTGTACATTTTATGAAAAGTACTTTTACTTGTAAGCCAAGAGGAAAAAAAGTTACTTTTACTGAAATAACTTTTTGGCAGTGCTGTATGGCTCAGTGTGGTAGAGCTGCGGCGCAGATACTGGGCAACCTCAGTCTGGGTTTCAGTCTGGACTCCGACAGTTTGCTGAATGTCTCTCCTTGCTCTATCCCTGATTTCCAATAAATAAAGATATCTTGGGGAAAAAAATACATTTTGACCTTAGCAGTAGCAGTACTAGTGATATTAGTATTTTTAGAAAGTAGTGATAACAGCTGTACTAGTGTTAGCAGCAGCAGTATAACAGTAGTAGATATAGTAATCGTTAAAATAAGCGTAGTAGTACTAATAATAGTTTTGCTGTGCAATTACAAATAACAGTAAAAACTATATTTTTGTTTACTACTTTTACTTCTACTTGAGTAATATTATTTTAAAGTAACAGTACTTTTACGTAAGTAGCCTATAGATTTTGAGTACTTCTTTCACCTGTGTAGGTCAATTAGTTCATAAGTTTAAAATTGAAAATTATAGTAAAAATGAAGTAAAAGTGCCTTTTGAATCATTTCTAATATCTGTTTATATCCAGTAAACTTGTTGAAGGCCCAGAGTGGCTGGACAGGCTCCAGACAATGTGAACTATAATGGGCATTAGCGTAAGAAAATAAATGAAATAATTCATACAAAGCCACACTTCAGCACACACTACAGCGACAGCTGTAAGCACTGAACACTGAAGGAGACATCTGTCAGGGTTTTTATCATCATTGCAGTCACGTGGCACACCGTCTTGATAGCGAGCAGAAATGCAAGAGAAGAAACTAAATCTATCTTTATAATAAAATGGCTGACTATTGTTGTAATAACTCCTGTGCGTTTGACAAATAAGGCGTCCTAGGAACACGAAAGCTTTCTACACTGGAAAGTCAGGAGTGAGTGTAAACAGAAGGAACCGGCTCTGGTGAATGACAGTAAATGGATCTGCCAGCAGCTCGACTGTTTTAGGTGAACACCTCAGAGCTGGAATTCAAAATGATGACATCCAACCACCAGGCGGCAAATAGTGGCGTTAAACTGAGTTGGACAAAATTCAGACAGTTGTTTCATGGCGTATAGCTCCATCTAGCGTTGCTTTATTAGAAACACAACTTCACAATAATGTTTACCCATTACAAATACATAATGATAAAAATAATTTGTAATTTTGAGTCCTAATACAAAGATGAATAACAATGTCATAATTCACACATGACAGATTAAACATTATAATAAAAATAACAAATACATCTAAAAGTGCATTTAGATTCAAATGAAAAATACAATTAATTCATTTATTCATTCATGTTCTTCCTGCTTAGGGCTCATGAGATGGAACTGATCCCAGCAACTTTAGGCCTGAGGCAGGGTACACACTCTGGACAATGACCACAACACATACACATACAGTATATTGATATAGTCAGCCATTTGGGCAATTTAGATTCAGCACTTTTAATAAATAATAAAATATGTCCAAACAGGATTCCCATATGTTTTGGGGGATAAAACCAACCCAGCCCAAGAAAGGCTGTGATAAATAATGCACCACCAGTTCCGAGACTTCACAACACTGTCTCTTTCAGTGGAAATGGTGGTAAATAACACAGGTTCATGTCCATCCACTCATCGAGAACTGCGAAGGGCTGAGATGAGCCAGACTTGCGTTTCGATCAGTGTCGGTCTGTGCGCAGTGCACGCCGGTTAGATTTGTGTCCGACTTGTTCCCGACTTGCTCTGATGCCACAAGTGCGACGGTCACCGTGAGATCCAAACGAGACCAGCGCCTGAGCCGCTGCAGTTCATCAGGAGCAACTGCGGAGGCTGCACGGCTCAGTGCATGATGGGAAAACGCACACCTGTCAGCGGTGAACGGACAGGGGATTGGATCTGAGTTTAGTGCTGATCAGAAACGTAACGCACGACACTTCACTGCCCCCCCCTCCTTCTTCCCTCGCTTTTTTTTTTTTTTTTTTTTTTTTTTTTTTTTTTTTTTTTTTAATACAGACTAAAGTTCGGGCGTGATGGTGCGTGATCTGAGCCACAAACTGTCCGACTTTAGTACAGGTGTATTTCCCCTCCTCTCATTGCGGCCGTGCACTCTCATTCACAATTCTTGCGAGGCACAGTTCATCTGGAACGAGCCTAATGCAACAAGTGAACGAGCTAAAGCAACATGAGTGACCAAAAAGACACATTGCTAAATGGACAATTCTGCTTCAAATCGTCACCAGACAGCAATATAGACAAAACAAAAGTTATGTGCAGTCTATGCAAGGATGAGTTCAATTATCACTGGAGTAACACAGTTCATAGTATTTACACTGTTGTGAACCACAACAATTGTTATTAATTTAATTTATTTAATTGTTATTAGTTTAATTGAAGAATTAAACTTATCTTTGTTAAAGTTTTAAAAGAGATTACACATGCTTTTTTTTAGGTAAGTTCTGTGTATTTGTTGGTTGTACCTTATTTAGGCAAAGTTTGTCTGAGTTACAGGTCTCAAAGAGACTATTAATTTATTTTCTTTGCAAGTTCTGTTTGCATTGCACAAGTTTACAGTAAAGTATGTGAAGGTTTCTTCAAAATAAATGTTCTAAATTTACCATTTTGTGTTTGTACGTGAATTCATAACTGTGACAAATTGTATGAGAGAAACTCATTAAACTTGAGTTTACTCGCGATAACGTTTATTCCAAGAGAAACATTCAAGAACAGAACAGGCAGATGTCCTAAGGACATAATGAACTCACTCATGGTGTAGGTCAACAATGTAATAACATCAACTACCCGGCAACCATTGCGTCTGAATGCACTGGGACGCTACAATACGATGAATAGCAATTCATTTTTTTTCAGATTTGCGATTAATTCGTTTTTTTTGTTGTTGTTGTTTTTTTTTTTTTTTAAATCAATTCCCGGTCCTAATTATTATTATTATTAATTATAAGACAGCTTGATTTACGGTTTTTCTTTTTGACTTGGATGAAATAGTTATGGCTGGCGTTTTGCACCAGACAAAAACCTAATGTTGACATGTTGTACATGACTAGGAGATCTTCTCAAAAAAAAAAAAAAAAAAAACGAAAGAAAGAAAAAAAACTCTGGATGGTGAATCTGACTCTAAATTTGGACTTTCAACAGGAGTACATGAGAACAAAATCTACAGTGGTACACAGCTCCATCAAGTGGTATAGAGAATATTCTGACAAGGTTCCCAGGATAGCACTCTCTAGTATTCACTTTCTAGAGCAGGAGTTTCAAACTCAAATTCGCCAGGGGCCATGTCTAGAGTAGTATTGTTATGGAGGGCCACATAAAGGTTAATAACTTCAACAAAGTGAAATACATTTGGAAAGGGATAAAAAAAACTCATTATAACTTGAGATAATACATTTAGAAGCAATCTAACAGCTACTTGTTATTAAATATTACCAAGTGTATATTTTACATTGAAATGTTGCATCTACAAAGTAGATCTAGTTTACTTTAACTATGTATTCTTTAATTTATTCTTATTGTTTTATGATCAAAAATAGCATTATACTTGACATTTATTATTTATGTGGTAAAATATGGAATATTTTTAAGTGGTTTAGTTGCCATATAAATACAAAGCAATGAAATTGTTTTGAGAAAATAAAAATTCTGTGAACGAGCTTTGGCCTGATACATTACTTTTTAAACCAATTACAACCAAAAACACTGTTTTTCTTCAGAAATATATAAATTATTTCAGGATTTTATTATGTTTTTGATATTATGTCAAAGGCCGGACAGCAGGGGGGAAAGTTTGCCATAATTAGTAAAATTACAATACATTTTATACTTTTTAAATTATGACTTTATATTTGTGTGTTGTAATATCACATTATCACAGATTTCTGACACAATTCTTTATCAGTTCCTTTTTACTGGAGCTTACTCTTACATAGCAAATGCCCAAATGCATGCCACACTAATTAGTAACAGGGACATATTTGTTAACAGTGGTTCAGTGAAATATTGTGCAAGAACTTTTTAATTACTGCCATGATGAACCTAGATTCACAGCCTGATTGGAGTAATGGGATTTGGAAATTACCCTTTGAACAGGAATCTGCATTCACCAAATCTTCACAACATATCCAAATGAAAGTAGTATTTGCTCTGAATTTATATATTTTATAAACTACTTTTTACACACTTTTAACTCACAAAGGACAAATTATTTTTCTCTGATGGAAATGCTTTAAAAGTGATTTTCCTAAAATGGAGTGAAATAATTATATCTAGTTTGTGTCCTTGCTTTGAAATGCTGGATCTAGTGTAGAAAGTGTGAGCTTGAATCTGCAGCTTGCCTCAGCTCTGTGTCTGGAGCCTCAGGGCTGTGAGGCTGTGTTTGCTTTTCTTTCAGCTCCATCTCATTGACTCTTTATCTGCCTTGTGCCGTGCCCAGTCCACACAGCAGTCAGGCTGGAGGCTGCAGCAGGTATCAGGGAACTCAACAAACTCTCCATGTAAGTCACGTATTGGAAAGACATTTTTACTTCCTTTTAAAGTAAACAGTGTTTTGTGTTGGTGCTGTGCTATAAGGCTTTAAGATTTTCTATGTCCTGGAGGTTGACCCCACGGATCAGACTTGCCATGAATGCCTTGGTGCTGATTTCCACCTTTTTCTTCTTTGAACCACTTGAGGCTATGATACAAGTTGTCTTGTGCAATGTGGCCCCTATTAAAGACTCCAACTTTCCTGTCTTCAATACACAAATTGTATAGAAAAAATATAAGCACTGGGAAAGTGCAGACTTCTGTCACGGCTTCATAAGAATTAGTAAGTAATTATTTGTTCATGACCTACAGGGAATGGATTTAGTATCACGGTAACCCTTTCTCAGCTTCCTTACTGTAACCTGGCAAAAGTCTGCTTCACGCAAAGTGTTACACAAAACCATTTGTGAGGGCTCCATTTGAGAGCATTTGCAAAGTAAAATAGAGTAAAACATTTGAAGGTGATTGGAGGAAGCACCAGCCAGTGACCACCTACTATTATTAGTTTTACCCAATCATGACATAACAAAACAAACTGCTATGAAAGCAAAACAGTGTAATACTAACATCTTAATTATAATTTGTTTACAAGTAATTCCAGGACCACGTGTTGCTGTTGGCAAACCTAAAACAACCTAAAATGTTACATAATTGGGGTGAAATATAGACAAAATGGATTTTGTGAGATGCTGAACTCACAAATCTAAGGTTATCCCCAATAATCTCTGAAATGTTATCTTGCTGACAAATTTGCCAATACCAAAACTAACCAATACCATTTTTTGTGGACTTGCATATAAAGAAAAAGGCCTCAGTGGACTACAGAGACTTAAATAACTAGTAGAAACTCCAGCTCTCCTTTTCCTCCACTGTGGCACATTAAAAACCTGCTCTAATCTTGTATCATCTATTTTGCATATCCAGTTTAAATGTTTCCTCTCTTGGTTTTGCATCTGACTTAGGCCCATTATCTTGCATTTTCCTCTCAAAGGAAACATGATTCAAATGCCTTCTTCCTAACCCTGCAATTTTGCAAAAATGTTCTTCAATTTTGACAAAACTCTGTCTGAAGAAATAACCAGTTATTTCCTTCATAGTGAGTTCAATTTCCTGTGTAAATAGCCTTGCCACATTGGCACATACACTGACGCTGTACAGCAGGCAGCAATTAATTTCTCCTCCAGGAAAGGCCAGACAGTGGAGGCTATTAAAAGTAGCTCCACAACCATGACAGCAGAAACAGGTGAAAACAAGTAATACAAAATAAAGCACGAAAATTAACAAGTTCAGCCAAGGCCAAGCGGGAATCACTGCTGGCACTGGCTACAATGGAGAAACCAGGAGAAGAGGAAGCTCACAGAGGCTGCATCAATTACCCACAAAATACAGAATCAACCAAAGCCTTCTCAGCAGAGGCAGCCACAGTGAGGCTCAAAGGTTTGGTGGAACATGGCGATGATGGAAACTCATTATTATCATCCAGTTTACAGCACTGTTTTCTCTGGGCAAAGCAAACTAAATCTTTAAATATATTGTTCATCTTCAGATTACCAACATAACCTAATCACTAAATGCTATTACCACATGTTTTTATTCATTCATTTATCTTCTTCCCCTTATTTCTGTCAGAGGTTGTGTGGGGCATCAACAATAAGGCAGTGTACTCCCTGGACAATGGCCAGTTAGTTGCAGGGATGACACTCAGAGACACATGCACACAGACAACCATTCACTTTTAAATGTATTCACCATGGGCAATATAAATATTTTAAATTCACCTCATACATGTACGTCTCAGTACCCAGACAGAATCCACTCCAAAATGAGGAAGACTGCAGCCTCCACTTAGAGAGATTGTGTGTAAGTTGGGAATCAAACCCACACCCTCCTTGTTCCTTGCTGCTCCATATGTGTGTATTTATTAGTAAAAATGTAAAATATTAATAATTATGGCAAATGTAACGGTATGAATGGGAAAACGAGAAAGTTACTAATAGCCTTACTGCACGTTATATGGACCTAAGTTACTTACCACACATGAAACCCACCTCTTCCTGTCCCACACCTATAAATAACATCTGGTCTGATTCATCGTGCTTCTCGTTTACGTGCCCCACCCTCCCACCTCGCACCTCTTCTTTGCTTTTTTTTTTTTTCACTCTGCCTAACCATATTTGATGCCCGAGAGCACATCATCCCCAAGAAGCCCCAAACCACCTCAGCGCCCACTATTCTCTTATTCTGTATCATATGTTGTGTGTTTCAGGTTATGGTCACTCGCTAAATGTACCTTTGTATGAACAAAATTACAAATATTTCCATATACTGAAGTAATTCTGTATCACTTTTTACCAACAACTCTAAAATCTCATGTCAAGATTTAATAACACAGAGAATGCAGAATATCAACAATGCATTGGCCCTATCTTGCAATTGTAAAAATGGAGTCAAACTATGAATCATTACTTCCTTTTGCTTATTACGCACAAATTTTGTGAATTTTTTTATGTCTTGGCTTTTTGGTTTTCGCAGAGCTCGAGCATAGACTGCACAGAGAGATAGAAAGAGAGCGAAGAATAAAATACAACAAATCAACAAACACAACTGTATTAGACTCTATCTTCTTTTGACTCTATTCTCTAAAGACTGCATCTGTGAAAGATGGGGGAAAGAAATCATTTTGCAAAACTTTCAAACCTGCACAACAAGGTAATTTTTGAGTTGCTACAAATTGTGCAATGTTATATTAAACCTCACTATAAGAAGTGGGTGATAAAATCTGTGTGACTGTCTTATATATATGTATACATGAAAAGATAACTGACAAAATATAAACCAAGAGGTACTTAGGCCAATAGGAAATATGAAATAAGAATTTGTATGTTATTTGATTTACACAGCTTTTGGGGAGCTGAACAAAATTAACATTTCAGTTTGCTGATGAAACACGACACCTCACTCCAGCAGCGCGCCTGTCCCGGCCCACCTGCCAGGACTTGCCCACTCCAGCCTTTTGTTAGAGCCATTGAAGTCCAGTCGATGTGTTCGCTTGAGTCAGAGAGAAAAGCTGACCCTGCTCCATCCATTTAGTTAGAAAATGATACTGATACTAAACTTTTCAGTCATAGGATAATAGCATTACTTGTTCTTTCACAGGCAGGAGGCAGGTTAAGAGTTCATGTTATTATGATGACGCTGAGCTCAAATGTTCTCATCTCAGCGTAAAGGTAAATAATAGACAGGTGTTCACTATATGTATATACTGTATACAATTTGGGTCTGGATATGTTTTTAGCCTTTCCAAAAGCTCGTCCAAAGGCAATCTGAGTTAATAAAGTTTCATTATTGTTATTCTTTGCAACCTATACCTACATCTTATTGGACTAGGTACCTTATGTTTTTTTAGGCAGTGTATAAAAACCCACAATCAAGGCAAAAGTGTTTAATATGATTCATTCAGTATAGTGTTGATCTATTGCGTTTCTTGAAATGTAACATACTGTATTAAAAGTTAAAATGACATACAGATGGCTTGACAATGCATTTAGTTTAAAAAATGATGAGTGATGAATGATGTCCATGGTGGCACGGTGGCAAAATCCATAGCACTGTTGCAAGAAAGTCCCAGGTTCAATTCTGAGACTTGACTAGGACTTGGTGAGTGGATCAACCCATAACAAGCAGAGTAATCCTCCAGCTAGGTACTCATGACCAGGATCCTGGCTCAAGATTTGGGGAAGGGTCTCTGGGCAGTGCACAGCGGGTTGGCCACTGCTTCAGACAGGTTGCCCCAGCTGGACTGGAAGGATGGGTCAAATGCAGAGAATAAATTTATCTACAGGGACAATAAAGTCTTAACCAAACCTCTATACCCCTTCAGTTGTTGGTGGCAGAATAAGTCATAAACCAATATTGATTGAATCAATATTGTTATATTTATTTCCCAAAACGTGTTTGCTCTAAGACAGAGCACTGTTACAACAGGACTTATGTATCTGCCCTGCACCTCTAGATCATTCTTCTTTACAGTATCCACTAAAGCTTAACCTTTCTACCAGCATAACCAGTGTATAAGTGAGTAATAAATCACACCCAGGCACACAGATCCTAATGGGACTTAAAACAGTGACTGTATGCTATAGGACTAGTCTGGGAGGCTCTTTATCTGTAAGAACAAGTAGATCCCTCCTTCAGAAACAGCCAGGGGCTTAAAGTGACAGAGCCTGACCTGCAAAAGCTTTTATATGTCTGCATTCATTAAAGAACATCAAATCGCACTTTCTCAGATTTATGTCTTACTTTGCCTCATTTAGGAGCTGTGTGATTTTTGCAAGCTCCTACTACTTTCCTACCTAATTTGATTTTGATGAGTGTTAGCAAATGTTTCATCACCGCTGGTGCCTTCAGCTTTTTTTTAAAACTACAGTTCTGTAACCACAAATGAAATGCCTCTAATCTCCATGTATCAGTCAATAGTGACAGTTTATTGTGATATTTAATGTATAGATTACATAATTCAGTATAAGGGTTGCACATATAAATGGTTAACCTGCATGCATCTGCATGTCTAAGAGCAGTTTTCACACCAAGAGACAGTATGTTCAGTGTTCTTTAATATTCACTATAAGGCATGCTGTACTTTGCTACACACATGCAGTATGTTGTGTTGTGACTGCTACTGAGTTTTTATGCAGCTGTTTTCAATAGATGCCAACTTCTAAAACTGCTTGAGGTAGCTTTCTGAGATACACATGATTAATAAGGAAACGCAATACCTACAGTTTCATAAAGGTTCCATGATTAGTTTTCTAAAGTCATAAATTAACCCATAAGTCTTTAAGAATCTGTTCCTTACCTTCAAAAAGAGAGAGTTTCACACACTTGTAGAGCTCTCTCAGCGATCACACTGTACATATAACACTGACTATGGACAGGTGACTTTATGATTCTATTTCAAGCCCTTACAAATTATGTCCCCACACTTTTCAGTACTCGCATCACAAAATTGTTGGTGCGTAAGATGTTTTCCTCCTCTACCATCCGCCTTCCTATTGGCTGGGCAACAGGCATGGAGGGTGTGGTCTGGATGAACGTCGCTGTTTTTTCAGTCTAAGCGTTTAGTTTAAGTCAAAGAATAAAGTGTACATATGCGTTGTTCGTTATGGATCCAAATCTTTTATGTACTTTTACTGGAGTTCTTTTGTTGTTCTAGATGTCTGTCTTTCGGAACTAAAGTCCTAAAAGCCCAGATGCGTTTTTGTTCCAAAGGGTCTAAACTTGATGAGAGGAAGCCCATGGAGTGATGTGCTGCACGCGCTGCTCTCTGCGCGCCTGAGCTGCTCCTGTTGTGGACGTAGGCCGTCGCCATGGCGTGGTGCGACCGAGGGGTCCAGACGCTGCTGGCCATCGTGGGCGCGTTCGCCGCATTCAGCCTCATGACCATCGCCATCGGAACCGACTACTGGCTCTACTCGCGTGCCTACATCTGCAACGCCACCAATGTAACCACGGACGAGACCCAGATGCAAACCAAGAAAGTGAAAGGTGATCTGACGCACTCTGGACTTTGGAGGATCTGCTGTATAGAAGGTAAAGTCTCACAACTTAATATTAGAGGTGGACAAAGTTCCGCTTGGATTTCATGTTCTGTACGTTTTGTGAATCGTGCTGCTTGGATAACAGAAAATTGTTTTCAATATAAACTAATTTCTCAGCTCTAGTCTGTTTTGCAATAATAACGCAGTGTCTAGCTTTGATACGGAGTTTTTTTCCCTAAATGATTAACGTCTATTGCAACAAACTGGAAAATGTATCAGAGGCACTGTTTTACTAAAAGTAGATCCGAAAAAACGAATATCTGCTTGTTGCGCGCAATGGCTGCCATGTGCGTGCGTAATGCTCCGTTTGCATCAGTGTAGTTATAAAATATTCAGCATGGTGGAAAAAGATTAGACAATGATAATGAAAAGCCTTAGTTTTAAATGGCTCCTTTACAAATGAAGATCAAAATATATTTCCCTCTGGTTTAGCTGTGTTTGTAGCAGCTTTTTGCAGAGTTAAAAACATTTTTCTTCTTTGGTTGCACTAAAGATCACAGTCCTACCGTTTTTAGGACTGCGGTTATTGATTGTTTTGTTGTATAATGTTGCACATCACCAGACTACTGAGTCACCCAGAGAAAGATCAATCAACAAACAAAACAAAGATATCAGGTGACCAGACTGTGGCGCTGTCCACTCTTACAGGTGCTGAAAATTGTAATTGTGAAACAACCAAGGTTTGGTCACTGTGACTGTGTATTTCATTTGATTTATAACACAAATTATAAACTGAGAAGGAAAAAGAAACTGAAAAAGAAGGAGCCCTGGCACAGTGTCCAATAACTACGTTCATTCATTCATTCAGGTAATGAGTTGGTTAACAGATTTATTGGTTGGTACTGTGTAAAAACCTACTTTCAGTCTTTTGTTGGTATTCTGTAATTTCTGTCAAATGGTTGCAGAGGTTGGGTTTGACATCAGTAGAACATTTTAAACATGAACATGACAGTTTATATCTTTAGAAATTATACATTATTTTCAGGGCATGACATTAACCCTAGCCAACCGGCCAAATGCAGGTAGATTTTCACTTTGGCTAGTGACACCAAAACTCTCACTAGCCACTTTGACTGGTTGATCTTTATGCATACCAAGGCCAATGTCTTTAGAATTTAGACCTGAATTTATGTTGCTTTCCTTGAGTGTATACCATTTATTTTATAGTAATCACCAAAAAATAAAAAATAAAAAAAAATAATAAAAAAGTTTTAAAAGATATGACACCACATACACAGAGACACTCCTTATTCTGCCTATATAAACCAGTTTCTTATATGTAGGAAGAATAAAAATAAATGTCAAGCCCTGATTGTTTCATACAATGTAAAAATTCTGCCACAGGGGTCACAAGCCAGCGTGCTCTCTGTGCCAGCCTGGATAAATAGGCAGGAAGGGCAAAAAACCTATGCCAAATCAATATGTTGTGAATCACTGTACTCTACGGGGCAGAGGATTTGCTGTGGAGCCTCTAGGAAGAAAATCTGAAAGAAAATAAGAACAATTTAGACAAAGCAGAACATTATATTGTGCCTCAAACAGCCACAACTACATACGGAAGGTCTGCTGACATCTACACAGAAGCTACTTAAATTACATTCTCCTTTACTAGTGCAATCTTTTAAAGACACTTTCTATTAATACACCGCCTATAGGTTAATCAAAAGAAGTGTCGCTGCCTCTGTACACCCTGGAGGGTACCATCAGCAACAGTGAGATGAAGATAGCGCACTTCTTAAACTCGTGCCATCTGTCGCCACTTCCTGCTACTTTCACTTGTAGCAGAGACAAGAGTGAAGTTATAACACAGCCACTTTTGATCCTTGCCTTCACACACGCTGAGGATGTGTGACTGAAAACATGCTCCTGGCTCGCACCTACTGTAAGTGGTGCTAAGAGCAGCCAACAAATAATGATTATAATGGCAACCGTAAGCTTTTGAAAACCTGTGGTGAAGAGCAGGTCAGTGGAAGTTCTGAATAGCACATAGCATTTCTTTTCTTTTCTTTTTTCTTTTTTCTTTTTTTTTTTAGATTTTGGCAACGAGTTCATCAAGGTTTTATCAAAAAGTGACCAAAGCTTTCTAAAAAAAATAAACAGAAACACAGAATGATGCTTAAGTGAACAAGCTGAAATAAGATGCAGAATAATATATGAGATACAGTATAATAAAAGAGGAAGAAAAAGATTTTGCAAAAACATGCAAATATCAATATTTTTTTTACTTTTACCGGAATAAAATTTTTGTTGGGTACTTTTACTTCTACTTGAGTAATATTATTTTTAACACTAACAGCACTTTTACTTGAGTATGGTTTTTGAGCACTTTGTCCACCACTGCTGGCCTATCGATGTTCTCATTCCTAATCCTATTCCTACCCATCCTCGTTATTCCCAAAGAAAATCTTCAGCTCTGCTACCTCCAGCATTGCCTCCTGCCTTTCCCTCAGTGCCACTGTCTCTAAACCATACCACATCGCTGCTCTTACCACTGTCTTGTAAATTCTTAAGTGGCTTATCACTTCTAAAAAGGAGCAGGAAGTGTGCTTTGACACATTGCAAATCAGGTGTGAGGGGTGCAGTGTCAATGGGATGCACCTTGCCCCAGACATGACACACATACACTTTTCTACATCAAGTAGCTTAGTGCTTGAACAACACTGGCAATAGGCTTTTAAAGGGAGACAAAGTAAAGTCTTGTTCTGCACTCAGTCAGTCATGCCGAAACAGAACAAGAACTCCCACTTAAGCAGTTCAGCCAGTGTGCGAGGATGGTAACACTTTTAACTTCAGAGATAAGCCCAAGATATAGAGATATAGGACTTTCTGTGATTAAGATGTTTGTGTTTGAATTAATTGAGTTCAGCAGTGCTGTTGCCTGTGTCTGTGAGAGCGAGTGTATTAGCCTTGTGAATGCATTAGTAAGATGTCAAAGGCGTCCTCTGAGAAGCGGAGCTGAAATGTGATTCTGGGTTGCCGGGGGGAGGTTGCCATGGTGAAGCGATGCTGAGTAATAAAAGATGGGCTCCACTCTCAGACAGATGGGCTCTGGGGACATACCTCCCCTACTGCGCTCTCTCTCTCCCCTCAGCCCTTTATCAGCTCACTACTTTGACGTGTTTTTTTGTGAATACCTCAGTTTGTTTCAGCAGCTGTACATGTTGTTTACACAGTGTTTGGGAGATTTGTGCTTCTGATTCCTGACGCACTACACTTATGTTATGTGCACACTTCTAAAGTTAATGGTAAGATTTATGGAAAAACACATCACTATTAAGCAGCGATAAAGCATTAATAAGTATGTAATCCAACAATATTTTACAGTACTTTTAGAATACTTTGTTACCACACATGCTGTATCCCATGTGCAGTGATTTGCATATTGATTTGACATTTTAGGCCAGATGTCCTTCCTGAAGCAACCTTCTCCATTTATCCAAGTTTGAGATAGGCACAGAAAGTACACTGGATTCTGTGGCTGAACTAGCTTATTACTCAAAACATAAATGTTAATAATCATTTGTATAAATCCTTTTTATTGATGTTGATATAATGCTCTATAATTAATAATCAGTTATCTGGCTATTGACCTTTAACCAACACTTTATAGTGTGCTTTATACTATAGTGTTTACTCTATAGTGTTACCCTATTGCCTGCAGTCAGACCCCACTAATCTACACTGGAAATGTACAGACTTCTAAAGTAACTCTGCTGTAACTCTGACAAAGATTTTTTTTTCAAACACCTAATTCAAAGATGAAGTGTTCAATATTCATAATCCCCAATGTTTTATTCTCTTAAAAGTGCAGAGATTTTCCCAGTGAAGACAGTAGGTCTTTGAACAGAAGGTGCCTGGGGCTTTACATCTTTGCAACAGAGCTTGTCCTCCAAATTCTAATTGACAGGACAATTCACATGTATGATTTTCAAATGTAGGAATATACAATATATGCTATAGACAGATAAGATCACTTTAATTGGTCACATGGACAGTCATACATAGAAATGTATTTTATAACTTTAGGAAAACATTTCTTTTACAACCCCCATTCCGAAGTAAAAAAAGTAAGTAAATAAAAACTCATTCTAATGATTTTTAAATCAAATAAAATATAAATTCACATTAGAACAAAAACAACATGTTGGGTGTTGAAACTAGAGTGCTATAGCTCATTTTCAATATTATAGCAGCAATAAATAGTATAATTGTGTCAACTTTTTGGGAATTGGGCTTGTAAATTTCTTTCTTTTACATTAAAAGGTATCTGTGTGAATTAAACATGCCCTATCCTCCTGTAGTTGTTCTCACACTCTCCTGCTTCCTGGCAGGTATCAACAAAGGAAGCTGCTTTCGGATCAATCACTTTCCAGAGGATAATGACTACGACACAGACAGCTCCGAGTACATCTTACGTAAGTCGTGGCAACAACTTCAGACACCTCTTCACCCATCAATACTGTCGCTGTGATGATGGACTTATCACAAAGCCACATAATGTGTCGTGACATCTGCGTCCTTCCCCCACAAAAGCCTGATGTCGTACAGGCGCTGGGGCTGGGGGGATGAAGAATGTCTCTCCAGCAGTTTAATGAACACATCAGGGGAAATTGTTGCTCTGAGAAGCCACTGCAAAAATTGTCCAAACTACGTGGGCTGAGTTTGTTATTACAGTTGAGTCAAAACCATTTACTTCGCCTCCTGGCAACGGGTTTGACTTTTATTTAACTTCTACGCTCACATAGTTACAAATGGGAGAAGTCTCTGGCTCATATCCATTGTGTTTTTTGAGACAATTATAAACTTTTGGTCACAGTAGTTCAGTTTTTCAAAAAAACAAGTAAAATGCAGTATTATTATAGAACCACTATGGATAATTTGGACCTTAAAATAATGTTTGGAAAATTATTTTAGCGGTTGATCAACTGCCCCTCCCCTGACTCTTGAGGAGCTAACAAATAAAACAGCTCTAGAAATGTTCATCCTTTTCAGTCACTATATCACTATTTGACTTTATCATAGTTCTGGTGGTACAAATGTTGTATGTTGTGTGTGGACAGGGATTGTGCGGGCCTCCAGCCTCTTTCCCATTCTCAGCACTATCCTGTTGATGTTGGGAGGCCTGTGTGTGGGGGTGGGACGCATCTACAGCAGCCGCAACAACATCCTCCTGAGCGCCGGCATCCTCTTTGTAGCTGCAGGTAGGACCATGGTCAAGTAAGTACTGTATTAACTGTTTGACTCCACTGGATCCACAACCAAAGCTTCACAAGTGCTGAAAATTGATCATCACAATATCAGTATTAATATTAATATCAGCAAACACAATATCCAGTGGGTCCAGAGTCTTATCTCTTCCTAAATGTACTATGTTTAGTGTTGATAAGGCCTTAACCTTATTAAGGGTATCCTAATGTTGCCATATTCAATATAGTTATAGCTTATCACAATTTTTATTACCATGGAGCCCTATCTACCAGTGTTCATCCATTTCTAATGTACACTTGTAACAAGAAACAATAAAAAAATAATGAGGACAATCTGAATAATTTGAATGAACATACGGTGGCCCTGAGGTGCAACATCAGACATGTTTTTGCCCACTAGAAAAATAAAAGCAGAGGAAGATTTTTAGATGTGTTCCCTCAAAAATTAAACCTGCCTCTAAAAATGAAAGAGTCCACTAAAATAAAGCATGTCTCAATTTTTAGAAAGCTTCTTAAAAAAAACTCACTCACTAAAAAAGCACTCCTCAAAATAGAAAAAGTATTTCACAAAAAAAAAAAAAAACATTCTTCTATTTAAAAAATAAGATTTTCCACTATTTAAATAAAGTTAATCTACAAATAAAAACACACAGCCTCAAATTGAAAAGGGTGCTGTTTCCCACAAATCTCTCCTCCTTTTAAATTAAGGCTGCTTCAAATTTTACAAGCGTTTAGCTAATGTAGCTAATGCTAATGCAAGTTTTTTTTTTAAAGAATTTTTTTTAATTTTTTTTTATTGAGACATGGCTTTATTTTAATATACTCCTTAATAGACTTCCTCTGCTTTTATTTTTCTAGTGGGCTAAAACAGTTTTGATGATGCTCTATTTTTAATATAGACATTTATTTATTTATTTATTTATTTATTTATTTATTTATTTATTTATTTATACTTTTTTTTATTTGAGGGATGGGTTTATTTTTAAGGCAAGATTTTAAAAAAGAAATCTACAGCTGCTTTTATTTTTTAGACAAAAACAATGTTGCACCTCAGGGCCACTGTAGAACAAGAGACCAAATAACCTTTGTTGAAAAGCTGCTAAAAGAGGTGCGCCTAAAACTGAATTTCACAACCAATCACTATGTCCACGCTCATCTGAACAGTGGGGTATTGCAGCTAGTGTTACAGGTGTGACTGACAAGATATATTTTTAGTGTGCCTATCACATATAGCCTGGGGTGTTGCTGCACCTCTTATTCCCAATATTCTCATAATTTCTCGAACAGCACCTCCATCTTGCTCTTCACATCAATCTATTTCCCACTAATTGGCTGTGACACATACTTAATATGCAAAGATGGTAAACAGAAGGTGAAAGGTTGGGAGAAAAAGTAAGAATATTCAGGAATACTTATATATTAATTACTTATATTAATACTGTTATAAATTGAGTGAAAGCCGGCATTCTACCACGTTTTTATAGTGAATATAGAGATCAGTTATGTGGTTTGTCCTCTGTTCCCCAATTATTCACATTCAGTATTTTAAAATGCAAGTAGAGACGTTTCAGAGAGTTTCAAACAGCATGTGCATGTCTTGATTTGGGGATCATTTTAATTTCCCTTAATTGCAGTAACACACCAGGATAATGCATTTTATTGTTGGACTATTGCTGCAGTATAGTTAGCAGATAATTTACTGTAGCAATTACAGTTAGGAAAAGCCAAAAGGAAAGATGAAGTGCTCTGCTGGTCTCTTGTGTGTTAAACATTAAAACTGAAAGCTTGACAGGAGACAGCTACCATGACATGATAGTTAGACTAAAATGTTTATTAGCATTTAGCACTACTATCATGAATGCACCATTAGCCTGAGTGGAGCAGCAGTTTGGTTCTCCTCAACTCTTGCTTGGTTCTTTGCTTGAAAACACACTGATTGTTGTTTTGTTTGCAGGTCTGAGCAATATCATCGGCATCATCGTGTACATATCCAGTAATGCCGGCGACCCGAGTGACAAAAAAGACGAGGACAAGAAGAACCATTACAACTACGGCTGGTCCTTTTACTTTGGCGCCCTGTCTTTTATCGTGGCTGAGTCGGTGGGTGTGCTCGCCGTCAACATTTACATCGAGAAGAACAAAGAGACTCGCTTCAGAGACAAGCACGACTTCATCAAAACCACCTCCTCCTCCTCACCTTACTCCCGCATCCCGAGTTATCGTTACCGGCGACGACGATCACGCTCCAGCTCCCGGTCTAGTGATCCATCCCGTGAGGCATCTCCAGTAGGGATGAAAACGGGTGGCGGTCTCGGGATGGGTTTGCCTGTGGGGGATATATCGCTGTACTCTCTCACTCGGGACACTCTGAAGACCGGGACAGGAAATTCTGGGAGCTACAGTCCACAGAGGGATTCTGGGTTTTTGCAAGTCCACAACTGCTTCCAGAAAGATCTCAAAGACGGTGTGAACAGAAGGACCACACCAGTATGAATATTGTATTACAAGCTTGATGGGTCACAAACGGCACAATTGGTGAAAAGGAACTGCTCGGGGCAAATCAGCTGTGTGGTTCAAAGGGTAGAGGTCAAAAATGTTTACTCACGTGCTTCAGTGGTGAAAGGGAAAAACTTAAAATTAAGCAATCAAATAAAGGACAATATGCTACATGTCTTTTTCAGATTTATTTTAGTTTTCCCGTAGCTTTTTTGAACATTGTTAGGCTATTTTAAATCTTACTACAGATTTTTAAAGAACTGAGTACTGCAATCTATTATTCAGTGTTATTGTCTGAGGGTTTTGTGAATAATCTCCCTTTTGGCTTTGTTTTATGTTTGTTTGTAGCTGCACACTACCATGCATTTTTCTGCTTTTCTGCTCTTTTATAGCTTTTTAACTTATGTGTAAACGCTCCCCTCTCCTTCTCAAAACTAGAGATACTTCACTGCATGCACTGACTATGGATAATCTACATGCATCTACATACAGGTCTTATTTACAGGTTAATGGGTAAAGAAAGTGTTCTCATAAAAACAAAACAAAACAAAACAAAAAAAAAACAGAAAAAACAAAACAAACAATTGACAAAATGTTTAGAGACTGTCAGGACATTATATTCTGGAGATTTCTATTATTTGTATTTGGTGACTTTTTTCTCACTATAAACCAAATGTCTATGGAAGCTCTAAGCAGCCTTGTGGACTTCCAATTTCCATCATAGCAACCCTTTTAACACACTCTAATGACACCAACAAGAAATCTGTTTTAGCCAAGTACCTCTTCAGCTTATGTAAACTCTTGACTGAAAGATTTGTGTGATGTCGGCCGCTGTTGTTTTTCAACTTTTATCTTGAGAAAGCAAACAGAATAAACTTGTTATAACATACAAGCCAATATAGATCAATATATAAGCGCTACATACTTAACAGCACATTCATACTCTATGACTAGAATGATACACAGATGTTTTCTTAAGGGTTTTAAAATGTGTGTGTTTTATATAAAGCAAAAATGTGGGTTGTTGCAGACTGTGATTTTGTTATTGTGGATCTCTTGAGTGCTGTACTGCTTTTGTTAATCTAACTTAACTGGTGCTAACTTCTTCTGCACATAATTGATCGTCTTAAGCCTTTTCTGAGTGTGTGTTAATTCTGAACACTGCCATTCTTTGACATACTGTAAATAGTCTTTTATGTACTGTAGTATGCTGTATACTCGTGTGAGGCATATACAGAGAGTGGAGCATCTTCATTGTACGCTCAGGGATGACGTACAAATCCAATCAGTCTACTTTTAGACATGTGGAGCTTATTTAAGCTTTGCCAGACTGTTACCGTTAGTGTAAAGCAGCGGTGAGATCTCACTCTTACTGTTAGTTAATTAACATTTGTTTTTGTTTTTTTTGTCTTCGTGGCTTTGTGTTCAAAGGGATATGTCTAATGCTGGTCTTGTGATTCTAAACAAATACAGTTGTGAATAATGCAATAATGTTTACACTTTTTATTTGTTAGTACTCCATACAAAAACACAATATCAAGTGCACAACCCAAGTCATGAGAAAGAATCTGCAAGACATTAAAAATCTGTTTTTGTTTTGTTTTTTAGTTATTGAAATGAGACGAAATTTTTTTAATTGTCATACTTTTTTGGAAAGACGTTTTAATATGTTCTTAAGTGTGGACAAACTGAGCACTGCAGAAAGAGAAGCACACTTGTTTAAGCTGTACCTTTATGGCATTGGCAATTTTTGTTTTACCCTCTCATGTATTTAAAATAATATAGGCCTCTGATAAGCTACAGCGTTGAAGTAAACTATACCTAACCTCCTATGATGCAGTTGAGAATCACTGATTTAAAATGAAATCAATAATCATCGGTGTTGTTAATCTTATTTCAGGGTGAGAAGACGCCCCTGTCTTGGTGACTGAGCCCTGTGTTATCTCATTTATTCAGTCTTATCAAGCCTCTATTAATCCCAATTCATTTCTACTTCTTCACAGTTATTTTTAGCACTTGTTTTTGTCTTGGTTTAGATTTCATTTAGCCCTGAGTTAGATGTGGTTTTACCCTCGGTCAGTTCTGATTTAGTCCAGTTTTTCTACTATTAAAAAGATTATAGTGGAGAAAGTTGGTTTCACATGGGATTATACATAGAAATATTTATCCTTTGCTTATTCCCTTAAGCGGTTGCAGGTAGTTGAAGCCTATCCCCGCAACTTGGCCTCCCCTTAGGCAGGATACACCATGGCCATGTTAGCTGCAGGGCCAACACAGAAACACACAGCCATTCACTTGAACTCACCAGTGGCAATTCAGAGTGACCAGTTCCCCTAACTTAAATGTGCATGTCTTTGGATGGCAGCAGAGAACCCACAGTAACATGAGGAGGACATGGGGAAGATCACAGCCCGAGGATTAAACCCACAACCTCCTTGCTGATCGGCAGAGGCTCAAACCTCACTGCCACTCAAGTACAAATATGTCCCCAGTAAGTCTAATGTACACTACACATTAGCAATGCTGTTTTACTTTGACAATCCTTACACTTTTTGCATATCTTATAAAGAACTAGATATGTTTGACATATGTTCTTATTTAAACTGAGACATGCTTGTGTTAAAACTGTAGTCCCTGCTATCAGACTTATTCCCACTGGGTTTGTTTATAGAGAACAGCTGGTCCTTGCAGGGCAACATAGTTTTTCATATGCACTAAAAAAAAAAAAAAAAGATGACAAAATCATATCTGCCCAATGTAGTAAAAAATGTTGTTAATCGTAGTAACAACAGTTAAATTGTTAAAGTGAATTTCTCCGCCGTGGGATTCATAAAGTTCAGTCTTACTCTTAAAAGTCAATATAAAGTTACGAGACCCAGTGTCAGACAGCCACATCTTTTTTGCTCAAGTAGAGCTAACTTGTGAACACTTCCAGATTCTGGAAAGCTGTGGAGTGGGTGAGTGGACATTAGTCATTCTGTATGGCTGCATGCTTGACTGGACCCTATGTCAGCACCACAGTGTCGCTTCCACATGAATAATTTTAGCTGCTGCAAATTGGTTTAATTTGGTTGTCGGTTTGTGAATCACTGGGTTGCCATGGGCGTTTAAACATAACATAGCATGGATAGCTTTGGGGTCGTCTTGCCTCTTCCAGCTACAGCTGTCACTCAGGGGCATCCAGTGTAAAGGGAAGACTTGAATTAGAGTGGATTTATTTTCAGTGCCTGTCTGTCTTGTTATGCTAAATGATGAAAATGTTTGTAATTCCTTATGTGAATTTCCTTTCCACCTGTCTGTCTCTGTCTGTGTATAGTCTGTTAAATCATATCAATGTGAATGCAAGGGATCTTCGCTGATATTTTCATCCATAACAAAGCCCTGTAACCTCTGCCTGTTGTGCACCAGTGAAATGTCTCGCCCGGTAATTGAGAGGGAAATGGCAGGAACACCTCACCATGTGGCCATTGGGGCAGCCAACATGCTTGTTAGAATCTAAAACTCGCTGTGGTGGATAAATAATGTAACAAGGTCTCATTTGTAGGTTCTGGTTTGGTAACTTAAGAATATGGTGAAAGAATCTGTAGAAGTCCAACACTGAGCTGTCTCTAACTTTAGTACAAGTTAGAGGTTTGCACTCTTGCCTTGTACTGAGTCTATATAATATGTGCGTTTTCCTTTTTTTTAGTCTAGGTTTGTAGAATCACTAACTGCAAAAACTGAGCAAATGGTAATCGACAGGACTTGGTTACATAACTTTCTAAAACACCTCGCACTGGTTTAGAAGCATTGAACCTGTGTCTACTATTATTCATTCATCTTCTTGCTCTCATGCACAACAACCTCTACTATTTGGTGCAAAGTAGATTAGCTCAGCATCAGGCTGCAGATACTGTACATACGAGAGCCAGTTAGATGCAATTTTCCATTAATAACCCTATTTTCTACAGCTTTTCTCTGCCTCCATGATGCTTTTGAACGGCTGACATTTCTCTCAACTTTGCGCTCAGTTCCTCGCTCCCTGTTGTTATCGGTGCCACACTGTGCATCCAGTAACTGCAGGTGTCCATCGGGATGACATCTGTTGCTGATACTAAGGCTGGATTTAACAAGCCCGAGTTAGGGCTTAAGCCTTTTCATCTGCTGTGGCACTTAAAGAGCATCTGATCATGGTGCGATGGGGAAATATCCTATTATTATACACTCATCTGGCAGAGTATAGGTGACTCCCCTACTTGACTTGCCAACAGTAGAGTTTAGTAATTAATAGATTCTTTCCTTTGGCAGACTGCACACTAACAACTACTGTATGATCCTTTTATACAGGGATGACACAAGGATATGAGGGCATGATAAAATATTCTAGATGGCCAAATGCACAGCTATTAGAGCCCCAGAGTGTAAGTTTAACAAACCAAGCAAGCAGGCTCTGGTCATGTGTCAACAGTCTCATCTGCCCCATTGACCACAATTAGTCCAACGCCTGCAACCAGAATGTGTATATTATCATCTGAAATAAACTAAATGATGCATTTGGTTTATTCATTTTAAAAAGAGAGAATATACCAACACGACACATTAGGCTTTATAAAAATACATATTTTTAAGGATTTTCTTGTTGTTTAAGCATAAGCCATATGTCATTTTTGCATTCCTCAGTCCTAATGGGGGCTGTAAGGCTGATCAGCCTGTAACCAATCACATACTGTATAAAAGATGGTCGCTAATTTGTTTGAGAACTGCTCTTTTGCAGCCTTAAATGAGCAGCAGTAAAGACAAATGACAGACCAGAAGCTGGGTTTTGGAGCTACAGTGAGCTCTTAAACTAATTAGCTAATTGATTTTTCTAAACATCACTAAGCCTATATTAGTTTACTAAGGGAAAATGGGAACTTGAACTTCTAAATTTAGAGGTGAAGACAAGGAAATCAGCAGGAACAAAGTTGTTGTTTTGACTGCAATTTGTAGACATATAATTGATAGCGGGGCGATGAGTTTATAAAAAGCCATTATCTTACATTAAAATGGTATACTAGGTAAGACTACAATATTTATAGTATAAAATATAGTGACATGCTTAGTATAAACTAAGCATGTCATTTATTCCCTTGAAAGATTTCTAAAGTTTTCTTTGTCATGTGTAATCATGCTACCTGTGGAGATGGACAGAGACATCTGCACAGGGCAACTGAAGCCAGGCAAAGTTGATGTCCAATAAATGCCAAATTGCTTATGTGCATTTTACACAATCTATTTCTGCTGTGTGCCCCAGGTTGTGCTGCTATAGAAGTGTCACCTTAAATATACATGAAGTCTAAAAGCGCAGGCAACCTCCATTGCAGCTGTCTTTTATAGTTGCCGTCAAAAGTGACATGAGAGCATAATTGTGATGGATGCTGATCTGAAGGCAAAGACACACTTCACAGTAAGCAGTCAGCTTAAATTTGGCTTTAATGGTCACAGTGTTACAAAAATATGTTATGGGCTACATTTGATTATACCTTTTTGGGTAAAAACCTGAACAGATTTGTAATTCTTACAATAACACTGACAAAGACAAATAGTTCAATCTTTGAAACAATGCAATCCATACATACAGGGAAGACATTATATTAGCACTAGCATTAGCATTTGCCATAGCAATAGCATTGGCTTTGCATCAGAAATGTGACAGCTAACTTTTTCTTATGTCAGTGCAATGCAGTTTAAAACCCATTTTCTGCTGCCATCTCAACAGTGGGGGCTTTTACCTTTAGCTTGTGTGCTGTAAAGTTAATAAACCAAATGTCCAGACTCTCATATTATTTTGGATGTTTGATTTCTATGGTTGACATTAATTGCAGATAGCAGGCTTAACCCGAGCCCAAGAAAAAAAAAAAGAAAACAGTTTGGCACTAGCCCCTGGCTATCTTCCTACATGAGCAAAAAGTATTACACCAGTGATGGGCAATTCAGCTCTTCCTGCTCCGCTCTTATGGCTCTCAAATGGCTTTTCATTTTGTAGCCCATCACTCAGAGCATCTTATTCAGGCCTAACTAAGCAATTATGAATACTTTTTTAAATCTGTTTTTGCAAAAGCTTTATTTTTATGCAGCTTGCAAACAGAAAAATACAGTTACAAAATTCTGAACTCATCTTTGCTGTGTCCAGATGCTGCGTCTTTTTGTTTTTTGCTAATTTCTTCACTTTTTCCCATTCTGTGGCTCTGTGTACTTGGCCTGTACCACTACACCCACTGTCTTCAGAACCTTACCTCTTTCACATAATGATGTGATCCTAGCCTGTCTTCACATATGATTTGGCTGCTTGGTGTGCCAAAATAAAAAAAAAAATAAAATTCCACTCTGCTTGCACAGATTTTCGCAGAGCTGAGCAGAAGCAGCTGAAGATTCAGCTCTCATCTCCGGGAGTTGGCTCTTTCGATTCTCTCCAAAGAATCAGGTCTCAGCATTACACTACACCTCACCTGCTTGTACACTGCACTGGCTCCACCCACACACTCAAAATGTCACCAAAGATATTTCACAGCACAAAGAAACATACAAATCTTATACTCAACTTGCATACATAATAAATTATAATAGCTACTAATTAAATAAAATTAAATAAATAAATCAGTGTAAGCTGAGATCATATTCTCATTGTCACATAGAAGGGAGGTGCTAATCACAGTCTTCATGAACAAAAGTTTCTTTTGTCAAAAGACCTGTTGTTAATGACACTTTTAAGTCATGTAGTGAGAAAATATGGACCGACAGCTGCTGCTCAGTATGTTGAGTAGTTATACCATACTGAAAAACAAAATCTGTCAAAAAACAAAAAAACAAAAAACAAAATGAGCAAATAAAAAGCTCAGGATTTGCATTTCATTTACTGATACAAAGTCTGTGTTTAGTATGTGTCAAGTTCAGTCTGATACATGAACTAAATACTGGACACCTTGGACACAAGCTATGGTTAAATCAAAAATGACATCTGTGATTTAAAATAGCAATTTGTGTTTACAGAGAGTGATCAATAACTTTCTTAAGCGTAACAGTAGGGAGTTATCTGTGCAACAGAGAGCAGCCGTCAAGATAAGGTCTAATCAATGCATTGCTGTGTTCTCTGTGATTGCAATCAATTGTTTAGTGGTTCAAGTTTTGTCCACATCATTAGTCCTCGGGATTAGCCCGTCTTGGCGATTAGAAACTACATGTCTCCCCCGTGATTTTAGTTACATTTAAAGCTCCCTTATTGCTTTAGAAAAGGTCAAAGGGCAAAGAAGCCGATAACTATGGGGGTCAAAGGTGGTTGTCTGGGAGAAGTCATTACATGGCTACCATCATTTAACACAGTGAAGTGTTTGAACACAGGTGATTAAAGATTCACTAAAAACAGGCTGAAATGTTGTTGTTGTTTTTATTGATGAGTAAAATAAACATTCACAAACTTTTAGGAAAGAAATAGTTGCCTTAAATAGTGAAAAATAAAAGGCCTAAGATGCTGTGTTAACAAGATTTATCTATTGGTCAAGAGATAGCTCTGATCTGCTGAAGTATAGGGTGGACAATCTATCCATCCGTCTTCATTCTCTTATCTGGGGCCAGGTCTAAGCAAAGATGCACTGACTTCTCTTTCCCTGGCCACTTCCTTCAAGTGTTTCTCAGGCCAGCCAAGACCAAGACAGTTTCTCCAGCGGGTCCTAAGATCTTTGTTAGGGCCTCACCCCCATGGGACACGCCTGAAACACCTCTCCAGGGAGGCATTCAGGAGGCATCCGAAACAGTTGCTTGAGCTACCACAGCTGTCTCCTCATGATGTGGAGGAGCAGTGGCTCTACTCCAGGCTCATCATCATTTCAACCTCTTGTGGCCGAGATCCTCTCTTTTTGGTCATGACCCAAAGCTCATGCCATAGGTGACAGTAAGAAACTAGACTGAGTGGCAATCTCATGCTTCAAGGTCGGACAAAACTGAATTAATTTATAGACAGTTAGTAGTTTGGATATACTGGAACTTAATATAACTAAGCCCTTGGACAGCGCAGACCTTCCCCAACTCATGTGGCCCTACTTTTGGCCCTATCTTGCACTTGTACAAAAAAAAAAAAAAAAAAAAAACAATCCTGGATCCAGACAGTGTTTGGCATTCTACGGAGCCCTCCAAGGGACATAGGTGGAAGAAAACATTAAATTGTGGCCTCAAATGAATACTTTGTTAGCATGAAATACGAATTTGTTCCCATGTAATAATTAAATCATTCCCTCAAATTAGTTAAATCGTTCCCACAAAATAAGACATAATTTATTGGATGCTAATTTCCAGCCGCTGCGCAGCATCATATCCTTTCAAACAAACAGATATAGGCTACTCTTCACACAATGGACAGGGATGAATTGGTAGATTTTTATTTTAAATTTGAGTTAACATACAAAGACATTGTTCAAACTTTAGTTTTGCACAGTATTTCTGTGGCTAAGAGACATTTAAAAAGAATACTTAGAGCCAGGCAGCTTTACCCCATTTCTTTATTTTGTTTGTGCAATTTAACTAAGTAACTAACTGAGGGAACGATTTAGTTATTACGTGGGGAAAAAATTCATATTTTTGTGGTAACAAAGTAATAATTTGGGGCCACGATTTAATTGTTTCTTCGACTTATGTCCCTTGGCGGGCTTTGTAGGATTCACACATTACAGTCCTTTGCTTAAAGTGTCATCAAAGTTCAACCATTACTTTTTGAGTTATCATTAACAGACTAACAAACAACACATCAGAGCGGCCTGCACAGTCAAATGTTTTAAGTCTCTTTATAAGACCCACTTTTATCCTTTGGCTTTTAACTCAGCGTTAATTGTGTGGTCCTGTGTCTTTTATATTGTTTTGTTTTTATTTACTTCATTGTTTTTATTCTTATTTATTGTTATTTTATTGTATTGCTCTTACATGGTTTTACTGGTTCATATTATTTTAATGTGGACTAGTGGAGCTACATAGAGTAATTAATTTTTATTTATTGTTTTATGTACAGCGCTTTGGAAACTGTCTTGTTTGTAAAATGTGCTATTTAAATAGTAGTTTTGGATTTGGAAACAAAACCAAAGCCTGAAAAACAATTAGCTTTGCTTAAAAAGACAAAGTAATATACCTACTTCACCCAACTTGAACTTTACCTTTGGTCAATAATATCCCTGCAATAAAGTCAGCCTAAAACCCAAAATAGACTGGCATGTATGGAAATAGTTTGGCTTAAGAACAATATCATAGTTGTGAAGTTTCAAGAGGTTCACTTAAGTGCCAGTAACCATACACTCTTATCTTAAGTACACTTAACAAAGCTTTAATTTCTACTGTGGTATAGTTTCTCAAGTTGCACTGTGCTGCGATGAGGACATTTTGACTTTCACTTCTTCCTGAGCTCACTCCAAGGGGAAGTAGGTCACAGCGCTTACAAAAAAACTTGAAGTGGGCCAGAGCTTAAAAAAAAAAAAGAAAAAAAAGAAAAAGAAAAGATAAACAGAGAATAACCACAACGATTTACTGGAGGGGACTTATCACAGGGATTAATTCATCCTTTTCCGGGTTCACTTTTAATATAAAACACTTTTTACAGTTTCCTCTCTTCTTGGTACTTCACAAAAACTGTTGCTTTGTCAGTAAAATTAAACTGTTTCTTGTTTTAATTGTAGGGTTTGGTGGTTTTGTCTCATGTCATTAATATTCTTATAGGTCATAACTAATACTAATGTTGCTGTGGTTATGACTACACACTTAGCCTTGATGCATGTTGACCTGCCATGTTTTACTGAGCATTAAGCAATGATTCAGTGTAAAAAAGGAAACCCCTGAGCACCACTGTTGGACCATTGCTGATTGAACATTTACTGTATTTCTGTATTTACTAAGTTACTATTTTTTGGTGTGGATCCAGAACCCTGTCTGAATCCTGGAATTTTTTAAAAAGATCTATACCATTGTGATTGTAAACAAAGACATGTTTATTTATAGTGTGTTTGCTAGAGCATTTACCTAGAACTATACAAAACCTGGTTTGGATCCATGTCTAAGCACTATAGGTTTACCTTTGTGAGAAAAGTCTGTGCTGTCTTAATGTTTCTATTTTACATTTCAGTGGAATAAATCCCACAATTGTCCTTTAAAAACTTCAAAGGCTGACACATATACTATACATTTTTTATAATTATAAAACACTATAACTTGTATTTTTATGAATAGTTTTCTTCATGTTGTCAATCAGAAGGTATCCAAACACTATTTAGTTTCCACTATAGATATTCATTAGATGCTCCTGTGAAACTAAGTCAGTGTTTAATAATAAGATAAAAAATAATTATAGTCTTTTCTAGTCACTTTTGTAGTGTGACATGCAGTCAGGTGTTGGTAGCTATCCTTAGACAATACAGTTAATAATAATACAGTATAATTCGTCAGTGTTGTCTGGCATGTGGAGCTGAGCCCGGGCATTTCCAAACACATGCACTTTCCTTTTATAAATAGTTTACACAGACAACTCTACACTGGTATTGCCACACTGTGGTAGCTAAAACACAGTGGCTACGGACACATGAATGTGCCAGTATTGTATGTGATGTGACATTGTGTGTAAAACGTGAATGGGACCAAACTGTTTATGTGAGTGCACTTATGGCACATTACAGGCCTCTGCCCAATATAACCAGATCTGTGGACGGCCTGACAACTTGACTCACGGCTTACATTTATAGCACCCCTTTTTTAATCACGTAACAGCACTTGGGGAGAGCTCCACGCCCATTTCCCACCGTGACAGTTGGTTTGGTCATCAACTTTCCTGATCTAAGTCAACAGCTGTGCTTCTAAACCTGCTGCAGCCTCTCGGTGAGTAGGGAAAAAGGGGACTTGAAAGTAGGACAGAGCAGTCTGGCCCCTTTCCCTTCGAACCACAGGCACACATTATCAACAGCACAGAGGACACTAACCACACAGAGGAAGACACTTTTTGGGAAGCTTGCTGCCGCCACTGCGGGAACATCCCATTGGGGCGCATAATAGTGTACACACATCAGAGAACATTTATTTTTTTATTTCTCAAAGGGAAGTGAGCTGAGGACCCAAAACCATGCATAAGCGCACTAAGATCAGGATTGCCATCTTCGTGCTGATGGTGGGTATGGCGTGCATGTTCACAGCGGTAGTGACGGACTACTGGGCCATCCTGAGCCCCAGAGTGGAGGTAGCCAACACAACCTGCGAGGCAGCACACTTCGGCCTCTGGAGGCTCTGCAAGAAGCATGTGTACATCAGCCAGGACATCTTTCAGGAGGGGAAAGCCTGTGGACCCATCAGTCTGCCTGGGGGTAAGACACTTCACACTAACCGTTGAAAGATGTGCAGTGTGGACATTTATTATTAGAATATAACTTAATGTATGTCAAGTGCTTCTATAAATCACTGTAAACCACTAAAGTTGGACTGTAGAGGTTCCAAGAGTCGAGGGCTGCATATAAATTACATGTCATGTGAGATTAGCACACTGTTGACTTTCTTTTCAGAATGAACACAGATGTATCCAAGTGGCTTGTGGTCTTTTATTAGAACATAATGATAAATATATCCCTCCATTTTAGTTTAGTTACTCTCAGGATGTTTTTGTTGATTAAAGTTTACAAATCATTTAGTGTTTATCACTGTCTTCTTTGGGTCACACAGACAATAATTATTATTATCCTCATTAAAATATTAACTTGCAGCATTAAATTCATGGGTGTCATAAAACACCAAGCTATTGCTTGTTTTCTAGGCTACCTTTTTCTTTTTGATTTATGAATTATGGCCTTAAACGCGTTAATTTTAAAAAAAATTTCCCAGCCTGTTAATAGAACAAAAGATAAACAGTGTTTAAAAGGCCAAGAAACTAACTTTAGAATTTAATGAGTCATTAAACACAACAGGAACATCGTGTCTGATCTCTGGCCCGGTCCGAGGCAGAGAGTTTCCATGTCCTCTCGTGATTCTCTTGAGGGATCAGCCTCCTTTCACCACAACATGCATGTGTAGGTGAACTGATCTAAGCTGCCCATTGGGGGTGAATGTGAGTCACTATCTGTCTCTATGTGTTAGTTCTTCAATTAGCTGGTGATCCAGTGTATCCACCTGAAATTGCTGAGATACACAGACATTAGAAAATGAGTGAATTCAGTTTTGTATGTATGTATGAATGAATGACCTAATGCATAACTTAATGCATGCATTGGTTGATTCATCCTTGACTGTGCCCAAATAGTATAACAGCTCATTAGAGTAGATGTTTGTCAGTCACAGCCTCAGACTCTTACCTTGCGTAACATGAGACTATAGACTTGACACATACACATGCTATATGAACATCCATAGGGAAAGCACACTCTAGAGGTGGGAAATGACAAGTTAGTCAAGTTATTCAGAGACACTTGACCTGACATGAGAAAGATAAGCTCTACACGACAAACAGCACTGACATGGTCAGCTGAGCTCATAAGTTTAGCAAGTATTTTATTTACAATGAACTTTGTCTGAAATTGTTTAAGAGCAGGCGACAAAAGAGGCCACAACAAAATGTGGATAAATACACTGAGACACTCAGTCCTCACTGATTGAGTATGTAGAACTGATAGATGCTGTTAGACTTTGGGGAATCCCAGGACGGTCTGCGGCTGTTCCCAGAGCAGCTGAGAGCCTCATACTGACTCATTTGTTCTGGCACGACAGACATGTGCCGAGTATGCAGAATCAGCCCGGCCCATCCAGGCATGCAGGGAATGCATGCAAATGTAGTGTGTGGTCTAATCATGTAGCTTCTCTTGGACCTCCTTTTATCTGTTGGTGACTGGGTTAAACGATGGTTATTGTGATTTGTCTGTGTTCATCAAGGAGGTTAAAAGGCTTTTATTAGTAGGCCATATGTTTCAAACAGTCACTGTTATTTGAATAGTTAATCCCATTAGATTCATTAGTCTTGCTACACAATACCTTTATTTGGAAACAGACTTTAATGTTTATCAGAGCCACACGCCAAAAGAGTAGTGTCAACCAAATATAAAGCAGATCCTAAACACAGGAAGGCTCTGGACCCTGCAGGACACTCATTTGGAAAATATATGAAGTCATTAGAAGCTGTCATGGTACATTTGTGCTACATTTGAGGTATGGCATGATAATGATTATCAAACTGTATACGGTAATCTACCAACAAAAATTTGGACAGTAACATTAACATATTATAGTCCTCCCAACCCTGCAAGCACATGCCAGCATCACAATGTAAAAATTAAAATGTGAAACTGACAATTTTATTGTGAGGGGTAAGCAGAAAGCAGTTGCTTTAGTGTTAAATACAAGTGGTGTAAATACTCAGCTGTCTTAGAGTTAAATGTTGCAGCCAAGTCCGGTGTAGCTATGAGTGACAAGGCCGTGTGCGAACATCAGGCATAGTTCTGGGGCTTTCTGTTCACTCAAACTGTTCCCTTGAGACCCTCCTACTGCCTTACATCTCAGCAGCCAACATGGCCACTCAAATTACTTTACACTCACGTATAGTCAAGGAAGCAAATGGGACCACTACCTTTATAGGAAGCCAAATGGTACACCAATGCAGGGATGGCTGGTGAGGATTATATAGAGGAAATACCAGAAATGTTTGTGACATGCATCAAAAGGCTCTGTAGCTTTACTCAGTTATAGGGTACAGGTTGTACCAATGGCATCAGGGGTCAAACCTGTCTCGCCCACAACAGTTATCACGCTATCAGTTAGTTATACTATAGCTTTCAAATTATTTCAATATAATCCTAGATGTTCACTTATGTACAAGTCTTCACCTGTTCAGTCTCCTAAAATTGAGAATGATGAAATGTAGCTGCACCAAAAATAAAAACACTATAGCCAAACATGTAATGAACAAATGTGGAATGACAGGAGATCAAAGATATAGACTGAGCTGTTGTTGTGACTGGACGAGAGGCAGAAATGGTGCTAATCCACCGTCCTTGTGTGATCTTTTCAGGGGAGTGTTTTATGCATGTTAGGGAGAGGCTTTACTGAGCTTGTCATCGCGGTCTGACAGGACACACTCAGAGATTTATATGATTTAAACTGAGCTCAAGATTAAAGATAATACAGTGCAGACACTGGTTAATACACATAAGGAATTTAAAACACTGAGGCAAAATAAATGATACCTAAGTGGTGCAAAATAATGAAGTAACAGATGGATTTTGAATGTGAATTTGTATTTGGTTGTGAGAAGAGATCAAGTGCGATACAGACTTGTGGCTTGACTTGGACAATCACTCGGACTTGTGATTCAATGACTCAGACGTCTGATTTAATGAGACGTGAGATTTTTATTTATTTTTTTTTTGCCTTAAGAGCTAATTCCTTGACTTGGACTCAACATGGACCAGTCTTTAGCTTTAATGACTCTTTAGACTCTGAGGACTTGCGTGTGACTTGAAATCTGGCGACTCCATTACAACACTAGTCTAAATAAAGTACATTTGTAACAGAACTTAAGGCAAATTTGATAACTCTGCTTGCTTATAAGTGGACAAGGTTTGAGGAAAAGTAAACAAGAATCTCAGCTGTGCCTCCAAGCAGAAGTGCCTGTTGCTTAGTAACAAAAATATAGTTTTCACTTTTGATGCCAAGCCCCTGTCCTCATTGATACAAATACTGTATGTGGGCACAAGCATTGCCAAACATGTTTAGGAAAAATCAAATGATATAATATTGTTTTTGAAAGTTTTTACACTGACAGGCACACAAGCTGACATGCCTTTAAGCCTATTTCAAAGTTTCCATATAACATATTCGACTCATGGAGGCTCGCAGCATGGGTCATTGAGCTCTAAGTGAGAAATGACAATGTGCAGAACGGCAGATTTCCACATGAAAGCACTTTTTCTCTGTCTCTTGGTGAGGCTGTGTGGAGCTGGGGATTAGGAGCAAGCGTGGTACAGGAGCATGTAGCACAACCAAGCTCAATGGCATGCACATTTTAGTGTTGGTATTAATCTGTAGATAATAATAAGAAGAAATATACAATTTAAAATAAGCAAAAACATGCAATTAGCAAAGAGACAGAGATAAGTAAAAAAGAAATGAAAAAATAAGATTTAAATAGGTGTCAGATATTCAATATTTTATCAGTTGGAAAAGAGGTACAGCTCTTAATTTGTAGATATCTGAAGAAATTGGACATTGGCACATCGAATGTTTCCCCTCAGGTTAGTGAATGGGACAAACTGGCCTTCACAGAACAGATTAAACTAAAATATTGCCTTGCATGTGCCATGATAGAAAAATGGCGTCCAGGTCAGGTCAGGTCAGGTCAGGTCAGGTCAGGTGTTAATGTTTTAGAACCAACAGGTGTTTGAAGCACCGGCACATTTCACTTCACTGTGTTTGTGAAGTTCAAGTAAAAAGAATAACACACATATGTATTAGAGTATGCATTAGTGATCAAACATTTATACACCATTGCATCAAAAACATTTCTTATTAATGTTAAATATTTGAGTAATAACCTCATATAAATCAATAAAAAATATAAATGTGGTAATTAAGGATTCACATTCAATTCAATAGGCCAACATATTTATTAAAGGTTTATTTTTGCTTAACAGTGGGGAACTAAGTTAGTAACTTAAGTGTTACCAGTAATTAACTATCCACATTGAATTATCGGGAGACTGAGTATTTGCTGTCACATCTCAGCGCCCTCTGATCTCATAAAGTGACCAAGTTTATTTCCCCTCTCACAAATCCCTGGATTTTTAACACGTTTTCCTGACATATAAAAAATGACTGCAATGTCTGCAGCAGCCATCTTTTTACTTTGATTCAGTCAAACAGCATCAGCAGAACTGGACCTGCTGAGAGGCCATTTCAGCTGTGGCATCGTCCTGCGGGTACAAGGGTTACAAGAGCATAAAATGAGAGACCCAGATCTTTACCTTTTTGTGTCAAGATTATGTGTCGTTTTTTTTTTTTTTTCATGCAAAATGATAGGATGACAAGAGTTAACAGCTGCACACTATTCTTATGAACTAAACAGTCATGTTGAACCAGATTGGATTTTTTAACTTAAAGCCTAAATAAAATGGTTGTTATTTTTGTGTGTGTCTTTTCCAGAGGAGAACTGCACATACTTTGGCCACTTCACTCCAGGACAGGATGCAGAGATATTTGAATACAAAACACAAAAAGGTATGTATTTGAAATGATGAAATAACAATATTTAATTTAGAATGTTTTTTTTTGTGTGTGTGTTTTTTTTAAGCAGAAACTGTATCACTTAAAGTAACAGGACATCAACCAACAATCAAAGAACTGCCCATAGTGACTGAATGTGAACTTGAATGGTTGTCTGTCAGTGTGTGTCTGTTTCCATCCTGGGACCAGGGTGTGCCCCACCTAAGGCCCATAGATGCTAAGATAGCCTCCAGCTGCTGACAACACTGATCACAAATAAGTGACAAAAGATAAATATATATCCAAATGAAGGGAGGTTAGTTTATAGTTAATAGTTTCTATGTTCAGGTTATTTGAAATGTAAATATTGTTTTAATTTCTGGAAAATGTTAAAAGCAGATTTTAAAGCACACATACCATAAAGGTTGTATAATTTAAGTAAAAAGTGGGTCAAAATTTGAGAATCACTGTCTATATATGTTTGGAAAAAAAGTAGTTTTCATCATACCCATATGGGTACCATATGGGTATTACTATATACTATGTGTTTTTACCCTGAATTTTATAACTGTAAAATTTGCCAGGATTGTTTTTTTATTATCAAATCTATACATGTATGTAATACTATGCCAGCGTGCCTATACGGTTCATTTAACTAATGCGACTCATGTTAAATATAGAGTCCACATAACATGCCACACTCACATACTAATGTTACCCTGTTTATCTCGATGCTCATTTGTAGGGGTCAGAGTCCACCCCCCTCCCCAGCATGCTCTGACAGAATGGCGGCAGCGTTTTGCAGCACACACACCACAGGACAACCTCGAATATGTTCATCCCAGCCCTCATTCCCATTCCCTGTGACCCTGTTCAGTCCATGCATGTTGCATGTTCACTGGAGGAGCTTCATATATGTGGAACAATGTCACACTGGATTATTGGGGTGTGAATGTGAGTAGGGCTGTGTGCAAAGCCTTGCACACCTCCTCACCTTCAGATGCTAATGCAAGTATTATTGGTCCCCCTCCCCCTGTTTTTCAAAGTAATAGTGTAGATGGCAAGCCCTTAAGAGATGCACTGTAAGCTGGCTCTGGCTGAGGCTCCTCACACTGCTGATCACCCCTGAACCAGTCATTTGGCTACACAGTAATGGTGCATATAAAGCTGAATAAACACACTGATTATCACCATGAGTTTTTTTTTTTTACTAAACAGTTGGACGCCATAGGGAGCGAAAGGATAAATCAAGTGCAAGATGAAGATAACACAGAATGCATTTGAATTATAATATGGATCTTATCTGGTATTATTATTTTATTAATAAAGGTTGTCATGGTTAAATTAAACTAATCATATGCTGATAATTTATTATATATTGAAGGTGATAGGTGTGCAAAAAAATCAATGTGTTTTCTAGCAGTTTGACTGAAGAGTTACTGTCTTTTATAGAAACTTTTTGCTCAGGCAGGTTTCCTATCTCTGTATGTGCCCACCTCTGCTGCTACCACAAGATGAAGCCTTGGTTCCCCCCAGAGGAGAGCGCTCCCCTGGGCATAGTTCACAGGCGAACAGGCGGCAGATCAAAAGCCTCTCTTCCTCTCCACCTCTGTGTGCACAAACACAAGCCAGCTGCAGTTTGGTTACACAGAGTTAACACACAATACAGAATAACAACTGGTAACAACAGTCTCTAAAAGTACAGGTTCTGGTATTAGATCTAAATATTTTAATGCACACCATATCTATCATTTATCAAATTGAAAAATGTAAAGACAACTCATAACTAAAAACATTATCAAATATACTGTATATATAGTCATCCACTTAAAGAGGTTAAGTTTTTGCCTGTGTTGGTTTGTTTGTCTATATCACTGGGGCCCGCGGCAAGAAGGTCTCAAATGGGCCCCGTAATAATGTGATCAGTGTATTTTTTACTATTTAAGAACTTTGTGGGTCAGTGGTTAGAGCAAATAGTGTAAAAGTAGCAAAAAGTAGAAGATCCCTGGTTCAAGTTCAAATTTGGTCACAGTATGTTTACCATTGCAAGATAGGGAAAATGCCTTGGCGGAGATTTGCGCAGTCTGAGTGCTTCTAGTTTATATATATGTTCATGTAACTCTAAAATAATCCTTGTTGCTCTTTTCCAGAGTACAACATTTCGGCTGCAGCCATCTCCATCTTCAGTTTGGCCTTCATGATCTTGGGCTCTCTCTCTTTGATATGCTCGTGCACCGGTCAAAAACGGGATTACCTTCTCAAACCGGCCGGCATGTTCTTTGCATTTGCAGGTAAGGAACAACAAACAAAACAACAACAACCATTTTCAAGACCTGTATACATACAACTGGTGTCCATATTAAATCTTCACATCTTCCAGGCCTGTGCTCCTTTATCTCTCTGGAGGTGATGCGTCAGTCGGTCAAACGCATGATCGAGAGCGAGGACACCATTTGGATGGAGTACCACTACGGCTGGTCCTTCGCCTGTGCGTGCTCTGGCTTCGTCCTCCTCTTCCTCACCGGCATAGCCCTCCTGGTGCTCTCCATGCCCCAGATGCCCAGGAACCCATGGGAGACCTGCATGGACGCCGAGCCGGATCAAGTGGAGTGAAAAACAAGCTACTGATGGGTTTTGGGTTTAACAATGTTCAAATAGAAGTGAATGCCCTTTCTGGTTCTCCCATTCAAAGTGGTTCGTGTTTGGGATATAAGGGCTAGATTTAACCAGCGGCTGCAAAACCATCACAGGACAAATGCCTATTAATTTTTTGGGTTTTTATTTTTCATATTTTATTTGACATGATTTGGTCTCATATCAACGTATTAGAGACTGCATTCATTATGAAGTACTGTATGATACTGTATCTCATCTTGTACATATTTTTGTATGTGATAACTTCAAAGTAGGAGAGATTAAACTTTGAATGAATTGTTTAGGTCAACACAGAGCAGGTTTTTGTGCGTTTGTGAGGACGTGTGTGTGTGGCAGGCTGAATACTAAACAGCCACAACACTGAACTATGCTGGAATAGGTTCAGTACTAGCAGCTGCACACACATAAGGCCTTTTTGACTTTCTGGTAACTATTTCTATAGCAAACTGACAAAAAATAAAATTCCTATTATTTTTGTAGACATAATATGCAAGACACAAAAACCTTATATCTTATCCTGATAATTATGATTTAGGCTATATATCCTACACATATGTGCCCCTAACCACACAAGGTGATTGGATTTTTTGGTGACTTGCAAGGAACTCTTTTGAGTGTTTTTTTTTTTTTGTCCAGGGAAGGTTCTAGGGGGTGGCCAGGGGTGTCCAGTGCCTCTTAGTGGCCACCCCTCTGAAGTGTCCTAAATGCCTTATAAAACTCAAACATTATATTGTAAATTTGTTTCAAGGGTTATTCTATATAAAGGGGTATCTTTACCATGTTTGCAAAGATCAGAGTTATTTTAAAAAGAAGTCCCAGTCAGTTTACAGCAAATTATCTCATGTACAACCTGGCAAAAAGGCTGGCCCCAGTGTAGCCCCCCAGTTTAAAGAGGTCTAGAACCACCCCTGTTTTTGTCATAATCAATCACAGCTCACAAATATAGTATGGAGCACAGGGCCAACTTAGTTCACAAACATTTTAACATTATTGAAATATACCTATATATAAACTAAACTGGTTAGTGTGTCAGGAGCAAGAGCCTAATTTGTACGACTCCGTCTCTTGTAACATTATTTCAGTTCAGTGTACAGCATTAATAATCCTACAGACTCTTCATATTGTTTGTTGTGGTTCTCAGCTGGGCTGAATCTGGGACCCAATTTTATCACTGATCATTTTATTATGGCTCACTTTTTTTCCAAGAACCAACGTTACCATATTATGATATTAACATTACATGTATATTAGGCTTCAACAACTAAGCTGAACATTGCAACTATAATCAATTTCTCCATGACCCACTTCTGTGCCCAGACCCAACAGTTGAGAATCACAGTTCTATAGTGTATGGCATGTTGTTTTGGATTGCAGTAGATTTGGTGTGCTGGTGTTGTGCTAAAACATTTGTAATAAAGATTTTATTCATAAAATAAACTCATCTTTTGGGACTAATGGCTTGAGTATGCCAATATTCATCATTTTGGACACCAATGACTACAAATAAAGAAATTGAGTCAGTTTTCAATAAAAACACTTTAATAAAGAAACAATAAAAAAGAAAATAAACTTTTTGAAACACAGAGTAAATCCTTTATTATAACCACCACTGATTGAAACAGATCTATTCATCATTTTTGTGACCCGAAGATGAGAAACCAGAGAAAAAGTGTGCTAATTTACTGCAACAGAAGAGAAGACAAAAACAGAAAGGAGGGGAAAAAGAATGTGGCGAAAACACAGTGCTCCCATCTGGCTGGGCAGAAGGTTGCTCCCATCAAGTTTATCATTTCAAGGCAACGAAAGTTCACGAGCTTACTGTCTGAAAGCAGAAATGCAGCTGAGAGAAATCCCTTTAAAATGTCTTTGGCTCAATCTCTTCTGCTTCAAAAATAAATACAAAGAAGCAATGTATTATTAGTATTGCACAACTTCAGAAATTAGCCAATGACACGCTTTTGTGGTACACGCACACACCAGGGAGCAACCTCAGCGTTAGCCCAGCACAAGAAAAATGAAAAAAACTTATAATAGACCAGTACATATTTTCTACATGTTAGTAAAATATTATAATAATTTTGCTGATAATGTCACAGGTTTTGTACATAGTAACATAATATACTAAAAGATTTGACTCTGTTGGTAGAACAAAAGAGTTTTTTTTCTATGTTTTTTCTTTCACAAATCAATACAAACTGATAAAACAAATTAAAACCAGCCACTTTCAACATGCATGAAGAAACAAAACAGTCTTTAAAATGAAAGAATTGATTGTTTTATAGCTGTGAACGTCAGACAAAAACTAAACAAGACAAATCCATAAAGATACCTAAATATGTATTGTACAGTGAAAGAACTCATACAGGTGCAACAGAAAGTCTCCTCGTCTCCATTAAAAAACACAAGCGTGGTTGCTGTTGTCCACTTCTAGAATTATTAATATTTTTTCTTAATTTGCATAATTAAAAAGGGGCGTTCCTCTTCTTTGAAACAGCTTCTACAAAATGGAGGTGCTCCCAAAGTTCAGGTTGTCTAGAAAATGCATATTTACAAGAATGTGTTGTTCTTTCTTTCTTTAAGTCAAAAATCTGGATTAAACTGTCTCACCCACTGCTTTCCTGACAATCAACTGCTAAAGAAATGATAATTAGGATGAAAATAAAGTTGATGTTTGATCTACAATTCTTAAACCATTCAAAAATATGTCCAAATTGTTTATTTCCACAAAAATGACATTATCTTTCCTTTTTTTCTCACTACAACTTTGACCTGGTAGTTTAAACAACTTTTTTAGTCAAATGTCAACTATTGCAAAATAAAAATTGACGTTTTGTACTCAAGATGTATACTGAGAGCAAATCTATAAAATGGAGTACCCTTATTACATGTGGTCAGCTTTTATTATTATTAAAATGAAGGTGTTATGTTGTATTGCAGTTGAAGATTTGACCAAAAAAGTACAATTTGTTCAAACTTTAAACTGGCAGTGTAAATTCCCACACACCAACAAGTCTCTTCACTTTCACACACCCTCAGAGTACTGCAATTTCCTTAAAAACATTAACAAAACACTAACAAAACATTTAATTTGCCCAGCAGTTATAGAAGCCACTCCCCCTATGAGAACTGTCTCAATCCATTGACTGTCATAATCAGATTAACAAAAATAAATGGCAATATAAAAAAGATTACGTAAAGACAATAAATCAAAGTGGGGTTATCTGTGACAAAAACACAGACTAATATAAATTATTTTGCTGTGTAAATTAGAATATTTAACCTGTGAGTGATTTGAGGAAAAGTAGAATCCGAAGCCAACAAATAAAAAAGAAATCATAAAGCAAAGTTCTAGCATGATAAAGAGTTTTTGGACATGTCTATGGCAATACAATTCAGTCATTTATTTTCTTTATGTACAGATTAGAGGAAAATTAATCTACTTCTATACACTGTTCTGTGTAGTTTCGGTTGACGACTTAGCTTTAATCTGTTTTCCACAACTACAGTAGTATGAAAACCAAGACAACCACTCAAAAGTCCCAAAAAATTTAGAAGTAGCCAACAAAACCAACTTCAAAAAGGAGGATTGTGGGAGGCTAAGTGGCCAACCGAGTCTTGACCTTTTTCTGTTTTTTTGTTTTGTTTTTTTTTTTTTAGTTTTTTTTTTTACAACTTTTCTACTTTTTTTATTTTTAACTTTTACCATTTTGCATTACATACATATACAAGTGTAGGTAATATTATAAGTATATATTCATATATACACATTATATATGTATATATACTAGTAATGCATTCATTATATATACTTATTTTGTCACAGATATGCAAAGGATGACGGTTACAAATAAAATTTTAATGAAACTAAATTTTGAAAACAAACCTACTGATAGAAACAATTTATAAATGCACTATTTTGTGTGTTTAGAAATATGCAGTTTTTTGTTTGTTTTTAAAAAAAACTTTTTGCTATTTTTCTAATTTTTTATTTTTATTTTTTATGCTTATTTGTTTGGTGTGGGGAGGTGACACTCAGACATAGGGAAGTATGAGTAGTAACCATTGCTACTATTGGAGCCTCTTATACTGAGCTCCTGCAGTAGGGTCAGGGGATCGCTGTTCTTCTTTGCCTGCTCAGGGCGGGCCGCTCTGGGTTTGGGTGGGGCACGCAGGGCACTAGCGTATGACATGGTGGGTGGTTTGTTCAGAATTGGAGGACCCTGGCCTGGTTCACTGGGAGGCTGGGGAGGTGGAGGCTTGTTATTGGACATGAGAGGAGGGAACTGTCCGAGGTGCTGCAGAGAGCTGAGGTGTGAGTGTGTCTGAGCTGCTGCCTCAGCCTTCACCTGCTCCTCGCTGGGACGATGGCCTTTGGAAACTGTGAGACATAAACATAAAGTAAACTACACAAACTTTAGGTTACTATGCACAGGTGTTTTGCCCATGAGATTGTAAATATGCTTTTTAGAAAAAGTAGCATAATAATTGTGCATATGATACAAACCTAAAAGCTCTCGATGCTGACCGAGTGTTCCAGCTCCATTACAAGGGACATTCTGGAATGGACCAGGACCACCTCCGTTAGTGGGCCAGGGCTCATGTGAGGGATAGGAGTATGGGACGTGAGGGTGCGGATGGTGTGAGACATGGGCATGAGGATGGTCCCGGGAGCCAGGATTACAGGGCTGTGGCTGCTGGGACATAGAGCTGTTGTTGCACAAAGGGGAGTCTTCTGGGTAGCTTGTAGAGATACGACGTTGATAGAGAGGCCGACCTGGGCCTCTGGGCTCATACTGCACAGACCACAGAAGCATAAGAAGAATGAAACTATTTTGTGATATAAGTTGAGTAGAGTTAAGGAAAAAATATTTGCACATTTTCCAGATTTTCAAAACTAAAACAGTATTTGAAAAAGAAAGCTCACCTCATCTACACTGTGCAGAGCGGTGGGTGCTGATGTCCGGGGAGACAGTGGGTGAAAGGACTCCTGCTCTGGGCTCTGACTCTGTTGTTGCTGCTGGTGGAGGTGCATCTGATGAACTTGCTCTTGTCTACTGGCATGAGCCATCATGGGCAGCCCATAGGGAAGCCCGTGGCCCTGGATGCCAAGGATGTTATTGTGCTGTGGTTGGGTGGCTGCAGCAGCTGCACCAAGGGACCACTGGGGCTCCTGCATTAGGTATTTGACCTGGGAGGGCGGGGAACTGGCAGACTGTGTTTGGGGCTGATGAGGAAAGCTGTCACTATTGTAGAGGTGATTGACCTGGTGCTGCAGGGCGGGGTTGTTCAGGAGCGTGTCATTGAGGTGGTTCCGTCCAGTATCATGGGGATAGGGTCCTGAAGGGAAGAGGTTGACGTGATTTGAGGCAGGTGCTAGATGAGAGGAGGGGTCACCAGAGGCACGGGACTGTCGGTACTGGAGCAGCCGAGACTGAGGTGGTGGCTGCATCTCTGACACTTCCCTTGAGTTGGGCTGCTCTTGTGGTGGCATCTCTCTCAAAAGGCCCGGATACCTGCACACAACAATTTATTTTGATCGTTGAACTATCAGTTGATAATTGAAACCACTGCACACTAAATAATATATCCTAATCAGCATGCTGTAATATTTAAGTATGTTGCATGAAAATATCAGATAACAGCAAGTCCAACCTGCTGAAAGGTGGCCCAGTGGTGGCAGAAGAAACAGCCTCGTCTTCTGCGTTGGCACTAATGCCCCAACCTGCTGCACGAAGTAAGTGATGTGGGAGGCGAGCCATGCTAGGCTGAGTGAGGTGAGCGAGCTGTTGGGGCACAGGGAATGCCACATTGCCCTGGAGAAAGGTCCCTGCCGCCTCACCCCACTGGCCCAGCCTCGCTGCCTGCTGCTGCTGGCTCAGAGCCTCTAGAGACATGGGACCCTGAAGGTCTGACGGGACAGACAGGAGGATTTAAGGGTTAGCATTGAATCATACATAAAGCAGACTTGTATTTCAAAAGAACAGCTCAAAACTCACCAAGATTTTCCTCAAGACTTCCATCCTGTCCATCCTCTCCAAAACTGCTGACCCTGTTATGCTGGGATAGGCTTTGATGGTGACCCCCTGCATGTCCCATAGAAGTCCTAATAGGGGCATCCTCTGCTGCTCCAGATTCTAATCCATCCACAGTAGGAGACTGAACAGCCCTGTGAGAAGCTATGGGTCCACTAAAGAATGAAGTGCTGTGGCTATTACCAGTGTAGGCAGGACTTAGCTGTTGCTGATGCTGCTGATTTTGCTGGCCCAGTCCCGGGTGTTGGACCCGGTAAGGAAGCCTGGAGAGATACTGTTGGGGGTATGGTCGTCCACTTGTGGGATGAGAGGGAAAGTTAGCATTGGGTGGTGCTAAATGGTAGTTGACAGATCTTTGGGCAGTGGAGGGATCTTTTCGATGAAGCATTGTGTTGTGAAATCCAAGGGTGTCTGTCTGCGAATCTAGACTTCGATTTTGGTTATTGTCTAGATCCCCCTAAAATTAAGTGGCAAAAAATTATTTAAGAAATAAATACTTTTATTTGTCCATTTATGTGAAAGAATCCTGTTTAATGTACAGTATATTATGTGAAAACTTGCCTGTTTTTCCTTCATGTCTGTGCTTTTTCGTTCTGGTGTATGAAGACGGCTTTGTTCTGACTTTGGACAGCTTTCCAATTTGCCTAAGAAAGTCAACGCAAAGTCACTCAAAACTTCAATTTATACATCATCTACTTCATATTTAATTACAAAAATATTTTTTGGACTAACCATTTCTGATAGGTTCGGCTTGTACTTCTTTGTCTGGGCTGGGTTGACCAATTCCTAAAGGAGAAGGGTGGGCTACTCCAGTGTATGGGATGGGGGAGCCTCTATTTTGGGCTTGCAACAGGTTCAGGTTGTAGGCCATGGCTGCTGGGTGGTTCATGATGCGAGGGTCCACAGCAAAGCGGTTCTGGTACCCTGGCCATGGCAACTTCAAAAAAAAAAAAAAAAAAAGCAGGGAAAATTATTGCTAACAAAATATTAATAGCAATGGACTGCAGTCAAGTACCTCTACTAAACAGTTTGAAAGGCATGGAAGGGAAACATTTTACTCACAGGTAAAGGCATGGGCATGATTCCACCATATACAGCTGGGACATAGAGAATGCTGGTTCCAGTGTGAGGGTCAATTCTCTGAACAGGACTGGGCGACTTGCCAATGCCAGTCTGTGTGCCAGCCAAAGGAGGTGTAAAAGCCCTAATGGGATTTCCCATTAGCACTGCTGGGTTGGGTTGAACTGCAGAAAAAAGCAAATTTTGTCCATGAACAAAAATACTGAAGAAAAAAATGTAGGTACTATTATAAATACTATACATATATGATGAACAATTCAAAATGTAATGTACATATTTTTGAACTGAATTTGCAGCTGGTTGACAATGTACAGTTACAATAAGTTAAACAAAACTGATGGTGTCTTCATGTACGTATGAACAATATTTTGCTTCAAGGTATTAAATTATGCTCTGATGCCTCTAATAGGCTTGGGCATTCATGTTCCTACTGGGGCTGCTACATCTGACTGGTTTATGTCAATATGCCAAGATAAATAATTTGTATCAATAGCAATGGGAAAAAAAAACTCACAAAAGCATTATTAAGTTTTCCAATACATTCCCCTCTTTTCACTTACCATATCCATCAGGAGGAAGGTGATCTGTATGATTTGAATGTTTGCCCTGTAATGAAAAAAGGTGAGTGTATGAGTAAGCGCAAGAGTAGAAGGGGAAGGGAGAATTTACTCAGCTTATTAAGAGTATAACTGAACCGATCTTGGAGCTACAAGCAAAACATTTCAGATGCTTCATAATTTCTTCCTAAAAATGAAAAATGAAAAACTATTTTCATTGTAAAATTGTAAGTATAACATACTCAAAATGTACAAAAGCATCTCCAGAAGACAAAAGGTCTCCATAAAAACTGCATGAGAAAGAAATATACAAAGAAGGATTTAATATTGTCCAAAATCTTATAATTTTAAAACAAGTTACATGACTGCAAGTGTTAGGTGGTTGTGAGCAAGTCAAAAGAAAAGACGTGTGTGTCTGGAGAGCCGACTGATGCTGCTGAGCTCTAGCTCATTAAACCCAGTGGGGGATGGCAGCAGGTTGGCAGCTGCGGTGATTTCGTTAACCTTTACCTCGGGCTAGGCAGCAAGGACAGATAGACTTGTGAAGACATTACAACCCCAGCAGAGCAATCAAACAACAACCTTTCTCTAACCTGCCATGTTAACGTTCAAATCTGTGCTGGGGCTACAGGTAGGGAGATGATGAAGTGAGTGCAATAAGGCAATTTCCAGAAGTAAAAAATAATCATACTGTAAAAGATAGTGTTTCAATATAGTTAAGAGAAAATAGGCTGTGTAGTGATTCTGATGAATGTTCAACCAAGTATTTTCCATTAACGCACAAGATGCCTTTATATTATAACCTATATTATATGAAACTGTCATATGAACACTTTTTTCATTGTGCATGTGAAAGTGGGTAGATATGTCTGTTTATTTACCTTAGGGGGTGATTGCTGTGACTGGAGTTGGCCCTGCTTGTTGGAGACAGGCAGGGCGTGATGGTGGTGGGGGTGAAGTGACTGTGGAGCAGAGTGGTGACCCTGAAGGGGCCTCAGAGCACGAGGGATGAACTCTGGGGCCAGTGGGTTAAGGACATAGGTCTTCTTGAGCTCCAGGGCCTCCAGCTGAGCCTTGATCTGCTCAAAGGTGATGCCGTGTAGGCTTGAATTTTGGTGGCAGATGGAGATAAAGTGCTCCCAGAACTTCCTGCAACAGACACAAACAGATTGCCCCTTAAACACCATATGGTTAGAACTCAAGTTCTTTGTCGTTGATATTATTCAGTCCTGTTGTTTTTGCTCTGTTGGGGAGGGAGTGTGGACTGGTCAAAATGGTCCAGCCCAAAACAGTTATTACAACAACCGGACAAATGTAAACAATATTAGAAAAATCTAACTCATAAAAAGACTTCTCATTTTTGCTCTAACTGCCACTTAAGGGGCACATGCTCTGACTTTTCACATCAAATTTACTGATCAACCTTAATAATTCATTGCTTTGCCTCTCCACATAACCATACTATAACAAACAAAACATGTTAAATGTATATGCTTATGTTTACCATAATTATAAGTAATTCTACTACACTGAGTAACTCAAATGAAAAATGAAAAAATATGACTTCTATATTAGTAATACTAGTGTTACAATCCCTAGAAATGTCAAAGAAAAACAAAGCATTTACCTGCATCGACCAACAGAGCACAATGCTATAGGGTCTCCCACAACAGCAACCAGGGACTGGGCTCTGGTGATGGCCGTATTGAGTAGCTTGTAGTTTGAGAGAAATCCATAGTCTAGATCCTCTGTTGAGTCCTCAACAAGCTGCTCTTTCCGCTTGATTGCTGTCTGTTTGTGCTTGCAGGTGTGTCGGGTCCGCACGGTGCTCAGAAAAAGCACCCGAAACTGTTTACCTGCAAACATAGTTTCAGCCGAGTAAAGTTTGAGGTTTGAATAAAATCCAATACATAACACAACTATCTTTCATTTACTTCCCAATGTACCTTGTCTTTAAAATTAAATTGGTTGAGTCAGTTAATGGCACTTTCCCCAATTAAGTTACATTTTCTTTTGTAAGCTTTTCATTAGGGATGTCAGGATTAACCGATTATACAATTATTTGCAATTATAAATGTCACGCTAGAATAATCGTAAGAATTTTAGAAGCTGTGGTATCTCGCAGGGAACCCCTGGTACACTCTATTTGGTGCTTTAAGTAAACGCAGCAGCTCCTCCACGTCTCAGACTCAGAGTACTGTCCACTCTTCACACCTCATCCCGCCATGAGTGAAGCACATGTTTAACTCTGCACTAATTCACGTCGTTCAAACCAGCGCTGCGCCTTTCTTTTCGTCTCCCTCTCTCGCCCGCTCCATTATATCGCGCTTAAAATATGGGCAAATTCTGAGCTAAACTTAAACAGAAACTGACTGAAAATATTGGTGTGTGTGGACACTAGACTGCCCAGTAAAAGTTAGTAAGGCAAAAATTTAGCAACATTTTGACCTTAAAGACTTTAATAAGGCGTCAGAAGCGTTCTGGGAGAGCGCGAGGTGTCGTTTTCCAGCTTTTCCCGCACACGTTCTCACTCCTTCCCCTTCTGTGAGTCGCGTGCTATCAGCTTTGACAGTAACTTTATATCAAATGTAAACGAGGAGGGGAGGGACTGATGATTTCTGGTGAGGCTGTGCATATAGTGTGTGGATGTTAACTATGCATTTGCTATTATTTCACTGCTGTTTGATGCTAGTTACCATCAGAAAAAATAATCTTAAAAGTATTAGTAGTAGCAGTGGCCTCACAAATGCTTGCCACAAACTAGCACACAGTTGGTGCATGTTTATGTGGTCCTTGTAGCTAATCAATAAAATAAAAAATAAATAAATAAAAATTACCCAAAGAATGGGTTAAAAAGGTTTAGCAGCATTTAAAAAAATTGTGTCAATAATTGTGACAAAATAATCACAATATTTCATCTCACAATAATCGTGAAACAAAGATTTGTCATCCCTAGTTTTCATACTATGTTTTATGGCATTATTCTATCCACACTAACTTCAATATAGTTGGCAGCTATTCTCTTTTGACTAAAAACAGTGAGGAGCACATTTTCTTTAAAGATGTGTCTAACTGACTGAATGCTTACAAATGCATATCACAGCATTTCATAACTAAATTTAGTGCTGAAATATTATAAGCATTAACCATCTTTTTGGTTAGTGTACCTGATTTAATGCTGTATGTATGTTATGTAAATCTTTTAAGGCAAGGACTTCAACTGACGTAAAAGTTGTAAAAACAACTTGACTGAGATTTCGATCTAAAAACTCTAGAGGCAGTAATAACTCATAAACAACCATCAAACATATGTGTTACATTTGAAATAAGAACCCTATTAACAGGAATGCTTGTCCACATGTTCTATTATTAACATCATCTGTAAAAGGAAATAAAATAAAATAAGGAGGAAGGGTAGAAGACTTTTCATCACTATATCAGAGGAACCTATCTCATGTGTATTTTTTTTATTAAAAGGAATCATTAAAATTGCAAAATTACTAGATGGTTATTACCTTGAACATTGAGCACCCTCTCCACGCTGACCTCATGCATTCTCTTCTTTCTAAGTTCAGCACGAATCCGAAATACTTGATCAGCATATGGTGACACCACTCCAATACTGCCATCATCCAGCTTGCCCCAAGCCACTGGCCACTTTTTACGCAACTCCTCAACTCGTTCTACAATTTCAAAAACCTGTAAAGAGGGATTAGAAAGCAATATGATGTTACATGAGTTGAGGACCTTGTCAGGAAGCACAGTCATTTTTACAAATTTAATCATTAAAACAAATGAAGAAGATATTTATCATTATAAATACAAGACTATAGCAAGCAAGCTGACCATAAATGACCAATACCCTGCAGGTAAGGATGTTTGTTATTTGTTAAGCATGACTATTTACCTCACACAGCAATACAACTGGCCTAGATAAAAGCTGAAAATGCTTTTTGTTTATTTGAGATCTAAGCCTTTTAAAATTCAGAGGTCTGACTTTGAACTGTCAGGAACAATTTCTTTCCAGCTACAGCTAAGCCTTTTAAAGAAACATGCACAAATAGTACAAATTGTAAATGTACAATACCTCTGCGTTGTTGTAGTAGGCAGTGCTGTTTTTCTCCTGCACGTCTTCTCCTCGGGCTGTGAAGAACGTCAGCGGGTAGAAGTCCTTATGCGATGGCTGCTTCCCACTTGCCATTAATTTTCCATCATAAAATAATTCTGACGTGTAGCTGCAGAAATGCATGGTAGAAGGTTAAAATGTGGTATATACACAAATTACAACCTGCCTACTATTAGTGGTCAAAAAGTTATGTGTTATGACCACCTCCCTAATACGCAGGCACATACTCAACAAACGGCAATGCACAATGCACTGTGTATTGTAACACCTTTCTATTGGAACCAACAATAACTTGAGTTACAGTAGCTCATCTATTTGACCAGACCACATAAGCCAGGCCTTTGCTCCCAATGTTTGATAGTGACCACTGCAGACCAGAACACCCTACACTAGCTGCAATTTGGGAGATGCTTTAATTTGAGCAAGTTTGACAAGAGCATCAAATCGCTCAAATCCTTACGCTTCCTTACGTCTGTTTTTCCTGGTTCATACATCACCATTGAGGACATAAGGTATGGAGGACTGTGAGCACCACGCGAAAAGGAATAATGCTTTTATTAAAAGAGTGTTTAAAAGAGCATTTAATAAATGGATTACTAAATGGTTTTATTAAAAGAGTTTTTAAAAGAGCCTTTAATAAATAGATTACAAAATGTTTTTAATAAAAGAAGGATGAATAGCGTTATTCATTAATCCATTTAGGAAACCGAATTCTAAATGTACTTACAAAACCTTTTCGGAAAAGCATTTGCAAAACGTATTAGCTTCTCCTTTTAGCTTTTCCGTGGCGTTGCTGTATGGAGGACCGTGAGCGCCACGCGAAAAGGAATAATGCTTTTATTAAAAGAGTTTTTAAAAGTTTATTTAATAATTGGATTACTAAATGCTTTTATTAAAAGAGTTTTTAAAAGAGCATTTAATAATTGGATTACTAAATGGTATTATTCCTTTTTGCGTGGCGCTCACAGTCCTCCATAACAAGGTTCACTTGCTGCCTAAAATATCCCACCCATTAACAGGCGCCATGATAATCTGTTATTCATTCATCTGTCAGTGGTCATTATATTATGCCTGATTGATGTACAACCCGAATTCCAGAAATGTTGGGACATTTTTAAAATTTGAATAAAACAAAAACTAAAAAAACATTCAAATCACATGAGCCAAAATTGTATTCACAATAGAACACAGATAACATAACAAATGTTTACATTAAGACATTTTTATGCACAAATTGAGCTAATTTCAAATTTGATGCATGCTGCAGGTCTCAAAACCATTGGAACTTTTCAAATCTCATCATCTACTGTGCATAACACTGTCAGATTCAGAGAAACCAAAGACATCTCTGTGTAAGTGACAAGGCCGGATGCTCGTGGTCTTCGGGCCTTCAGACGACACTGCATCACTCAACTCGAATGACATTACTAAATGGGCCCAGGAATACTTCCAGAAACCACTGTCGATAAACACAATCCGCCATCTGCCATCTGCTGATGACAACTATCCAAGTTTATCATGTAAAAAAGGTGCTATATGTGAACATGGTCCAGAAGTGCCATCGTGTCCTGTGGACCAAGGCTCATTTAAAGTAGACTGTTTCAAAGTGGAAAAGAGTTCTATGGTCAGACGAGTCCAAATTTGACATTCTTTTTGGACAGACGTCATGTCCTCTGGGCTAAAGAGGAGGGAGACCTTCCAGGGTGTTATCATCGTTCAGTTTAAAAGCAGTAGCTGGATACCTATATCAGGCAAGAATGGGACCAAATCCCAACACCAAAACTCCAGTAACTCATAACCACAATGCCCCGAAGAGGAGATGCCACACCATGGTACCCATGCCCCTGTCCCAAATATTTTGAGACCTGTAGCAGGCATCACATTTGAAATAAGCTCATTTTGTGCATAAAAGTGTAAAATTTCTCATTGGCTCATGTTATTTGAAAGTTTGTTAGTTTTTTATTTTATTAAAATTTAAAAACGTCCCAACATTTTATTATATATGAAAATAATCTTTTGCTAATATTTCTCATTTTGAAAAAGCAACATACATACAATTAGCTTTAATAGGTCAATGTATTTTACTGTTTTACATTTTGGTCATTGGCCAGTGATACAAGTTCAGACTCACTTGATAATGGCTTCATGGGACCGGTAGTTTTCACATAGAAGGATGCGGCAGGGAAATTCAGAGGGGTAGTGTTCGTACAGCCGGTCCAACAGTGACACATGTAGATTACGCTCACGTGCAAACTCGCTGTATACAAAGGGACTGAGCTGAAAATCAAAACAAACAAGAATAACAGATTAGAGCAAAAAAATAATGGTTATAATAGAATAAGGTATACTGAAGGTCTATTAAGCTACTGCTCAACAAATCTGTAAACTTCTTCTATTCCTCAAAAGTGAAACTGAGGAAAGATGAGTACAACTGTGTTAAATAATAAAACATACTGCTTCACAAGAGAATGAGTAAAGCAGTTTTTAAAACTGGATTTCAGGCTCATCTACTGTATATCTGCTGCTTACTGGTAATTCCATGAACTGTTCCATAGAAAAAATAAACTGGTGTTGGCCGAAAAAGCTTGAGTGACACACAGCAAGTTTGTCTTATCTGTGTATAGTGGCTGCTGCCTGCTCTTTTGTGTTTGAAAAAAGAGAGTTGGGTCTACTCCAGTTATTCCCATTTCATCACAAAGCCAAAATTTCTGTCCTTCCGTTTAATTGCCTAGACATACAAATGTAACTAAACACAATTATGTTTATATTGTTGCCCTTACCTGCATATGGTCTCCAGCCAACACAATGCGGGTGGTTTTGTTAGCTAGAGCAAAAGGCATGATGGTTTCACACTCCATTGCCTGGGCTGCTTCATCAAGCAGGATATGACTGAAGAGCCCTGTCAAAAACACATAAACATTACTTAACATTATGAGGTTAGGTCAGTGTATCAAAGAAGTCTCTTACAGTAAATCTGGAAGATAGCTATCAAGGTCTAGCACATGCATTTAGTATGGACTAAAATGGCAACATTTAGTACAGGACTGGAGGTAATGCTTGTGGCAGGATATAGATTAAAAATATAGAAAGTCAGCATACACTTTTTTTTTTATTAATATTTTTTTTTTTTTTTTTTTACAATTGTACTTTTTTTCCCTTCACCTAAAGATTATGCTTTCAGGTTGAATGTGTCTGAAAACACATTAATAACTCCACTGCATCAAAATAACAGTAAATAAATAACAGTCTTTTTAATCATTGTAACATTTCTGAGCAGACAAAGAGCATTTTGCATCTTGGCACTGGTACTCTGTTGGCACATTAATAATTATAATGTTGGGAAGAAAGGCTAATCCCCCTTCTTCATAGGTACGTGCTCCTTCTTTGTGAGTCAAAGGCAGACTTTGGTGGTGGTTTGAAAGGACTGGAACTGTAGCCTAACCCTGATTTCAAAAGCTCAAATGGTGCTCAGCAGTGTGAGAGGAGGGGATGAAACGGCATGGCAAATGAGTGCAGGCGGGCGAGTGAGTGGGGAAAAGAGCGGCGGAATAACAACCAGCAAACAGCCTCCAAAGCCAGAACACCACTTCTACAGCAAATGCAGATATTGGATGTGACGGTGGAAAAACACTGAATAAAGCCAGGGAATGTCAGAAAGTAAACAAACAACAAACATGGCCTTGCAGGAAAGAGGTGGAGTCATCATACAAACTTCACTTGAACAAAACCCTACAAAACACATTAAGTGTTCTCCTTTTTTTAAGTACAAATTCACAAATGTGTGTAGCTGTGAGGAATTAGTGGAACCAGAGCTTTACATTGTTTTTTGGATAAATGAATGAGAGCAGACTGGATGTAGAAGGCTTGCTGATCAGACGGTCAGTGGTGAGTGGTCAGTGGAGAAAATAAAGGATTACTTTAACATGCGTGAATGAAGCAAAAGTAACTCAAGGTACGTTTTTGATGAAGGAACAACATTATAACATTGTAGAAAGCTCATATTTTGCACAATATATCTGCTTTAAGGTTTTTATGCACATTTCTTTCTGATAATTTAGTGTTGTCTAAGACAGAAAGAGAGGCAAAAGGCAAAGGACATAAAACTAAAAAGAACATGTTCAACTACTTAACCTTTTTTCCCATGAAGGAGAGTTTAAGGACAGGGATGTTGTCTTGTACAGTCTGTTTGACTGTTTGTCCATTTCTGTAAAGCCCTTTGAGCAACTGGTGTTGTGATATTCAGCTATGTAAATAAAACTGAATTGAACGGACTTCAACAAATCAGATTTTAGTCAACTGTGACCTCTTGAATAATTAAATAACTATTAAACCTGAGGCTGTCTGCTCTATAGCATTAGACTCACAAATTACTGTCAGAAGATCAGATAATGTGCTGTACTGGAGTATAGCACAGGCTACCCATGCAAACAAAGGCTTATTCTATTGCAGATATATATTGTTCATAGTCTCGTTTAATGTTTAATGATCTATACTGACAGTTCTAAATAGACAGTGTAGGACAGTGTATACTATGCATAAAGCCATGCACGCACATAAGTAACAAGTAAATGATCGGCTTGAGTAATGTAGGAATAGTGTTAACAACTCCACAAATACAAAACCACAGGGATTTTAAATCATGTAGACGTTTTGACATCTGTAATGTATAGTGCTTTGTTAATAATTGAGGTGCTTCTCCTGACCCATGTTATAAATTGTAGTCAATCGGGAGCTCTGTTGAATCCAGCTGACTTTGATCCACATGAGTACATCGGGGACATTTACAAATGATGCTCATGAGTCATTCAAAATGTGTACGTTTACCCCAGGCTGTGAAGCAGAGATTAAATAGAGGGTAGAATGAGATGGAGATAGTCTTTATGAGCACAGTGCAGCAGACATGAAGGAACAGAGTGTAAGGTTTCACATGGGATAGAGCTGCCTGCTCTGGGAAACCCATATCTACACCAAATTACATTTCTTGAGTTATAATTTCTCTCTGGTCTAATAATGGTGTTTGTATTTAGACATAACTGTGGCAAAAGAAGAAATGAGAAGTGGGCAAAAGGTGTGTGAAAGGATTTAAAGGTATAACTTACTAATGTTAAACAAAATACTGCAGCTCCCAATATCTTTCATTATTTTACAGTCACATTGGTGAAAATTTCCTCCTTATTCATAATAAAGATTTTCCTATATTGTGTTTGTGAGAGAGGTGCGTTATGTGGAATCAAGTAGGTAAAAAAACTGTACTCATGTAACAACACTGCCATTTCTGTGCAGTGTGGAATCCCAGATCTAGTGCCCTTTCCAGCAATGAAATATAGTGCACAGACCTGAACTCAAATAGAAAAAGTTCTCAGGGGTAAATGCTGTATTGAGCCACAACACCCTTAATCCTCACGATAGTAAAGAATCCACTAAAACTTTTATGTGTTTCTTTACGGACTCTTTTGGGCTGGTGCTGGATCTGTCGTCCTATCTTGAAATGCTGCATAATCCTTAAAAAGCCCTGGATCCAGACGATGTTGCGAATCTACACCAAACACTAAAAGCTTCCTTCCTTGGCCCATTACTGACCTTTTGAGAAATAATTATTATTATTACTGTATAGAATTATTATTTTTATAATTAAATTTTGAGTTATCTAGCTAGCAGACAAACCAACCAACAAAAATTGCCAATTTACACAACTTTCTTAGTTTTAGTTTTTCTTGTGGAGATAAATATGTAGCTGAATACAGTTTAATTATGTCCAGAAAGCTCCCTCAAGGAAAATATTATTGTTGACATTTTTACTTCAGTGGTACCAATTATTCATCCATGTTTTTTATACAAAAAGAGACCCTGAATAATAATTCTCCAGCTGCTTTTTCTAAAGTCTGAGTCATGGAGACAGCCAGTAGTCCAGTCCTCTCACACCACTTGTGATGTGTGGAAAGGTTATTATATAATTTTGGCCAAGCGTCAAAACAAAGTGCACAATAAAAGGTTGAACCACACCTATTCGTTTTTTTTTATCTACAATCAAACTTCACCTAGCTCATATTGTCCAGACTGATTTCTGAACTCCTCAAGAAAAATGAATATCCTTTTTAATTTAACATGGGAGACTTGTTAATTTGTTTGCAACCAAGACTTTCTTGATTCCAAGGCAGACTGAGAAAGCAGAAGATAAAACATGGGGAGGAGGCTTAATGATGTGAGGTACATTAGAAACAGACAGATGGTGTTCCCAAGCAACACACAAAGCCCCCACTGCTGACACATTAGAGCTGGTTATTAGCCTGTGCAGATAAATTGGTTTGTTTTCCATGTCTTTTGCACAACCGTTTAGAAATTGTTGGCTTCTGCCAACTCAAGACAGCAGAATCACAGGGGATGGTCAAAGCATAAGTAATTGAAGGAATATTTTTATGAGCACATTATGAATACTAAGTAGAATGAATAACAAACAGAAAAGATAATGATGAACTGTCCATAAAAATAGCGGGATACCATTTTTTTTTTTCAGGTGAAATTTGAATTTGAATTAAAACTTTTTATTGTCACTTACAATCCACCTAATGCCAAATTCAGACACTTTCAAAATGAAAATTTACATTATTTGTATTTTCTCAAAAAACATTCTTTTCTATGATTAGTTATCAAGTTTATCCAAACATATATATTTTTAATAAGTACAAGCATTACTGCAAATATTTGTGTACTATATTGTATAAAGATAACATTAGGAATAGGCTGATAACTTCAATGATTTGAGCACTCCTAGAATATATTTACTAATTTACACTATTACATTATCTGCACCATTTAAAAGGCTAGACAACAATTTTGAGAATTTAAGGTCCAAATTAACTAAATGTAATACCAGACCATATAATTTATTAGTGCTGCACGATTTGATGAAAATGTGCGATTGCGATTATTATGGACAATATTGCGATTTGCAATATTATAAATGAATGGTGTCATGAGTCTACTTGCTTGAATATCAAGGACAACACAGAATATTGTTTCTGTATTTCTCAACTCAAAACATACACGACACAAAAAAGATTACATAATGTTTTTTCCAAATAACTTAATATCAAAAAATAAATAAAAGTTTGAAAATAAAGATATTTCTGCTAATTGTAAACAGAATGTCATTATAAACTTTTACGTAAACCTGTAAACAGTTACGTAAATCTGTTAAGTGGTGTAGCACTTGCAAATGTATTCGGGATTGTACGTTGTGGTTCTTTCAGGCGGTTTTCAGTTTTATCTTTCGCGTTACTTGTTTGGGTTTTTATTTGCATGCACTCGTCATATTTTTCTCTGTGTTGTCTCAAATGTTGATAGAGATTGGTCGTATTACTTCGGGACGTAGCGACTTTAGCTTTGCAGGTTTTACACAGCACGTATTGTTGTTCAGCGCCGTCGTACCTGAAACCAAAGTATCGCCATACAACAAAAGTTGCATTTTTTTCCGCCACCAACTCTGCTTTTCTCTCATGTTCCTCCTTAGCGTCCAGGTCTTTTGCTACTGTTTGCTGCAAACCAGGTAGTCACGTGTCCATACCTGCTGTAAGCGGGTGTCTGAGTTTTGTTAATAGTGCGCCTGTGCCATTCACTTTGAACCTGTTTCGTACATGTTTTTCTCATGCTCTGATTGTCAGTTCTCTGAGCGCCAGGCAATAAACAGAAACGAGTTCACATGTTCCCGTGCTCCAAAGAAATACTTTGCCTCCGAGTTTTGTCCTGTGTCTACAATTTATTTGAGCCCCACACAGCTCGCACGTTACACTGCGGCTGCCCACAGTGTGTGGATGTGGCGTCACCTTACTCCACATTGGTTTACATTAAATCACAAATCGCAGTCTTTTACGCGGTTACGTAATCGCACAGCGTGACATCGCGATTGCGATTAGATTAATCTTGCAGCACTATAATTTATGACCGTATTTTCCGCACTATAAGGCGCACCTAAAAGCCTTTAATTTTCTCAAAAACCGACAGTGCGCCTTATAATCCGATGCGCCTTATATATGGATCAGTGTTGGTTAATTATGGCTACCGTATTCAGGGGGCGTCGCCGAAGTGACAGCGGTAAAAATGGTAAAGGGGAATTCCAGTCCCAGCTGTTCATGTGTGCCAGAGGCGTGTTTATGGATCCTGCCGCAAAAGAACAAGGAGGCGTGGCCTTTGCTCCATCTAGTAGAAGAGTTGCGACATTGAGGGGACAGAAAACTGAGCGCTCGAACGCTGTTCATGTAGCTTTGAACTGTGACAAATGGAGTTGGAAATACATTGTTTTCAACAGGGAGTTGTAAGAATGCTGGTTTGTATTCTATTAATAAAGTTTGACTGACTTATCTGACTGTTTTATTGACATTCCCTTTAGCGCAGCGCCATCTAGTGGATGCACCTTATAATGCGGTACGCCCTATATATAAAAACAGTTTTAAAATAGGCCATTAATTGAAGGTGCTCTTCCTCCATTCTCCTCCCTGCGGCAGATGAGGGGCCGACCCAACAATGATCCCCAACTACATCCCTGATATTTGAATTTGCTTGGCCTTTGAAAAAAAATCAGGGTTCATAACTCTTGGGACTTACCTGGTTCCAAGTCGAGCTGGCAGAGGTACTGGGAGGTGCTGAGGGTGACTACCACCACACGGTGCCTAAGGACATCCTCCCTCGTGGGCATCTGGAAAGTGACTTGTGTGCCAGAGATGAGACAGTACTGCTGGACTACTGGGTGGACCGTCTTCACCCATCGGTTCCTGAAATATACCCTGCAAAACAAAACATGACCACAGATGTAAAAACATTACATTTACTGACAGAAACAACAGCCAGAAATAACTCACATACTCACTCAATTTTCATTATTGTGGACATTTGTATCATATTTTTGCACAATTACACAGGACTGGCAATTATTTATTTTTTTAAAAGATTAAATATAAAATAATTTAGAAATTATTTAACTGAGCTTATTACTCAAAGGACACTGTAGTAACAATATAACGCTGTGTAGTATTATTCTTAAGTGTTAGTAACTTGAATTTCAGGGACAACAGTAAATTTATGCAAGTAAAGACAGCAGTTTGTGACTGTGAAGAAATCCACACTGGAAGCCCTTGAACTTGGACTGTCCGTGTCCACTCATGTGAAACAAGTTATTTGACTGACCATATGGTCCCAGGGCCTGCGTGTGTAGCTACACATGCACTCAGCTGTCATGTAAGGTTTGGCCAGGTCAAGGCAGACATACTGTAGCTTTCTTGTGTTTTATGACCTTTGGGGCTGTTGAATTGTGATTAGAAGCCTGTAGTGCAGGTAGACGAATGCTTGGGTATGTGTTGCCTTCTGTAAAGTTCAGAAAAGTTCTTGAAGGCTTCCTAAGGTAAGTTGAATCACTTGATCATTGTTTTAATCAGAATAATGAAAATATAGGTGATCAATCAATAGTTAATCGACAGATAATAAACTCAATGTCAGTTTAAATGTTAGTATAAAGCTTTATTGGGGGAATAGAAAAACCTGTGTTGACTGTCTTTTACCTGAGAGGTCTGGCGTGTGAATTTCCTGCGTCAACATAAGGATGAAGGTAGTCCTTAATGTAAAGGTCAGCTGCACTGTTGGAATGAGTGCAGATAAGGACCCTGTAGAGACAAAAGACAAAAAGGTCAGACACAACACTGGGAAAAAAATTGTAACTCTGTACAGAAAACAGAAGTTAGGACGGTGGGAGGAAGCCGGAGAACCCGGAGAGAACCCACGGTAACACGGGGACAGCAGGACATGCAAACTCCACCCAGAAAGTTCGTGTGGTGCATATTGGTCCGCCCGGGGCTCGAACCCACGACCTCCTTGCTGGGAGGCGAGGACGCTAACTGCTCTGCCACCGTGCACCCCTATTATGTATATTGTATGTTCTAAATACTCTCCAGGAATGAGCCCTTTGCATCCAGTCTGCTCTCATTCATGTATCCAAAAAACTACGTACAGCTCAGTCTCCATTGATTGTGAGTAAATTGTTTGTTTTGTAGTAAAAAGTGCTAGCCACTATGCCACCGTGGCGGCACGGTGGCATAGTGGCTAGCACTCCTGCCTCACAGCAAGAAGGTCCTGGGTTCGATTCCCGGACTGTGTGGGGCCTTTCTGTGTGGAGTTTGCATGTTCTCCCCGTGTCTGGGTGGGTTTCCTCCGGGTACTCTGGTTTCCCCCATCAACCTCAAAACATGCACAATAGGCAAAAACCTCCAGCCAAGTGCTCCTGACCGGGATCCTGGCTCAAGATCTGGAGAAGGGTTCCCGGGCGCTGCACTGCAGCAAGAAGCCCACTGCTCCTGACAGGTTGCCCCAGCGGCATTGAGGGATGGGTCAAATGCAGAGAATGAATTTCCCCTATGGGGGATCAATAAAGTATACCTTACCTTACCTTACCTTAAAATGGCATCAAACAAAAGTTTTAAGAAAATAAAAGGCTATTTTTTCATGTTTCTGTTCAAAATACTCTAACAGAACTGCCCTTTTTTGGTCACATAATGTTTTAAAGAATGTAAATGTGCAATGCTGTTCCAGAGGTGACCAAGATTGATTTAAAGATAAATAAAAGCAAAACATAACCCTTTTAACTTTTTCCCTATGCGTCTTGGGACTATTCTGCAGGTGCCTGGTGATCTTACAGGGCTGCTGTATAAGGGAGCATCATGTTTTTTTATTTCAATATTAATAATGTCTGGCTAAATTTATAGAAAATTTAAAATAAACAAACAGCATTTATTAAATGCATAAATGACAAATCTGATGTGTTCCCTCAATAGGCTGCACACTAGAGTCATCTGTCAGAAGTCTACATGACATTTTTTCACAATTTAAACAGTAAGGGAAAGCAGGCACAAGTCCAGTGAAGTCACTCTCACTTGTCTTAGCTTTTAAAAAATCTATAATTCATTCTAAACATGGAATAGTTAATGGCTTTGAAGTGAAATAAATATTACATTGCTAGACATTTAACATTACATATACACCATCTAGCCTTATTAAAAAACAAAATGTTAGCTTCTGTTCTGGGGACAATGCCCAATGTATTGCATTCATTTTTCATAAAGACCAGGGAACCATTTATGGCCATGCGCTACATTGCTTTTGTTCTGAGGATATTACGGCATTTCCCATGGGCATTCACACACACAGAAAAATCTCACTAATGATGAAAAATGCCAATACAAAAAAGTTGTTTTGCTAGAAAACTCTGGGAGGTTTACTGAAGTGGCATAACTTGATTGATTTGATTGAAGTTTACATGCCTGTTTCTTCCAACCCAAGAGACATGTTGATAATCAGACTAACCATGTCAGCTGACCAAAAAGGACTTGGAACAAAACTTGCAAAATCTCATAAATAAAATGCCATTCTGCACTGAAACACAGTTTGCATCTTGATGTTTTCTAAATTTAAATGTCAAATCCATGGCTGTCTATGTCCTGGAGCAAATATGCAAATCAGTAAATACTCCATACTCAATCACAGCCCTTAGACTGACCTCACAGCAATGGTGATTGCTCATTGACAACTAGGGAAGCTGAACTTCCTCTAAAATTTAATGAAATAAATGGTCAAATATGTGCTGTTGAATTTCATAAAATTAGATATTAAGTTACATTAAAAGTTCTATAGAATGTTTTTAATTTTGTGAGTATGCCGTTCATTAATCAGCTGTTAAGTCTGGTTCTCCAACGCAATCTGCCTTTCACCTCACAGTAGCTTGGATGCTGTATAAATCTGCAGTATCTTCCAGACTATAAGTCACATTGGTCAAAAAATGCATCATGAAGAGGAAAGTCGAATTTATTTAAAAATGTATTTCACAAAATCCAAGACCAAGAACAAACATTTAATTTGGAAAGGCAAGTTATTCAACTACACAATAGCACACAGAACAACAGGTTGAACGGGTGTCTGTGGTATGGTACCGTAAAACATAAACAGTTATTTCGCTACACAATAGCATAAAGAACATACCTGGGAGGCTGAATATGCTAAATTTACAAAACAAGCCAGTGAGTCTAAAGAAAGTTACCAGTAAGGAAGTTTCCTGAGCTCTCCATCTTATTCTACATCACTACTGACCGTAGTTGTTACAAGCCTACAGTGCCCTCTGGCAGCTGTAGACAGTAATGTTTACTCCTTGATTAATGTTAAATTTGTTATACAAGTCGCACCTGACTAAGTTGCAGGACGAGCAAAATTATGAAAAATAGTGCGACTTATAGTCCGGAAAATACAGTACCTATTGACACCGAGCCTCAATGGATCTCTATGAGAAAGAAGAAGGCTTTTTTTTTTCCCATTACAAAAAAGCAAGACAGTAATTGGATGAATGCAGCAAAATCGCCCCTGCCCCTGGATGCTCAGAATCTCTGGGAGTCAACGGAGCAGTGGGCAGATCGTGACACTGGCTGATCAATGATGATTGGTGGAACTGACAGAGGTTTTTTTGACTGACAGTCACAGCTGCTTTTACCAGCTTCGAAGAACGCAATGAATTGGAGTAATTGCTAAGAGCAGAGGAGACAGTTGCGTGTCGAACTGCTGTCCGGAGCATAAAGCAAAGTGGTTTACCTTATTTTTTACCGTTTGTACGTAACACTCTAAATCGACAAGGCTAATCATAGTGCTGTTGAGTTTGCATCTTGTTTAGGATTCATTAGTTTGTTCGTTCATTCAATATCAACGATGTAGGGAAACTAGCCTGCTGGTTAGCCCAGGACTAAACGTTATGAGCTTCCCCCGTATTAAAGACAGCAGCCGCCACTGCCGCACAGGCAGATTATCACCAATGTCATGAAGATTTTACGTTCACAGAAGTACCAGAGTTGAAATTCAAAGGGGATATATTTTTGAGTTTTCTAAAACATTATAATGTTGTTCCTTCATCAAACACATAGCTGGACTTGTGTTTTGCCTCATTCATCATGCATTTTTAACTAATCCTGTATTAATGTATTGAACCCCTGACCACTCCAGGAAGCACAGATCAACAAGCCTCCAGTATCCAGTATACTCTCAGTCATTTATCCAAGAAAGTGTGTACAGCTCTGTTTCCACTGACTCCTCACAGCTATTTTTCATTTTGTAGTAAAATTGCATCATACAAAAAAACTGAAGGAAGTAAAAAAAAATATTTTTCTATGTTTCTGTTCAGAATAGCACAACAGCTCTGAACTCTACTGGTCTCTTCATCTGTTTCTTTATAGCAGTAGTTATTTTTTTAAAGGTTGTAAAACATGCAGTGCTGATATTACTTTAAAAATATAAATTAAAGCATTATATTTCCCCTTTAAAGAAAAGGTGAAGGTGAGATTTTCAGCAGCAAAAGCATATAAACAAACCTGGTATTTTCCTGGCGGAGGATGTGCTTGACAGCCTGAGCCAGGGTGAAGGTCTTGCCTGTGCCATAGGGCCCAATGATAAGGATTGGGGGCAGGGAGACAGTGATGGGTGTGGTGATAGCAAGAATTGCTTCTTTCTGTTTGGCGTTCAGGCGAGGATCCAGCTGCTCATCCCACTGCCTGATATTTTAGAAGCAGCAGCAAACATTAGGATTAGAAAGGACGCAAGAAAAGTATTCACCTGGTAAACTCCAAAACACAAACAAAACAGAAATGTGTAAAGGCTGATTGTATTATAAATAATACAGTCATTAGTGGGTATATGTGCTTTGAGACAGTGAAGTGCACAAGAGACATACTAATAGTCAATTTGATTACTGGCATCCCTGCCCTTACATGTATTAAAAATAATTTCCATATAGAATTATCTGTCACTTAAATATGGTAGATAATGTGCGCATAGTAGCACACTTTTTGCTTTCAGACCTCAGTTTAAAAATAGCCCACTAGGATGCCATACTTTGACTTATCTAAATTCCAATTAAAACAAATGTCACACAATCAAACTAAGTTGGCAGGATACGGCTGCAGCTGAGAAAATTACAGGGGATTACTTCTGACTTTTGCTCTTGTCAATAAGGATTTCTGCATGTCTCTTCTCACTTGTCCAACTTCAGAGAAATATAAGGATTTAGAAGTTGGCAGCATTTCAAAAATGAGACAAAATCAGCAAAGGTAAAATGTGCAGTCAGCTCTAAAAATTGTGTGTCCTCTGACTTATGTAAGTCTACTAAGTCTAGTATGTGTATGCTATTCTGGGTATAGTTTAACAGTGATTCTTATAAATATATATAGAAAATACAATGATGTTGCTCTATTTTGCATTTATATGGTACAATGCTGAATGGTATTATATTAACCTATTGGGGCTCCAGGGGATAGTTGGGCTGAGGTTGACGTCAGGAAAAAGAATTGTGTTGTCTTTGATGCGGTCCAGAGCATAGTGCATTTCACACAGTGGCAACCTGTTCAGCTGGAACTGGAGCTCCACCTGGAACAAAAACATAACAGTATCAAAGCTTAGCTTGTTCAACCTCTACAATAACTATTTTTTTTTTATTTCAGCTGCTTATTTTCAGCTTTTCCTGTCAATACAAAGTGCATCACATATCATTCTCTTCCCTTTTCTCAGTGGCCAGGTCAAGTACAATCAACCAACCAACCCTAATGTATTTAAATTCAGCTAAGCCCTTTACACTGTTGATAGTTATGTGCTTGGCTTGTTTACTTAAAGATCATTAAATCATCAATGCATGTGTATTAATAATGAAACGTATTACACTAGAAAGGATGTACTGGTGAAATATAAAATACAGAGGAATATAAATGTGGAATTAGTGAAAGATCAAATAAATATGAATCTAAGTATGGTGAAAGCAATAATGGCTGGAAAATGGCAGAGGCCCACAAAGAAAGGAAAGAGGAAGCATTAGAGAGGAAGTAGAGGCACATGCAGCGGAATAAGAAGATTAACTCCCTCACCGTGATCTGGTGACGGTTTTGATAACTGTTAAAAAAGCGCCTTGTTTCTTATGCAGACATTTAGGCATTTCCTGAGGCTGAGGAAGGTAGAGTCAGTACTGAAAGATTTCTTACGACTAAAACCCTCAAGATGAAACTCACTCAATGAAAACAATGTCCTCAGTGGAAAGATTGCCCTTATTTATCAAGTGGCCATAAGTTAAAATGTTAATCCTTAGGTCTATCTTCAATCTTCAAATACTTAAGTGGCTGCAGTTTCAGGCTGGAAAGAATCACGGGTCAGAACCTATTTTTTCGTCAGTGGTCACTGTTCCTATTAAAAAAAACACACCTGTATTTCTCTGTCTGGCAGTAGCCCTAGCTCTTCACAGCAGTCTTTGCAGATCCTAAGGAAGATGTAGTCCTTGGTCTTCTCCTCAATCACAGCCTCATAGACGCGCTCTTTGACCCCAGGAGGTGGTTGGCAGCTGGCACCTTCACGACCCAACGGCAAAAGAAGAACTGAATTCACCTTGGTCATCACTAGCCGTCCAGCTAATGTGTCCTGAATTGAGAAGAAGGCAAAGTTCAATAAATGTGGTAAAGCCAAGAGCATTTGTAATATTTGAATGCATTAAACTCTTCTACCTCAGACAATGTTTCCGTAAGTTTGAAGCGTGCAAAAAGTTGTCCATTCTGGGCATACTTAGCTCCAACTGATATGCCCGTCAGCATAAAGCTTGTGACGAGCTGGAGGTTCACTTTAATGTTAAACCTATATAGACAAACACAGAAAAGCCATTACATTACAATATCAGTTGTGTAACCAATTATAATTTTTCATACCAAAAATGGCAAAAAAAATGGTTAAAAACATATTCAGAGATGTCGGTGTATAATTTAAATTTCTCTTTTCAGAATTTTATGCTACTTTAAAGCAAAATCTCATCAAAAATGATAACGCAATATTGTTAAATCTAATGAATAACATAAAACATAAGATAAACCAAAACAGTAGTTCCTGAAACAAATTGAGTGAAAGAAAAGGGTAAGTCTGACACCTTGTGGTAGGCTAAAGCCATTGAACACAAATTACTCCCAATTGTCAGATTTTATATTTATAGATCTTTGTGGGAAAATGCTTTTTTGTCAACAATATTAATTTGATATATTTATCAAACCCAAATTCCTCTGTAATATTATTCTGTACTCAGTCTTGATAACCAAGTGGAAGCTTGTGTACTCACTTGCTAACTTCCTTGTATTGTGCAATCTCTTCTATATAGAGAAGGTCATGCAGCCGGGCCTGGTAGTTGTCTTTGGTCAGAGTCTTGTCAAGAACTGACTGGGTGAAGAGCTGGTCAGCTGACAGGGGGATCTGGTAACGGGACAGGAGGCTACGCTCCATGTCTGCCATTGTCTCATTGGGAGTGAACTCAACAATGGTCTTACAGGAAGCATCCCAGCGCTTTGCTGTCATCAGAAGTTGCTGTCTTGCGGCCATCAGATGTTCAAGATCTGATAAAGGAAGAAGAAAGCTTAAATAATGAGGAAGAAAAGCATTATTAAAATACTTAAACATTCTGAACTGTGTAACTTGTACTATATTTCATGTAGCTGAGAAAGAGATAAAAAGTTTTTTTAGCATGAATTGTGGTACCATTTTATTTTTAATGTACTACTATTACTCTGTTTTAGTATACTTTTTATTACCTTCAATTGAGGCTGCATCCACCATTATTCGCTGCATAAGCACAGGTTCTGACCCAAAGTCAAAGACAACTGTCTGTCGGAAGGTACCAAAGATCTCTGTGGTAAATCCAATGGCTACCTTGTAGACACAATGGTCAAGGCCATTGTCTGTATAAAAAAACACATTAGCAGATTAGTACAACAAGCTTTTGATTACAAAGAGAAAATGCAATGACAGACTTCTGAAGTTGTCTGAAAGAACACATAACATACCTGATGCTTCTTCTCCAGGAGTCCACTCTTGACACCCTTTGGGGACAGCCTGAAGCCGCTCCCCTGCTGAAACTCCAGTGATAGAGAAGTGTGGCCGGTGTGCGTCATAAAGCAAGGCGATGCGGTAGAGTTTTCTTGCAGGCTATTCAAAGGAACAGAAATAATATCAAAACAACAGCAATCTTAATCATCATAACGTACTGGAAACTAGTTTTATAAGTACCTTGCAGAACAAAGAGAAGGTCCAGGAGTGGGATGATTTTTTGGTAGTGACGGTAACAGAGAGGCTGGAGCTGGTTTCTACATTCACTCCTTCTAAACAGTCACTTAGCTGTTAAATAAAAAATAAATAAATAAATAAAAAAACATTAAAAAAAAAAGAAAATAAATTATATTTCCAAGTGTGTATATACACACACACTTACCACTTTCTCTGGTGAGAGTGAGTTCATCCATTTTTCTATCAAGGTCTCCATGTAGTTCTCAGTGAAGTGTTTACTCTCTTGTTGCTGTTTGAGACGAATGAGGCGTGAGGCATAGCGCTTCTGCCACTCCATAAGTTCTTCTTGTGAGTGGGCCGATGTACACTGGGCTCCGTACCGGCATAGACCCTGCTCCAAGTACCTTTATCAAAACCAACAATGTATAATTAATTTCTGACCAATATCAAAGACCTGGTCTGAAGTTGATTCAAATTTTCTTTGAATAAAGTGTAATTTTATTTAATAATTTAGTGCTCATGCTTATATTTGATGTGATCCCATGGTCAAACAACTGAACAATTACCTTTTGCAAAGGGTGTACTCCTCACTGCTGGTGACTCCTCTGGGAGGAGGACGGAACTGCCAGTCATCTTGGACCTCTGTTAGTACATACACACACAGATAGGTGGTCAATGCAACACTCCTCTAAAGTTTTAAAACACTCACATGCTTCTTCTATTCTATTTAGATCTGTGGTATAGCTGTTAACATAGGGGCTGTTTACACGACTACTCCTTTGTCCCAAAAACGCAATTCTACTATTGCAAACTGGCCTTTTGTTCACACAACTCGCTGCTGAGTTTATCAGCCCTGCCCCAGAAAACCACATGATTAAAATGTAGTAGTGAAAGTTGCAGACCGGAGCTATGGCTTCTTCTGTAGTGTAACTTTGTGCGGTTCACAGCACTGTTTGCTGGCTTCTCATGCTTACTATACATTTTCACACCTTCAATAATTTTTTTCTGCACCTCAAGTGTAGCCATGTAAATGATTATGGTGATGGGATGACTGTTGCGTTTTCTTGACCATCATTGTGTAAATGTCCATTAATTCGCTTGTGTAGAGGCCCCAACCAACTCAAAGCTTTCTAAACATACAACATATGACGTGTACATGAACACTGTAACAATAGTTTGTCAGCTATTGACTTACCTTCTTCTTGGTCATCTGTGTATTCTGGCGCCATATGTCTATTTACAGCCTAACAAAGATAGAGATAAGTAAAATCAGAAAGATTATTGCTAATATGCAAATAACTAGTGTGACTCTATAAGCTTTGATACCCCTTAAATTATTAATTGGAAGAGGAAAGTCAGTATTTCAAATTAGCTTATTAATCATCCTGTCTACTTGACATCTCTTGATTGCCAGCAGATGTTAATAGGCATAAACAAAGTGCACAGTCTTAAATACACCTACCTCTACTTCTGAGAAGAGCATTTTTAACCTGGTTAGGTCTTTTGAAACTATACCATTCTGTAAGAAAAAGCGAAACATGTTTTTGTCACAATTCACAAAAATACAAAAAAGTAGACACTCAGAATAAAAGTCTGACATATACTTTATTATTTTTTTTTATAAGGAATTGTTATCTCACTGAATATGTAGGCAAAGTTACTGTAAGCATCTTATTCTAGAGAACATTAATCATACCAGTGCTTCTCCATACAAGGCTTTTGAGAGGATGCTGGCCAACTCCTGCAGGCTACCATCCAAAAGCATGGCACGCAGGCTGGCCTGTAGTGAGCCATCTCCCCTGGAAACGTCTTCTGCCAGGACTAAGACAAAAAAGGAAAATTAGTAAGCTACAGTTGATTAGGTGATTGGGGTCTCCTAATAATAAAGGCAAATGTTTTTTTAGAATAAAAAACACTAAAATACAATTGACACACAAAAAGAAAAACGCATATCCACAATTTCCACAGTCTTTGAAAGCATGGTCAATCTAATTTTCAATAAATAATTACACTTTGTCCTATTTTTGAAGTGTTCCACATGCACCTATCTGAGATTTCATTTATAAAAAAAATTCAGCCCTTTTGCAGTTTTGATCACAAAAGTGGAAGACATTCTGCCTAAAGGCCTGAAGCTATATGTTTTGCCTTGACTTCTTATAATATATCACTTACCATGTTTGCAGTCTTCATCTGCTTCATCATAGTTTTTCTGTTGACAGAAACAGTGGAACAAAAATGTAAGTCTACCGCAAAAAAGACTGATGTTTTTTTGAAAAGTCAAAACTATACATTTTGGAAATCATTCCTGTGCAAAGAAATCTGTTACTCATTGTCATTTTAGGACTTTTTTTTATAATTGTGGGCTTAAGAAAATGGTGTAATTTGAGTGTTGGATTAAAAAACAAACAAAAAAAAAACATGTCCAACTTTGACTTTTGCACTATGCATTGAATCACCAAACATCATTTGCAATGTCAGTCTGTAGAATGGCTTTTACAAACCATGACCACACAAATACACACTATGTATAAACTAAAACAAAATAGAAGCTGACAGTAAAGATCAGCAAAGATAAGAGGTTTAAAAAAACAATAATGTTTATGTCAGTGCCGTTTCTCTGTCATTCAGATGAAATTCAGTTAAAAGGTTTAACAAAAAACGCATCTTGACAAAATGTCCCCTAATCCAGGAGAAGTCTGAGATGATGTTTATGTCTAAAATATACCTAGTCTAGCTTAATTTAGTTCATAAGCAGGACTCTATAGATCAGTTGCTTGGGTAGAAAATGCCGACTGTCCAAAAAAGGTTTTGCTCAGAGGCTTGTTATGGTTTCCATTGGATACTCCTCACATTACAGAGCACACAGCTGAGAGTGAACCTACTCAGAACATGAGAACTGCTTTCTTTCAAATTTCAATATAAACCATGTTGAATGTATTATCTGTGGGGATGTCACAATAACCAAATCTCACAATACAATATTAATCACAATATTAACCTCATGGTACAATATTTATTGCAATATTGTGGGGAGGCTCACGGTATTGTGGAAATAGTCACAATAACAATATCTATACAAAAATGCGCTGCCAAGGTGCAATAATTATTGTCATATTTCATGTTTTATCTTCTCTTGAGTGTGACAGATAACTAAGTTTTCATCTAGATCACATTAGTTTTGTCTGACAACAAAAAACTTTAAACAGCAGCTCAAACAGATGGCATGAGCAATTATTGTGTATAAGGAACTCCCTCTTTATGTCAACGGCCATGAGGCTCTTGTAGACAAACATATTCGCTTATTTATCTTGCTAACTATAACTAAGAACACCAGCTTCCTCCACCATGTTCGCTCATGTGTTGGCTGCATTTGAATGGAGCTGAAAAGAATCATGTTCTATGTAGTTCGCTCTGCATTTTACCACGCTGATGCAACAAAACTGTGCATTTTTGATACCGTTAACGAGACCACAACAATATAAAGAGACTTTTGCTATTGTGGTATTGGCGATATCACAATATCCATAATTAGCTGAATACCCTAAAACCTCTGAACCCATTGTAAAGAGGGTCTTGCACTACTGACAAAAATCAGCTGCTGATTTTTTTTTGTACATGCACTAAATTAGGAGGTGTTAACTTTTGCGGCCATATGTGCATAACAGAATTTTAGCCTTGTAGAGCCTGGGTCACTTGTGGGGCAGACAAATGAGCACCCATTTTAGACGAAACAAACAGTTTGATTGTAAACACAACCTACTTTTATTTAGCTTTACTTTCAATTTGTTTATAAGCAACCACTGAAAACACAGGTCAGCTCATTCATAACTGTACACTGTTGTATGGTTGGTTGGAAATTTAATAAATAAAAACATAACATCTGGTAAAATCATGGCGGTTAAAAGTAATAATTCATCAAAAAGTGTTCTAACAAATGGTGCGAGAAAATGACCCAAATAAAAGAAATCTATTCTCACCAGCTGTAGAAAGGCAGCAATGCGATACAGCAGGGCACGGCTGCGGAGAGGTCCGGCGGCGGTAGGGGCTGGAGGACTTGGCGACGCAGGGGCTCCGGGTGATGAGGTTTGGGGTGCGAGAACCACCAGGGCATCTGAGCTGTGGCTCACAGCCGCCTCATACTCCCGCCGGGCTAACGATCTACTGGCTTCTTCACATGACTTCTCCGCTCTCCTGTCCGCCATGACTTAGGGACAAAACACCTGGAGGCGGGAAAACATCTTGTCAGCAAATATGTAAGCAAAAGAAATTAAATGTACTTCTTAAACTGTGCTGTAGGGCTGAACAATTTTGAAAAAAAAAAATAATAATAATAATAATAAAATAAAATAAAAAAAGAATAAAAGTGTCATTTTTTTAAAAGCAGTATTGCAAATGTTCTGAACTAACCAAGATACTATTAACATCTATACAACAACTTATGTATATTGTAGGCCAGGTATATATTTTATTAAGAAATGAGTTGTTGTTCAAGTTGTGGGACTTTATATGAATGATTATGATTATGATTTTTTTTAACCATTTAGGTCACAATACTATTGTAATTGTAATCTGATTTGAAAATTGTGTTAGCAGTGTTAATAATACTGTGATTTAACTGCAAATGCGACAAATTGCTCAGCCCTAGTGTGGAGGTGTATAGTTTGATTAAGTTGACAGTGTCACCACTAACAAAAAGGACAACGCATTATCTACAATAACTGGTTATACATCTCCCTAAGTACCACAAAGACAGACTTTAATTACATTTTTCTAATATTTGTTCTGTGATGATAATTTGCATTTATTGTTGTAGCAAAATGCAGAAAAGGAAATGGGTCAACTTTACACCTTATTTCAAAAACAAGACTTCTACCAACACTCTCTACACGTCATGATATCAGATCAGCATTATACACAAAACAAAAAATGCTTCAAAAATGATACTGTGAGGCTAAACAAGACTCATTTGATAAAGAGACATCAGCAAGATGATATTACTTCTTACAACTTAACATAAACATGCCTATATTTTTGCTATAAGTCACATTTAAACTCACTATGTGGAAAAATAACACTAGTCCTAGTTGTAGTATTTTGATGATATTCATATTTTTCTATGTATCTGTGTGGATGATTGGCTGATTGTACTTAAATGACTGCCAGTTATAAATACCCTCACACACAGGAAACGTCACAGATTACTAAGTGTGCAAAACCTGCATGAATACCTGCATAGAAACATGCAAACATCTCTCAAGTTTTGTTTATCTTTTTTATTTTACAGACTTCAAAAGGACTGCTTGTTTTATATATTGTAGTAGTAGTAGTAGTAATAGACAACACAGCAGTCAATATATTATACCGTTGTAGTCTGTAGGTAAGGAAAAGGGCATACTTTCTTGTTTTGGCCATAAAACAAAGTTGCCAAAATACAATGTTGAAAGTACAGCCTTTGCTGAAAAGTGTGGCAGAAAAGCAAGCGCTTCGAAATAGTCCCATTTTTAGTAGAATTCATCATCATGGGCTGCCAGTGGTGTTTTTAACATAATTTAATATTTTCTACCATAAGAAGAAGTCGTCTGCATGACAATGAGAATTCAGCAGAGATTAGGAGGGGCATCTTGTTTTTACAGAGCAGCACAGTTCAAGATACCAGGAGTACAGTGTGACCTGCTGCAAAACACAACAGCCATAAATGCTCAAATTTAGTTGGAAAATTAGTAACTTTTGCTCCTATTTTGACCGCTGTCTTAAGTCCTCCTGACTTTGGAACTTTCATTTATGTATGCCAGTTACTCTTCTAAAGGCCAAGTCAAATTCCACAACAAGTGACCGGCGCCAGATTTGCAGTCAAGTTTTGAAATCGCTTGAATTTGCATCATTAATTAATAAAGAAAACTCAAAACTGAAGCCTGGCCCTTTGCAGATTTTTTTCATAACATCTGGTTCTTTATAGTGAATAATAAGACATGACACATTAAACTGCACACTAAAAAGAAAAAAATCAAACAACAGATAAAGCCACAGTAAGCGACACAATTACCACAGTAATGCAGTAGTAATATAACAAGTAATACATACACAACAGTAGACTAGGCAATACAGTTTTTCACATATCTAAACTTTTACACAAATTTAACATTGTAACATTTAGTATTCATGTCTCCGAATACAACCCTAGTCCCACAAAAGAGCAAATGTGCAGGCATACTGGATTTCTCTTAAAAGATTTCCATAAATAACTAAAAGGTGCATTTTAGTTTGTTCATTTTAACAATAATTGAATTTCTATGTGGGTAACATTTACTGCAATTAAAGTACTGTTTCTATATCAGTTAGCAAATCCAAGGGGGCATTTACACCTCTATTAATAACCATAAGCACCCAGCCCATAGAACAACAACTAGTTTGGCGGGACTGATTTACTTGTTGTGAACTTACGTTACGTGGAATACTAGGACACACTCACATCTGTGATGGCATACATGTGATTTTGAGATAACCTATTTCATGATTCTCGTCTGACATTATTTGGTGTGTGTAAACTAGTTTTCCGTGATGTGGTTCAATTTTAAAGCCAAAAAATAAAAACAACCAAACCACTGTAAAGGACTTTTTTTCGTTTTAGGACGAAGAAGTGAGTGCTACTTTGAGATGGAAACTTGTCAGGACGGCTGTGGGTCAGTGCAGTGACGGTAGCATTGTGAAATACAGATAAATACATTGGATCGCTTAACATTTAGTTTAGATAAACACTGTTATCACTCATCACAGTGCGCAGCTAACAGCTAGCCGTTAGCCAAAACAGGGCCTTTAATAGAACTATAGTGGTAAGCTCACACAGCAAGAAAAACGCTAGCTGGCTGGTTTGTTAATGTTAGCGGGCTAGCTAGTAGCTTGGCTCGCTGAAACAAAACGGGATTGGGCCTATGATTTTGGCTCGGTGTTTATGCGCATATAACTGTTATGACATGGCACTGCCATCTATGCACAAACCAAATGCATTCGTAATTACCTTGATTATTTGCACAGACTGCTAGCCTCATAGGCAGTGAGCTGAAACAGACAACTGGAAGAGCTGAAAATGGGAAGTGAACACTTACCTAGCTTTACTTTCTACGCCATCTTGGATCCACTTGTCAGACCATCGCAAAGCATAGTGGGATGTAGCACTCTGAAGGTTGAGAGTATTGCACTGTATGTGCGTGTGTGCAATTTGTTATTATTCAGTCAGTCCATTTCTCACTCATTTAGATTTAATTTTTCATAAGACTATGTAAGTTTTTTTATATGTACCAACAAGTACTATATATATATTATTTTTGCAGTAAAAAGCCTGCAAAAAAAAAAAAAAAAAAAACTAGCTGAGTGTAAAGATTTACTTCATAGTCAGTATCAATTTACCAATAATTTAAAAGAAACAAAATATAAAAAATAACTAATGAGGTAAATTGTTTCTATAATGTACTTCATAAGCATTATTTATCATAGTGAAATACTGGGTAACCCACTCAAATGTTTTTTATTATTGTAAAAGAATCAAAATACAATGCATTAGAGAGCAGCGAAGGAAGGAAATCATATTAACTTGTCATTTTAAACCTGTTTAATTGTTTATTTTAGGTTTTCCCAGACAATACAAAAAAGCATGGCATGGTGTTCATGAGCAGTGTCCCATCACGTGTTACTGAGAGTATACTGCATATGCAGTTCACCAGTGTGACGTACTTTCTAAACATTTTTACAGAAGGAGAAAAATAACCAACATGAAGATACAAAATAATACACTGTTACAGTTTCACTGCAGGTTGTGAATCATCTCCTCCTTGGCGATCAGATGTGTAGTCTTATTAACCAATGACATGAGAGAGTTGAGTTTGTGGGACCAGTCATTAAGTAGATCATTGGGGTCTTTGGGTCTCTGAAAGTTAATGATGCCAGCCAGCCGGTCAACCTTAGCATAGATGGTCTTGTTTACAACAAGGTTGGAGAGGAACTCCTCTGACTCCTGTTAATAAATTTTCAGAGAAATGATGATGCATCTGTGAATTGCAATAAATTTTTTTGTAATACATTTTTCTATATTAAATTCTATATTAAAAAGTATTACTTACATCGACAGAGAGGTCAAGGAGTCCTGCCATTCTTTTCATAGTGATTCTTGTGTAGTATTTAGCCATTATCCTGATGTTCTACAAAAATATAACAACATGGTAAGAAGTTTTCAGACACATACATTCTCATTGTTTTTGTCATTTTTAAACACTTACATGCTCCACTACTCTGTTTTTCAGGTCCTTCCACCTTTTCTCTCCGTCGTCTGAATAGGAGAAGACATCTGTGGCAGGGCTGTCGGGAGAGCCCTCTCTCAGCTCTTTACCATAATCCTCCACGAGGGAAGCCCAGCGCATCAGCTCCATTGTGGTGAACTGCTTTAGAAGGTCCCTGGAATTAGAGAGGGAAAATATTGAGATCACAACTTTGCAGAATGCAATAATATTCACACACATTGTTGTGATTTAGGGACACAAAAACCTCTAATCCTTCAGTCCACATTGGAAAATAGCAGTTACTTAAAGATTTGGTGTTACCAATACAGATTATACTTACTATAAAAATAACAACCTTTACATAAAGTTATAACAGGTTACATTACTCCAAAGGCAGCGTTACCATTTTCTGAAAACATACTTGTATTTGGGAATTTCTTCTAGTTTCTTGTCAGTGCTGATTCTGTGTACTAAGTCAGACTGCTCATTGTCATATGGAGAGAGAATCACATAAAGCACCACACTCTTCAGAGCCTACAAACAAATGCAAAATGTTGATGTAATTTATATATTAATAAAAAACAATGTATAATAGAGTAGATATACAAAGAGTCAATTAACAGCGTATAATGGGCAAAGGATGAGGCTGGAATACCTGTTGCCACTTGCTACTGTCCTCCAAAATGCAAGGGGTGTCATAGATGGCGCGATAATGTTTGCAGATAGCAAGGTAAGAACCTTCATGTTGATCAACTTGAATCATCAGGTTGTAGTACTTCAGTTTCAACTCCTAGATATATATAAAAAAACAAACTAGTTTAAGTATATGCAGAAAGACTAGGCTGATCTGGAACAAGCTATGTTGCAGTATTTGTAGAAAGCTCTGGTTAATCATAATAGTTTAGTTCTTCATTACCAACAATTGTCTTTTTAACTTTTGTCTCACCTCTGTCCCTTCCTCTTGGAAAAACTTGGTGTTTATTTTTTTGCTGATGATTTGAGTGCGAATGTAATCTTTTACTGCAATACAAAGTCTCATTTGTTCCAAGATAAACTCTACTTTCTCCTTTTTTTCCATTGAGCCATAAGTTTCCACCTACAAGGCAAAAATACACAGCAAAAAGGCACAATAGGGAGAGAAAAAAATTATATGTTTGTTCTATTGTGTTTAAGACAAACTTTCATTTAGTAAGATACATTTCATTTGCATTTACACAAAAGCTATCAAATTAATCCAGCACTTGTTTATTCCATTTACAAACTAAAACAAAAAAAGTGTATACATTTTGTTTATTTTCTGTATAAAAACAAGGTAAAATGTTTTATCTGTTTACCTCACACACATTATTTACAGTACTAAGTCCATACCTGCAATTCCTGAAGGATGGAAGCTGCCTCTTTAACATCTCCACTCTGCTCCTTGATGCTGGCTAAGGTCTTAGTCAGCCTGGCACGCTCAATCTCAACATAGATCTATTACAAGAATAACAAAAGGCCATTAACCAAGTCAAGACACAGAGGAAGGAACCTAAACTAAGTAAAATGCTTGAAATGTCAGACCTTGCCAGCAGTTACAGTGCGAAGTGTGTCAATGAGTCTAAGCTTGATGGTTAGATCAGTAATAGTGTCCACATACTTGTAGCACTCCTGCACCATCTTGGCAACAGCCTGATTTGTATAGGGGTTAAATGAATTAATAATTAATAAACATTTAGTTGAAAATGCTTCATGTTTGATAGTTTTGCTGCTTTTACTGTATTCTTACCTGTTTGAGCTGACTTCTCCTTTTTGACAGCAACATAATATTCTCATTCAGGGCATCCCAGTCCTGAGCTTCATGACACATCTGGACCACAGCCACAAGAATCCTGGAAGTGGACACCATGTCTGAAGCCTGTCAAGGAGATTAAGTTCGGACATCAAATTGCAGTATTAGGATGTATTATTATCTTATGGTGTAAGGAAGAATAACAGATAGTATACAAGTATTTCCCAAGTTAGAGATTATTTCACACAATAGCTCTTTATAACGTAGTGGGTTTAACTACTGACCGTTCTTGTTTGTTTCTCAAGAGAAAGCAAACTCTCAATGGCTTCCTGTAGCTTCCCTTCCTGAAACACAAATATATTGTTAATTTGTAAGTGCAAATTAAAACCAGACTCTCATAATAGTAATGTCCTCTGGCATAATTTAAAATACAGTGTCACTGTGGTGAACGACTAGGCTAACGTTACACGCTACTATTAGCATTGCCATAAACGAAAATGCATTAATAACGTAAATTGTAGAAACAAATGTATGTCAACATATATGACTTGGAATTTGATATACAACTGATATAAAGGACATGTAAACTATAATAAAACAATAGCATGATTATGGATTGAGAATGCTAACTGTCTAATGCACCACCATGACTCAGCCGGCGGCCCTCTTTCACACAGCGCTTACTTTAGCCAGTTTCTCGCATTCAGGGAGCCGCTGGTCAACAGTTGAACTGTAATCAATCTCCATCTTTACAATCTTTCCATCGGATCGTTCAGATCGCTCCTCAGACATGTTTGTTTTTTTGTGTAATAGACTTAGCAGTCCTTTCCTTCTGTAGCGCTAACTACTGAGCTTCGCACTATTTTGCTTGTCAAACGAGGAAGAGATGACCAATCAGAAGAGAGCTAGGCGGCTGTCCCCCGCGCCTGAAAGACCCAAGGAGGACCCCTACGCCAACAATTAGTCAGGCTTCTCATAAGAATACCTTTTATCATTTCAGTAGTGAATTATTAACCCTTATTCCTTGTTAAGGAAAATTTGTGTAGTTGAGGGTGCATTTATTGAGATCAATTTGGCTGTGATTGTTCAGTATCCATGAAAATTGGTAAGGATGTGTGTTTTGCAAGGAATTTTGTAATTTAAGAGTTTCATCCATATCCGATGTATTTTGAATGCGTGAGGTGTTTTTGTTACGTTTGTTAGTGGTAATTTTTGTACAATAGACTTCCATTAAAAACACGTTTTTGATCCCCTCTCTTAAAGTAAAAATTATTTTGCCTGCAATTTCATATTTCTCTGCAGCAAACCTCGTGAAATTTTGTAAAAATTAGGTAAATCCAACAATCGTCCAATTTTAGCCCCTTCCCCACTGACTTTAAATGTGACCATTTACAACAAATAGACATCATTGTGTAATTCATGTATGCAAACCAGTTCGAAACTTTTTTTTTTTCCGCCTAAAAAGGCTTTGTTGTGTAGTTAGTGATATTCTCTTCAACAAGTCTAAATAGTTGTAGTGAAAAAATATTTTCCAGGAGTGTGTCTGTGTGTAATCAAATCTCAGACACTGAATGTGAAAAAAAAAAAAAAAATGCATATCTGTAAACTCAAAAAAAAAAAAGCCACAAAACCAATTCTAGAGATTCTAGAGATGACAAATGAATCAAAAGTAAATAAAATCCTCTCTACCTTATCAAGCTCTAGATCCAAGGACATACCCTCTTTTTAAAAACACACAAAGATACTTTAACTGCCCCAATAACAAGACTCATAAATCAGTCAATAGCTGAAAACCTTTTCCCCTGGACACTGAAAGCAGCCATTGTTACCCCAATCCATAAAGCAGGAGATACACAAGACAGATAACGAAGACCCTTGAAAAAGTTATGGTTGAGCAACTCATTAATCATTTAGAAGCTGAAGAACTGCTACATCCTATGCAGTTTGGTTTTCGTGCAAACCATTCAACTGAAACCGCCTGTTGCCTGTTCATTGAAACTATAAAATCAAATCTTGACAATGGAGGAGTTGTAGGAGCAATATTTTTAGATCTTTGCAAGGCATTTGACACCGTTAGCCACCCAATACTACTTTCAAAACTAAATAAATATAAGCTGTCTGTAAATATTCTGGCCTGGCTTAAATCCTACCAATCAGATCATTTTCAATGTGTCCGTGTTAATAACACCACGTCTGACACAAGGCTCAAACATTGGCCCACTTCTTTTCTCCCTATATATAAATGACCTGCCATCTGTGTGTGAGGATGTAAACATCCGATGATACAGTGGTTTATACATGGGGGAAGGATGCTGAACAGGTAGCCTCTAAACTTACAGCGGCCATGGAGAAAGTAGCAAAGTGGCTATATGAATCCTGTCTCACCCTAAATGTTAAAAAATCTGCAGCTATGTACTCTGTGAATAAACATAAAAAATGTACTTTTCCAAATGTCACTGTGAATGGGGAAGTGATAAATAATGTCACTGACTACCTATACTTGGGTCATTTTAGATTCCAGTCTCACCTTTAAAAAACATGTAAAGCAAATGTGCCAAAGTCTTAAATACAACATAAAAACTTTTAAAAGCATTAGAAATTCATTAACACTGGAAGCATCTCAAACCTTTTATAATGCAATGATTATGTCCCGTTTTTATTACTGTATAACATGCTGGTCTCAAACAGGCAAAACTATTTTAAGGCCTCTAGAATCACTGCACAAACAAGCTTTAAAAACCTTAGACCGGAAACCACGACAGCAACACCACTGCCATGTGCTACAAAAATATAGACTGCTTAACTTCGATAATATACAACAATTTGCTGCAATTCGAATGGTTCACAGAATTCTGAATAACTCCGCACCTGCACCAATTAAGCACTTTGTCCAGTTTACATCAGAGGTGACATCCAGAGTCACACGAGCGTCCTCCAGGGGCCATTGTGTTCTGCCTAAACGTAAGACCTCATTTGCACAAACAGCTTTCTCTTATAATGCAATAAAGGAATGGAACAATCTTCCAACTGAACTGAAACAACAAACTATGCAATGTTCACTGTAGAACTTAAAAAATGGCTATGGAATAGTCAGGCCTGCCTACACTGAACTATTTAAGTCCAACACAGCACCTTCTTGTTTCTGCTTCTGTGTAATATATAAATGTAGATTGTGGACTTTATCAATCAATCAATCAATCAATCAATCAATCAATCAACCTTTATTTATATAGCGCTTTACAACAGCCAGCGTTGCCCAAAGTGCTTTACATTATTTAAAACCATAAAAAGAATCCATAATTACATAGAAATAAAAAAGTATATTAAAATACACAAGTACATGTAGACAGACCCTAATACAGAAAATGTCACAATACTATGTGTTGAAGGCCAGCCTGTACAAATATTTAAGTTTGGCCTTGAACAGAGTCAGGTCTGTGATGGTACGCAACTCAATAGGTAGCATGTTCCAGAGTTTAGGACCTGCCACTGCAAAAGAGCGATCACCCCACTGTTTACACCTGGAGCATGGGACTTCAAGCAGATGTTGTCCAGCAGAACGCAGGGCCCTACTGGGTTGACAAAAGCTTAAAATCTCACATAAATACACAGGTGCATAGCCATTAATTGCGTTAAAAACAAACAACAGAAGCTTAAACTGAATTCTGAACTGCACTGGGAGCCAGTGGAGAGAGCTGAGGACGGGTGTGATGTGGTCGTGTTTGTGAGTGTTAGTAAGGAGGCGGGCAGCAGTATTTTGCACAAGTTGAAGACGGTGCAGAGAGGCCTGGTTAATTCCAACGTAGAGAGCATTACAGTAGTCTAACCGGGAGCTAATGAAAGCATGGAGGGCTTTTTCAAGATCGCTGCGGCTCAAAAATTGCTTGACTTTATGCAGGAGGCGGAGTTGAAAAAAGCTAGCTCTAACAACAGAATTTTCTTGCTTGTCTAGTTTCAGCTTACTGTCCAACCTCACCCCCAGATTCTTAAGCACATTGTTAACATTAGGGACCAGTGCAGCAAGACCAGGAGCTGCACTGAGTGAGTTGAAGGAGCTGAAAAGGATGTATTTAGTCTTGCTCTCATTCAGACACAGAAAATTCTCTGACAGACAAAACTTAATGTCACCTAGACATCTGTGAATGGATTCAACTGAGTGTTTGGAATGATGGGCAGATAGATTTGAATGTCATCTGCATATAGATGAAAAGAGACATTGTGGTTTGAAATTACTGACCCCAGTGGCAACATGTACAGGGAGTAGAGGACGGGGCCAAGAATGGAACCCTGAGGCACACCGGAGGTGAGCGGAGCTGAGGAGGAGGAGAGGTCACCAATCCTAACAGAAAAACTTCTATCTGTAAGATAGGATCTGAACCATTGCAGCACAGGTCCCTGAAGGCCGACCTGATGAGCCAGACGGGTCAGGAGGATGGAGTGGTCAACAGTATCAAATGCTGCAGTGAGGTCGAGCATCACCAACAGCACAGGTTTTTTATTGTCAAGGGACAGGAGAATGTCATTTTCTATCTTCAGCAGTGCAGACTCAGGGCTGTGACGACTTCTGAAACCAGATTGAAATTTTTCATAAATATGATTATTTTCCAAAAATAAAAGCAACTGAGTGAAAACTATTTTTTCTAAGATCTTAGAAAGGAAGGGCAAATGGGAGACAGGTCTGAAGTTTGACAGAACAGCAGGGTCAAGATTGGGTTTCTTAAGAAGTGGCCTAACCATAGCATGCTTAAAAATGGTTGGGACAGACCCTAACCTCAGGCAGTTGTTGATAAATGAGAGGAGACATGGCCCGATTGTGTTAAAAACCTGTTTGAGCAGCATGGATGGAATAATGTCCAGTGGACAGCTGGTTGGTCTCAACCCCTGGACCACCTCAGAGAGGAAAGAGAGTGACACTGGCTCAAACACATCAAACACAACAGAGGGCACAGCAGAAAAATGCATGTAAGCACATTAGACATGTTGTTAATACTATGTCTAACAGAGGCAACTTTGTCAACAAAGTAATGGAGGAACTTATCACAAGTTGACTTTAACACATTTTTCAGGAAATTATTGGAAGGATTCATAACAGACTGGATTGTGTTAAATAACACCTGAGGACGGTTGCTACTGGAAGAAATGACATTAGATAGATATCGACATTTAGCTTCCCTGACAGCATTTTGATAATCAGAGAAGCAGTCTCTCAGGATACCCAGCGACACATGCAGCTTATTTTTCTTCCACCTGTGCTCGGCCTGTCTGCAGCGCCGCCTAAGGGCGCGGGTGGTGTCATTCAGCCAAGGGTCTGGTTTGGGTTTGGTGGATCTGAGCTTGAGAGGTGCGATGGAGTCTAAAATCCCCGAGCAGGTGGAGTGGAACAATGAGATAAACTCCTCAGGGCATAGACAGGAAGCAAGCTCAGCCTGAGTATAAAGTTCACGACAAATGAAGGCAGACGCAAATTCTCCAGCTGTGGTGGATGTGATGGTGCGACGCTGGACATTGGACTTTAACCAATGTAATTCCTTCTCCACAGGAATACTTATTGTTATTTGTAGTTGTTTAAATTGAGCTTGATTATTTTTTATTTTATTTATTTATTTTTTATAATAAATAAATAAATTAATTAATAAAAAAATAATTTCCACTAACAACACAAATGTTAGTGGAAATTATTTTTAATTCAATCTGGCATAAAAACAAAACAAATAATGCACCAAGGTCAATCCTCTCACGCATTATTGAGATAATTAGGGCAGTTATACTGATGACAGTAAAAGTCAAATTTGTTTTTATAATATTGAAATATATTGTATTATAACACCTGGATTTAGAAAGAAATTTAGCGATGATAATAAATAAATGATTTTATTGCAGTTTAAATTTCAAAATACAAATGTTGTAGTTAACCACACAAATGTAACTTTTTTATTCAATCTGACATTACACAAAAACAAATAATGCACCAAAGTCAATCTTCTCACCAATTACTGAGCTAGGCCTGTCATACTGATAATGGTTAGAGTCAAATTTGTCTTTGTATTATGGAGTTATAGTGTATTTTTCACAAAAGCAGTCATACATGTCAAAAACTGGCAAAAAAGATTCATTATTAGTGGTTATTAATTAAGTCATTACATAAATTAATTCAGAACCCCTTCAAAAACAACAACACTATACATTTAAAATAAGAAAAATGCCTTGTAATGGTTAATTCAGTTTTGAAAAACAAAAAAATTATGGGCTTTATGTATAATAATTTATTAGGCCTACTTGCATGTTAATGGGACTAATTGTTACCAATAGGCCTAGGCCTACTACTACACTGTAAGGCTGCAGTGAACCTGTCACACTCTAGAGGGAGACGTTTGCTTATTATCAATTCCAAATGAGGCACACAAAGGCCAAAACATCAATCACTGGTGTTCGTATTTCTTCCATTTTAAAAACTTGAAGAGGTGACCAATAGTCTCTGTTGTGTGTAGTGAATGGATTTTGAATGGGTGGACATTGTGGAAATTGTGGACAATCCTGCAATTTACCCAGAGATCACAGACAAAGTCATTACAGCTGGGCCTAGGCCAAATGTAGTGAAACAAATCCTATAGCCTAGTAAAGACTTGCAGATATGACTTGAGTAAACTAAGTGAATGAAGGACGTGTGAATGGACATAATTATATGAATGAATGAGTACAATATCTATGGTCCACCAGTAGGTGTCCTAGAACTGCATTGTGCATTCTTGTCTTAACACAGCTCAGTACACTGACAGTCTGTACTGGCCCCATAAATTAAAGTGATACAGGTCAGTGGTTTTCCTGCTTGTGGCTGAAAAAGCCCCTAAGCCCCGAGCTTAAGTCATGCAGGTTGATCTACAGATTCAGAGTCACCCTCAAGGCCTAAATACAAAGCATCATTTATAGTCTTTGAACATCACAGCAACACAGTGCATAGAAAACATTTTAAGTTACCCTAATATCCCTCCCTATTCATGGCAGATACATACAGAGAGCAATATTAAAGCAGAACACAATGTTTTTTGTTTGTTTGTTTGTTTGTTTTTTTTTTTTTTTAGGGCTTGCAGATATTTTTGAGGTCAGATGACACCATGTCCCAATCTTCCTAACCGACAGAGACCTACTGAAAAAGTTGTGTCATCATTAGGTCAAAGCTGGTTGGCTAAGGGATACCATTCACATGAAAGCTTATCATTATCCCATGGTTTCCATGCCTCAGGGTTTAAAGTTAAGATAAACACTGGCTGTCAAAATTTAAAAAAAGTGTGATTGTTTGATGAAGTACTTTCTTGTTTGGTGGATATATATTTGAAAGAAAACCTTGTTTGTCTGCACAGCAATCATAATCATGCTGTCTGCCCCTTGTTTTTAGATTTTGACATTAGTTATGATAGCCTAATTTTAGTTTATTGCCTAACTTTAATTTTATTTCATAAGTTGACGTTTGACTGGGTCCTTTTAAAACGTTTTAATGTCACAAACGCAAATTATGGTTTTAATTAAACTTCCGTTAGCCTTGCTTTCAGGGGGTTTTGCAGAATATGAGTACTGCAAAGCAACCTATGCACGACTGAGTTTTGTCTTGACTGTATGTGGTTGGTCACAGGCGTCTGTCCTAGTTACGATGATAGATAATCTGAGACAAATCGAGAGGCTATGAGTGTAAGGGGAGGCGATGCAAGCTTCCTGTGGTAAAGGCCAAAGCGACTGACGTTTCCACTGAGTCTGTAGTGCGCAGAGGGAGGGTGCTGCGTGGAGTTTGCTGAAAAACCACTTACATTTTCCAACTGGCCCGAGTGGAAGAATAACAAGTAAATCTTGGCAGTAACTTCAGAGACATTCCCCCTTAAACAAATGGCTAAACTACACGAGTTTAAAAAGACGCACACGTGGATGTACCATACCATACTCTACATACGGATGTACTCAGGCTAAAGCAAACATTTCCTCCAAAACCTTTATTGAACGTGTAGTATTGCGGTACTGAGTGGAGGCGTGTAGTCACCAGACTTAAAGCAGTGCTACATCCGGTCAAATACTTTTCATAATACATATACTGTACCTAGTTAAATTGTATGCATCCTTTAATCACAGTGTTATTAAAAACAGTCTTATTTAAAGACTCAAAATCAAATTGAGAGGAAAATAGGACCATCCATTTCTTCGAACAAAATGGCCATCAAGCAAGAAGCACGCTACGCTTTTATTTTGAAACCACTAGCGTTAATTTCCGCCGAGACGCCTTGTCCGCTCAGAGCTTGACGTGCGCGTGTGAAAGGAGGGGACGACCGCTGGACCGAGCTCATTTCTGCTCTGTGACGTCCCGCGACTTTGTGAGTGAGTGCTGGTTCCGATGAAAGAAGTGAAACGTTACTCGGGCCGCGTTTCCAAACCCGGGTTAAACCTCCCCATGCGCTGACACGACCAAACCACGGCGCACACATCCCGCTTCGGACGGCGGACGGATCGGTTACTGGGCTGTTTTTTTTTTTTTTTTTGACACATTGTTGAGTACAGACAAAACACACGCCGAGGTGGAAAATGTTGCTGAAGGAGTACAGGATATGCATGCCGCTTACAGTGGAGGAGGTGAGTTCGGAGCTGTTTTACACTTCTTTCTTTCTCTATTTCTTTGTTTGCTCACTAAGCAGTTTGGGTTTGTTTGGTCTGGACGTGATGAGAACTACTACATCATATCACACTTAATTAAAGACTGCGGTTCAGTCGTTCACATTACAACACCTTCCTGTGTGGACGCATGCTTTTTAGGTCAAACCTTTAGTCAGCCTTGGTCACATACGTATGCCTACGTAAGAAAGCATCTAAAACCATGTCTGTGCACTCCGTAGACAGTGCATTTGTTATTGTGACATGTTTTATTTGAGTTAGTGAAAGCTTTATCATGAGTGTCCAAATGCACAGTTCCCCTCATACAAGCACAATTCTTATGTGTCAATAACAAAGCAGTAGGTAGTTCTGCATTAATTGATCATACAAATAAATGACCATTGCCTGACATATCCATATTTCATTCTGCCTCAGAGTAAAATGAGATAAGATGATTGCTCTCTTGTCCTGCCATCTTTTAAAGCATAACACCTTCACTCAGTGCCATTGTCTTCTGTGAAAAAAGAGCATCTTTTTTGTTCACATGGAAAAAGGTGCATTTTGTTCAAAAGAGGTTTACAATACAAAACGTAATAATTGTTAGATAGATGGAGTGCTTGCAGTTCAGAGGAGTTCTGCAAGGGTGCGGCGTGAATACCTTTGTTTGGACACACACCATTGTCATGTGGGTGTTCCCATTCAGAGTTGTCATACTTTTTTTTTTTTCATTCATGCTTTACATATTTAATCCAACAAGCTGTGTGACAACAAATACACGGTTGTCATGCTGTCTGGTTGTGAGAAGCGCAGTATAGCTAAAGGCTTTTTGTACAATTTATGACTCATTAAAATATTAATACAATTATTATAGAATTATAGTTAGTTACAAGTTATTTTACTAATCTGTAACAGCACTCACCTAGTTCTTGTGTTCTTGTCTTCCTCTTGCAAACTTCCATTAAAAGTCAAGTGCCCACTAAACAAACAAAACAAGCTACTTAGAAGAATTATGCATTTGGTTTGAATTCATTTTACTTTATTTGGCTGAGCTCTTTCTTGAAAGCGGCCTTGAACCCATTTGAACAAAAGACACTAGGTGGCTGTTTTGTTCCTTCTTATCATAATTTACACATTGAGCCAAATAACATCCCGTGTTTTTACAAAATTTACAAAGTTGACTCAAACTATTTCCTGCCTGTCAAAAGTGAAAGGTTAGCTGAGACATTACATGTAATAAAGGACAGAATGAGTAATTGGAGAAAGGGCAGGGCCATTGACAACATGACAAAGGGAGTGGAATGAAGGATCCCAGAACTCAGTACTTTGCTTTGACCGCTCCTACATTAAAAGGGGGAAGATGATGGCACTGAGAATGGAAAGAAACTTGGGTTAAAGCAGGAAGCCATTGGATATTTACTTCTATGAAAATCCCTTGGGTCGTCCGCTAATACGCTCACTTAGATTTGGAGTCATGGGGTCATGCGGGGTCACATCTCTGTGTATTGTCTGTGGGAGATTACGGTCTGCTGCTTTACTGTGTTACGTCATAGTCTTACTACTGCCGATGTTTATACAACTTTCCCATACACACTAAATAAACTATGTGGAAATATTGACTTGAATCATAGTTGTTCTGTGAGTTGTTGGGGTGTGAGGTCTGCATTTTTGTTACTGCATTTTTGCTTTATTCTTCAGTTTAACTCCAACAGACCTTAACATGTCCTCTCGCTGCAAACATGCATCAACTGTATTTGTGATTTGGTGACACTAATATGCCCAAAGTGAATAAATATGAGCATGAATGGTTGTCTGTCTATGTCTTTAAGTGTCAGCCCTGTGACTAACTGGCCATTATCAAGGTTGTACCTCACCTAAGGCCCATAATTGTTTGGATATGCGTCTGGAAACATACAGGGAATAGGCAAAAGAAGATGAATCATTGAAATTTAACCCTAAGGCCCTCCTTTAAAAAAATCACATTCTTCCTCTTAAAGTCCTTTTAGGATCACTGGGTCACATTTAAAAATATAAAGCATGAAGAAAAAAACTTTTTTTTGTTTTTTGATCATTAACCTATGGCAGCATATTACTGCCAACTGAGTGAATTAATTTCGGCTGCATCACATTTTAACTAAAAACACTATCACATTTATACTATCACATTTTTACATAATGCTATTACGTTTTAACAAGATAGTATCACGTTTTTGTGTGATACTAATTTATCATGAAACTACAAGATACTGAATTATCACGTTTTGACAAAATATTATCACGTTTGCACAAGATATGTATCACGTTATAACATGTTATGAAATTATCACGTTTTTACATGATAATTTTCTTGTTTTAACAGGCTATTTTCACGTTGTACAACATATGTATAACGTTTTTACAAGATAATTAAGTATTACATTTTTACAAGATAAATGATTTTTGCTAAAAGATTACATAGTACGGATACAAGGGGACTAGTACCAGCGTCGCCATACTTGTTGCTTCCTTAAACATCACATGATTACAAGAAAATATTTATCTTGTAAAATCGTGATACTTAATTATCTTGTAAAAATGTGATACATATCTTGTAAAAACATGAAAAGAAAATTATTTATCACATAAATGTGATAGTATCTTGTAAAAACGTGATAATTGTGTATCATGATAAAACGTGATGGTTCAGTATCTTGTAATTTCATGATAAATTATTATCACGTAAAAACATGATAATTTTGTATTTTGTTAAAACGTGATGTTATCTTGTTAAAATGTAATTATTTCCCACAATGCAATGAGAAAAAGATGGATCTGGTGGTGATTTTTTTTTTTTGTGTGTGTATTTTTTAGACTCTGACTGACAGAGTTACAGAGGAATAAACATGATTTAACATTTCTGTATTGCAAAGGCAGTGAAAATAAGTGATTTTAATGTAAGTCAGTGAGACCAAAAAGGGCTTTAAGAGGAAGAATATGAGTTTTTTGGCCAGACAGATGAAAGTTTTTTTGTTTTTTTTTACTGGAATTCTAAAATTGATTTATTAATTAACATCTTTGTCAAATGCCAAAATGAGAGCAAAAAATACATTTAAAAAGCCCTAAAAGGGTGCCTGGAGGGCCTGAAGGTTAAATGCCGCTGCTCTCTTCCTTGTCATAACTAGATGCCATATTGCAGAGTCGACATAACACACAATGCTCTGTACAAATTTATGCAAATATAACGGACTACATTAAAACTTAATTGACAAAGTTTTTAATCATAATTGGAAAGCAATTTGTGAGAAGTAGCATTTGAGACATGATTCAGATGAAACTCTAAGCTGCAGCCCTGTGCCAAGTAGTAATCGTTTTCTCCTCCCAGCGCCTCAGGGATAACATTGTACTTTTCTTTAGCTGTGAGCAGGCTCATTTATCAGCCACCGTACCTGTTCCTCTTTTCCACCAAAAGGACAGAGAGGTGATGGATCACAGCAGTAGTAGATGGATGTGGCCTTCAGTCTGTTATGTCTTCCTCTGCAGCAGCTCTCACCTCCACCCTAACCCCACACAGAAATGCTGACACCGTCCAAACTTCCTGTGCCTCTAGCAGCGAGCCTCCTTTCAGAATCTGCTGTCACCCTTAACACGGCTTTGCCTGATGGATCTGGAGTTTTCGCCACATTTTCAACTCTCTATCTCATAGCTCTGTGACTGAAAAGAGCACCAAGGGCAGTTTGCAGGGTTAGGCTTAGGGAGTAGGGTTTAGATTTACACTATCTTCTACAAAGGAAAAGGAGGTTGTAGAAAGCTTCTTAACATTTGTTCATGATGATTTTTAAAAGGTGTTTTTAGGGCTGCAACTAACAATTATTTTGATAATTGATTAATCTGTTGAGTATTGTTTAATTTAATGGATTAATCGGATTAAAATGTGTATGGTTCAAGTGGTTAAAAACTAGCAGTATTTTATAGTTCCTATTAGAAAATTGTGAAAATTCTACCAAAAATCAATTTATTTTTACCATATTTGAACCAGACAAAGCTACAACTATGTCACATGAGGACATTTGGACAAAGCATATATACACACAAAGTTTTTTTTAGTCAAAAACACAAAATATACATTGTTTTTAAGTGTTCTTGTTGCTTTACTACTCTTGGTCTTGGTAGTAAACTCTCTTCTCTCAGTACATGGCATGTTTCAGAGTCTATGAATACTGCAGTTAAAAATTAAACAAAATAAATTAGATGATGATTATTTCAATAACTGATTATGATAGATTAATCTGATTAGTTGTTGTAGCCCTAGTGTTATTTAGTATTTTAAAATGTAAAACTGCTGTTGGAAACATGGGATGGAAATTGTATTTGATGCGGGACAGTTATACTCGAACTATGCTTGTTGGTCGGTTAAGCCCTCAAAATTTCTGGCATTGTGCGAGTATACGTGCACAAGAGAGGACCGAACTATTGCTCTGCTTAAGCAAATTGTGTAAATATTTAGTGGTGCTAAATGAAATTAAACGCAAATCATTGTATGTATAATCAATAGTAACACTTTGACTTTAAGAAATGAGACAGAACAATGTCAGAAAAATCAAAATATGTAACATAAACCTTGAGTTATTGGAGATGTGATTTTGATGGCCTTGACCTGTGTTTATGAGAGTGTAAATAAATGGCTAGAGTGACATAGTGTTAGCTGATGCAGTCACTGTCAAGATATCGAGGGTTGAGAATCTGTGACATTTTGGGCAACATTTAGATATCAAATAAAAGCTTACGAGGAGCTCTCTTCACTGTCAAAATATCACAGAAATATTCCCAACATATGTAGAGTTATTGATAAAAAAAACAAACTCCTATCTCTTGACATAGGATTCTGTCTGTCTGTCTTAGTGCATATAACTGCTATAGAAATCTATCAAGAAATCATCTGAACATTGATTAAAATGAATTAAAATTTAATGCACCTTTCATTTAGGGCTTGTGCTAAGTTAAAGCAGTTATGAAACACAAATTACTAAAGTATAATCAAAGATTATTGTGATTCAAACTGTGTTGCAGGGCTGTTAATAATGTCCCATTCACCTTGTTACTTTATGTAACAAGCTATTGGTGGGTTGTTAGAACCCCTTTTATTAAGAGCTCTTTAACAAGATTGGTCAGTATTGTACGATCCTTGGGTGTGTTTCCATGACGGCAGCAGTTAATTTCACATTTCCACAGGCTTGGAGAGCTTTGTAGTTTGCAGTAGCCAGAAAGGCTTTTATTCAAACACATTCAAGTGTCATTTTGGCTAAGTAATTAAAAGTACAGTATTCTTTATTGCCTTTTGTTTCATAAAATTTAATTTAAAGGAAACATAATTGCACTATGAAAATGCCAATAAGATGGATGCCTTGAGGTTGTGGGTTGAAACACTTCACTGATTATACCATCCTGTTGGCATTTCACTACCTCAGCCATGACATTATGTCTGTAGTACACTCGGTACTGGTTCACTACCCTTTTAAATGTTATTGTATTTGATCATTATATAATCAGGATAGCCCCACTGAAACTATTGAAACATTTTGTAAGTACATGAAAGAAATTGTTAGCCAACTGAAGTCATGTCCCGTACAGCGATTAATCTACCGAAATCGAAATCTTAACAGAGTCTGCAACTAAACGGCCAATAAAATTTTAGTCAACCAAGACCTCAGTAACTGATTAATCAACTAAGCGACCAGAGGCTGTCAGCCATAGACATGACCCTTAAGGGGACCTATATATTCAATTCAAGTAGTGTTGCCCTTTCCTTGTACTTTAGGCTTTGTGTAGGAAATGAACCCTATAAAACACTGTTTGTTTATTTGGCGTCATGGTAAGGTGCAACGCCTTTTTGCCATCTGGTATACATGGCAATGATCTGATTCAATCAAGATCCTATTTACTGCCATTTACTTCTCTGGAGGAAACCATCATGGCTTGTGATGGTCCATTATCCTCGGATGAGTCTCGTTCTCATTTCCTAGATGGCTCTGTGTGTGTGTTTGCAAATGTGTATTGAATCAGTCCAAATGCTGTTTCGTAACATGAGGGCTTCATGAGATCATCACGCCTCCCAGACACTTTGGAAGTTCACTCTTATAAAATAAATACTAACCTCCTGCTATTTCAGGCACCATTGTAAAAGTACCCTCATGCAATATTTTGTTAAGTCGTTCGACTTTCTACTTCTTGACAATCTGACTACACAATACTTTACAGTTATAATATTTGTCTAAATCTAAATTTTCCAAAGTGGTTAACTTTAATATTCACAAAAAGTCATTTACTGTCCAACATGATTAAAACACAGGACACAAAACAAATGCTGGTTCAGTAGCTCAGACTTTCTAGATCTGCTGTGAGGAAAACATTACTAACTTCATTACTCTCTCATATGTATTTTAACTGATAACATATAATGCATTTAAAACTAAAAGCAATGGTAAGGATATAGTGGCCAGACCTGGACTCAAAATGGGAATCTTCTAGTTCAGGGGTAAATGCTCTATCAATTAAGCCACAATGCCCTTATAAAAACAGCTGAAACAAATCATTCATTCTTTTACTGACCCCTTGTGGCTGGAGTTATATATTTGGGCCTATGTCACAAGGGTACCGAACACATAAAACAATGATGGATTCACCATACTAGTTCTAATAATTTCTTGGCCCATTACTGTCTTTTTCTGTCATTTAATCTAAGTCTGACCAATACTTTTTGAATTATCTTGCTAACAGGCTGGTACCTGATTACCTAATCACTGCACACTGCAAAGAATAACATTGCTAATAATAACATTGGCTACTATTATACTAAACTTGCTGCAGAAAGTAAGAATGAATATGCAGTGTGGTCTTGTGCAGAATTATAGCTCTGAGGAGACATGGGAAAAACAGATTCAGTCATGTGTAATGTGTATACATTGATCATTGAGAGGTTTTCCCTCAGGGGACTCTTGCTTATGAGCAGACTAATGGTGTAATGGCACAGCAACAAAAAGCTTAGTAAAACAAAGAAAGTAAAAATTATGCCTAGTGTAAACGTATACATGGCATTACATACATTAAAGACCAAAGACCACTTAGTGTTGATTTAATTGTAGTGTTGTAACTATTTTTATAGGATAAATCTGCTGTATAGCAATTGTTTGCTTGTTTTAATATAGAGATAATTACCTAGTACTCAAATGGGTAAGTTTTTTGTAGTTCAAGTACATTTAGTTTAATTGAGTGCCAGTTTTATTCCTGTTTAGTCTTCCTCTGTTTTGGGCTCAAATTTGAAGTCATTAGTCCTTCTGTAGTGATGGTTTAGTCCTAGTTTTAGTCCTGGTATAGTGCATATTTGTCCTTATTAAGTAAAGTATTTTTTTTCTGTTTTAATCTGTTTTATCCCTAGGTTTAGACTTAGTCTAAAGGTTAGGTTAGTTCAGATTTGGGCTCATTTTAGTCCAATAAAGATGGTACTATTTTCTGAGGTGCAGTATGTGTTAGAAGTGTGAGAATCAATGATCTACTACTGTGGACAGAATATGGTGATAATGACCTTATTAATGTTGCTGTTAAGGGTGCTCCGATCAGGGTTTTTGAGGCCGATCACCGATCACCGATCAGCCTCTGCTGTGATCGGCCGATACCGATCATGGCCGATACCGATCACGTGGTCTTCAATGTAGTAATGTATTGTATGCAGGCTATTATTAGTTCCATTTGAAAAATACTGTAGTCTTTGTAAATATAAAAGAACAACAAAATTCTACTTATTTTTGTTTTAGAAGAGGTTTTGTTGCATTATTGGCCTTTAATGTGTGCCCAGTGTCTGTGGCTTTGTTTGAATGCTCCGCTGATGTAAAAATCAGCTGTTCTTAATTGGTTCCTTTAATGCGAGTCAGCGGGTGCCTGTGTCCGCGTAACGCGCAGCCAAACCAGGTTGAAACACAGTGGACTAAAGAGCAGACAGCTCCTGCAGCCAGTTTTGACAACGTCTTAATGAAGAAAACGTGCAAAGAGAGCAGAGAAGACAACGATGAAAGGTGCTCCTCTCAGACACACGGACTGCCTTTTTACTTTCTCTTTCCATTAGCAGCCATTTGGTGCAGTTTAAGCCACAAAACGCACAGTTTTCTCCGCGCAACAAGACACAGGCAGACTCTGAACTTTCTTAATCCTTTTAACGTAACTGTTAGCGGGTTAGCTGTAGCTCTATTTACGTTGGTGTTTGCAAATACACGCACTGCTGCGCCTCGGTTCTGTCCCGTGCGCTCCTAAAGCAGGCGGGGACACAGCGGGGACACAAAGCAGCGCCTCCAGGGCAGGTTTGTGTTAGTTATAACAAGGGCTTAACTTAAAAACACTGCTAAAATAACGCTACTGCTGTTTGATCAAACCGGAGTTGCAGGACAGTAAATGTGAGAGCCTTGCGTGTTTATTGTAATTTGATCAGCCCTTCTGATCGGCCCATTTTACCGATCACCGATCACTCTATTTTTAGCCATGATCGGCCGATCATGATCGGCGGCCGATCGATCGGAGCACCCTTAGTTGCTGTCATAATACATTTACACAGAACATGTTGGTTGTCCTCACATGTTGTTTAAATTATATGTCTTGATGCAGTGCAGCAAAAAAAAAAAATAGCCAGGACTTTACTAGAGGTTGACTAATATGGGTTTTTCCAATAAGCACTTCTGATTTATTTGTGGCTGTGTAGGGCCATTTTCGTATAATTTTTACCCAAATTATACGATAAAAGACTATTACTCCCTAGCTTCCCGTTTTCCCTCCATGTATTGTTCATGTCTTCTCATCACTGTCACTACAATGCACCGCTCCATGTTAGTAAGATATAATAAAGGGAAAAAAAGCTGAATGATTTTGAAGTGTCCACTATATCCTCATCACACGCTATAAGACACCAAAGCCAGCTGACTTTTAAATTACAGCTCTTTCCTACTCATTGACTGAAGCTTGCACACCAAGGCATTCAAACAAATCCATGTATCTGGTCCTTCAATTACATGACCAAAAATCACCATTAAAGCTCAGTCGGCAGCCGATGGCTGATTGTCTAAAAAATACAAAAGTAGGCCAGATTTGTCAGCCAACCGATATTGGTCTATCTCTAGACTATCAAGGCCTGGTTTTATCTTTACTAATATAGAGTTAAATCCTGTGGTCACATTGAATGTAACCTTGCTCTGAAGAGGCTAAAGCATTATTACAGGGCACATAGAGGGCCAGTTTATGCTCATAATATCTCCATTACTTCAGCAAATGTTGCCTTGATAATGGTATCACTTGAGCGTGAAAGCACCTTTAAAGTGGCCTTGTGTTTATTTGGCCACAGTATCAGTGGGCAGCTATCCACAATGTACTGTGTGTCCTTACACTGATTAGGCTCCGGCTGCCTTGTCCAATGTTTGTTTTTAGTTTGGAGCAGGTTAATAACTGGAGACTATGAGCTGTCATCTGATCAAATTGAATTGTACGTTTTTGCAGTCCTACCTCAACTAGATACTGAGTTATGGATGCACAATACAACCACAGTTCTGACAAAACATTTCTGACATAAAAACAGAATGCAACGATCTGTAAATCTCATAAAGCATATTGTATTTTCAATAGAGCATAAACGAAATATAAAGTGCACATTTTATAGTTGATGGCAGCCGCACATCTTTAAAAAGTCTGGAAAAAAGGCTTTCAAAAAGTTTTACTATGGGAAAAAAAAACACTGTATATAAACTTAATTAGTTCATATACAGTATGGATTTACTTTGCATGATGCAGCTATAACAGTGATTTCTGCAAACTGTGTTCAGAGTGAACAGTGATTTCCATTACAGAATGTCTGTTTTGACGCTTGAGGTCCCGACGATTAGAAGCGTCCAATACTAATAACACAGACTCTGCCTTCCTAAAATGCACCCTTTTATACACAGACATCTTACTGAAGTGTTGCCAATTTCCTCAATTAGTTGCAAAATGCTCCTCCAGCTGTTTTTCTTAATAATAAAACTTTCTTGACTAGTTGACTATGGTTATCTTTGTCAGAATTATTTTGATGTGGTGTGATGAAATGGTAAACTATCTCAGTTACAATAGCTGAAATGTTTTTATGTTCTTGTGTTTTTATGTTCATGTTCTTGTGAATAAAATATATACTTTAGGAGATTGGTTGGATTGCCTTAAATTTACATTTTACAGTGTCCCAACTTTTTGGGGAATTAGATAAACATAGACCTGATATTAACAGCAAGTGTTGGTCTTACTGTAAATCCTATTTTTACGGCTCCAAAAATACATGATAAAACAGAATGGAAATGTAGATTTTCATCTCTTTTTTCTTTGCCTTTGTCTGTAAAGCCTATGAAGACCTAAAAAAAACATCTTCCAAGACTTGCTGTGACAAACTAGTGGATGCAGATGAGAGCAGAAGCAGATTCTTTCATGTGAGGTGCCTGATATAAAATAGATGCAAATAGAAAAAGGAGAAGACCAAAGAGAGAGTAGACAGTGGTGGCAAGGGACATGTGCAGGGGCATGAAATATAAATGGAATATGAAGAGCTGAGCAAGAAGTCATCTGTGGATTAATCCAGTTTATAAGCACAAATATTCTGTGGTGTCAGTAAAACTTTGACTTAAATTGACTTAAGCACATTAGACGAGAGGTTTGTTGTATATTTCTTGTTTTAAGTAAATTAATTTAGTTTGGTATTGTGCATGTGTTTGGCTTTTTCATCATAACCAAACATATAACACATAAATTAAAAGACTAGTTGGAGCTGTCAATGAGGCCAACTTGGGTCAACCTGGGCGAGCATCTAAATAGTGAAACAGAAAGTAAACAAAAGCCCCTCATAGTAGCATATTTTAAGTAATTAAATATATATATATAAAAAAAAGAAACCCTAAAAAGTCATCTTCATTAGACTTCAGATTATTAAGGAATTTAATATGCTCAGTAAGGGATGCTTTCATTGGCTGGTAAATTAATTTCTGGTAGTGGAGTTTTAATTAAAATGCACTAACAAAGCAACTACTGCACCATAGTTTTGGTTATAACTTAGTGAAACAAGCTTGCATTTGGACACAGCCTGAAATAGATAATTTATTTCTGTCCTTAGTTGCGTCAGTGACTGCGTGGTTGCATCTAAAGAAAAAGTGATTCATAAGTACGGTCATTTTCTGCTTCCTGCCACAAAGTTTCTGAAAGATTTGCTCTTTGCAGTGTTTGCTTACTTTTTTTACACCCAAAGATGGAAATACATGGGCCTCTGTGGTCATCATGCTGTGCTGCTATGCCTTCAGCCCACTCACAGGTGCAACAAGCCTTTGGAAGAACTATCAGCTCAGCCCACTCACACACACGCACACACACAAACACACACAAATTAGAAGGGCTATAGATAGCTATATGCTTGCACACTTCATTATCGTGGTGTGTTTCCATGGTTACTGCTGTCATCTATCCCTACCATTACCCCATAGCCGAGTGGATTATAGTGATTGTAGTGTTAGACCATCCCTAGGATAACTGTCAAATAATGAGGCAGATGATGGAGTCTTACTTTGCCATAAGCCCAGGATTTGGCACTAGCCACTTTAGGGCATAGGGTTTTTAATGGGATAGCATACGCATCTGCCTTTTTCCTTTTCCTTATAGAGTACTCGAGTCAATGTGAAGTGAAGATATTCCTTGCATTACTTTCTCCAGATTTGCTTTCAGATTCACTTTTACATTTTGACTGTCAGTTCCCCCCGGAATTGGTGGATTACTGTTATAGAAAGTCAGAGCATATGTTGTGCCTTGGTGCCTAATACTGTGTAGCAATTAGCCTTCCAGCAGAAGTGAACAAGTCTGTAGAACAAAGAGAGCAGCCGAGCAGTGGCCAGCGCTCTGGGTATCTTCCAACACATTTAGAATTCACTGTCAGTTTTTATATTTCTGACTTAAGCTTTCTCCTAATGTTGTCACTATTATGTTTTGTGTGTGATTATGCCAATTGGTGGCTGTTGAATGAGTTTGTTCGCATGCAGCACTAAGAGCACACCTGAGATAATGGATATTTTTAGTCCAATGGTGCTGGGTGAAAAATAAACTGGTTTGTCTTGTTTAGCCAGCAGGGTCATTTATCTAGAAATCTTCTTAAGCATTTTAACCATTTCCATGTTCAAGTTGTAGTTAAATGCAAAAATACCCTGACTTTAAAAAAAAAAAAAAGGCAATCTTCTCAGCTTTGCATTCATTCACAAAAACTATGTTACCTTGGACTTTGGTGTGATGTGATCTTTAGTTGAAAGTGGCTGGCCTCAGGTGAATAAAATATGACCTTGTAATCAAATAGAAAGTCCCCTTTTAAAGTAATCTGTTTTCCACACTGCCTGGAGAATGGCTGCAGCACCTTTTATGTGGAGCTTGTGATGTGTTGTAATGGTAAAATCACCTGACCATGTGACAAACATTTCACATGACACTCTGTAGACCCACAGTATCTAGACATTTACTTCAAGATATTTGTTTGATATTTTTAAGGGACTACAGCCTAATAAAATTTGTGTTGAAGCATTTGAATAACATAAAAAAACAGGCCAATATTATTGGTTTGTGCCCTTTAGTGGGGTTTAGCCTAGAAATTACTACAAGGATGGTGAATATTTCATTAGTTTCACATGCAGCTTGAGGCCCTTTAGGGGTTGTCTAGTTAATACAGGCTACTTTGAACTGAGCTAGACAGCAATAAACCACTGTGTTTTAAAATGTACTAACTTATCCCTTTACTGTTGAGACGGGACAGAAACGCATAATTTATTGAAAAGATACGCAACTGGTATGAGTTAGTCTCATTGTGGCAGCTGTGAAAACCTTATATTGCAATCGTACAGAATTATTAAAATTTCTGGATTCAGTAGTTCTGTATATTTGGCCCATTACTGATTTCATAAAAAAAAATCAATCATCCAATCATTGCCTTTATCTAAACCTCCCACTTTTTGAGTTATCTTGCTAACAGACTAACAAACCAACAACAAAACAATGATGGCAAAAACATAATGAAATAAAAAATGCAAACATTAAACAGTATTCAGTATCCCAAACAGAGCTTGTTTTATATGTAATTATTTGCATAGCTGTTGACACTATCATGTACACCAAAGTGGAAATGACATTTCTTTTATGCATCAATTGCACCAAACCATTGGTGCTGGCCTGACCCGTACCATAACACTTAATATAAATACGGTGTGTCCTGAGGAGCTTAAGGAATTTGCCTTTTTTATAGTTTTTCCATAAGGGCTCTGTTACTTGTCCCTCTTAAATGCTGAAGGAGGAAATAGACAGAAGAGGCTTAATTTGTATGTCTGACATGCAAGCTGAAAGTCTCTGTCTCATAAAAATTCTGTGTGTCACGGGTCATCTCCTTTCACTTTCCAGGATTTACAGCTTTGGAAAGGCAAACAGGGGCAGATGTGCCACTCTTTAAATAGACCTAAAGTGGTATTAACAAATTACTAGGTCAGTTGTATTCCCACCACTTATCACTGTTGTGTCTATCAATTTAGATTTTGTATGACTTTATATTAAGAAGGAATTCCAGTCAAGCATAACATTATAATATTGTGTATTTTTGGTGGTCATAATGGTGTTTTCTTTTTTAATTTGACATTTATTTAGGCAGGAAAGTCCTATTGAGATTCTCTTTTGGAGGGGGAGTCCTCACTCTAGAGGGGATGTATTGTACATGTTTTTAGTGGTAGCGGAAACTGGAGCACCCAGAGGGCAGGCATGGTGAGAATGCAAACTCCACACAGAAATGCCCCCGTCTGGGTTTTGAACCTAGAACTTTCTTGCTGAACGACGATAGTGCTAACCACTTTGCCACCGTGCCACCCCATGTTATGACTACTTGCCCATTTTCCTGCATATCACACACATTTTGTCTTCAACATTGATGTGTTAGAAGCAGAAAAATAAGCAAGCATTAGTGATGGCTAGACAACTGGGTCAGAGCATCTCCAAAACTGCAGATCTTGTGGCAAATTTCCGGTATTGCAGTGGTGTATCTAACAAAAGTGGTCTATTGAAGGAACAGTGGTGAACCAGTGACAGGTAATGCACGGGAGGAGTGGAGTCTGGCACTAAGATCACCTATAAAGCAGGTGGCAGTAATGTTATGCTTGATTGGTGTAAGTTCCTCTTCTTCTCCAAATGAGCAAAATGTTTATTGCTTTTCCATCCCATCCTTTTCTCATCCCAAGCCAAGATCTCAGACTTTACTTGCCTATTCGAGATGTCATTTTTGTTTTTACTCCCATTATATTTTGACACATAAGACTCACTGACATGATTCACTCCTTAAATCAATACCAGCGTGTTTATTTTTGCCTCTCTTGCATGTTGTTTTCTGACCCGAAATGTACTGTTTGTTTGCTGCTAACATGTTGCTGATCACTTCCCACACACTTTCTATGTGTGTGCCTATGAATCATATCCCCCCGCTCTCTTTCATTCCTCAAGCTTTTTAAAGCCAAGATCTCAGAATACACAGAGGGGGGGATGTCAAATCAAATCCTGGTGCATACAGAGCTCTGCCTGAAAAGCTCCACACAACACACATGTAAAGATACAGGGTGTTCACATGCAAGCAGAGATTTAAACAGGGTTTTCTTGGCTTTGGGTTCTGTGGTTAATGAAGCGCATGTGATAGAGGTATGCAGCAGTCACACGTTTTACAAAAGGAGATTTAAATTGGCAGAAGAGTTTTTGTTTCCGTCAGTCTGTCTATCACACTTTTACTGTGGTTATTTGAGATTCCTCATTTTTTATACCAACTCTGTTGTACAAAAAGACTATCTGAATATAGACAAGAGAAGGACAAACTACAGCAGCTTTGGCTCAGGAGGTAGAGCAGGTTAGCGGTTGAAGACAACTTCCCTCTTCACTAAGTATTTATTTCAAAAAAGCTTGAAAAAAGCATATTATTGGCCCTTTAACCTCTCTTTGTGACAGCCATCTTTTTGTTATATATATATATATATATATATATATATATATATATATATATATATATATATATATATATATATATATATATATATATATATAGCTCTGTCTGGTCTCCAACCTTTCTTCCAACTTCCTTCCCCTCTGCGCCCCCACTGATGTCACCACGACTACACACACTTGGGCTAGGCTCATGTGCTCGTGTGCTGGCCAAGTATCAACAAAGCACTTATTCTGAGGGGGAAAATAACTTTCAGGGACTTTTTTGAATCAAAGGTGAAAGACATTACTGCAGATGATTTGACTTTAATAGAGCTTTGACGTCAGTGGGAGGCACAAGTGGACTGAGGGGCATACTTTACAAAGCTCAATTCCAGAGCTCCTGACAACAAACTCTTTGCTGATACTCCTTTAGCTGCTGCTCCTGAGAAGAAAGGCTTGTAACACATAAAAAAAGCAGGAAATCTAAGTTGTTAGAAATGCAATGACAGTGATAATGTAAGTGTGAGCAGGTATATTTCTGGCTCTGTTGTTTTTCCTATTGGAGTAAAACATTTCAAAATAATCCACACCACAAGGGATCACAATCCAGTGTGCTCATTGTGTCAGATAAATTAGGTCAGATGTTCTTCCTGACTCAAACCTCAAACAGAGTCAGGAAGGGCATCTGACCTAAGCCTTATAAAAAATAGGGTTGTTTCTGGCTCAATGAAAAGGGCATTAACCCCTGAACTAGAAGTTTTTTAGTCCAGGTCTGGAAACTTTATCTTTTGCGAGATAGGGCCAGTGCCTTGTCAGAGGTCTATGCCCTCTGAGTGCTTCGACTGTAGATGTTTCTTCTTTTTGCAATTTTTTGTATCTTTAGCCTTTCTTAAAAAACAGTAAGGCTTCTGAACAGTACTGTACAATGTCTGGCAGTGGCTTGTATACCATTGGGCTGTGCATGAAGCGACTGCCAAATGTTTGCAGATAGATGACGCAGGCATCTGGTCAGGGAAGTGGGAAGAGGTCCAGACAGCCGAACAGTATGCTGTGGCCAAACTTCGAGCTCCACTCTTTTTGTTTGTTTACCTTCCCCCATCCTCTGCTGCACAGCTCCACTGCACTCACTCAATAGAGAGAGAACAGAGAGGCACACGGAAAAGGGCAACCAAAGACCAAAAGAATTCACCACTAGGAAGTAGGAAAAGAATAAACAAAGAAACTGGTTACGGCTTTCACAGATAGAAGAAAGCCGAGACAGAAAATACAATGTGCAATACGGGACATGTAGGATAATTGTCTGCTTTGTGTTTAAGAATTGGTGTTGCTATGTGAAGTTGAAGATCCAGTGGAGTCAAATTTATTACTAATGATTTGGAAGTATTCTTTTTAAGGACCAGTTGCACGCTACATTACAAATAATTAATGTGTGAGGCCGAAGGATATCTATTTGCTATTCTTCTTGTTGGATTCAGTATTTGTTGCACAGTGTACAAAAGCCTTTAAAGCTACCACATGGTAGTTTTGTACAGTATGTGACACGATGAGGTGTGGATCACATAGAGCTAAATATTTAGAGCTTATTTAGAGCTTATATTTACCTCTGTCTTTATGGTTATGTTTTTGTTTTGTTTAGTTTTTTGGCTATGGATGAAAAAATATACACATTCAGAAATTCCTACAGTGATCCTTTACCAAGATGAGACCTATTTTTCTGTTAGTAACATAATGTCAAAAACCTTTAAGACCATGAATGGGAAAAAGATGATTCATTTTTTGGTGTGGATCTAGATCAGTGTCTGGATCCAGGGTAGAACTGTTGTGCCTTGGTGGAAGATTTATGCAGTCTTTCTCACAATTCACCTTTAAGGACAAATCGTTATGTGTTTGCAAAACAAATTCTATCCTAGTATTGCATCAGTTAATTGTTTGTTAGTGCAGTGAATCCAAAGACTGATTTATGGTTTTGGCCCGCACAGTGTTTTTAAACAAACACCAACTATGTTCTGCAAAGTTTACTTGATGACTTCAGTGTTATTTACCCAACAAACGATTTAATAGCTACCTGAATGTCAGACCACACAGCAGTGTTGTTGGTCCCTCATATTCACATTAACATTTGTTTTGACAACCTGCCTGTCTTCTTGTTGGTTTGGCCTTGGATTGGTGATCCCCTTTAGCAACATTGTTATGGAAACACGGTTAACTAGCATCAGTGCAACACAGTCATTGGATGTAAAGGGTCAAGGACAGTCACACAAATCTCTTTTAAACCTGTTTGTCCAAACTGTGGATAATGGTGTTTCTTTTCTTGCAGAGTCAGATGTTTGGTTTGTTGTTTAAATAAAAGTTGCTGAAAATTCAGCAGCCACCCGTATTTTGCTTTTCATTTATTTAGAGTTTGTCTTGTTGTGTACACTAAACCCATTTTCATTTATCTAGACAGGTTTAAATTGTTCATTTATCTGACTAAATGATCTGCCTATTTTCTTTTGATTATGGTACATGGTAATGGTGTTATGGCAAATTATTGTTATTTTGACTATGATCTTATAGATCTTGCTATTGACACAGTACTATCTTGACAGTACTTTGACAGTAAGCAACAATGACTGTGATTGCATGCACTGGTTACTCATCTGCCTGTCCAAAATATACACAAAATAACTTATAATTTATCAAGAAGTGGGTGCTTATCTGATTCCGACACATACTGGAGCAAGCTAAGCACTGTGGCAAAGTTGCTAATAGGCTTATTTACTACATTTCCAGCAACAGACAGACAAGAAATAGCCAAATAAACATGTTCTAGCGTTGACTGTAGTGAGCCATTGTTGCGGCAGCATTTGAAAAGAAAGTGGAAAAATATGATTGACAAAGATTATACAATGGCATTCCACAGTGGCTGTAGTGTAGAGATGGATTAGTCTGAAAGCAGTAGAGACATGTACACTATAACAAACATTAAACATGAATGTGACCGAATTGTTAAATAAACAGCACCATTTTGTTGAATATTCCTGGATTATCGCGCTATTGGCAATAAGTATTATACGTATCAACATAATAGGCTACGTAATTCATGTTCATAATTTGTTTTTTGCACAAAAAAATTATTAGAACACTGTAAAAGACATATCAAAATAACAGTAGTAGTACTGTTAAAATCTCAGTGATACTCAGCAATATACTGCGATTTAAAAAAAAAAATTACAATATCATTTTATCTGTATACTAGTACACCATGCACAAAATTTTATTTAATATTTTATTTAATGATCAGAACAATGAATACAATAATAAACAAGTTGCTTTTCTCCTAATAACAACAACAAAAGCAACAAAATGAAAGTGCTGACAGAATTCAGCTTGAATAAAATATGAAAAAACTTTTGTCAACATAAAATATTGCAGTTTTTTATATTGATACAGTAAATAAAATATTGTGATATTTAGATTTTTTTAACATCCCTAGTAGATTAAGAGTTTTGGAAGCACAATTACATTACTGTAAGTTACTGTCTCTATGGGAAAATCACCACTTGTGCCATATTTGTTTTGCTGCATGTCTTGACTGACTTTGCACAGTGCCCCTGTAGTAGTCAGAAACGTTTTTGGGATTTTATTTTTAGATATGACTGGATTTTGCAGGAGTACTGGCTTATCCCAGTTTTTGAAATTGACGGGATAGGATGTTTACACCCACAGAGACAAAAATGGAATACTTAAAACATCATACATAACTCGAACCCAGTTCACTTAATATCTCTATGGAATAACTAACAACAACTAGAGACTGCTAGAAAAACAAATGGTAAAGAAACAGTCCCAAGTGCTAGATTTCCACGCAGAGCCAAGCTTTAAGTAATAAATGTCAGTTGGATGATTTACAAGGACTGAATTGTGTTGTCTTGGCTGCTTCTTAGATCAGTACATTAGAGTACCAGCTTTCTGTTGCCTTTTCTGTTTGTCAGTCACACCAATGCACCTCAGTAGAAAAGCACAATTCTACAATCGCTAGTTAGTCAGAGGACTAACAGGTCACTCTGATATTCATGCACATTATGTAATTTAGAGTCACCACTTTAAATATTTTTGGGCGATGACAGGAAGCTGGAGTGACCAGAGAGAACCAGAGAAAATGATATATACACATGTTTGCAGTGGTCTTAGAAAATTGTATTTGCAGTATTTGTACCAGAGAGGCCTAACTTTTCAGTGTCATATCCACTGTGAATCACTCAGGGAAACACTTGTCAGCAACATACGTCTTATTTTTTCAGTTACTCAGCATCTACTCGGCATCTGCACTCCGCAATGACTTGTTGTACCCGTGACGGAAATGTCTGACATTCTTGTTGCATCAGTTTTCACTTTTGAGACAGCTGAGAGAAATGTGTACATCTCACAGACACACACAAAGCGGGTCTTATATTCATAGACAGACATGGGCCCTCAGGGACTCACCGTTGTGGACACTCAATAAGACGCGCACTATTGATCTCCCTGCTGGTGGTCAGGTAAAGAAGAGCTCATTACAGGTTTAATAACACACTGTTCTAGATGTGGGTCCTGGGACAAGGCCAGTACCTCTCTGAAGTCCACATGTGACTGACACATCGACTGTTGTAATGGCCTCTTGGATGTCTGATTCCACACCTAAGGTAAACATGTTATTAGTGCCAAGAAAGCCTCGAAATAGATGTTTCAAAATATTGCACATCCCGCAGAATAAAAAATCCTGTACTGGAAAAATACATCCATATAAACCTCTCCAGCTATAGTCTAGATAGGAGTATTGACATCACAACATATGAGTTAAATTCAAATACTGATATAATTATAACATTCTTGACAACTTTGGATAAAGCTGTATTACCAGAAAAGCCCTTTCCACTTTTCAAACACACATCAAGAAAATGGTTGAATACAAGAGAGACGTAGTTCTGGAACTCTGCATTCCTGGCATTGTCATTCAGCTGACTGCCAAGAAAAGACTTCAGTGTTACTTGAAATTATTTTTCTATCACAAGGTCCTTTTTGTACAATATGAGGTCACATCTTCTATCTTTAACCCATCTCTATTGTCATTGCACCTCCAATTAACCACTTCTTAGAAAGTCTGTTCTTTGGTTCCTGGAATAGGAGAAAGAGCTGATTTGCAAACGCTTTAGTTCCAGTGTTGATTGCATGCCAGCTACACTCATTACCCTGCTTGCTGTCTTATTTGCCTTCTAAGCCTTACTTGAATGATTGGTGTGTGCCTCACTGCTTTCTAATGTGGTTCTGCCTCTTTCCAGCTTGTGTTACTGAATATAATGTTGACTGTTAATAATAATAATAAATCTTTATTTATAGAGCGCTCTTTAAAAACAAGGTTTACCAAATGCTGAAGAACAAAGTGTCTAAAAATAAACAGTAAAACAATAATTGTCAGAATGGGTCAGTAAAGGAACAAAAAAATCACTTTTAGTGGATTCTTTACTATTGTGTTAAACAGTATAAGGACTTTGCAGCTCAATAGATAGAGCATTTACCCCTAAACTAGATGATCCGCTATCCGATATGCTGTTTCCGTTTAGATGAACTTTAACCACAATTGACCTCTCGTCCACTTGAGGCTCCACCTGGATGATTTCTTTCAAAGACGCCCACTCATGTCAATGGCGGCTGACATCTCAATGTTGAATTCTACAGGGGGGATCTAAGCAGCTAAAGAAAGATGACCAATGTTAGAGAGATTTTTACACTAACTAACACTATTTACTCTCACACGGATGTGCTAACAATGATCTGGACATGAGGCTTATTCAAGCGGTTTATTTTTAACCATGCATCCTTAGATGTTCTGTGTTGCATCCTTTCCATCCACATAATTTGTACTAGCAGAAAATAGACCCAGCTATAACTACAGTGTTATGAGAGCCTAGATGAGTTTCTTATTGAGTTTCATAGTGTAAATTTGATGTACTTTAACATTTCCTATTAGATTTTGCATCTCACATTATTTTAACTTCAATTTAAAATCACCTATTCTCCTGACACATGCATGTCTTTGGATGGTGGGAGGAAGCCGGAGTACCCATAGAGAACCTATAGTAACACTGGGAGGACATGCAAACAGATGTGATGGCCGACCCAAGGCTCAATCTCCTGACCTCCTTGCTGGGAGGCAAGAGCACTAACCGCACTGATACATAGAATATCAATTAATAAATAAGCCTATTTTCAATAAAACATTAATATTTTATATACAATACTGAAAGACCAAAATGCCTAACATACACATTAATTCACAATTAGATTTATATTTAGATTCACAAATTCTCCTAACACATGCCTGACCTTGGACAGAGGGAAAAGCTGCAGTAACCAGAGACAACCCACTGTAAAACGGGGAGAACATGCAGACTCCACTCATTCAGAGAGATTGTAGTTGGCCTTCCTGAGGAACAAATCACCTTTATAGCTGAGAGTCAGGAGTGCTAACCACTCTGCTGCTGTGTACCACAAAATGCAATGCATAATACATAGTTAATAACAGTTTACCTTATATTGGTCTTTGTGCTTGCACATTGTGCATTGTAGGTTGCCCATGTATTTTGTAACTCAGGCCACATAGCTGCACCTTCGCCAGTGCATGTTCAACATTTTTCATTTGCCTATGGCTCATTTTTTGCACTCACAAAGTGGAGACCATCAGGCTTGAGTCCTGCTAAAACAAGATTATGGTCACAGTAGAAGCCTGTGCTATTCTAATTACCATTACTCTATCCACAATTGCTATGCATTGTTTTCTTGAGCTTGAGAAAATTTCCCTCTGTTTTTTCAGCCCAGCAGTTAACTTGACATCTTTGTATGCCAATGTAATATGCTAGCATGCATCAATAAATTAGAATATTGTGGAAAAGTGAAATTATTTTAGTTAAATTCAAAAAGTGAAATACGTATCATTATTTTTTTTGCAAAGACTAAATTTGGGGAGAGTAAAAATTACAATGCTGCCCTGTTTTGTGAGGAGACTGTAGCTGTCCACGGTGCTGAAGCCCGAGTTACAACCACACTCGGATTTGTCTGGCAGCAGGCTCTGGTCTGACATGTTATTGCATTCATTTAATTTTGTGTTTTACTGTTGTCAGGACTAGTTTATTATACTGTATAGCATGTAGGTATTTATTTAAAATGGTTCAAAAGTACCTGAGAGTATTCACTTTGAATACAGCAGACATCTGGTTTTTTTGGACCCATTGTTAAAAACATTTCTTCCTGCAGGTAAAGCAGTTTCATTGGGTTTCTTTCTCTAGCAATTTGTCCTGCTACTTTTTACACACACTAAAAGCACACTTCTCTGCATCAAATGATGTCTCTGTTTGCAGTGTTGTCTGTATGATAATTTTTTCATTCACTGATAACAGCAGCAATGTACATAACAATCAAAAGCCAATAGAAATGAGAAATAATCTTCTATTTTGCCAAACAAGACTGTCAGGCTTGGCAATAGAAAAATCATATTCATAACTAAAATCATATTCATAACTAAAATCATATTCATAACTAAACTATCTAATCAGTTCAGCATTTCAGATACACACAATAATCATAATTCTTATAATGCTTATAGAATATATAATTCATAAGTAATTGATTACTATAATTGCATATATGCCTATAAGTATAAGTAAAAGTAAGTATAAGTTATATTTAGGGTTATTCCGATATTGCCGTCAAAAATGCTGTGGACCTAAAACCATTCACCAATCTGATACGATACTAAAAGACACACATACATGAATAGGCACATCCGCTAGCTTTGCCTGATGTTGCAACCTGGATATCAGTTCTTCTTTCTGTTTCAAGGTTAGACACTTAAATCGATAAACCAGAGCATGCTGTCTGCTTAGTATGAGATGTATGCGATGCAAACCAAAAAGTCAAAAAACCTCTGCCTCTAACACATACCTTTACACAGCGTCTGATTGGGCAGCTGTTAATTTTTCAGTGGTGCTCTGAGCTAAGGCCCCTGAGGATGCAAATTCATTGACAAATGCGTGAGGATAAATGAGGCGGCTGCAGTACTGTGTGTTTGTCTATATGATGGAGCCTCACTTTGAGTTTGTGTCTCAGAGTCTACAGATATGACTATAATTAGCTCCTATGTTTTGGTTGCCGTGGTAGCACCACAAAGTTCTTGTGGCAGTGTGCCGCAGTTGTGATTGTAGGCGAAACATTGCTTTTAACTAGTGTGCAGTGACATTTTTTTTCTTCTCTTTATCGGGCCAAGTGGCATCAGGGGCGCATTGGAGCAAAGGTAAACATAAAATGCAAAGTGAGATGATATTACACCATTAGTAGATTTAGAATCTTAGTATTAGTATAGAGCATTGTTTCTCTTTAACAGCAGAGAGCAAGGCAATAGGCAACCCTCAAACAGTACTTTGCTGTTTTTGTGTATACTCAGGTGGGTTTTTTATGGAAGCAAACAACGTTATATGAAACAGTGGTTAACCTCTGGTCCAGTTGTCGACCCAAATTCATCTTTAATAATTTTTGTGACCACTTTTTACAATTGTTATGACTTTTAGGGCATTGTAGTTGAACATTTATTTCACCATTTATGTAAACAGACCCACTATTTGGGAACGATGGGAAACATGGTTCTGTGCTGCTGCTATAAAATAGAATTGACAGGACAAGCTTAATGTTTTATTAATGTCTTTGCAGACTTCTGTCTTCTAACTTTCCTGACAGTCACTTAAAAGTCAAAGATGTTTCCTATAGAATGTTTAAGATGGTTCCAGAACTGTTTCAGAATTCACTTCATGTACCAGACACTATCGCATCATGTCAAACAAGAGTACTCAAGAATACTTTTGTATTAAAGCACTATGCAAAAGGTACAGACAGAAGTGGACAGATATGCTATGTTTAAAATCTGAGCCGCTAAAATTCTGTAGCTTTAACCTTATTTATATTTTCATTAGGCTGCTCTGCTAACGCAACCCACTGACATAATCTGTGACCTCAAATGGGACAAGGTTTGTAAAACGCAGACAATGGTAATCTTAGCAATTAGAGATAATTTGTGTTGAGTTCAGCAGTTGTATGAGTTAAAAATATGCATATAGTGCTACTAGATGTATTTTACAGCAGTTTATTTACATGCCAAATCAATTACATTGTTTATCATTTACATTAAAAAGTACCAGTACAGTACCAGTATTTCATTTGATTGTCTTTTGTACCTTATAAGTTTAATGCTTGAATCCTTTGTTAAAGTCCTGCTGCAGGAAAAACAGTTGTGTGAACAGATTGGTGCAGAATCGACCTCAGCTGAATGTGGTGGTGTAATATTGAGAATCATTAGTGTGTGTCAGATTACACTGCCGTGGACAGTAACACTATCTGAGCTGTCATTATGCAACACGCAGGCACTCATCAGTGCATCGCATCAGTAATGCACAGGTCAGGAGCGGGTGACACAGACGTCAGTGGGTGAGGAAAGCATTGAGGAAAGAGACTCATCAGGAAAAATGTCAAGTGACAGAGGCTAAGCTCTGCAATATTGAAAAAGGCCTGGAGACAATGTTGGATTTGTTGGATTTAATTGACACGTTTGATTACAATGCCTACTTTATCCTCTTCTAATTTTGACTGCTTACTTTAGGGGTTGCCACACAAAATATCCAACCTACATGTTCTTTGCTAACTATGTCTTCTTTCACTGCATCCACACATTTCCTCCTTGGTCTTTATATACGCCTCCTAGATGGCAGCTTCTCAGCTTATTCCTACTGAAATGCCTATATTCACTATCCCACAACACTTGCAGCAACCTAAAATTGCCTGCTACATTTTTTTTTCTTTTCACATCAAACTTGTTTATATTTTTCCTTATTTTGCCAGTGGATATTGCTTGGAAAAGGTCAAATTGTTTTCATTTCCTTTGTGGGTTGAAAGTGTTTCTGACATGTAAACATAAATGTATTTAAAGAGTTTAAGTGGTGCTGACATAAGTGTGGTTTGATGTATCCATTGTAAATACATTAACTAGCGCAAATATAGTGAGTGACTTTGTTAAGAGTGACACAGCAACAGAGTGCAGTAGGAAGAGGACAGAGGAGGAAGGAGGCGGTCAGGAAACGGTCTGTCCTTAGAGTCCCCGACAATGAAGTCAAACTCCAACAAGCTCAAACTAAAAATAGACCAGCAGTGTGGCCCTGCTGCCACTGCACACACACAAATCCTAGTGGGGATTCCCATCAAAGCTGCCTTGACCTATCATGATGTTTTCATTTAGGAGGAACATTTATTGTCTCATGGATGAGACATTCACAAGCTCTCAATGCACCCTGCTTACACTATAACACACACAACTTCATTCATCTCCTACACAGTAATAAGCATTTAGTTGATTTTGTTCACTTGAATGTAATGGGTACAACATACAGTATGATGATGAGACTTGGTGTTATGTAAGCTTATGGTGTAGACAGTGTTGTGCAGAATTAAGTAAGCGTTACAGACAGGCGTTAAAGGGCTCTGTTTGACAAACTGTCAATGCAGTAGTAGTACCAGTTGTATGGCTGTGGTTTAGCATTTTTTTCATTTTCTTTTCAATGCTTATACAGTATTGTATTTCTTATGTCAAGCTCATACCCTCTCACTTTCTGCTGCTTAATCTGGCTACAATAGACCTCTTAATTCTAAATAGTTTAATTAGGCCTTAAGTTTTGGCACATAGAATAATCACATTCAAAGCTATTTATTTTTCCAGCTATTGCAGGGGCTCACCTGGTAGACCATGTGCCACCCACGTTTGTGTGTGTCTGCATAATGTTATGTGCAATGTCAAATTGAATTAATGTAAATTGAGTAAATAACAGTGCTGTAGATGTGATAATTATATTGCATTTGGTATTTTAGAGTAGAGGATGTAAGGTGGGGGTGTGGCATCTCTGGTGCATTGTCTTTACTTCCTGTTGCTTCTGCTGTTGGCGCACTTATGGCCCTAATGGCTGCTCCTATGTGCTAGCATTTTACAATTGGATAGCGAACATTAGGCACTTAAAGTGGTGACAATGTATGTCTGTGGCCTGTTAATAATAATGCATTGGTCTTATATAGCGCTTTATCAGACACTTGCATTATTATTCATTCACTCCCCACACTTGGTGGTGGTAAGCTACAGCTGCCCTGGGCTAGACTGACAGAAACGTGGCTGCCATTTACCACCAATCACACACTCATACAGGCACTGTGAAGGACATAACGACAGTATGCAGTATGGGGCTCGAACTGTCAACCTTTGGGTTAGTGGGCGAACATTTCTACCAACTGAGCTACTGCCCCCTTATTGCTGGAAACCAGTTGCACTAACCCGAGATGAGTTGTGGAGTAAATACTGAGTTGACAAATCCTAACAAATCCAGACTGGGTAACTTTGTGTTCATATATTACTTGAAGTTGGTTAGTTATCAACTTTCACGCTGTCAACTTTCTCTGATAAGCCCTGAACACCTGATTACTGCAGCTGCAACTTCAAAGGATCAGGCAGTGAACAGCCAATAGCATTCAGACTGACGGAAGTGTGGCTGCCATTCTGGATCTGCGGTTTTTATGTTTTGGCTGGCATTGGTTTGTTTGATGAAATTTGCAGGAAATCTCGATAGGGATAGACCAATATCATCTGTCATGCTGATATATTGAGCAAATGATTGCATTTTTTATAAAAAATAGCCATCAACCTTGAGCTTAGAAGCAATGACACAAGTTTCAAACTGAGGAATAGTGTAAAGAAAAGATCAAACTTCCAACAGACAGATGGTATTCTCTGTGCACAAAAAGTATGTATCAGGAAAGATAGCAGAGTGAAACCTGTAAGAGAATAGGACTAAAGAGAACAAAGTGTGGTGAAAGTCATTTTGTAGCATAAAAGCACATGGTGCCCTGGGGCTGCCAGTCAGACACATTCCTGACTGTTGGAGACTGTGGAAACATGGGGCCACTCTGTGACTTTCCTCCATTTTGGCTCAGTTTTATGGCACTTTAATGGGATTGTGTTTTCACAGGAGAGGAGGAGTATGAACCTTTAAATCACATGTCTTGTGCTTTGCTTGGTCTACAGGATTTACTCTGTATTTCTTAGTATGCACCAGAAACAATTCACAGAGTCAATTTTACAACAGTTAGGCTAGAAAGTGTGCTCTGTGTTAATGCTTGTAACACGTCAATCAATCAATCAATCAATCAATCAATCAAAATGAATTTGTATAGCACCTTACAACAGTCAAATGGTGCTCAAGGTGCATCACAGAGGGCATTTAAAAAACAAGACAGAGTCAAGAATGATAAAACAAATTTCAGTATAAGATGCAGAGAGAATGCACAAATTGAAATGTACAGTCACATCTACAAGACATCAAAGAATTAATTATTGTCAAATGTCATTCTGAATAAATGTTTTTTTTTAGCTGTGATTTAAAAGCCGCTAGCTCAGTTATGGATTGCAGCTCAGGTGGAAGCAAGTTCCAGAGCCTGGGAGCAACAACAGCAAAGGAACAATCACCCCACTTTTTGGATCTTGACCTTGGGACCACCAGAGATGTATATTCAGACAAATCAAAGTCAAAAGGTCAGTCAAGTATGTTGGGGCAAAGCCAGCCTTGAAAATGAACAGCAGGATTTTAAACTTAACCCTGAAACGCAACTGAAGCCAGTGGAGAGACAGAAGAACAGGAGTGATATGGGCGTGTTTAGGAGCATTTGAAAGAAGGTGAGCGGCCGCATTTTGAACCATTTGGAGCTTGAGGAGGAGGGACTGATTAAATCCAGTATCGAGGGCATTACAATAGTCGATCCTTGAGCTAAAGAAGGCATGAATAGCCTTTTCAAGGTCGACACAAGATAGAAGGGGCTTCACCTTTGCCAATAGCCTAAGCTGGAAAAAGCTTGCTTTCACTACAGCACTAATCTGCTTGTCAAACTCAGGTCACTGTCAGATATTACTTCTTGGTTCCTTACCGCTGGAGTGAACTTAGGGGTTGAGGTGCCGAGGCTGGGTGTGCTGTGGGGTGAATCAGGGGTGAAGAGGATGTACTCGGTCTTTCCCTCATTTAAATGAAAAAAATGCAGCTGTAAGATCCAGCAACACCAAGGCTATGGAGCTTTTAGTATCGAGGGCTGAGAGGACGTCATTGTGTACCCGCGAAAGTACTAATTCAGTGCTATCCCGGGACCTAAACCCTAACTGAAACTTATCATTGATAGCATACAGGTGGAGATGAAACTGCAGCTGATGGAGAACAAGTTTCTCCATTACTTTGGACAGAAAAGGGAGATGTGAGATAGGGCGGAAGTTGGACAAAATGGAGCGGTTGAGGTTAGGTTTTTTAAGTAGCAACCTAACCACTGCGTGTTTGAGGGCAGTGGGAATAGTACCCAACCTGAAAAAGCTGTTTACAAAAGAAAAAAGACGGGATCTAGAGAGCAGTTTGTGGGCTTTAACTCCTGGACTGCTTTTTTCAGGTGCACAAGCGCAACTTGCTCAAAACTCTCAAATACACACTGTAAAGCAGGGTTACATCTGGTGGAACCTTAGGGATAGCTTCTCTCACAGACAAAACCTTGTTCATAAAGTAGTGCTGGAATGCATTACAGGTTTGTTCAGACACATCATTGAAAAAAGCAGTGACTGGATTGATTACAGAGTTGATGCTGTTAGTGCTGTTGATGTGCACTTGTTGATGATGGAAATTCACCAATATGAATAAGAAAATTTAAAAAATTAATAAGAGGCATGTTGAAGTGTGTTGGGACGGCCTGCAGATGAAACTAATTTGATGACAGCTTGCAGGTACTCAAGTATGTTATGTATGTGAAGGAGATGCCCTTCAAAACATTAGAAATATCTATTTTGAAATATTATACAAGTAACAACAAATAAAAGCATTGTCAGGTCAGTGATTATTCAGTGACAACCAGGGAAGCTAAATTTCCCCTCAAATTTACTAAAATAAATGGTCAAATAAAATCACTTTTGAATTTCATAGAATTTTAATAAATTTACATTAAAAGTGTATTAGAATGCGCATAATTTCATGGCTATCTTGTTCATTAATCAGTTGTGTAAGGCCGGTTCTTTGAGGCAGTTTCACGTGGCAGCATGGACCTTGAAATCATATGGAACAGCACAAACAGTCTTTATTACTACAAGAAGTAAGATGGTGATTGGATAAATGGGACAATACTGTTACATCCGAGTATGTGAGCATCTATGAGACTCCAGTGAATGATGATTGGAGGAACTGGCTGAATCCATTTTGACTGAGAGCGAAAGTAGTCATGTGCTAAAGTGCCGTTTTCACTGTTTGTACATATTACACTGTAAATAAACAACCTAATCATAGTGTAACTGAGTTTTCCATCCTGATTAAGTTTTGTTACTTTTCTTTATTCAGTGTAATATATCAATGTCATAGGGAAACTATCCTGCTAGCACGATTTTAGGCAGGGTTTCTAGTTTTGTCAGTACAATTTTGGCAAAGCTAAATTTGTGCCTTCTTTAGCGAAGAGACTAAAAATTAAAGAGGAGGAGAAATGAGAGATGTGAGCTTCCCCTGTGTGAAAGACCAGCATCCATCAGGATGTTGACTTTTGATTTGAATTGAGCTTATCCTGAATACTATTTAACTATAAAAAAGGTAGGATGCTGTTTTTTGTTTTTTGTTTTTTTACATGTGTTTGGTGGATTTCCACAGATCCTTTGAATTCTGTTGTCAGATATTTGCCACATCACTGTGAGGCCCTTTTACATGTATGCACACGATTAGCAGACATGTTTTTGGTGCCCAGGTCTCTTGTGTGTTCCACTGAGGTCCCATCTACTTCACACTGATTTGCATGTGTCAGTGTCCCATCCTACTGTTGTGTGTGTTGTAGTCCTTCCAGCAGTGCTAATTGTTTGTTTACATACGCTCAAGTTTCTGGGGGATTTACAGTCCTTGCATGTGAGGCTTGTGAGGAAAAAAAAAAAAAAAGAGTTAGAGAGGTGTTAGACAGACAGAACAATCATCCCATTGTATTTGGTTTAGTCTTGTCCCTAAACTTTGACTCCACTTAAGGGGTAGGAGTCCATTTGCATGGTAGCATAAATAACATTTCTAGTATAAAACTGCAAATAATATGTGGAGATGAACAAACAAACAAAACACAGGACACAGGAAGTTTGCTTATTTTGTATTTGCCTAAAACAGTATGTTGATTCTAAGCAGGCTTTTGTTTAACCTCAAATATTACATTAGACCATTATCTAGAATACCACATCCATGCAGTTGTGTTTTTTTAATTCTCTGCACACTCTCCCCTCTTGCCTTTCAAAGCCCTTATTTCTCCACCACCCATTAGTCCTGGATAAAGCCTTTCTCTTCTTTCTCTCACCATATCATACACAGCTTTTACGCTCATCACTCTCCTTGTTTTTAATGTTTGGTACACCTTTTGAATCCTGCGTCTGAATAAATAAATAGATTATGCATGAAAGGTCTGCATTAAAGTTTTCAAATCCATTATGAATTTTAAGCAAGCACTGTGATGTTGCAACACAACCAAACATGTTAACATTCAGCAATAAAACATTTTGAGGAACTCATGCTCCCCAACTTCATAGTCTATTGCAAACCATTGTCATTTACAATAAATCATAAATATTATATGAGGTGTTGAAACTGAGATATTTCACATTAATAGTAAGACACTGCCTTTCTAAATAGCTCCTGTTATACCTATACTGATATACTGTCAATCTTATTGAAATGTGCCAACATTGGTGTTTTTATTCACATTAGTGCATCCCAGCTGTTTCAGAATTAGGTTTGTTAATTTGACTACTTCATCACTAATATTGACTAATCTCAGTGTTTAGTACTGCTTATTTTTCTATATTCTCAGTTCAGTCTGTTATTACTGCAGTCTAAAATTACTGCAGTGGCTACATAAGAACAAGTGAAGTCATCTCCACTCTTGTATGACACTTCTGAGATGATTTCCACTTTGTTCATGAATGTCCCTTTGAAGTCGCCTCATTTGGAGCACTGGATTCTAAAAATACTACAGAATCAGATAGGCATTAAAATGTCATCTCAAATCAAAAATAGCAGGTAGTTAATTGCTCCCTTTTAAACGCTTTCACATCTGACACCTCAGTTCACCTTTACTCCCCATGGTTTTTGGACACCATTTTCAGCAAAGGTGGGTAGCAAGAATGAATTGTACTAAATACTAAATAAATTATGAATTAATGAGTACAGTCAATTAAAACTGCAATAAAAGATGAAGAGGTGTCAGATTTTGTGTCAGTGCGGTCCTGCGTAGGAGGGGATTCTGATGCCAGAGGACAGTGGATGCTGCAGTGGGGATATTGGAGATCAGTCATAAGCGTGAGCACTTCTGTACCAACAGTCACGGTCACTGTCTGTACACGTGCCCACGTGGGGACACAAAGTGGGTGACAAGCCAAGCATCAAACATATGTTCACCCTCCCTTCCTCCTGCTTTGAAAACCACACACAGTCACATACACACAACAGCGGGCGTGTTATAGTGCTCTTTACACCATTCTCTTGTGGCACAGGCAGCAGCTGTGGACAGATCTGCAATTCATAGCAGCGCATTCAGCCTGACCTTCACCTTAGAGGCAATAGCCAACAAGGTTTAAGGCCAGTTCTGCAGAAGCAACAAATTTGTCCTGACTACTTTTGCTTTTCTGGACACTCCAAATAAGCACTTAAATATTTTTCATCAACAGAAAGTTTGGAGTGTCAGCAGTGTGCCAAGGAAGAAATTAGTTTTTTGGGGGGTAGACTGTCTGGATCCAGAATGGAGGAATTTTTGGAAGGGATTCTGTCCCATTGTGAGATATAACATCTTTGTGTCTCAGTGGGTCCAGGTTGTGTCAATATATCTTTACTGTTGCAACTGCAAGATAGAGCTATAGTCCATCTATAAAAGGACCATAGTGGTGTGAAGTTTTTTATATTTGTGGATTTGTTATTTTTGCATTTTTGGCTAAATGGATAGAACATTTACTCCTTATCTAGGTAATCCCCAAGTTCTACACCCAACACTATGGCTTTACTATTGCAAGATAGGGCTAATGCCTTGGTGGAGTGACAGCCTTGGTTTTCACCATCCAGCCACATGCCAGTGTACTCCTGGTACTGGTCCCAAGTCTGGATAAATGAAATGGATTGCATCAAAAAGGGCACCCTGGATAATAACATATGCCAAATCATTATTTTCTGTGGTGACCTCAGAAGAAAAATTCAAAAGGAAAGAACAAGATGCAGTCTGGGAATACATGACAGACAAATTACTGTAAAAGCACAAATGTTCTACTGCTATAACCATCCAAATTAAACCTCAATCCACAAAACTTTATTCTAGGACCTATTCTCGGATAAACATCTATCTACCTGCCATTCACACTGACATTTGTCTTTATTTCCGTCCACAGTGCACCTGTGTATGATGATATGATGAATGCTGATCGTGTGTGGCTCTGTGCCTCAGCTGGCCAGGCCTGTAACCCACACCGACATGAGCTCATATCTAACAGATATCACGTCACATGTCGCCACCTAAGCAGTTTGTTTCAATCACCTCCATCTATATATAACAACCGTAATTTCTTAGACATGACCGGGCCTAAAAATAATCCAGCAGGCTGCTATTCTTTTTGTGGAGTGTGTTCTTGGTCATTCTAGTTAGTCATTGTAGTTACATTAGGGTTTATCTAATTTAAATGCAATCCAGTTTTAGATTACATTTGTTTTTTGTTTTTTTAGCTTTAGAAATGTTGATACAATTATTGCATTAAAGTTGACTTGGTGGCAGAGCGGTTAGCATTCTCACCTCTCAGCAAAGAGGTCGTGGGTTCGAGCCCCAGGCCGACCAACACACCATCACACGATCTCTCTGGGTGGAGTCTGCATGTCCTCCCTGTGTTACCGTGGGTTCTCTCTGGGTTCTCCAGCTTCCTCCCACCATCCAAAGACATGCATGTGTTAGGTGAATTGATGACTCTAAAATTGACCCTAGTGAATGAATGTGAGAGTGAATGTTTGTCTGTGTTCGTCTCTGTGTCAGCCCTGCGACAAGCTGGCCCCTGTCCAGGGTGTATCCCGCCTACGGCCCAAAGTTACTGGGATAGGCTCCAGTCACCCGTGATCCCTAACGGGAATAAGCGGTAGAAAATGGATGAATTGACTTTATCTTGCAAACCATCCATATAAGTTGTTTACCCACTGGAGGTACGGCAGGCAAGACAAGAATATTTTTATTGTACTTAAAAGAGATGTAGTGCTAATGTTTCTAGGTTCTGTTCACTGACTTCTGGTGTTTATGACGCTCATGTATGACAACTTGTCTCCTCCTCTTCTTCCTTACTCAGCCATTATCTTTATTATTGTTTTTTACATGGGTTTCTCACCACTTCATATACACACATACACTAATTACACTCCTGGTCCACCTATTGACTGTCGAGACTACAGCTAAAGCATAATCTTATCTTCACGGAGCAGCTCTGCACTGCGCCCCACACTGTGGCTCGGTTGATTAAATGCGCTCAGAACAGGAGAAGAAGATTGTGTGTGTGTGTTGTGAAGGGAGGGTGAGGGGAGGGGGGGGGGGGGTTGCTATAATGGGTAATGAAACAGCAGTGGCCAATAGGTGCCCCAGCAGTATTGTATTGGGCACTGTATGTATGCTGTAATGTGCAGCCAGTACCTTATTCCTACTTGTTCTGAGTATGTCTAAGATAAGATTTTATATTATAAGTTATAAGTTTGATTGTTAGTGTTTGGCACCTCTTATAAAGGTTTTTATGGGGTGGCTAACAAGATTACTCTAGGGCGATCCATTTATTCAACTGAAAGTCATTGCTGCTGATTTCAATCACTTTTTACATCAATTATAAAGTTGGAAGGAAAGCATGACACGACCCCAGCACATGTACAATCTATAATTTTCTCTCCGTGTTCTTGTTTTCTTAGTAGCTCTTGTTCTCCCGCAACTGTGTCAATTTTGAAAAATGAATTCAATCTAGTAGACAGAATGAAATTCAAAATTATGGACCAAATTTTTGAGGAATTTGACCTTGGTGGGCACTTAGGGATTAGCAGTGTTTCTCTTCTGTCACTTAATCGTGATAACAGAAGATTGCTCTCTGCGCAACAATGTAAATCTTCAGAAGAGATTTGGGATGTATTGACTATGGTTTCTGTTTGCAAGTACTCATGCGTGCATCTTATGTGCATGGATGTGTGCATGCGTATCCTAGGGGTTATAAGTTGTACTTCATCCTACTCCTTTTTGGCGGTATTTTATGAGGGATTCTTGGTTGTTGGTATATTAAAAACATGTACATCTATTGCCTAAATAAATAAATAAATAAATAAATAAAACCCCACTTCGGTTATTGTCACTGCTGGATGGTGAAAACAAGTTGTATTGCATGTAATGTAATACAGCAAATAGCAAGGGATACTCCATGATGTTTTAAGTTTGTATTCTGACAGATGAATTTTATTCATCAGTATTATTTAGTGCTGGGCGGTATGACCAAAATTCTATATCACGGGATTTTTCTAAATTATAATGGTTTCACGGTATTTGATGTTTTTTTTTTTTCCCCCATGCATGACGTGTTCGAGTTAGAGTGGTAGAGTATGACGTACCTTTAGCAAACGCTTCAACAAGTGATGTCTGACTCACCTCTCCTTTAGCTTTGTCACTTTTACATGATGGTATGAAAGGCGCTGACTTTTGTTTAATGCATTCTTGGTACTCCAAAACATGTTTGCAGCTAAGATGGTGCAGCAAATTACTCGTGTTGCCACCTCCGGCTACAACTTTAGCTCGACAGCATTTACAGTAAATAACTGTTTGGTCCATGTTCGACCTTTTAAATCCGAAGTACCGCTAAACAGCAGACACGCCTCCTTTTTTAGGCAAAAGTTCTTCTGGGTCATCATCATTTACATTCACTTCTGGTGCAGAACTTCCACTGTCCATTTTCGCTACGCTCAACAAGTCCACTAAAACCTATACTCTGGTCCATGCGTGTTTAGTGGTGCAGGCGCTGCAATGAAAAGTGTCTCCCGAGACGCAATTTACCAATGTGTGCGTTCCGGACATTTAGGCCATTTAAACCGGTACTGCCGGTATGTGAAAAATTCATATCATAAAAAATATAAAAACGGTACGAACCGGTACACCACCCAGCACTACTATTATTGTTCTTGTAAAGGTGCAGAAAGCAACTGTCATGGCACTGTTAGAAATATATAAAATTAATTAGTGATTTAGGATGGTCCTAAACATGAACCATATATGTCTCCATATTGTATGTCACATTTTAATTGCCAAAAATGCATCAAAGTTAGCCTTAAAGTTGTAGGTAATCCTGATTATGCAAGTAAATAGAGTTTATATTCATTTTTGCCTTGTATTTTCAGTTGCTCTACACATGTTTTTATGGACTGTTATTATCAGAGTTGTCATACACCATCTGCTGTGTATCACAAGGAGAACCATCTTCTAGGAATATCTAGTTATTAAAACCTTGCTTTGTGTATTGCTCAGTATGTGACAATAGCCTTGGGTATGTCTTTGTCTGTTCACTAAGAAAACACACAAATTTCAAATGATGGTGTTTTCTACAGTCCTCTTTTTTTCTCTCTCCTTTTTTTTATCATCACATGACCTAAGGGGTAACTTTAGTTCATTTAGTCCCTCTGAAGTTTCTTCTCGATCCTGACGAGCACAAATGGCTTCTCTCTGGGCTGCATACAGCTCCCAGGGGTCATTACTGTGGCCTTCTCCAGTAGAACACAGTGATTAGCAGAGCTATTAGTGCAGCTATTAGCCCACATTGACGCTAAGAGGTGTTCTGACCTGGCTATACTCGGGCAACACTGTCTCACAGATTAACTGAGATTTGGTCATAATTGTTTTTTCCCTTTTCCTCATTCTGAAGACTTCTATGTATAATGTAATTTATTCTGGACTTACACAAGCCCTTTACACATGCACAGTTACCTGCACCCTCTCCTGAAATCTGCAGGAATGCTTTGTTGTTTGTACACAATCCCCCACACTTTTCACACCTGGACATGATATTTGGACAACCCTAGTTCTACAGTATGTGTGGAGTGACCAGATGTTTGCATGTGTGAGGAGATGGTCCGGAGGCCAGCTGCTGACTTGTATGGCATGGGTCTTCCAATGTCAGTGGGGTGTGCTCCGCACAGTTTTGCACATTGCAGTATTTGTTACATATGTTTCATTAGTTGAGTCTTGTTTAATAGTTTTGTGGTCTAGAGTACTGTGGGGGTCCAAATTAAAGATACTAACTCCAGCCACAAGGGGTCAGCATAGGAACAAATTATTATTTTTAGTGTAATCCTTACCTAGATATATGGGCCATTTATGCCTGAAGTAGAAGATTCCAGGTCTGGGAACTGTATCTTTGCTATTGTAAAAAAAGGGGACAATGCCTTGGTGGACGTCTGCCCTCTCCGACTGCTTCTAGTCAGTTATTTAGGTTATAATAAAAGTATGTGGTTTGCAGATCCATCTTAACTGTGATAAGTTTTCTTCATACCCAAAATACACAGTTTTAGTAAAAAAAACAAACACCTCAGCTATTTGAGACATGAGCACTGTGTTTGTAAAAAATGAAAGCCATGTCCCTTTGAGCACCAAGGCCAGTATATCTTTGAAGCACTGATGATGTGGTGCATGTAACGAGGGAGACGATCATCTCTGTAGACAGAAAATGATTGTTCTCTTCCCCCTGTTCTTTCGCGCCTGACTTGCTTTATTGCTCTCATTCATTTAACTCCCCTCTTCGTGTCCTTTGTGCAGAGAGGCCTGAAAACACTGCGATACGCTGCTGTGCCCTCCACTAATCCTCTGCTTCTCCTCTACCTGTTTCTTTACCCCTGCATTTTACTCATCATTTCTTTTCAACTTTTTCTTACCACACCGTTTGTTCCCAGCCAACTTTCTTAAGTATGTGGCTGTAGTGGTATTGAAGGCAGAGGAAGGAGAGGGAGTTTCTGTAGACCACATATTGATTGAAATGGCTTACTCCACTGCTGTGTATTCATATTGGATTTCACTGGTAATAAAGCTTTCTGACATCTTGTCCATACTCTCCACTTATGCATTTATGTTAAATATGTATGTTGAGTTTTGTAAATGTGAGTATTAAGAGGTATCACAATGTTCTGCTTGAAATTTGATAAATAAAGGTCAACATTGGGACAGAGAACAAATCAATTTCTGCTTTCAGCAATTGGCTGCCTGTTGACTACTGACTACACAAACTGTATACATGTACTCAGGGGTGTAGCACAAATTTCTAGGCCCTTTGTATAAACCACCGTGGTGGGCCCCCATGCTCACTTTAGCAATATTTCTCACACATATTCTAGGCTTTTTAAGGACTCCTCCCTGCAGTAGGCCCTGGGTAAAATGTACCCTTTACCCCCTCAGTCTCACCCACCTGCATGTACACTTTTAGAGTTTAGTAGCACAGCCCTAGAAAACCACAGGATTACAAAGTTATAGTTAAAGTTGCAGACCATAGCTATGGCTTCTTCTGGTGTGTAATGTCACCTGGGTGCACAGTGCCTTTAATGGCCAGACAGGCTTACTACACATTCTTCACTGTCACACCTACAGTTTTTCCAAGTAAACAGTCCCTTTAAATGTTAAAAAGTAAGTTAATTTTTTATATCATTGATGATTATTTGAAATGGTCATTTTCTGGAAGGTAATCACTAATCAGTAATGTAATTTTAAATATTAAGTTGCCTTTTTAACAAACTCTTCTCCTCTACAACATGGTCTCTTTACTAAAGGGGTTAATCACTCATATTTTGATGTGTTTTCTCATTATATAATAACAACTTCTGTTCACACCTGGTATCAAGGTTCTAAGGGTTTTTTATTTGTACCTGATAGGTATATTTGTTTTGCAGTCAGATCAGGTAATGGCATCCCATTTATCACCCAAACAGCATACAGTATGCAAAAACGTAACATGACGCACAAAGACACAATATAAACTGACTAAAAAGTTAATAAATAAAATAAAGTGCTCATAAAATTCTCAGGGCTCCACCAATCAGGACACAAGAGAGACGAGGATTCGCAAAAGAATAACATTTACTTCAATACCCTGATATTTACATGCATTCTACTATCTCCTCAAGGTAATACCATCTTACGTAATATGCAAAACTAACTCCCCCTGTTTATATATAACATATTTGTTATTTGTAATTTTATCTATTGATGTTTGATTTATTGACTGTGTTGTAAATTACAATGGAATCTGGCATCTGTCTTGGAGAACACACTCTTCGTTATTGCTATTGATGAACGAGCAGTAAGAAACCAGAGTGCCTTGTCATCGAACAAATCCAATAAGGACGAGGGAAGTACTGGCATTCGTGTGCACACCACATCTTTGTAGCTTAATGATCGATTAAACTGAGAAGATTCCAGACAAGGGCCCGAGTCCTTGGCCCTTCAGTGCTGCAGCTCTTTTGTCAAGCGATTGCTTGTTTTTCTTCAGTACTGGAAATAACAGACTACTCAGCCAGTCAGTACATGCTTTTATTTGTTGTCGAGCAAACCCAACCTAATAAGAATCTGTTTATGTCCATTCAGTGCACATTCATCACTGAGTCCTTAAGCTTTTCCAGTGATTGTACAGGCAGACAGAAAGGCTGGAATAATGTATGCATATCCTTACTATTTTTAGCTCTGATCACTGTTAGAGCCTGATGAGGATTGAAATGGGAAAGGACATCTCTTTGACAGTAATTTAAGCAGATTTCTCACTATACACCCCATGGCTTGGTTGTTCCATTTAGATCCTGTTGTGGATCCTTACAACTTGCCTCTGTCATTGGATATGATGATGGGGAGAGTGCATTATTTACAGTAGTGACAGCACTCTCCGTAGGCCGATGCAGTTTTTTTTTTTTTTTTAGAAACACTGACTCTGCTTCTGAAATGTCAATGAAAAGGTGTTATTAAAAGCTATTACCAAAGCTTTATTAATGTTGAACTGATGCAAATAAAATGGCTAGGCAGTACTTTATTCCCTTTCAGATAGTATGTGTTAGGGCTGCACAGTATTAGAACAACCTGTGATAACTATGTTGAATGTTGATTTGCAATAACAATATTATTGGTAATATTTTGATACGTTCAAAAATATTACCTCTTTATTAACCATAGACATATGGTTACATGGTATAGGGTAGATTCAATTTTAATTTATGAAAAGATACGAGTCTCTAGACTTTCTAAACTGGGTTTAAATCAAACTTAAAAGACTAAACCCACTCAAAAATCAAATTAGAAAACTTCAATTACATGATCATAATTTTTAAGACTTTTAATTTAAGACTTCAGACACACTTGCCAGGGTACACATCGGTCAGATAGAAGACCATAACACTATGGAGATTTTTCTTGCAATACAGATATTGTTTCTGTGAAGATGTCACTTGGAGTGAGTGGAGCAGCGGGTGGGCCATGGCGCTGGCTGATCGATGATGATTGGGGGAACTGGCTGAAGCTTTTGACTGACAGTGAAACGTACACTGGCATTGCAGCATGTAATGCTTTGTAGTGAGATGAAGTCTTGTGCTGAAGGGCCGTCCGCAGTGTAGAACAAAGCCTCTCCTCATTCTACATATTACACTATTAAATAAACAACATAATCATAGCGCTGTTGAGTTTGCGCTGTGTTTCAGTTTTGTAAGTTTGTTTATTTAATATCTTTCTGGGATGATAGACGAAACATCTTCAACCCTAACTTTTTATCCTTGTTTGGTTTGATAAAGATATTGCATACTGATATAGTGGTAACGATAAATTTGACATATACATTATTGTGTAGGCTGTGTATTCATTATTTAAAAAGAGGTTATAGGTGATCTAGTATGTTAATGGGAAAAAAATGATGACAAGCCATTTTCAGTTAAATCATTTTCTTATGACAAAATGTGAGGTGTGGATTATGAAAAAATATAATCAGGGCACATTTGCCTGATTCATACCGTTAATCAAAAGCTCCTCTGATTCACAGCCTATTCTCGGCACGTTCAAGCCTCTTCTCTTGAGAGTGTAATCACACACATGATTGGACTCTTGTCCTTCCAGAAGAGCCATGCCCTCTGTCTGACTCTACAATGAGTGGCCACATCAACAATTATAAACACTCTTTTAACTAGAAGCACTTGGAGAGTGTAGAGACATTATTGTCCCACTTTGTAAAATGGTAAAGGATTATGTAAAAAAACAAAACAAAAAAGCTCTAGGACCCAGACAGTAATCTTGATCCACACCATAACTTAACCATTTGTTCCTTAGCCTGTTACTGACATTACCAGAAAATGTTATCAAAATCAGACTATACTGCTACATGTTTTATGTTGTTTGTCAATATACATATGCTGTTTGGTTAGAGTATCATTAATGATATTTTACCTACGCCAAGAAAGTTGTGTTTTTGCCAGTGTTGGTTTGTTTGTATTTTAGCAAGATAACTCAACACTTATGATTTAAAAATTATTTTTAGTGAAATTTCCAGGAAAGGTAATGGGCCAATGAACAAAAGGATCATTCTTAGTGTGAATCCAGGGTGAAAGGACTGCACTCTCCAGATGCTTGCAGTTCCTGCTTAAAGTTAATAATATGTTAAAATGTGCAACATGTGTGACTCTCCAATGTATCCACTTTATCTTATCATTCTGTCACAATCTTTGTCAAATTTGATGTAAATCCAATTAATTAGAGCAGAGGTATTTGTCTGGCTTAGGTAGATGTACGATAACCAATCACAAGCAGGTTTTATGATGTCAGCCCCTTACATCTCCTCCAACAGTGGTTGACAGCTCAGGCAGCAGCTCTGATAAAGGTCAGGCAGCACAAACGTGTGGAGAAGATGGCTGCTTGAGCTCTGCTTCATTTACCACTGTCTCACTTCTGAGGCACGTGACAGTGAAGGGCACAATGTAAAGGAGAGAAATGCCTGTGTTTTGACATCATATGTTGGCATCAAAACCCTAAATGCTATAAATTTATCTCTAGACAGTAGTAGTAAATTATACTTCCTAGTTTCCTAGTACAGTATCTAATAAACAAAAAATCTAAAGACGTAATAGCATATAGGAACCTCAATTTAAAATTAAAGAAATAAAAAAAAAGCACAATATGTAATCCGATGTTGTTTTTATGTTGCTACATTTTGTCGAAGTTTGATTCGTAAAGGTTTCAGTACATATTCAGGCAATGCTATAACTATAAGCACTCAGAGGAGACTGTAGATGTCCACCATTGCGTTGTCCCTATCTCATCAAGATCTGATGCCCAGACATGAACTAGTTCCAGGTAACTTCTGGTTGACAAGTAAATGCTCTATACATTGAGACACAAATTATAATTTCATTATGGTAAATAATAATTTGTTTATTTACTGACATCGTGTGGCCAGAATTAGTATCATCTAAGTTATCCCTATATCTCACAGTGGTACAGATTCCTTTTTAAATGGTGTTCTGGATCCACACCAAAAAAAAATCCTTTCCTTCTACAACTGCACAAGTTGTGTTTTAGTATGTAGTGGGTTACTATTTAGTATTTAATTCACTTTCTAATCAGTCATTACCACTCATTGAAAGGCCTTGATCTCATCTCCTCTGAAGACATTTACTAATTAGCATATCTTTCTTTCTGCTTGTTGCAAATAGGAGATTTACTGTAGACTTGATGATGTGAAGATTACAGATTTAAATGATTTTGATGCAGCCACACTAGGTAAATATTCTGCTGCATCTCTCAATTGAAAAGGCTGTTATCACATAGACAGTCACATTAATTAACTTGTCCAATAAGCTCCAATGAATTAATTCATCAAAGGCTTGTTCCAGCAATTCACTATAGCATCTTTTATTGTAATTACATCAGGGTAATTATGTTAAATAATAATGCATGCAGACAGGACGTCACTGGACAGAGCATAGTCCAAAAAGTGTTTTATATAGTGTTTTATAGGCATAAATGCTTTGTACTTTCTAATCAGCTAAATTCACATCCAATGTATTTTGTGTAACTTTTCCTATCTACTTCATTAATAATACCAACTGTGTGGTATTGTGTAAAAAAACCTGTTATAGTAGAGTCCCAAATATTTTAACCTTGTGAATTTATCTCTGTCAGTAGTTACAGTACATATTCTTATTTATGTTGAATTTTTGGCCTATTTTGACTTGGATTTGTGCAAACTCTATACAGACAGTGACTTGTGAAAGTGTTCCTGTGTCCACTTAGTGATGTCCAGTGTCGAATCAGACTATTTTTCATTCAGTGCTGCTTGAGTATACAATAATAGACACTTTGTCTTTCTAAAATGCCCTTTTTAAACTCAGTCATGTTTTATGGTTGCTACCATCAAATTGAAAAGCGAGCTATTATATTTCATTGATATGTTTCAGTTTGAACATCTTATACATTGTTTATAGTCTGTTGTGAATGAAATATGGTTTTATGAGGTTTGCAGATTGCCTTTTGTTTTTATTCACAATTTACAATGTCACAACTTTGCATCACAGCTTTACATAGTTTACTTTTCTGCATTTTGATTAATTATTTTAGGTATTTAATTAAATCTATATCTCTGTTTTGTCCTTCAGTACCGGATTGGGCAGCTATACATGATCAGCAAACACAGCCATGAGCAGAGTGACCGAGGGGAAGGTGTGGAAGTGGTGCAGAACGAGCCCTTTGAAGATCCAGTCCATGGCCAAGGACAGTTCACAGAAAAACGGGTCTACCTCAACAGGTCTGTCAACTCTACAGTACACAGTGATCTTTTCAAGCTTTTGGTGCATTATGACTTTTAATTAATCAACCTCTTCCTGAAATAGTTTTGTATACCAAAAGATGCTTAAAAAAGCAGAGCACATGATGAAATTCTCACTAGAGTTATTGTATAAATTTCTAATGTTACACGCAGAGTACACTATGGTAGAAAATGCATTTTAGGTTGAAAAATGTTTTTTATAGTTGATTTGCAAAATGATATTCATGTACATATCCATGCACTGCTATAACTAGAAGCACTTGAAGAATGCAGACCTTATCCAAGGCATTGGCACTTTCTTCTTTACTACAGTACCATTTCTGTGTAGCAAAATGGTACTGTAGTAAGTGTCCCTGAAAGATTTTTTTTGCATTGTGACATTTAATTTATTAACTTATTCCTAAAATATTGTTCATATTTTTTGTTGCATTACCAAAACCATATAATGCAATTATGAGAACAGAAGAGGCAAGTTCTATATTTCTAATGCTACACACAGACTACACTGCTGCTGTGTGGACAGATGCCAGGAGTAGAAAAAGCCCTTTAAAACGTCTGGAAATCAAAGACAAAAGGGCACGAACACAACTGTGTGACACCAACAGGATTTCAGAGAAAAGAGTGAAAAAGAAAACGGATGGAGGTACAGATGCTCTGGACCGTCTGAACACAAATACCTGTGTCAGCAATTGCTTGGCTGAAGAACTAATTATAGTGAGTCAGCGCAACGCAGCTCTGCAGCGGAGCAGGGAGAGAGATCAGGGATGAAGGCAAAAGGTATTACTCTTTGATTCATGAATTTAAACAACCACTTAACACTAATGTCTAAATATGATGGGCATCCTAAAACATCCTTAAAGGTATTAAAGTGTCAATGAATTGAAACTATTATACTGAATACTATGTCCAGAAATTAAATTTTGTTCATCTATTTCCTAAATCTCTTAATTGCAACATAATCTTATTCTATTCTTCACTATTGCCAGTGTTCTAACTGCTTATCAGATTTTCAAGACAGGATGACAGGTAGATAATGCTATGATTGAATTAATAATGCAGAAATATTGTGACATACCTTTTGATAGAAAATACGCTATAATGTATGTTCAGATATTATCACCTGAGGCCACATCTATTTTGTAGTTTTTTAAAAAGATGAACAAATTTTAACCCCTATGTTCTTTACAGCTATGGTTTTAACAGAAATTATAAATATGAACATTAGTTTGTTGATAACATTTTTATTTTTAAATTAATTATAATTCTTAAGTTTTGTTATTTATATGATTTTTAATCAGGTTATTTTACACCACACATCATGCAGAGCTTTTCTACTGTGCCTCCATCTGTCTGTGTGGATGCTAAACATTTGATTCACCATCAGGGATTCAGGCTGGACATGTTCTCACAGTCTGTGTACCTCTAGTCTCTCATTAACTCTGAGCTAAACACATATCCAATCCTTCTACTCATATTAACATTTAGTAATTCAAGCTTAGATATAGCGGGAAGGTGATGTCTGGGTGTACTTACCACATGGACTTTTTATCCCAAATACTAACATAGGACTTTGGTGTGAAAACTTGGAGCAGCCACCCACTTAGCTTGCACATTTGGCAATGTGGGCTCCATCACAGCAGCTCCCTGGCAGAGATCTTTAAAAGAACAAGGAGGGAATGGCAGAAATCAGCAGATGGAAGTGTGGGAGGAGTGTCAGTCTCTTTTGTTGAGAGAGAGAGGGAGAGAGAGGGAGGGAGAGAGAGAGGGAGAGAGAAAGCCTGCCAACACTCAGAGCGCGCTGTGGCTGTCAGAGGCTGTTTTTATTCACAGCCATCATGCTGCCTGTGTCATTTCTGTCCAGATCAAGAAATAATTCGCTCTGTCAGTCAAAGCAGTCAGAGACCAAGGCAGATAAAGTGAGGTTCTGTTTAGTTTGAGAGCAGATAAAAGTCTTTAAATCAACCAGCACTCTACATTGTCTACAGATCTGTGCAGATCAGAGATTTTTTTAAGCTAACAATACCAATAGATTTGGTGTAGGCGGTTGCTGAATAAAACAGAAGACAAAACAAGCATTGATGCTTCTGCACAGTTTTAAACCATACAAAAATCTTACCATAACATTAAAACTCTCATTATTAGAATGGTTAAAACTTTTCTAACAAGATGAAAATAATAATATTGTTGTATGAGGTGTAACTTGTGGCTGGACAAAAACCTTTCCTCTGCATCTCTCTTATAGTTTTTCAGGGAGCTGGTGGAGTTAAAATCTTCAAAAAAGTGCTCCAGTGCAGCTTTGTAAATGTTGGTTATTCGTTGGTTAAAAGGTATTTCTAATTGTGCATTTTTGAAATAGTTTTGGACACCTTTGCATCTCTCTCAAGAGATGCAAAGGTGTCCAAAACACCAGCCCGCCGCCTCTCACCGCGGAAGAAGATGGATGGATGGATGGACCTTTGCATCTTTTTCATGTTTTATAACTTGAAATAAAGTATGGAAAACCTCTTCTTTATGGAAGCTGTTACTTTCCATCCATCTTCATCCTCTTTATCCGGGGCCAGGTCGCAGGGGCAGCAGTCTAAGCAGAGACACCCAGACATCACTCTCCCCGGACACTTCCTCCAGCTCCTCTGGAGGAACCCCAAGGCGTTCCCAGGACAGCCAAGAGACGTAGTCCCTCCAGCGTGTCCTAGGTCTTCCCTGGGGCCTCCTCCCGGTGGGACATGCCCGGAACACCTCCTCAGGGAGACGTCCAGGAGGCATCCGGAACAGATGCCCGAGCCACCTCAGCTGGCTCCTCTCGATGTGGAGGAGCAGCGGCTCTACTCTGAGCTCCTCCCGGGTAACCGAGCTCCTCACCCTATCTCTAAGGGAGGGCCCAGCCACCCTACGGAGGAAACTCATTTCGGCCGCTTGTATCTGGGATCTTTGGGTCCTTTCGGTCATGACCCAAAGCTCATGACCATAGGTGAGAGTAGGAACGTAGATCGACCGGTAAATCTTCTTCATCACAACAGACCGATACAATGATCGCATTACTGCAGACGCTGCACCGATCCGTCTGTCAATCTCACGCTCCATCCTTCCCTCACTCGTGAACAAGACCCCGAGATACTTAAACTCCTCCACTTGAGACAGGAACTCTCCTCCAACCTGGAGAGGGCAAACCACCCTTTTCCAGTCGAGAACCATGGCCTCGGACTTGGAGGTGCTGATTCTCATCCCAGCCGCTTCGCACTCGGCTGCAAACCGTCCCAGTGCACACTGAAGGTCCTGGTTTGAGGGAGCCAACAGGACAATATCATCTGCAAAAAGCAGAGATGAAATCCTGTGGTTTCCAAACCAGACTCCCTCCGGCCCCTGGCTACGCCTAGAAATTCTGTTCATAAAAATTATGAACAGAACCGGTGACAAAGGGCAGCCCTGCCGGAGTCCAACATGCACTAGATTTGTACTGCTTCATAGTGACACAGATGATAAGAAAGAGTCCGGTGATGATGTATGGGCTTCAGAAACACACAGGAGCACTTCCTGGATTCACGTGTCTATGTAGAGTGTCGAGGCCAAGTGTTTTAAGCCAAGAGCAGACCTTTAAAATAATTATAGCATTTGTCATAATCATAGCCATAAGTCACACAGTGTGTGAGACTCTGTGTCGGTGTCCTATCTCTTGTTTAAAAACACCTTAACTGTGGGTCTGTACAATACCATCTGTAGTGAGATAACAGCATTGTCTCTTGGGGGCCATCCCCATGAATCAAACCAAGGCATGTTCCTTCCTCACACTCTCTGTTCTTTACTTAGAGCAGATTTTTCTTTGACAAGTAAAACACTGTTTCAATGATTGCTGCAATAACCAAAGTCATCTCATCCTCCTTTCCACTCCAGCCACATGCTCATGTTCTACTTACTCATCTGTCTCTGTCTGTCTGCATTTTTCTGCAGTAAATTACCCAGCTGGGCTCGGGCAGTGGTGCCCAAAATCTTCTATGTGACAGAGAAAGCCTGGAACTATTACCCTTACACCATCACAGGTCAGTATAATCTTATGTACAGGCTCATGACTGCTGTGTTTAAACTGGCACAAGTACACATCCAATTATTTGATCTAGCATGCTTAACCACAGTTAGCAGAGCACTTAGACTTAATCTGCACACACCACATATTTAGTACAAATGAATCAGAATCGAATTAAAAAGAATAGCTAATGCATTGTATTTACAAACTTCTTTTCTCCAAAATGTACTGTTTGCCTTAATACACAAGCTAAATGCTTAGGTTTGATATGATTTTATTCTGTTTATTTGTACAAAACTTAATGGTATTTCTTTTTCTCTTTTAATCCCTAAACCTGGTGTCTGGTTATCATGAAAGAATACACCGTAAGTATATCTTATTCATCAAACATTTACCATTTAAAGCCATATCCTATCCACAGTTATTCATTTTGTGTATTACATGCATATCACATGTTTTGGGGTGACAGTGGCGCCAGGGTTAAGCATTCACACAGCAACCAGAGGTTAGCTTGTTTGAATCTCACTTCAAGCGTATACTGTTGTTGTGTCTCTGGGCAAGACACTTCACCCACAAAAATAAACCCTGCCAAATCACCGTGCGCGTGGTTCACCGTGGCAACCCCGACTAATAAAGGGAGAAGCCGAAAAAACAAAAAGAAACAAAAAAACAAAACAAAACAAACATGCATAGTACGATTTCATATATATACTGTAAGTACCATAAATAAATACCAGAGAACAGTCTCATTTATTATTGAAGTTATTCAATTGTAACATCCATTTTAATATTCTTTTTAGTATTTGCAGCTGCTGCTAGAATTTCAGACTGTACTATAGAAAGGTGCACAAAATACAAAACAACGGACATGAGCAAAAATACAGTATCATGCCTTTCATTCCAAACCAAGATAAGTTGATAAGCAACCTTTGAATACACATATATTTAAGGTAGTATGTGTTCATTGTGTCTCATTTATAGGGTTGCCTGCTAAAAGAAATGTTGTGCATCATCCCTGCATTTGAGGGACATGATGACTGCGTTGTGACAGCAAGAAAATGCCTTGTATTATCACCAGTTATATGTGGGAGATAAAATGATTCACTTAACTTCATGGCAGGATTAGTTTGTCACAAAATGTTAAATCCTCTACATCCTTGTTGTCATGACTTAATCTTATGACCATTTTTTGCAGTGTTCGTTTTTACCCAAGTTCTCCATCCACATAGAGACAAAATATGAAGACAACAAAGGCTGCAATGACCATGTGAGTATTTTGCTTGACATGCTTTTTTATGAGATACACAGTTAATACACTCAAGCCCTTTCTGGCCACCTGCCTTTTATTCTTATATTGAAAACCACACTTTTATAATTGGCTGTTTTAGCGCAGAGGCGGACATATGGCACCAAATTAAAAAAAAAAAAATTAAAAAAAAAAACACTGATTCCACATGAATAAAAGCATTTGGCAACTAGTGGACCTTAACAACCTGGACTGCGATGCCAGCTATACATGAGGCTTGAGAGTCTGCCAAAAGCTGCTCCACTTGTTGGATGGCTAATTTCATTTGGGCTCTTGGCTACTCTCTACATTTTATTTCACTCTGCAGTTTATATGGGCATTAGTCATCCAATGAAAGGCTGCCATTGCTTGGACGGTGAGTATGAAGAATAGTGGAGCCATGCGCAATGGACAAATGGCTTCAAATATATCAAGGCAGGAGGCCAACACTTTCATTTTTATAGTGTCTTTATACTCTGTTAGAGGGCCAGGGATTCACCAGTTGTTCTGAGACAGGAGCTCCCACTGTGACCTGCTGAAGTGTCTAATTTGAATGTACATATGAAACATAAATGTGAATCAAACAGACACACTGTGAGTTTTTGATAGACACTTGTACAGATCGACAAGACAAGGTGACAGATTAAAAAATTTATATTTGAAGATATACCCCAAGCAGCAAAAAGAAAAAAACACACTGCTTTGAAATTTAACCAGTAAAATGGCTGCATTTATCTAGCACTGTTTGCTATTGCTTGTAGTGCTCTACATCAAGCATTCGTTCATCCTTTTTGGCGTTCTCTCATTCACTAACCAGTGTCACAGACAGGGGAGGCAATGTAGGATTCAGTATTTTTCCTCAAGGGCACTTAGCAGCTTTAAGAATGTCCCAAATACAAACCATTTTTAACTTTTCTTATATTTTATGTTGTCTATACATTATGTACTGTATGATTGCCTCAGACCAACTCAAAAAAAAACAACATTACCATATAAAGTGCTATAGAACCCAGTGGAAAGAGCCATTAGTTCTAATGCTTTAACTGTGCAGAGCAGACAAACCGAGCCTAGAGCAGAAAAACAATACTTTCTTTTTGGCTTTTCCCTGCCTTGGTTGCCAGAGCAAATCATCTGCCTCCTATGGTGCAGATATTGCATAGAGTGTATATGAATTTGGCATTGGTCGGGCAGGTGCCCTTCCTGATGCAACCTTCTCCATTTATCCAGGCTTGGGACCTCCACCAAAATACACTGGCTTGTGATCCTGAGGCTGGAAAAACTCTTGAATAATACTACTAAAAGAAAAATGCATCCTTTTGCATTTTTTCGCATTCTCTTTTGAAAGTTTAGAACACATTGTCACACAACTAAAAAACTTACTGGGTGAAGAAGAAAGGATAAAGTGAATGAAGACAAACTGGTGATGGTGGTGCTGCAGTTCAGAAAAGCACTGTGTATGAATGAACATCTTGCACATTTAACCAGGGGATGTGGTGCCAGCAGATCTCTACAGTACTATCCAGTTTCATAATCACACACACTGTATGCTTGTCCTGAAGCAGGGGATCTCTCCCTGAGCTTCTCAGTTAAACACAAGCTGCATCTGTTCAACCCTTTGTATTTTTACACCATACTGGATAAGGCTGTTATGAGATCATGTATCACTTGCTTTTGGCCAGTTTTATGCTTTGTGAAACATTCAACCATATGAAAGATTAAATGAAGATGATTCAGATGGTTAGGTTTAGCTACAGATGAGGTTTTCTTCTCTTCTTTCAATTAAAATACTAATAAGAGAAACATGTAAAAATGATTTCCATTCAGCCTTATTCATTTCATTACCTCATTACAACTTCCATGGTCAAGTAGTCACCATAACTCAAGAAATGCAACCCAAATGTAAAGGAAAAAAAACAACAACATTTTTTTTGACTCATTTTTACCCATGAAAGGACTACAGGAGTGTGATAGTTCTGTCATTAAAGGAGCAAAATGGCTTCATACAAAAAGTTTAAGAAAATAAAGAGCTTTTTTTCCTCTGGAGGGAACTAAGATTGGTTTATAAATATGAACAGCCTAATATAATCCCAAATTGTTGAAGAATTTGTTACATATAATGTGTCAACATGAACAAGAAGTAATATCAGTGACGATCCATTTGCCCATATGAATAATCACAGTAACAAATAAGTACAAATAATAGGGCTGCATAACATTAGAAGAATATGTGATAAACATGTTAAACAATTCAGTTGTCAATATTTGGATAACCTTACAAAGGGTATTTTTTGGACAAAACATAATTTGATTTGAGTCTCCAGACACTTATTTTGACAGTGTAAATTTCTGTAGATGAAAGACCATGACATTATGGCAATACATATGGATATTGCGTTTGCTAATGGCTATGTAGTGTGCGGCCCTAGCCAGTATGCTTTCGTTCTGCTTTTTATTCTTCAATTCTGTCTTTCCTTTGTGCATTTCCTTTACCATCATTTCTAGCCCCACATGTTCTCCATACACACATACCCACACACACACACACGCACACACACACACACACACACACACACATATACACATCTCCCAGCTCTGCAATCTCCTCTGCCCCCCAACCCCCTCTATTGTCACACGCGCACACACACACACTCACTCACTCTCTCTCCTTCATGCCTTATCTGTCGTTTGTCAGCGTTTACCTCCTCCACTTCTCCCTCACAGCTCCTCTCCAGCACTCACGACTCTGCGCTCCTTTCAGCTCGCTGCACTCATACTCACTGACATGTCACCCCTATTGCACCAGCACTGCACTACTGCAGTCTAAATCACATAATGCTGGGTCTATGGCAAAAATAAGAGATATAAATGATGGACTGTTACCAGGATATAGTCATCTAGCTACCATCTAGCTAGCTGATGTTATATTTATACAAAAAAATAAAAAATAAAAAATAAGGTCCACATGCAGCTGCAACAAGAAGTTGGATGTGAATTTGGCACTACAATTTGGAGTAAAAGTTTCAAATTTATTTGACAAAAATGTATTGAATTTTCAATAATTTTGCATTGAGTTACACAAGGTTATTACTAAAGATTTACTGTGTCTATTAATCAAGTATTATAACAAGTGGTATTAAATTCTGTCTTCAAAAATAACAGATGGCATTAAAAAGACTTTACAAAAATACATTTTACCTAGAAAATGGAGGAACCTTGGTAAAAGATCTGCCTTTGCTAATATGTTTGAAGATAAGTTGTGTTTGTGGTTAGCTAAAGCTGAAGATACAACAGAACAAATTGCTTCTATAAAACAAATAGTAGTTGCCTACCGTTGCCTGCGGTTGAATTAATTAACCTAGTAGAAATTACTTTAAAATGTGCTTAGGAAAGATATGTATATCCACAAAGTTTTAGACACAGTCAGACAATCAGAAGCTCTAAAACAAATGCCCCTGAAACATTTATTTATCTTTCATATGTCTGCCTTTTTCTTTGTGTTGGACATTTTTTCTTCACATATTTTCTCTGTTAACTTAACATCCTGTATATGTATTATGTTGCCAGACCATGAGAATAAAATGCAACTTAATGCATGTTCTTATCTCACTGAGCATGCCTTTGCTGTAAATGTTAATGCTTCATAAATCTAGGTGCCCCTGACACCACTCTAACGCATGTGGTCTGTGTCCTTGAAGCTGTGTATAGAAAACAAAAATGGCTATCTGACAGTGTGCACATGTACATTATGTGTCTTTGTAATTTATCTTTACATAAAAAAAATAATGGGAGATTTAAACAAGATCAAGCAACTGGGAATAATTAAAGAAGTTTCTAAAGACTTTTCTCAGCACTGGCAGAATATATAGATGGACATTAAGCGCCCTCTAGTGGTTATGAAGGCAATCTCTTGGAGAAGGTGTAAGCTACAATCATTTTGAATATGGGGGAAAAAAGTTAATTTATTTCAGTTGTTGAAACTGAACTACTGAAACAAATAGATTTTTCATGATATTTATGTATTTTTATCAGCTGACAAAATTCACCATTTGTTTTGTAGATCTTTGACACAGAGCTAAAGGACCAAGAGAGGGAGGTTTGTTTCGTTGACATTGCGTATGATGAGATTCCAGAACGCTACTACAAAGAATCTGAGGTGAGCTTGTGTATGTTGTTATTTGTTGGAACTAATACTATACTTACTGCATAGAAAAGGATGGCATATAATGGTATTTTGCTCTCCTCTTTGTAGGATTTGCGATACTTCAAGTCAGAGAAGACGTCACGAGGGGTACTGCAGGAAGGCTGGAGGGACACTCAGGATCCCATTATGTGTTCATACAAACTCGTCACAGTCAAGTTTGAAGTCTGGGGTCTGCAGACACGGGTGGAGCAGTTTGTACACAAGGTGGGTGAGAGTTCACTTTACTTGGTTTAAATCTGTGCTTTTGCATATTTGTGACCAAAAGTGTTATGTTAGTAATGGGGGGTAACAGTGGCACAAGAGGTTAAGTGCATCACCTACTAAGCAGTGGGTTGGCAGTTCAATTCTGTTAGGTTCAGGTTGATTTCTGACCAATTGCATACTGTCATTGTGTCACTTTGTCTACTCCAGTCACAGTATGTGGCTGGATGCGACAGGAAGCGCATTCGGTGTGAAAAGTTACAGTAATAATATATAATAACAGAATATAAACAATACTTTATTATACCCATAATATGAAGTCTCACATTATTAAAGCTGTATGGTCTATTGTCACATGTATTGTGTGATCTTTTCCAGGTGGTGAGGGATGTGCTGCTGCTGGGGCACAGGCAGGCCTTTGCATGGGTGGATGAATGGATTGGTAAGTCTATTAGTGACAGATGTTATTCATTTTCTTAAGTAGGATTATTTGTTTTGCAACCAGATGTTTGTAATTTATTCTGTATTTATTTATTTACTGTTCCTCAGCATGAAACCACTTTGTATGTTGTACCTCATCTAACATTCATCCTCAACCTTATTTAGCATGGTTCACCGCTATCCTCTAATGACCACCATTTAGACTAAAGTTTAGCATAGTTATAGTGAAGCAGATGCAATAGAAAAGCATGAGCTCCACTTAGCAATGAACAAAGCATGAAAACTCTTTGTCTGTGTTACTAAGTGTGTTTGGACTACACTCAAGTTTGTGCTAATAGATAGCTGCCACTTAACATCTCACAGCTTCAGAGCTTGAGCCAAGATTCTCTTACCTGACCTCTTCTCTCTCAAAATCACTCAGCTGTGTTCCACTGCCTGCTGGCTGGTGATGAACTGCAAACCTTTAACTCTTTTAGATAGAAACGATGGTCTTTTCTGGGCTCCATGGAAACCAATCACAGTCCTTTTTTCCTGATGTCCTTTCCACTTTGTTGCTTTCACTGGTGTGGCTTGGGCCTATCATTCTGTCTCTTGTTAACACTTTGGATTATGGGTTTTTTAATTGGTCTAACCTTAGATGTTTTCGCATGGAATAAACCTCTACCACTTAACCCATGTTGCTGCCCTACCCTTTCCTAAACTGAAATAAAATACGTTATCAACATTTCAACCCCCGTTCCACACCTGCCCATTCTTCCAGATATGACTTTGGATGACGTGCGGGATTACGAGAAACAAATGCATGAGAAAACCAACATTAAAGTTTGTCTTGAGCAGCAAGATCATTCCACAACAAACTCATCTTCACTGGATGAAATAGAGATCCATGACAAAGCAAGTGTATGTCTTTTCATTTTCTCTTATATCTCCATTGCCTTTCTTCTTTTCATATTTGAACATTTGACAGACTGAGTTTCAGAAATCAGCTGAATGTTGTTCACATTGTATGTTCTGGCCAGTGTAGCTTTGTACCTGACCCAAAACCAAGATTTCATGACGGATACCCTTCCTCACGCAACCTTCTCCATTTATTCTGGCTTGGGGCTGGCACAAAGAGCTCACTGGATTCTTTGTAACCCTTTGTAGCTGAATTCTGGCTTAAAAAACTATGACTAAATATGGCACTACAAAATATGGTGTAGCCATGCTAGAAAAGAGTGGCCTAAAGAAAGTGTTAATAAGAACTAAAAAGAATGACTTGGAAATTATACTCTATATCAAACTTTGACTATATTTGCCTTTGCAGCTCTGTATAATGTTGTAAGTAAAATTACACATGTTGCTTTAATGAACAATGGTAATGTTTTGTAAAATGTAAACTTGTAAAATATAAACATGAAATTTTGTAAAAACACTCAAAGCATTACATTTTTTAATTAAGTTTTTCTTTTCACCCTAGACATGACAATGGATGAGGTCAGAGAGTTTGAGCGCACCATCCAGGAGGCCACCAACCAGAAAATTGGGATGTTTCCACCGTCAATCTCCATTAGTGAGACACCCCTGTCATCTTGTGCCCTGACTGGCCCGGCCAGTGCCCCCTCTACCCCCATGTGCACGGATGCACCCGAGTCCCTCTCTGTGCCCAAGGACCGACCACGCAAAAAGTCAGCTCCGGAAACTCTGACCTTACCTGATCCTGTTCCATCTGGTGTTCCTCAAGGCTCCGCTTTGGCTCCAAACTCCCTCTCAAACCATCTCCAATCATCCACACCTCCATCCTCCAGCAGTGATCTGGTTGAAATGGGAGAGTAAAGGGACTTGAAGATGTCTTATCCTGGTCCTTATTTAGCCCTTTCTTCCGTAGCCTCACGAGACTAACTTCCTTACACCAGTGCCCGAACACCTCTATTTCTATTTGCCAGAATCCAGAACATTCTCACTCAACAAGTCTTCATCAGTGTCACTGAAGCCATTGAGGCAGCTGTTAACTCAGCCACCCTGATGTGGCTGCCTTTCTATGTATTTTTAAGTCCAGAAAACCACATTTTATTTTAAAACATCCCCTTTTGAGTGCGGATTGCTGGAGTTATAAATTAATCAATGTTTTTGTTGTTTTTCAATCAAGACAATTGCTTTTAAGCTATTAAACTATGAAGTAGTTGCCTTATCACCACCGAGACAGTGGTACTTTTATTATTAACCAGTATTTTCTGACAATGTGCCCAAATTTATGACTGTTAAGCATGGTCCCTATTCAGTCAGTAAAAAGACTGTGTTTAAATTGGTGATACTAAATAGAATAGAATATGATCTTATGGTAGACCTTGTGTTAAATGAAGAGGTAGTGGAAAAACAGCAAAGTAACTTGCTATTGTTTGCCATACAAACTGGCCTTCTGAATCAGTGACGTGAAAGGATGCAATATTAGTACAATCCTTAAGAAATCCTCAGGTTTCCCCATCTCTATCTGTCTTATATTTGGGAAGGCAGGGATATTAGTGCATATTTTTGCATTTTATACCTCTACAGATTCCAGTTCAGCAACAGCACTAGTCAGATTAACCCTTAAATGTTTACACATCAGAAGGGTTGAAACATTTATTAGTAGTAACACATTTAGTGATGCTGATGTTTAGTTATGGTTTTAGCATGACAATTAAATTGTATGAAGATTGACTTGTTATAATCCTGTGTACAGTGTTGCCTGACATGAATGCTGGGCATCTCAAGTATAATGTGATGTCGATGTATGAAATTGGAAAATTGCCTAATTATCATATACAGGAATAAGGCCATTTTGAGGAGCTTTAAACTTTGACATTTGTCCTTTGTTAAAGTTTGGGACGGGGTACTTGAATTGCATTGGCAGAAATGCTATAATTTTGCATTGCCAGTACTTAAGCGGGCACAAACTGACTTAACAAACTGTAACTTAGTTTACGGTAACCATATAAATCAGTTATTACGCGTTATGTATTCGGAAACAAAATCTTCCTAACAATATTATTCAATGAACTGTTTTCCCGCATGGAATCCTTATCAAATGTATACATACTCCATGGTGATTATATGTATATACTGTAAATGGATGGATTGGTACAGTATATTTAGTTATGCAACAGTATGAAAATGCGAATGCCAACTTTGAAAGCTCTTTATTCATTTCATCTAGCCTAGTAAGAAAGTAGACTTAACTAAACTGTACGCATGCCCAGAGAACATACTGTAACTTTAGGCCTACAAACTCTTTCAACTCGGTGCCTCTGCATGCAACTGTGTATTATCACATTCACAAAGTTAAACCAAAACTGATGTAGAAACAGAAAATTTACAATGCATTTTAGTTTGACCATTTGCAGAATATTCCTCAAATCAATCATATCAAATGGTATCATCAGGCTTTCAAGCAACAGGGCTAACTTTTTCTTCAGTCAGTGTAGTCAGTGTTTCTCCCATTTGAACGTAACAAATGCATTTTTGCACTTTTCCACTTGTTTGCAGACACCTTATTTGACAATAAAGGAATGTGTTACCTTACAGTTTTTTTGGACCAAAGTCCTATATCCGATCATAGTGACTTAATGAGAGTCTTGCCATAAACATATTGTTAATATTTTGTACAGTTTCTCACTTGCTTTTGCTTAAAACAAAACTGTAGCTATTTATCTGTAACTGTAGCTTTCATCATTACCTTTTGAGGATGTATAATTGGTTTGTGGCCCTTATACAACATCAATCAGGCAAAACATTATGGCCACTGACAAGTGAATAACACAGATTTATCACACCACACCCCACATCTTAGTGGGTGGCAGCAAGAGAACATTTTGTCCTCAAAGTTGATGAGTTAGAAGCAGGAAAAATGGGCAAGCATTACAATTTAAGCAAGTTTGACAAGGGCCAAACTGTGATAGACGACTGGGTCAGGGCATCTCCAAAACTCCAGCCCTGGTGGAGTGTTCCTGGTCTGCAGCAGCCAGTATCGATCAAAACTGGTCTAAAGAAGGAATAGTGGTGAACCAGGGACAGGTGATGCACATAGAGAGCGAAGGCTGGTCTGTGTAGTCCAATCCAACAGAGAAGCTACCATAACGCATATTGCTACAGTAAGGTTGCTCAGAAAGAAAGGTGTCGGAATATGTAGTGCATAGCAGTTTGTTGTGTGTGGGGCTGCATATTAGGCAGGTGGTTATAACACACCACTGATCACCTATAATAGGCAGGTGGTCGTAATGTTATGTCTGATTCATGCCTGATTGGTGTGGCCCTTATATTATGTTTAACTTACACATGGACTTTAGTATGAGACATTTCTCTTGTCAGGAACAGATCCAGGGAAACATTCACTCTACCACGGCTATTAAATTTAAAAGTCATGCAAATTATCAAGCTGTGTAAGATTAAGCTCTGCTCTGTTAAAAGAGTACCATATGGGGTATTGTAAATATTGTTAATGATTACTATAGTAGGTTTCTTACTATGAAACTTGTTGCATTGCTGAAGTGACATGAATGTGTGCAAGATTTTAAAAGAAGGAACTTGTTTGACAAATTATTTGACTCTTGGTGTAGAATGAAGTGTATCTTTGAAGTTCAGTTCTTTCTAAACCTCTTCTTATTGTAGTGGTGCACTTTGACGCTGGAGTATGGTGACCTTGCAGGGCAAAATTCTTTGTATTAGTTGTATTTCAAAAAAAGCTTTTCTTTACAGTACGGTGACTGTTCTCAATGTTTACTCGTTAATTGAGAAATCGGCTTTTTTAAATTCCTATTTTGTAGTTTTGATTTTGTGAATGCTTGTCTTGTTAAATTGATCAATCGATTCTCTTATTTTTTCAATAAAAGGACCAAGATTTTTTTATTTAACCCTGCTCTTTATCTTCCTGAGGCTGTTGCATTGCTGGGTCTTGTCATGTGAAACCTCTGCTTGATAAAACAGGTCCTAAAAGTGCCATTCCTGTTTGGCTGCTGGAAGTTGTTCTGAGTTCTTCCACAATTCAGATACTGGTTATATTTTTACTGCCCTTTTGAAGTTTTGTTGTTTGTGGTTATTTACATTTTTTTGAAATAGATAAATAAAAGTTTACTAGGTATTCCAACATTTGTGTAATTAAAGTTATTGATCAAGATCTTTATTCTATTTTTTATACACTTAAGCATTTATGACAATACAGATTTGTAGAAAAACATTTTAATGGGTCCATGGTTTATTAGACTGAGGTATAGTTCAAATAAAAGTAAAATGTCTCACATATACACCAAATAGTTATTCATATCATGTTATCACAGCTACATATGAGACACAGTGTGACTTCTTCAGCTGAATATTTCCAAGAATTAAAAATATACCAAAGTTTTTCATTCATCCTCTTCCGCTTATTCCTAACTAACTTCAGTTAAGTTGCAGGGCTGACACAGACACACAGAGACTGAACTGATTACTTGTACATTCATTCACTAAAGGAAATTTAGACTCACAGTTGATCTATCTTTATGGTATCTTTGGACTGTGGGATGAAGCGGGAGTACCCAGAGAGAACCCACATGAACGAGAAGGAGATCTTGTGTGGCTGGTCTGAGAATAAAACCCACAACCTCCTTGCTAAAATACAGGGTTGCTAACCTCCCTACTAATGTGCACTATATTATAAAAAAAAAAAAAAAAAAAAAAAAAAAATAGAGGTAAAAATGTTAATGCGTGACCATAGGCCCCTCAACATTGGTTATATTCAAATCTCATATATGCTTTTAAATAGTCTGATATGCTTAAAGTTAAAACTTGAATTCTCCATTAAAGTGCATTTATACCCTGCAAACCCGTAGCCTATTACTAAACTCTTAAAATTGCAAATACCTGATTGGAATTTATATAAAAATCCCATAATTAAAAACTACCAACAATCAAATTAGCATTAACCATGCAGCCCACCTTTTCCAGTGATTCTGACTATGCTACAGATACTACTCTTTGGTTACTTCCATAAGAAAGACAGCAGCAGACTGACCCACAGAGAGTGCCGGACGCTCACTGAATGCAAACCAATGGCTGTAGAGTTTGTTGCTGTTGTGGTGTTGACCGGTGCCGCCGTGGTCGCCACTCGGGCCTGTCCTGAACACAGCTTCACATTCCCCACTTTATCCACGATCCTCAGCTCTACGCTCTGTGAACAGCAGGAGGCGCTGTAGGTGACCACTGTGAAGTTCACGCCGCCTGCTCCTGAGCCCGAGGCAGTGCTGCTGACGTTCAGAGTCCCACTGCCCTGACGCACGGTGACGCTGTCGATGCCCGTCCCGTTCACACCGTCGCTGATGTTAGCCGTGAGTCCCCATTGAGAGGAAGAGCACACGGAGGAGGAAGAGCAGTCACCTGTCGTACTGACCACCTCGCACACCGGGCGGGTCACGTCGGTCGCCTGTGGAAGAGGGTCAAAGGTCACTTAACTACATAAGGTATATAAGCATCCTCCTTTTAGTTACTTTACTTCAGTACACATTTTACCAGGGGTGCTTTTACTTCACTACATTTTAGAGCAAGTGTCTGTACTTTTTACTCCACTACATTTATGAGTTGGTTTGAAATACAAAGTATTTGGACTTTTGGTTTAAAATGATGTGTTTTTGTCGTGCCCTCATTGTAGACACACAGTACTTAAATATAAAAGATGCAGTAAAGTAGTAGGCTTTAGGTACATCAGAATAATAAAGACAGAAGACCTCACTGACAGATTCAGTATCTTCCATACTTTTACTTTTACTTGAGTACATTTTTGCTCCTTTATCTGTACTTTTAGGGTTAGGGTTAGGTACAGAAATTGAGTACTTCCACCACTGGATCTAGGGTCATTTTAGTCATGTATTATAGAACTTAGTCTTATTATACATTCATGGTTTTAGTATACTAATAAATTGAGGGAATTTTATTATAATAGTGTTCATAACCAAAAATCGTATAGCCTTTATATATGTTTTAAGTGGCTTTTATTCACAACTATCACAATACATTATTATATTAAATAATGTCCAAAAAGTCTAGAGATAAAATACCAATACTGATAGGTGGAAAGTAGCCTAACAAAATTTTTTTACTCCAGTAAAATTTTTCTGAAAATTGACCTTCTGAGTATATGTCTGTGAAGACTCTCAGTCATCCCGGCAGATTGAATCTCCACAAAAAGGTTTAAAAAGATGTAATCTGGACTTTGTTTTGAAAGTTGTAGATATTTACCTCTCATCCTAGAGGCTTTTTCAATTCTGAAATTAAATGAGAAAGAGCTGAGTTTTATGCTCCTAGGAGTTTTTGGTGGTGATGCTCTGGTCCACTGGGGTTGGCCCTGCACAGTTAGTGTTGGCCAACCTCAGTGGACCAGTACACCTCCACCTAAAAGACACAAACCACTACTTTGAGGACAGTGATGTCTGAATTTTAGCCAGAGAGATAAGATGGTGTGATGGAGTAGTGAAAGAAGAATTTATTCATCTTCTTTCACTTATTCCTGTTAGAGGTCGCAGGAAACAGAGCCTATCCCAGTAACTTTGGGTATCAGCGGGGGTACACCCTCGACTTTGGCCAGTTAGTCACCAATTCACCTAACAGATGTATGTGTTTGGACAGTGGGAGCAACCCAGAGCACCCAGAGAGAACCCACACTGGGAGGACATGCAGACTCGACCCAGAGAGACTGAGTCGGCCAGCCCAAGGATTGAAATGTAAATAAATAAAGAAAAGAAAAGAAAAGAAATGGTGGCTTACAATATAACTTTCCATCTGTTTACAACAGTCTCCTAAAATCCAGACAAAACATTTTTAAACAGTTTTACTCAGGCCAATTAACATCAGAAGGAGCAGATTATTCTAATGGTCCTCAGGTGAGTTAACTGCTGTCCCACTCACTCCAGCAGAGGCCAAATGACTTCCAATGACCCGAAACTACTGAGCCCCTTTCAACTATTCTAAACCTATAGAATTTCTTAAGGCCTTAGGTGGGGTCCACCTGTAACAAAGACTAGTTAGTTTCAGCAGGGCTAACACTTAAAGCCATTCACTCACACCATGGGCAGTTCAGAGTTGCCAGTTCACATATACTTACTGTATATGTCTTTGACTGGTTGGAACCCAGAGTGGCAGAAGAGAAGAAAGGGTACCACACAGAAAGAAATGAGTTTGCCAACCAAATAATTCACATACAGTGAGCTAATATGTTTTTGTCTTACCTTTGCCGCTACAGAAAACCTGAGCACGCTGTAGTTAATGTCGGTGGCAGCAGAGTTTTGAGCAGTGATGGTGAGGGTCACATCAGTGCCTGAAGAAGCACTCGACGGAACAGTTATGGTAACTGTCCCATTGGCCCTTCCCTCGCTCATGGTGACAGAGGTAGGAGAGGTAGAGGTGTAGCTGCGATCGTTTTGAGCCTTCACTGTGAACGTCCCAGTCGCAGTTTCATTTACTACACCATTGGACATTAAGGCCACAGTGAAGGGGACAGAGATGGAGGAGCCAGGTTCTATGGAGGTGCTGTTGACTTTAGCCTTTAACATAGCAGAAATATAACAATGGTTAATACCTACATGCAGTTGTGGAACAAGTACTCAGAATCTGTCCTTAAGTAATAGTACTATTACTTCAAAACTACATTACTCAAGTAGAAGTAAAATATTTAACAGTAAGTAAAAGTTAAAAGAAAAAGCATTACTACTACTAGAAAGAAAGAGGATTTTCATGATGTTTTTAGTAAAGTTCACAAATGGGGAATGGAACAAATGATAAGTTTGTGGTGTGTGAATCTGTCTTAATTCAGAGTTGAACTTGTTGTAGTGCCTTTGCAGAGGTGTATGCTCTCGGTCTCCTGGCGCTTGAATATTTTTGCATTTATTTAAACTGACTTAACATCGAAACAAGCCTAAAGATTAGTACTCATTATCATTTAGCTGGATATTTCAATGATTAATAGATGAATATGCAAATTTACTGTGACTGAGATGCTGGATGACTTGATTTGAGTGGATGCCTGTCTCTGGAAGCTGCTTGGTGTTGCCCTGGATGTGGAGCTCTCTTCTCCTTTTATACGGAGCACAAAGTCCCCCGCCGGAATATTAGTGAATGTCACAAGGATGTTTCCATCACCTTGTGGCTGTGGATTAAAAAAGATAGACAGAAGACTAAGTACCATGTGATTCTATTTAGTTTTATTATTGGTAATTGCATTATTTAAATGTATTAATGTTATTGGCGGGACATGCCTTCAGTGTCCCATTGACCTCTGTTGGCCCAGAGCTGTCGAACAGTGTAATTTCTGTGACCTTCACTGTATCACTTGTAACAGTCACCAACACAGTAGCATTACCACCTGTGCAAGAGTCAGGGATATAATTAAGAACCAGCAGCAAAAATGTAAGGAAGCATATACAAGACAGTGGTAAGACCAGCAATGTTGCAGAAATGAGTGCATCAGAGGGACAGCTCACCTTAGAAAGACAAAGAAAGACTGAGGTGGTCCAGACTCCAGACATGTACAGAGGAGGGATAGTGAATCTATACATACAGTAGGTAGAAGTATGAAGGCTGATATTAGAGCATAGGTAGGAGGCCTAGAGGAGGAGTTATAGATGAAGTGGAAGAGGACATAAAGTTAGTTAGGCATGTGAGAGAAGAGAATGTAGAGCATATATGGAGGCAGATGATTTGCTGTGGAATAATTAAGAATCACAGTGTAACTAACAACTATTTCCTACCAGTGAGCGGACGTCCCTCCTTCAGACTGTAGTCTCCATGTGTTCCTTCATGAGGTTCAACCAGGTTATAGATAAAGTTCACTGAGCTCTGACCTATAGACAGACAGAGAAAATGACTGTATGTTGTGCCAGTCGTTAAAGATTTTTTTAAAAGGTCTTTGCAAGTACCCAATTACATCACCTATTTAGAACTATAATGACTAATAAAACACAATACATTACACACAACATCTTGTTTTTAGTTTAGCCACAAGGATCCACAATCCCCATTTCACTGATTAACTAACTATTGGTTATAGTTATGATTGTAAAGCTAATTAAGGGCTCTTGCATTTACAAAGCCATTAGGTAGAAATTGGATAGTTTGGCTTGATCAATGAGACTTTCATAAAGTATTAATGCAATTCAGTGAATTTAAATGGGAGGCATTTCTGTTTTATGGCCTGGTACAGATGGCATTAGCTATAAGTTATGTGAGTAACAATTGTATGAACCTCACTAATGTCTTAGGTCAGATGTTTCTAAGTTGGTCTGATTGTGGGACCCATTTTATTTTCACCTACTTTGTACAGAAACTACTGACCTATGACCTTCACAGAGTAGGGTTTGTTGGAGTTAACATTAATTTCCCACTGTCCAGTTTGGTTGTCAGTGTTGAGACTTAAGCGGCGAAGGTTTCCTGCTGTGGTCATTGTTGCCAGAGACCCACTGGACACACTGGAACCCTGAGATGCACCTAAATAAGAACAGATACAATAGATAGATGTATATCAATAAGTTGTGATGATTGCTTGATACTTTCCAACATTACTAACAAGAGGTTTACCTGACGGGCTGGAGATATTGAAGGTAAGGGACGAGGCGCCGGTGATGTAAGCAGTCATGTTTTTTAGTGATCCATCTACAGTGAAGTTAAATGTCTCTGGCTTTCCCGGATTGCTCACTACTTGGAACACAGTGACCTGCAACAACAAAAACATTAGCGTGTATTTGAATATTTAGCTGTTTTAAAAATATTTTATTCAATGTAAGTAATGGGTGTATTGTGTGAATGTGCCATTACTCACCACTGCACTGGCTGATGAATCCTCTATGACTGTAGTGGCTACAGAGAGGTCAGACTTGGTGACTTCAATCGCCTGTCCTCCTGATGCTTTGGCCAAGTCCCGGTACAGCTGAGCGTCTGCCTGGCTCATGGCACGGGAGACTGCTCCACCGACACTTCTGCGGCGGCGAGAGTCTAGCACGTCTGTTAACATGAAAGTCACCTGTAAAAGACAGATAAAGAAACATATTTATTTTAATGCATGTGGACAATGTGACAATATTTTTATTTTATTTTTTTTTATGTTGAGTCTTACCACAGACTTGCTGCTCTCTATCAAAGCGTTAATGGTGCTTTTGAGATCAGCGTCTTTAGCTGGAGCATCAGTAAAGACAAAAATCTCAGAGGAAGGTGGTGCAGCCGTCATAGCAAGCTGACAAAATAAGTGTTGTAAGTGAAAAAACAAGATCACAACCAGGAAAATTGCAATCGAACTACAAACTGTCCAAAGTATTCTTTTTTCATAATAGACCATAAACAATATATCTGGTGATGAAACTGAGATTATTTAATACTTCATGAAAAATGATTTAATTAATTGCAGAAACCTGTTGGGGAGAGCATTTTGCAATTAGGTATATTAACAATGGAAACATTCCAGTAAGATGACTGGATATAAAAGAGCATTTTAGGAAGGCAAAGTTTTATTATTAGTATTGGATGTATTGGATGCTCATAACCTGCATGCCCTCAAATGGCACTGCATGTTTTTGTTTTACACATTGTCCCACCTTCTTCGGAATTGGGTTTGTACTTGAATGCCACCTCAAGCACGGGCATATTGCTGATGTTGTTACAGATAATGTAAAAATTGTCCAGTTGAGGACTGATTGCATATTTAGACATGCAAAAACGCACCTGTAGTCCAGACAAACACATCTCTGGGATGTCTCCTCCTCCACTTGCAGTCAGCTTGTTGATTTCAGCTTTAAATGTGTCTGCATCTGTTGTTGTAACTAGAGGTCCAAAACCTGTCAATATAAAAAAAAATATATATATATATATATATATATATATATATATATATATATATATATATATATATATATATATATATATATATATATATATATATACGGGTAAATTTTCATTTGTACTGGGAATGAAAATGTGTGATGGTTATACCTGGGTCATTGAACGGCACTAGTATATAAGCAGAAGGCTCCTGTTGGGTTCCTCTTTTGCTATCAATAATTTCAAAAGAGACTCTTTTTGCTTCAGCAATGTCGTCAGCCATACTGCCAGTGGTGTCAATAACAAAGCACAGCACAGAGGACTGGGAGAGGCCCATCAGTCTGCATCAACATTAGGAAAACATAACATTTACATCATTTTACAGTACAGTACACATTTTATTAGGTATACCTGATAAAATGGCCACTGAGTATTGCAAAATATCAAAGACTAATCTTACTTCAGAAAGTTCTTGTCTCCTACAGCCAATCTGATGTCTTCCAGTAACTCGACAGTGGCGTTCACAGCCAGATCGGCTGCTTGTGGATGAAGTGGGCCGTGACTGGAGCTCACTGTGTCCTTACCGATACCTCCGATTGGGTCCCTTTTGCTTGTTTGATCAAAGAAACCTCCATGACTGCATTTGCCTTCAAACCAGAGTAAAAGGAAAATCACGTCTTAATAATTTTACAGAGACAAAAAAAGTGAATAAAAAATGTATACCTGCAGGTTTTTGTGATGAGAAAATGTTGAAGTATCCTGAAGTGAGCAGGCCCTGTTGAAGCACATCAGGCAAAATGTTGTTGGCACAGTCACCGTTTGTACAGTTTCTGCATGTTGCCACAGTTGGACCTAGTGCAGACAGTAGGAGAAAATAGAAGAAAACACACTAAAAACTTAAATGTTTACAAATAATCATCAAGTCAGTATTAACTCCAATATCCCTTCAAAAAAGGTCCTTCCTAACCCTCGAAAGTGAATTTTTTGCACTCAGGGCCAATATTCAGTCAACTTCAACTTCAGTCATAAATAAAAATACCAAATACCTAATGCTGACTGACACCAACATTGGTGAAAATGCATTATTTTTGTTTGTGCTAGCTCAGAAACTAACACCTTTCACCGTGAGTGCTTAAAATGCAGAATTAAAAGTTTAGCTATTAAATATTCTATATTAATTATATTTTTTTATTCTAATTACAATTTATTTTTGTAGGTCAAGGGCAGCCCTAACCATACATATCAAAAACATTTTTTTAATCATTTGACTGTCATTTTCTGATCATAATGTCACTATATTTTTTTGACTGCAATGGCAGACAAAATGCTGATTCTGGCCTTTTTTGTATTAACGCAAAGGGCACAAGTTTATACATACACACCTTACACATACACACTCGTGTACATATGTGCACACACATGCACTCACATGCACACACACACTCTTCCCCACCTCACAGTTACATTTCCTCACCCACCCCCACATAAGTAAACCAAGGCAAGGAAGTGCAGTTTTGCTCAATCGGAGAAGGATGTTAGTCTAGTTATTTTCTTTTGTTTACTATGGGCTGGCTTTTGTTGCTGGGTGAGAATGCAAAGAAAATGCAAAAATTAACAACTTTTGAAATCACACCTAATATAAATTGTGCAAAATAACATAACTTTTTTAAACATGAAGTGCTAAGTGTGATATTATGCAAACCTGGATACCGAAAGGTTAAATAGCATAGTACTATTAGTAATATTTCCTTCCTGACACAACCCTCAACCCTCACAACAAGCCCAACCATTTCCCCGCGCGTGTGACCTGCAAGAGTACTCCGGCTTTTGACTCCTTGTGGCTTAATTATATACAAACTCCACAAACGATGTACAGTGGCAGGCAAAAGTATTCACCCCCTTAGCATTTTTCCTTCATTGTTGCCTTACAACCAGAAATTTAAATGGATCATTGAGAGTTTTATATCAGTCACTTTACATCACATCACATCAACTAAAAAGCAAAATACTTTTTATTGTGAAGAAAATTAGAAATATGACAGAAAAACAGAAAACTTGGGTGAGTCCATTTAAATTCCAGGTTGTAAGGCAACAACAGGAATGAGGAAATAAGGAAAAATGCTAAGGGGGGGGTGAATACTTTTGCACGCCACGTGACACAACATTTTTTTGTCTTTTCACAGGGCGGCAGGGTGTGGACTGCTACGGTGACATCAGACATATGCTGGAACAATGTGGCCAGTCAAAAACTTTGACATCCTTCACACCCCATTCATTACCTGTCTTCAAAAAACCAACAGAGCATAAAGAAAGGAAGAGGAGGTGGGATCTTACCTGCTAGGTTCTCCAGAGTTTGGTCGGGTGTGATGAGGGCACTGTAGGGAGCGGTCTTCCCCAGCTCCACCCAGTTACTGTGGCTATAGAAGTCCTTCAGAAACACAAACAAGAAATGCTAATCAATCAGTCAAACTTTGTATATAGCACTTTACAACAACTAATAGGGGATCAAAATGGCAATAATCTAAGCTAATACAAAAAAATCAATGGGGGATGGGGTGAAGACGGTATAATAACAGTATAGATGCAATGCAGTAATAATAATAATGCATTAGTCATATATAGCGTTTTTCTAGACACTCAAAATTGCTTTACAATTCGGTGCATTACTCATTCACACTTGGTGGTGGAAGCGTTGCTGCCATTGTGTGCCTATGGCCCCTCCGACCACCACAAACACACTGACACATTCATACAGGTAAGGTGGGTGAAGTGTTTTGTGTCAAGGACACAACAACAGTATGCAATGCTGGGAGTGGGGCTTGAACTGCCGACCTGTGGGTTAGTGGGCAAGCTCCTCTACCACCTGAGCTACTGCTACCTCAGTGGACTGTAAACTGATAAAAAAGCATTAGTTCCCTTTTCCAGATCAGTGCAGAACAGAAACAGATTAACTTGGCTATAAGACATAAGTGGAAAAGGCTCACTTTGATAACAGCATCAGTTTGATTTTCAAGTTTTATGACTTGACAAGGTTGAAGAGATAAAATTACCTGAAGGGTGTGACATGCTCGTCCCAAAGTAAACCTCCCGGCCACAAAGTTCTCCTTCTTCACACTGGATTTCACAGCCAATACATCTATGTACATAAAAGAAAAACAACACAATTAACAGATGCTAGTATGTTCTTAATTTGCAACATTGGACAATTTCAGGTTTGAACATGTATGAACCTGAAGTTAGGACATCGCGGCCTCCCTCAAAAGTCTCATCGTCAAAATGGTGCTCCTCACTGAGAGCGTAGACCAGGTCGACCAGAGCGTTACTGAAGTACATGGTGGCTATAGACGTGTGGAACTTGACAGTGGAGAGGATTGACGTGGAGTTTCCTGAACAGGCTGATTGTACTTTGTCCACTGTCAAAGTGTTGTCAATCTGAGAAAAAAAAGTATTTCACATTACAGAGCAACAATTATTTTCCTATTACTACCTCTATTATATTACTGTTACTCTTCTACTGTTGCTACTCCTATTATTTTGTTACTACTGCTAATGCTAGGGTAAAAAATACTCATTTATTCTAAAAATGTACATGGGTAAATAATTATTTGACTGCATCTGACTAATTTAGGCTGATTGTATATTTTCAGACTTACTGTGAGGCTGAACGCATGACCATCAGATGCAGCGATAGCTTTGCAGACCTCCGCTGTCTTTCTCAGGACAGCTTTGCGGGTGATGTCCCGGTGTGTGGTGGAGTTCCCATCCAGAGAGAAGAGGGGCATGAAGCTGTGAGTGCTGTCTAGGAGGATCGAGATGGCTACCACCAGTAATGCTATGGACCATTTGGTGGCCATTGTGGACGAAATGCAGATTGGTGTATATATAAACTTCTCAGCACTTGTTACTATGCAGGACTGAAAACAATGAATGAGGGAAAAATAAAATAATAATAAAAGCAAGTACAATAACTGATGTTAGATTACAATAAAGCAGTGATTCTCAACTGGTGGGAAGGGGGCCCAAAAGTGGGATGCAGGTAGACTAAATAGACTTTGAAGTGTTATTTTAAGTCTAGGTCTTCTCTTCGTTCAGCTTTTTCCATTTGTTGTCGCACACTATCTGCCTCCAAGCATGCGGTCATTTGCACATTGATTTGGCAGAGGTTTTATGCTGAATGCCCCTCCCAAAGCAACTGTTTTTATTTATCAAGGCTTGAGACCAGCACAAAGAGTAGACTGGCTTGTGATACTTTGTCGCTGGATTTACTGAAAGTGTTAACATTGTTTAATTTACACAAAAGTCTCAAAACAGATATAAAATGCATGTACCATGGAGTTTAATAATAATAATTTAGAAAAATAACTTTGGTTTTGTTAAAACAATAAAATGTTAGGGGTCAACTACCAGACCAGCTAAGAACCACTACATTAAAGAATTAATTATCAATATAACACCAATATAATTATCCATATTAATATAGTGTATTTTTTAAAACTACTCTATACCAACTTGTTATACTATACCCACTATACAAAAATATACAAAAATATCTATTCTACTATTTCTATGCTTACCAGTGTGTGTCTCTTTGTTTCCAGTGCTTCATCTGCTGCGGTCTGAGTGTTAGTGATCACAGTCTTATGATTGTGTGCCCTTGTTCCTCCTTCTCATCACTCACTGGTGAAGCAACCGCACTGATAAATGCACTTCAACAGAAAACACACTCACCACATGTTTATAAGGACTCTATTTGACCCCATGCATTTTTTAATCACAGTTTTTGTTCCTTAAATTGAAACTATCTATTGAACAATTTAATTCTTCAGAATGTATATCCAAAAAGGACTTCGAGACCTTAACTTGGAAAAACAAAATAAGAAGGTCAGGAGGAAAACTGACATCTGACATAGTTATGGTTTGAAAACCATATTGCCTTACTATTTCCTGTGTGCCAACATGTTTCTGAATGAGGTGACTATGTTTTTGTTAAGTTTAATACTATCCAGTGATAAAGTAAGGAACTCACTGAAATTTCAACTCACTAGACACAATAAAAAAACATGTAGTTCCAAATCCAAATCTTATATTATACTTGTGTTACTTTTTAGCATGTAGTACTTAAACGTAAGAAATCAGTTTAATTCATTTCCACAAATTGAATTAGATGACAATGCAGAGTAATGCAGCTTTGCTTTGTTGATTGGTTTGATAGACTAATGTAATTGTGGGATTTGTTTTGGGCCTTTCTGTGTTTTATTAGATATAGAACAGAGGAGCAATGACAGGAAATCATGGGGGAGAGAGCAGGGAGAGACAACTGGCGCATAAAGCCTGGGCTTGAACCTACAATGCCAAGACAAGTTATGAGGTCAGTAAAAAGAAGAAATTCTAGACATTCTAAATATTTTATTTATTGAGTTTAACATACAGTATTTTAGATCTCTTCAGGACACTTGTTATATTGTGGCTGGCCCTCACTGAAGTTGTCAGTGGCAACCCAAATTGGTCAATGTCAGATGTGAACCACATAGATGAAGAAACACCCTGAGACACCCTCAGTGTAGGAAGGAGCGCTACCGCAGGTCCTTTATTCCCACCACTGTCAGACTGTACAACTCGTCTGTATAGTCATAATACTGTGCAATATATATTTATAGTCATATATTTATTGTAGGGATGCACGATATGGAGAAAACATGTAATATTTGATAACTGTTGAAAATTGCAATAACAATATTATTGCGATATTTGAAAATAGAGCCTACTTTTCGAACATAGTAAGTTAAATTCACTACATTTCACAAAAATGTAAGTTTCTGTATTTACAAGTCAAAACTGTGACAAAATCAAAACTTAAACCAGGAATAAAACAAGGCTAAGATGTGACTAAATTAATTAAATCACCACTAAAACTGGACTTTTTGAACATTTTTATTTAGTCACAACACATGTTCTCCCCAGGCTCTGGTGGAAAATGATTCTTCAGTGTAAATCTCTGTCAGATGGAAGACCATAGTGTTATTGTAATATATTTAGATTCTTGCAATACAGATATTGCGTTTGCTGATATTGCAATAACAATAATTTTGTGATTTATTGTGCAGCCCTAATTTATAGTCATAATACTGTGCAATATATATTTATAGTCATAATACTTTGCAATATATATTTATATTTGTCTGTACTGTGCAATACCCCCCATTACTGTCAATATCATCATATTCATCATATTACACCATCACCATGTAAATATGTATATAGCCTGTGTGGTTGTTGTGCACTGTTAAATTTATAGTTTATATTTATAACGTCACATATTTTTGGCTTTTTCTTGTAAATAATTTGTATTCCACTGTCTTATTGTTGTTTTTTACTTTTCATAAGGGAAGTCAAATTGGCAGTCCCCAAGGATAACATTTTCATAATTGTTGCAAAGTAACATATTTTCTTATATAACTTTGCAAATGTTGTTACCATGACTACAGGATAAGACAGAGATATTGGTGTGATTGAATTCTGGGTGTGCTGCAAGTGCTTCACATTCTCAAAATGAAATATGTATATGCAAAAACAACAATGTCAAGAAAGTATACAATGCATGTTGACTTTGTGGCCAACCATGTCACTCTGAATCAATGGGTCATTATGACAAGTGAGGGGCAGAGAAGGGAACCTGTAGAGTAACATGCCTCAGTACATGCGTGTCCTCCTGACTTGCACTGGGCTATTGTGTATGTTAATGGGCTGAGGAATGTTTTTTGTCAAGATGGTCCATGTTATACAAGCAATAGTTTACAGGACATGCATTTGAAGGGCAGAAGCTAATGTTATAAGGGCTACATTTGTTGGACTACATTTGTAAACATTGCATTATTTGAAGAAAATTTACCTCTTTTGCTAGAGAAATGTGAAGATTTTTTTACTTGACTTTTTTACGTCACTCAAGTGACTCAACAAAAAAAGAAAATATTTTTAATCTTGGTGGCAAAGTTTGCAGTAGTAGTAATTGTGATAATCGTGATTGTAGTTGTAGCAATAGTAGTGGTGATGGTGTAGTAGTAGATCTGTAGTAGTAGTGATAGCAGTACTGTGGTGGAAGTAATGATGGTACTGTCGTTGTTACAGTATATACATAGTCCATAAACAAAATGCTGTCTCTGAATTAGTCTGTTTACAGTCAAGTAATGTCAATTTTATCCAGCCGTTAACCAACTCACTGAATTCTCTATAGCAACAAAAAACTAAAACAGAATTCATTTTTCAAATGTGTACATGGTGGATAATATTACAGATTTTTTTACCATATTTTTGAGCTGATGAAAATCTGTTATGTTGTGGCCTGCCCACACAGTTACAGTTGTTATTGGAAACCCAAACAAAGAGTCAAAATACATTAAGGAACACATTAAGGAAATGATACAGTGTCTGTGTAGAGTAAGGTCACTCTATTCAGCTAACAGTGGTTTAGTTTGGCCCAGTGCTTGTGGAAACCTAGGCAGCTGTTTCACTTTCAGTAGGAAAGTATCGACTCAGCAGAGGTTATGACACTGTAGATATGTTATTTTTGTTATGCTGTGTGCTGTTCTGGATATTGACCAACAGAGATCCACTAAAAAAATAGTATGTCAGCATTTTGGTGGATATTCTGGTCATCTTCACCTGAGTAAGCAATCTACGTATTCAAGCTTTAATTGTTGTTGTAGTTAAATATATAATTGTCAGCTACTTAAATAAGCTAAGTTAGCACCTTTGTATCAAGTCATGTATTTTATCTGCAATGGAGAGGAAGAAGTGTTTGAGTGTCAGTAGCTGGTCTTATCAAAAGTCTGTTCTTCAGTACATATCCAAATGCTTTCAATTGTTATTTCAGTCTTGTCATATGTTTTTATTAAAATATATTAACAAAGATATATTTTAATAACTTACCTTTTCTAAATAGTTTATTGTTGTTTCAGGGCTTAATTTGAAGGGGAACAAGAGGGAACATGTTTCCCCACTTCCCAAACTGGGACCAGGACCTTTTTGACAGGATCCCCTATATTATTTATTATTGATTTACTTTTAACCAGAATGAGTTTAAATCTACTTTAAGATTATATAAACTAAACACCAAAAATAAAAAATTAAAAACAACCCGAATACCGTAAATGTTGGGCCATCTTTTTTTTGTATTTGAATAGAATGAAAACATTCAAATCACATGAGCCAATATTTTATTCACAACAGAACACAGATACAGTAACATAAATGTTTTAAAAGTGTATTTACAAAAGGAACTCATCTCAAATTTGATGCCTGGTACAGCTCTCAAAATAGTTGGGACAGGGGCATGTTTACCATGGTGTAGCATCTCCTCTTCTTTTCAAAAGTTTGGTCCCATTCTTGCCTGATAAAGGTTTACAGCTGCTGAAGAATTCATGGTTGTCTTTGTTGTGTGTTTTTTTTTTAAATAATGCACCAAACATTCTCTATGTGAACAGATCTTTACTGCAGGCAGGCCAGTTCAGGTCCGTAAGAGGTTCACTTTGGGTCACAAAGGCCTCTTGAAAAAGAGGTCCAAGCTAGGGCTGAATGATAATGCAAGGAAGACTGGCTCATGTATTGCAAAGGTCTCAGAAAATGTGAGCTTTAGATTGGGGCGATGGTGACGCAGTGGGTTAAGCATTCGCCCAGCAATCGGAGGGTAGCCGGTTCGAATCCCATCTGAAGCGCATACTGTCGTTGTGTCCCTGGGCAAGACACTTCACCCACCTTGCCTGTGTGAATGTGTTAGTGTGGTTGTGTTTGGTGGTGGTCGGAGGGGCTGTTGGCGCAGATTGGCAGCCACGCTTCCGTCAGTCTGCCCCAGGGCAGCTGTGGCTACAGAAGTAGCTCACCACCACCAAGTGTGACTGAGGAGTGAATGAATAATTGATCAATTGTAAAGCATCTTTGAGTGTCCAAAAAAGCGCTATATAAATTCGATGAATTATTATTATTAATTATTAGATTTACCCAATAAATTAGTTAATTTTCTAATTATTTGGATCAGGGAGGCGAAGGTGGGAACCGTCAACTTATCAACTGATAAAATTGGAGTCGCTTGGAAAAAAGGTTGGGAACCAATTTTAGAGCATATGTAACTCTAGAACCTTATATATTACCTTTTAGCATAGCATTCATAGTTCCTTCTAAAACACACAAGTTGCCCACACTGTATGCACTTATACCCCCCATCCCATCAGAGATACTGACTTTTAAACTGAACGCTGAGAACATGCTGAAAGGTCTCCCTCCTCTTAGCCCGGAGGACACTGTGTCTGTTATTTCCAAAAAGAAAATCAAATTTGGACTAATCTGACCATAGGACACTGTCCCACTTTGAAACAGTCCATTTTAAATGAGTCTTGGCCCAGGACACAACGGCGCTTTCCAACCATGTTCACATATGGGGTTTCTGGAAGTATTCCTGGGCCCATTTAGTAATGTCATTGACACAATCATGCTGATGAGTGATGCAGTGTCATCTGAGGGCCCAGAGACCATGGGCATCCAATAAAGGTTTTCAGCCTTGTCCCTTACACAGAGATTTCTCCAGTTTCTCTGAATCTTTTGACGATGTTATGCTCTGTAGATGATGAAAGCTTTTGCAGTTTGATGTTGTAGAACATTGTATTCCACAATCTTTTCATGCACTTTTTCACAGATTGGAGAGCCTCTGCTCATTTTTACTTCTGAGAGACTCTCTCTCTCTAAGACATCCCTTTTATAGCTAATCGTGTTACAGACATTAAAATCAATTAACTTAATTAGTTGCTAGCTGTTCTCCCAGCTGAATCTTTTAAAAATGTGTTGCCCCTGTCCCAACTATTTTGAGAGCTGTAGCAGGCATCAAATTTGAAATGAGCTCATTTTGTGCATAAAAGTGTAAAATTTCTTGGTGTAAACATTTGTTATGGTATGTTCTATTGTGAATACAATATTGGCTCGTGTGATTTGAAAGTCTTTTAGTTTTCATTTTATTCTATTAAAAATGTCCCAATACTTTTGGAATTCAGGTTGTAAAAGCAGTAACAAAATATAGCCAATCTGAAATCTTGATAGCAATAGACATTTCTTTACTTCTTTCCTTCTTAGTGTTGAAGGGAACTAGCCCAAAAAAATCCTCTCTGTGTCCCTGACCTCTGGCTTTACAAATACTGCTGCTGTGGTATTTTGTAACTCTGTGACTCACCATAGCAGGCTGTCTAACTGGATTTACACATCACTATGACACTTACCTCTGCAACTCCTACAATGAGAGCACACACATATTTTAGTTTATCCATTTATCATTTATGAATCTAGTGAAAACTACAGATTAAAGAAATAAAACATGACAGTAAATATGGATGGTTTTGTCACTATCTGTAGATATTTGTAGTTTCTGGGTCACCCTATAATGACTTGATTTTCTATTTTTGGTTGCCAGTGCAACCAAAGGTGTGGAAAAATGTGTGCTGTGTGGTTTTACCTGTTGTAAACCTTAGGAGCTGTAAGTCACTCCCATTACGGCTGAGTGAAATGTTACATGCTATTGCAGCACACCACAGAGAAAAGGTAAGAAAATGGTCTCATTGTGGGTACACTGATAAGAATAGGTTTGTATAGGAAAAGTTTCTATTGTCTATGTTTGGTTATGATTGTTTAGGGTTACTACAATGCTGATCTTTATATTTACCCAGCTCACAGCTCAGCTGTAGGTCAGTTAAATGTTTCATGCATGTTTATTCTAAAAGAAAATCTAAAATGGTATATCTTTTTATGCATACAGATATGAGGTGCTGTGGGTTACAGCGGCTGAGAAGCATTGCAACCCTTTGTGTTTTGCTGGCAGTGGCAGTCGTGCTGTATAATGATCCATTTCTATTGCTCTGGTGGCCTCAGAAACCAGAGGAGGTAAGATCACTCTGAATTCACTCAGGAAAAGTTTGAAAAGGATTTATTTGTTTCGTGCTGTATGAATGTGTTGTTTTTTTAAAACAAATTGTATAGTAACTTTTGACTCTCTGTGTATATGCCTTGTCTGTGCTGTAAAAGCTGTAAGTAATAATGCTTAAATTGGTAAATAGCAAATTATTGGCTAAAACATTATTTTACATGCAAGCTATTATGAAGGACTTGAGTCAGGTTTAAATTCAATCAATATCACTACAAGCAACAACATATTTGCAGTTATTGTAACCTAATATTTTGTGTGTATGTCCTTCTTATTACAGAATGCTGATGCTCCAGGTTTCCCTCTAGACATGGCACCAAGATCGATTGATGAGATGTTTGACGGATGCCGGTCAGAAGCTGCATCTATCATTGACGTGTTTGGAGTTTTCGAGTCAAAGTTCAACAAAAACTTTGCCGATGCGTGGGACTCAGTGCAAAACCAGATAAAGAAACCTGTGCCCAAACCTCTGAAGGACGACCATGCTATTGTCCTATACATGTACACTAACTACAGGTTTATCCAACATGATTTTAACAATGCTTTGAAAAATGGAAAACCTGTTTACAACACAGCAGGTTTCAAGTTCCACTACTTTTACTTTTACCTCACTGTTGCCATTCAACTTCTACGCCAAAATCAAACAAAATGCACAACCAGCTATTATGCGATGAGTACACAGTTTCAATTGAATGTCAATCACACTACTATGCGTTTTGGTTCTTTTGTTTGGGCATGGCAGGACAAAAACTTGCTTCATCAAAAAAGCAGGATTTCTTGTTTTGAAATCTACACATGCTTTGGCGCTGACATATCAAATTACTCTGCTGTGAATCTAAAAGGACAGCTACTGATTCCTCCTTATGAGGTTTTTCAGATCACAAACATCCAAACTAAAAACACATGGTGCAGCGTGGTCTACAAATTACACAGTACCAAAACACCAAAAAGCGATTTGAACTGTCGATTAAATTTAGGGCAAAGTGAATCATATTTTGTGGATATTCTTAGACATTGGCGCATGAACAGCATTTTAATAATTTCACTTTGCATTTTTGTTTTGATATATGCAGTCTTCATAAAACAGTGGTGCAGATGTCATAGACTACAGTCATGCAGACAGTCTCTTTTGGCTTTTCTCTTAAGGGGTAGTCACAGTGAATCATCTAGAAGTTTGCACATTTAGGGTGGCGTAGGTTTCTATGCCAGATGCCCATGAACACAGGCAACACTCTTCATTTATCCAGACTTGGGACAGGCACAAAGTATTGGTGCCATAACAAAACAATAAATCAAATGTGTCTTACAAACAGTTATTTGCTTATTTCATTGTAGATTTTTTGTGTGTGTCATATGAAATGTAGTGACATCTGTTGATGAGATTGTTGTGTGCATTTTCTTGTGCATCCCAAAATTATTTTTTCCTCAGCTTTGTTTGTAGTCTAGAGTTTTTTAGCTTGTACTATAAACCCATTGATTCAATTTTGGCAAACAGACTTAGACAGAACTAGGCAAATGGAAACTCATTTTATAAACACTCACCTGCTTTTAGCTAATGAATAAAAACTCCTAAACCTCTTACACTGCTGCCAGTTCATCACTGCACTGATCTAGTGATAGGCAATTGATGGGTCGGGACCCAAAAATGTATATGTTGAATATAGAACTAATTTTAATGTCCAGCTTCTTTAATGCCTAAAATATTGTTTTATTACATGAAATGGTAAAATAGATTTTACAAAATGTCACAGAAAATTAAATAAGACATAACTTTCTTCTTCTAAGGTCACAATAAACTGGCAAGGGTTAAAACTGATTTGAACGGTTTCTATGGGGGAGGTGTGTTCTCTGATTGAAATGACCAACAGCTGCTGCAGACGCAGCAGCACAGCTCAGTTTGAGAAATTTACTGTGGTGAGTAAAATCATGTTTCCTTTACAATTAAAGATTGTACAAAGGGATGCCAGTAAATAAGACCTGAAAACCATTTTATAACATGGTTAACAGGACACTGTAGAATTAAAGACAAAATGTAAGTACTCATTGTTCTCTTTTGATTTTAAATTAAAACCAACAAAGAGAAAGCAGCAACTTCTAGGAAAAATACAACATCTTTGAAAATACTATCACAATGAACGACTTGTCTATTATCAGTGCTTCAGAGATATTGCTTATGCTTTTATCTTTACTTGAGATTGTATGATGACCTTTTAAAATTGCCTATGTGCAGGTATTAGTTGAAAGATGTGGCCTCTATTAGCAGCACTACTCCTGTCCCATGAAGCTCTGATGGAATTCACACAGCAGGTAAACTAAACTGCTTAAATGCCAGTACCATCATTATATGTATGTCTAATCTGGTTTTTGTTGTTGCAGAAGCCACCTCCACCTGGGTATTTTATGTTGGACATGGCTCTAGACTCTGTGGATGACATGTACAGCGGCTGCAAAGACAAAATGGAGTTCAGAGTTAAGAAGGAATACCTGCCAAATGAGAAAAACCAAGGGAGAAATAACTTTTCTATTGCTTGGCGCGAAGCTGAGAAGTACTACAACAAAGTCTGGAAGCATAAAAAGGGCAAGAGGCCATCCACCTTCCTGGGCAAAGAACAAATCATGTCCATTTACACCTACACCCTGGACGAACCCAATGTGTATGAGGATTTTAACGAGGCGGTGCGGACGCAGAGGTCGAAGTACAAAAGCTTGTTTCAGTACCACTCGCTCCACTATTTCTTGACCGACGCAATCCAGAAACTCAACACGCGTAAAAACAAGGCGGAGCGCTGCGTAACCGTCTTCCGCAGAGTGGATAGTTACTTCAGTCGATGTCTTTTGAACAACTTGACGGTGCGCTTTGGCTCATTCGCCTCCGCCTCTATGGGTTGGTATCCCAGTGCTGTGCGATTTGGGGACAGAAGCTGCTTCGAGATCACCACATGTTTTGGAGCGGACATCTCGCTGTACTCGAAACTTGGAGAGTCAGAAAGAGAAGTGCTCGTTCCGCCGTACGAGGTTTTTAAAATCACAAAGGTAAAGAGACGGTCCCAGGACAAGCGTCTGCCGTGTGCGGTGGTCTACACTCTGAAAAGCACCGGGAAATCACGTTCCAACTTGAACTGTGCACTGGTTTGAAGGTTGTCAAAGAAAAGAAGATACGCGATGGCCAAGATGAGGTTAAAAAAAAAAGCCTATAATAAAAGAAATGCTTAAAATAGCAGTGTACTGAATAAATTTTTTTGAGCTTTTTCACAATATTTTATTTAATATGCAATCTATGTATTGCTTGTAGCCTATTTAACTGTATATGTCAAATGCGACTATAACCGCATGTTTACACTTAAAAAAGCAAGGCAATAAAAAACTACATTTAAATTACACTGACCATTTCGTTTGAGGTTAAACTACAAGTCATATAAATAAATGCATATACAGTTATATACAATTACAATAATGTGGTTGCGCTTTGCACACAATACTCAACCTATATGGGAATTCAGTTGTCACTATAAAACATGAACTGAAATGTTATTTAAACTAAACACAAGGCTAAAATTAGGTCTTCTTGAAGCAGGTGAGGTTCTTGGCTCTGTGCAGGTAGAGGAGAGGCTGCAGGATACCGCTGGCTAAGGAAAGGGCAATACAAACTGTCATGACCTCAAGGTATTGGTACTGAGTTAAGCAACACTGGAAAGGAACTGGGGCAACAGAAAAAATGAAATTGATGACTACAGAAATCAAGATGAAAAAGATAATCTTAAAGGCCCTTCGTTTAGCTGTGTTGCTTTGCTTATTGTTAGGAATATTCTCCCCTGGCCCAGGTTTCTTCAATGATTTGAGGACCGAAAGACAGCAAAATACAACAATAGCCATAAAAAACAAATCCTGAATGAAAAATGCATAGTGATAAAGAAAATTTGTGAATAACAACATACAATAAATGCAAGAGGCTAAGATGGGGAGCCAGGTAACACAACAAACAGCTACTCTGTATCTAAGAGGTTTATATTTAAGAAAAGCTACAGGGTACACTACTCCCATATAGTACTCAATACAGATGCAGCTCTGAAAGAGAGGCCTGCCTGTGAACAGGAAGCCCAGTGAGAAGATATAGGTATAAAAGAAACCATAGATTTCAGTAAGATAAAAAATAAATAAACATAATTCACTTAAACAAAAGAAAATCTCAGACAGAGCCAGGTTGAGGGAGAAAATGTCTGACTCCAGAGTCCTCTTGGTCCCCTTTAACATCACCCATATGATGTAGCAGTTTAAGGGCAGCGTCAGGATGATGTTGAGTGAGCAAAAAGTCTCAACCAGTTTGATATTAAGGCTTGTTTGATTCATTGTCTGTAATCAGAACAAGAGGTTTCAGAAACAAACAAGCATCTTAGTGAGCAAATAATTACATTACCTCTTTATCTGAAGCTTTATTACTCTCCAACAATGTGGTCCGGGTGAACTGCTATCAGCTTAGGGAGTTGTGTGAGAAGTGGCACCTGTTATCACTGTTTGTGTATTCAAATACTCAAAAACAACAGGGTTTCAGCTGCTGCTATTATGGACGTCTTAAATAAACATAGTTTGTTGAATGCAGTGCATGGTATTCACCAGTGACAATTCATCCTGCACATTTGTCCCTGAAATGTATTTTTTGTAAAAATAAAAGTCATGCTTGGTTGTTTCAGAATTTTCATTTATCTGTAATGATTAAAGAGAATGAACATTATACTGTGTATTGTTCTTCATTACAAGAAGACAAGTTGAAGACACAGGTGCACTGATAAAGTTGTGTTTAAATTCAATTAGAACAAAAATGTGCTGGGTTTGTGACATACAGAGAAAGACTGTGTGTTCTTTCTCTGTCGCTGAAGCACTCTGCCCACCTCAACCACCTGCCAAATAATAGTGGTCATAATGTTATGTTTCATGACCACCTGCAGCCCCATATGCAGCAAACATTTCATTAGAACCAGAATTAAGTTCTTCACTGATTCATCATTGTTCCTTCCTAGGACTACTTTGATAGATGCTGACCACTGCAGAGCCAGAACACCCCACAAGAGCTGCAGTTTTGTTTAGCCAACATTATTTGGCCCTACACTTGTGTACACACTTGTTTAAATCCTTATGCTCGCCCATTTTTCCTGCTTCTAACACATCAACTTTGAGGACAAAATCCCAGTGACATCTGGGAGTGACCATTATGGAGCATGGGGCCTTCTTTTGCGTCTGTTATGTTATTACTATCCAAACAAATATATGTAAAACTGCCTTAGAGCTTTGAGTCATTTCCCTTGCAAATCAATGGAAAAAATCATAAGCACTTTTTCCTTGTGATTACAGCAGTCTGGGAGCAATTCCAGTTTAAGTCACATAGTATGACATCTAATCACGGGGTCATATAAGTACAGTTTCACCTTATCATGTTTCATTTCTGTTCTAATATATTCAAGCAACATTTATACCACCAATAATTATTACTATTACATGTGTTTTTCTAGTACAGTAGTGCTCAAAATAAAATTTCCAAATCCTTATTCTAGCTTTTGTTTCTACACATGCAAATACATTGAAAACACTGCTCATTCTATTTCAAAATCAAAACATGAGCAAAAAATTATTACATTTGTTATTCCTTATTGTATTGTATTGTATTTTTACTGCATTTCCCTACAGAAAGGGAAGAAAAAATGGATATTAGGCTGTTCTTAACAAACTCAAACATTTACTATATAAATTAAAAATGCTTTAAGATTTTGCTTTCCCGTGGCTCTCTGAACTAATATTTAGTTGTCTAACCATGGTTTTTGAGAACTACTCTTCATCAGTGATGCATGGAGTCCACTAACTTCTGGCAGATATCACAGCCCAGGACGGATGGACCACAATTCCTCTGCATTTTTTGGTTTGGCCTCAGAAACAGCATTTTTAATGTCACCCCACAAGGTGTCTATAGAGTTAAGGTCTGGGGATTGTGCTGGCCACTCTGTTAATCTTGTTGGTCCTGAACCAAGATGCTTCTCTTTTAATGTGTGTTTTGGGTCATGTCTTGTTGAAACACACATTTCAATGGCATTTCCTCTTCAGCAAAAGGCTACAGGACCTCTTGAAGTATTTGGATATATTTAAACTGATATATGATCCCTGCGATGCGATAAATAGGCCTGACACCGTAGTATGAGAAACATCCTCATATCATGATGCTTGCTCCACCAGGCTTTACTGTCTTCACACTGTACTGGGGCTGGAACTTGGGGGTGTTTGGGAGTCGTCTGACAAACTGTGGCCCCTAGACACAACAATCTTACTTTCATCAGTCCACAAAATGTTGTGCCATTTCTTTTTAGGCCTGTCAGTGTGTTCTTTGGCAAACTCAGCATGTTTTTTTTTGTTTGTTTGTTTGTTTGTTTGTTTTTGAGGGCCCTGATAAAACACCACACTGCTATTATTCTGAACAGGCCCCTTTCAAATAGTTATTCAAATAAAAATAAATAACAGTGTGCATTGCACAACTGTTGGCTCTATTGGTTCTACTAGCAAGTTATTTGCCATTTAATATATTTTTTACCCACAACAGTGATAGTTTTGCTTTGTGGTGCTGGACTACTATTATTTTGAACACTATACAGTATATAGGCTACTGGCACACATCATTAAATTAGGATATCATGGAAAAGTGAAAGAAACAATATTATATAAATTCAATACGCACAGTAAAATATTCAACCATTTATTTAATTGTGATGAACATATGAATTGTCATGAAATTGTTAGTTTTCATTATCAACAGCACAATGTGGTGCATGTATATTTTGTAGTTTTAGTTTTCAGAAATGAACTAAAGTAACTACTAATAGAATGTTAATGTTTTTGTTAGCATTAGTGTTAGCACTTAGCATCTTCAGTTTGTAGCTATTGAACATTGTTTGCAAATAATATAATGTGTTTAATAGAATAAATTGCTGTTTATGCAATAATAATAAAAAAGCCATTAAATCCATAATATACAGTGAACTGTGTAAAGTGTGAGAATGGACATTTCCAGAGGAGTTTTATTTGTCAGATACTTTCCAGTCAGTCTTTATCCTTCCCTCACTAGCTGCACATAGAGTGACCTACCCACTCCCCTGAGTTACATATCGAGGACAATAGCAAGAAGTAATCAGAGGTCGGAGAAGGGGCAGTTCATCCTGTAAAGAGTTGTAAGAGTTGATCTATACCACTAAAATTATTTTCTACTGCACCGTGTTGCTTTAAAGCTACAGTATACACGTACAGGTTCCCTAAAGGTGCCGCTTTAAATGTGTTTTGCCGCAAAAATGCAAAGACTCAACTGCAAATTGGCCTTTGGTCTAAGCACTAGAAAAGGAGTTTTTGTCTCGCAGTAGGGAGCCGCTCCACACCTGTGTGTCCTCAGTGCACCTCGTCCACATGAATGATTGTAAAATATAGTCATTTTTTGACAACTTACTGTTAGTGCCACATGTATAAATCCTTAAAAGCTTCAGAGTCTATCAGCTTTGTCCAAGAAGACCACAGGATATAAAAGTTGAAGTGAAAGTGTCACACTGTGGCTTCTTCTGCAGGGTAAACAGCGCCATTTGCTGGCCTCACAGGGTTACTACTTCATCTTCTGTTTTCTCACACCTCCAGTGGATCTGTATAGATGTGCAGACCGTTTGCGTTTTCCTGGCCAGCGTTTCCAGATAAATGGGCCCTTAATGATGACATTCATTAAAATGAATAAAGTGATGTTTACCATCTGTTTTCTCTTGGATCATCTCCTAAAACATTAAAAAACATGAAGCACATTTTGGTTAAAGGAGAATATTTGCATAACCACAGTACAGTATATGATAAAATTATATAGAATCAAATACCTATCTATTGTTTGTTTTCTTCTCTCAGATCCTCTTCATGTCACTCTGCATGTCTCATTTATATCTTTATAATAATTTGGTATTATGTTAATATACACTTCTGTCTGCACTTTTTTCACACTTAAGGGGACAACATAAAACATAGTATGACTTAGCAGGGCAGTATAGACTCTTTTAGTGTTTGGAAACAGAACGACTGGATGAACAGGAATGGGAAAGAACATTTATCTTGTAACCAAATTGAGTGCATAACTTATCTGAATACATCACCTGTGGAAGGGTCACAGTACAGAGCAGTACATAAAAGTACATTCATGTAGTCATTTAACTACAGTGGTAACGTACCTTTATAATGAATATAATGACTGCTCCTCCCTCCTCTGCTCCACTACATGTACTTAACACAAGCCCTGCACTGTCAGAGACACACAGAGACATGCATTTACTACTACTTCATCTACATGTACTATTACACTTATTACCCAGACTAATGTCACCTTAAGTTGTTGTTTCCTTCTCTCCCTGTCTTCTGTTTGTGTTTTAATTCTCAAAGCTGTTCTGATTAATTAATCATCTTTACAAGCTCTTCCCGCAGAATCTCCTCTGCCTATCTGTTTGAAGAAGAGGCACGTTATTAAATGAATCCATAGAAAATGTGTTCATCAGAAATGAATACTCGCCTTTTTCTTATTTCAGGATGGCATTTCATTTTTTTCTTAAATTCCAGAGGTGGGAGAAGTACTGAGTACAAAGTATGTGTACTCAAGTAGTACTGATACTATAATTCAAAACAATATCACTAAAGTAGAACTGAAATGACTAAACAAAATTGTACTTAGGTGAAGTAAAAAGTGGTGTTGTAGTCAAGTCAGTGGTTTAAGTCTGAGTCAAATAAGACTGGCCTGAGTTGAGTTACTAGCACATAAAGTGGTCACAAAAAAAAACAAAAAAAAAAAACCCTCAAGTCTAAGATAAATCTTCTTGTGCTGAGGTTTGAGTCCAAGTTACTTAAAAAAAGTGTCCAGGTCCAAATTAACTGAACACGGGTCTAAGTCCAAGTTGAGTCACCAAAGCCAGTATACTTATGAGTAACCCAGTGTAACCCTGACAAGTTGAATGGAAGAACTGTATTGTAAAAGCTATTTTATAACACATTCAGTGATGTTTGTTTTTGTCCAGACTTATAGCACTGTCTCTGCGTTCAGTAGTCCAAGTCTGAGTTCATCGGTACACGAGTCCAAATCAAGCCACTGCTCCTGCTCTGTGAGAAGAGGTGAGCCCAAATACAAGTCCGGGACTCAGCTACTCCAGTACTCCGCCATTGCTGGTACAAAGTACTTAATGCTGCTACCACTACCCATTTCTACTACTACTGCTGTGCTACTACTACTGCTGTTCTTACTAATATGATTGTTATTACTACTATATTACCATTGCTACAACTCCGAGTACTACTACTGCTATGTTTAGTTCCCACCTTGCTAAGTTCAAAAATAGCATATTTGTACTTATTTACACTCTTTTTTTTAAAAATAATGTCAAACTTTAAATTGTAGTAAGATTTCTGTAGTAAATGCACTGGTAAACATATATTTTAGAGAAATATATATATACTTTAAAGAAAGTACAAAAATGTACTTGCATACTTAAACAAATCTGTGGATTTTTTTTCTGCACACCAATGACATGGAACACAACCTGTTTACAATATAGTTATAACTTACCATGTTACTGAGTGTTTGCATAACCATATGCAAACACTAATTGTTCTGCAAATTCTTTATTATTCCAGGTACTTGTGCTGTCAGGGGCTATGGGCCTGACACCCTCCTGGCAAAGTTGGTCTTATCGGGCTCGACTTTTTTCTAAAGCAGCTAGAGCGCAATTTTGAAACATGCTGTAGTGCCAAGTCGGTCTGAGGTGGTCCGGGGCCCCTGGGACCTACAGCAGCCCTGTGCTTGGCTTAAAGGGTGATTAAAGGGTCATATCTCTGCCAAAATGTGTCCTTTTGGCACCAAATTTGGAACATACACCCCTCTCTAGAGGTCCTATGCACCCCTCAAAGGACCAGGCACAGCTCCACCCAGAAATCTACTTTGGATATTTGGGGTGTTTTATGGTAATTTTTAACAGGTATGGACAAAGTGGCATGGTTCAGTGGCAGAGCAGTGTTCAGTATAAAATTATAATTTTCTGTAACAAAATGACTTTATACTTGAAAGTAGCTTTTATCAGAATTTGACAGTTGGGTTTAATTTGTAGGGCATATGAAAGTGTAGCAGGGTGTAGCAGAGCAGGCATATGAAGGTGTTGGGGCAGTGTTAATCCTTGCCAATGGGTCGACCCTTTTGTCAAAAAATGACACAAAATGCCAGTGACAAACGGAAACGCAAACACGTAAGGTGTCCTTTTTGTCACGCCCAAATGTCATAGATGGACCCGTTCGTCTTGGGACACTTTCTGGCAATCAAGGACCCAACTTTGAGGTGTAGCAGTAACCCAGTAGCACTGCTGGGAGAAGGTAGAGTGCTGGGTGCAGGTAAAGTGTTGGTTACAATAAGAGTGGTGGGTGCAGAAGGATTGCTGGGTGCAGTGAGAGAGGTGGGTGCAGTGAGAGTGATGAGTGAAGTAAGAGTGCTGGGTGCAGTGAAAGAGGTGGGTGCAGTGAGTGTTGGGTGAAGTAAGAGTGCTGCGTGCTGTGAGAGGTGGATGCAGTGACAGTGATGAGTGAGGAAAGAGTGCTGGGTGTAGTGAGAGTGGTTGGTGAAGTGAGAGTGATAGGTAAAGTAGAAGTTCTGGGTGCAATGACAGTGGTGGGTGCAGTATAAGTGCTGGGTGGAGAAGGAGTGCTGGGTGCAGTGACAGTGGTCGGTGAACTGAGAGTGGTAATGGCAGTGACAGTGGTGAGTGCAGTGAGAGTGCTGGGTGTAGTGACAGTGGTGGGTGCAGTGAAAGTGCTGGGTGTAGTGAGAGTGGTGGGTGCAGTGAGAGTGATGGATAAAGTAGGGGTGCTGGGTGCAGTGACAATTCTGGGTGCAATGACAGTGGTGGGTGCAGTGAGAGGAGTGCTGAGTGCAGGTAGAGTGGTGGGTGCAGGTAAAGTGCTGGGTGTAGTAAGAGTGGTGGATGCAATAAGAGTGGTGGGTGCAGTGACAGTGGTGGGTGCGGTGACGTTGGTGGGTGCAGTAGGATTGCTGGCTGCATGGAGAGAGGTGGGTGCAGGTAGAGTGCTGGGTGCAGTAAGAGTGTTGGGTGCAATAAGAGTGTTGGGTGCAGTAGAAGTGCTAGGTGCAGTTCTAGTGGTGGGTGCAGTAGGATTGCTGGGTGCATTGAGAGAGGTGGGTGCAGTGAAAGTGGTGGGTGTGGTAAGAGTGCTGCATGCAGTGACAGTGGTGGGTGCAGAAGGAGTGCTGGGGAGGTAAAGTGCTGGGTGCAGTAAGAGTAGTGGGTGCAATAAGAGTGGTGGGTGCAGTGAGAGTGGTGGGTGCAGTGACAGTGGTGGGTGCAGTGACAGTGGTGGGGCCAGTGAGAGTGGTGGGGCCAGTGAGAGTGGTGGGTGCAGTAGGATTGCTGGGTGCATTGACAGAGGTGGGTGCAGTGAAAGTGATGAGTGAATTAAGAGTGCTGGTTGCAGTGAGAAAGGTGGGTGCAGTGAGAGTGCTGGGTGCAGTGAGAGTGGTGGTTGCAGTGACCGTTCTGGGTGCAATGCGTGCAGTGAGAGTGGTATGTGCAGTGTAACTGGTGGGTGGAGAATGAGTGCTGGGTGCTGTGACTGTTGTGGGTGTAGTGACAGTGGTGGGTGCAGTGAGAATGGTGGGTAAAGAAGGAGTGCTGGGTGCAGTGACCGTTCTGGGTGCAGTGCGTGCACTGCGTGCCGTGAGAGTGGTGGGTGCAATGAAGTGCTGCGTGCAGTGAGAGTGCTGGGTGTAGTGAGAGTAGTGGGTCCAGTGAGAGTAATGGGTGCAGAAAGAGGGCTGGGTGCAAGTAGAGTGCTGGGTGCAGGTAAGGTGCTAGGTGAAGTAAGAGTGGGTGCAGTGTAAGTGCTGGTTGGAGAAGGAGTGCTGGGTGCAGTGACTGTTGTGGGTGTAGTGACAGTGGTGGGTATAGTGAGTGTGGTGGGTGCAGTGAGAGTGATGGGTAAATTAGGAGTGCTGGGTGCAGTAAGAGTGTTGGGTGCAGTAAGAGTGGCGGGTGCAGTGAGAGAGGTGGGTGCAATGACAGTGGTGGGTGCAGTGAGAGGAGTGCTGGGTGCAGGCAGAGTGGTGTGTGCATCAAGAGTGCTGCATGCAGTGACAGTGGTAGGTGCAGTAGGACTCCTGGGTGCAGGTAGTGTGCTGGGTGCAGGTAAAGTGCTGGGTGTAGTAAGAGTGGTGGATGCAATAAGAGTGGTGGGTGCAGTGGCAGTGGTGGGGGCAGTGAGAGTGGTGGGTGCAATAGAAGTGCTGAGTGCAGTGACAGAGGTGGGTGCAGTTCTAGTGGTGGGTGCAGTAGGATTGCTGGGTGCAGTGAGAGTGGTGGGTGTGGTAAGAGTGCTGCATGCAGTGACAGTGGTGGGTGCAGAAGGAGTGCTGGGTGCAGGTAAAGTGCTGGGTGCAGTAAGAGTAGTGGGTGCAGTGACAGTGTTGGGGCCAGTGAGAGTGGTGGGTGCAGTAGGAGTGCTGAGTGCAGTTCTAGTGGCGGGTGCAGTAGGATTGCTGGGTGCATTGACAGAGGTGGGTGCAGTGAAAGTGGTGGGTGCAGTAAGAGTAGTGGGTGCAGTGACAGTGTTGGGGCCAGTGAGAGTGGCGGGTGCAGTAGGATTGCTGGGTGCATTGACAGAGGTGGGTGCAGTGAAAGTGGTGGATGCAGTAAGAGTGCTGGGTGCATGGAGAGAGGTGGGTGCAGTGAGAGTGCTGCTGCATGGAGAGAGGTGGGTGCAGGTAGAGTGCTGGGTGCAGTAAGAGTGGTGGGTGCAGTGACCTTTCTGGGTGCAATGCGTGCAGTGAGAGTGGTGGGTGCAATGGAGTGCTGTGTGTAGTGAGAGTGCTGGGTGTAGTGAGAGCAGTGGGTCCAGTGAGAGTGATGGGAGCAGAAAGAAGGCTGGAGGATGCAAGTTCTGGGTGCAATGACAGTGGTGGGTACAGTGTAAGTGCTGGGTGAAGAAGGAGTGCTGAGTGCAGTGACTGTTGTGGGTGTAGTGACAGTGATGGGTGCAGTGAGAGTGCTGGGTGCAGTAAGAGTGCTGCATGCAGTGACAGTGGTGGGTGAGGTCGGAGTGCTGGGTGTAGTGAGAGTGGTGAGTGCAGTGAGAGTGCTGGGTGTTGTGACAGTGGTGGGTGCAGTGAGAGTGCTGGGTGTAGTGAGAGTGGTGGGTGCAGTGAGAGTGATGGGTAAAGTAGGGGTGCTGGGTGCAGTGACAATTCTGGGTGCAATGACAGTGGTGGGTGCAGTGAGAGGAGTGCTGGGTGCAGGTAGAGTGGTGGGTGCAGGTAAAGTGCTGGGTGTAGTAAGAGTGTTGGATGCAGTGAGAGGTGGGTGCAGTGAGAGTGATGAGTGCAGTGAGAGTGCTGGGTAAATTAGGATTGCTGGGTGCAGTAAGAGTGGTGGGTGCAATAAGAGTGGTGCGTGCAGTGACAGTGGTGGGTGCGGTGACAGTGGTGGGTGCAGTGAGAGTGCTGGGTGTAGTGAGAGTGATGTGTAAAGTAGGAGTGCTGGGTGCAGTGACAATTCTGGGTGCAATGACAGTGGTGGGTGCGGTGAGAGGAGTGCTGGGTGCAGGCAGAGTGTTGGGTGCAATAAGAGTGGTGGGTGCAGTGACAGTAGTGGGTGCAGTGAGAGTGGTGTGTGCATCAAGAGTGCTGCATGCAGTGACAGTGGTAGGTGCAGTAGGAGTGCTGGGTGCAGGTAGAATGCTGGGTGCAGGAAAAGTGCTGGGTGCAGTAAGAGTGGTGGGTGCAATAAGAATGGTGCGTGCAGTGACAGTGGTGGGTGCGGTGACAGTGGTGGGTGCAGTGAGAGTGATGGGTGAAGTATGAGTGCTGGGTGCTGTGAGAGTGGTGGATGCAGTAAGAGTGCTGCTGCATGGAGAGAGGTGGATGCAGGTAGAGTGCTGGGTGCAGTAAGAGTGTTGGGTGCAGTGAGAGGAGTGCTGGGTGCAGGTAGAGTGTTGGGTGCAAGTAGAGTGGTGGGTGCAGGTAAAGTGCTGGGTGTAGTAAGAGTGGTGGGTGCAGGTAAAGTGCTGGGTGTAGTAAGAGTGGTGGGTGCAATAAGAGTGGTGGGTGCAGTGACAGTGGTGGGTGCGGTGACAGTGGTGGGTGTAGTAGAAGTGCTGGGTGCAGTTTTAGTGGTGGGTGCAGTAGGATTGCTGGGTGCATTGAGAGAGGTGGGTGCAGTGAGAGTGATGGGTGAAGTATGAGTGCTGAGTGCAGGTAAAGTGCTGGGTGCAGTAAGAGAGGTGGGATGCAATAAGAGTACTGGGTGCAGTGACCGTTCTGGGTGCAGTGCGTGCACTGCGTGCAGTGAGAGTGGTGGGTGCAATGAAGTGCTAGGTGCAGTAAGAGTGGTGGGTGCAATAACAGTGGTGGGTGCAGTGAGAGTGGTGAGTAAAGTAGGGGTGCTGAGTGCAGTGACAATTCTGGGTGCAATGACAGTGGTGGGTGCAGTGAGAGGAGTGCTGGGTGCAGGTAGAGTGGTGGGTGCAGGTAAAGTGCTGGGTGTAGTAAGAGTGTTGGATGCAGTGAGAGGTGGGTGCAGTGAGAGTGATGAGTGCAGTGAGAGTGCTGGGTAAATTAGGATTGCTGGGTGCAGTAAGAGTGGTGGGTGCAATAAGAGTGGTGTGTGCAGTGACAGTGGTGGGTGCGGTGACAGTGGTGGGTGCAGTGACAGTGCTGGGTGTAGTGAGAGTGGTGGGTGCAGTGAGAGTGATGGGTAAAGTAGGAGTGCTGGGTGCAGTGATAATTCTGGGTGCAATGACAGTGGTGGGTGCGGTGAGAGGAGTGCTGGTGCAGGCAGAGTGTTGGGTGCAATAAGAGTGGTGGGTGCAGTGACAGTTGTGGGTGCAGTGAGAGTGGTGTGTGCATCAAGAGTGCTGCATGCAGTGACAGTGGTAGGTGCAGTAGGAGTGCTGGGTGCAGGTAGAATGGTGGGTGCAGGAAAAGTGCTGGTTGCAGTAAGAGTGGTGGGTGCAATAAGAGTGGTGCGTGCAGTGACAGTGGTGGGTGCGGTGACAGTGGTGGGTGCAGTGAGAGTGATGGGTGAAGTATGAGTGCTGGGTGCTGTGAGAGTGGTGGATGCAATTTCCCCACTGAGGGACTAATAAAGGTTTTCTTATTCTTTTTCTTATTCTTATGCAGTAAGAGTGCTGCTGCATGGAGAGAGGTGGATGCAGGTAGAGTGCTGGGTGCAGTAAGAGTGTTGGGTGCAATAAGAGTGGTGGGTGCAGTAAGAGTGTTGGGTGCAGTGAGAGTGTTGGGTGCAGTGAGAGTGTTGGGTGCAAGTAGAGTGGTGGGTGCAGGTAAAGTGCTGGGTGTAGTAAGAGTGGTGGGTGCAATAAGAGTGGTGTGTGCAGTGACAGTGGTGGGTGCGGTGACAGTGGTGGGTGTAGTAGAAGTGCTGGGTGCAGTTTTAGTGGTGGGTGCAGTAGGATTGCTGGGTGCATTGAGAGAGGTGGGTGCAGTGAGAGTGATGGGTGAAGTATGAGTGCTGAGTGCAGGTAAAGTGCTGGGTGCAGTAAGAGAGGTGGGTGCAATAAGAGTACTGGGTGCAGTGACCGTTCTGGGTGCAGTGCGTGCACTGCGTGCAGTGAGAGTGGTGGGAGTAATGAAGTCCTAGGTGCAGTAAGAGTGGTGGGTGCAATAACAGTGGTAGGTGCAGTGAGAGTGGTGGGTGCAGTGAGAGTGCTGGGTGTAGTGACAGTGGTGGGTGCAGTGAGAGTGCTGGGTGTAGTGAGAGTGGTGGGTGCAGTGAGAGTGATGGGTAAAGTAGGGGTGCTGAGTGCAGTGACAATTCTGGGTGCAATGACAGTGGTGGGTGCAGGGAAAGGAGTGCTGGGTGCAGGTAAAGTGCTGGGTGTAGTAAGAGTGTTGGATGCAGTGAGAGGTGGGTGCAGTGAGAGTGATGAGTGCAGTGAGAGTGCTGGGTAAATTAGGATTGCTGGGTGCACTAAGAGTGGTGGGTGCAATAAGAGTGGTGCGTGCAGTGACAGTGGTGGGTGCGGTGACAGTGGTGGGTACAGTGAGAGTGATGGGTAAAGTAGGAGTGCTGGGTGCAGTGACAATTCTGGGTGCAATGACAGTGGTGGGTGCGGTGAGAGGAGTGCTGGGTGCAGGCAGAGTGTTGGGTGCAATAAGAGTGGTGAGTGCAGTGAGAGTGGTGAGGGCAGTGAGAGTGGTGGGTGCAATAGAAGTGCTGGGTGCAGTGAAGGTGGTAGGTGCAGTGAGAGTGATGAGTGAAGTAAGAGTACTGTGTGCAGTGAGAGAATTGGGTGCAGTGAGAGTGGTGGGTGCAGTAAGAGCGCTGCATGCAGTGACAGTGGTGGGTGCAGTAGGAGTGCTGGGTGCAGTGAGAGTGGTGGGTGCAGTGAGAGTGGTGAGGGCAGTGAGAGTGGTGAGGGCAGTGAGAGTGGTGAGGGCAGTGAGAGTGGTGGGTGCAGTAGAGGTGTTGGGTGCAAGTAGAGTGCTGGGTGCAGGTAAAGTGCTAGGTGCAGTGAGAGTGTGGGTGCAATAAGAGTGGTGGGTGCTGTAAGAGATGTGGGTGCAGGTAGAGTGGTGGGTGCAGTAAGAGTGTTGGGTGCAACAAGAGTGCTGGGTGCTGTGACCGTTCTGGGTGCAGTGCATGCACTGCATGCAGTGAGAGTGGTGGGTGCAATGAAGTGCTGCGTGTAGTGAGAGTGCTGGGTGTAGTGAGAGTAGTGGGTCCAGTGAGAGTGATGGGTGCAGAAAGAGTGCTGGTTGCAAGTAGAGTGCAGGGTGCAGGTAAAGTGCTAGGTGCAGTAAGAGTGTGGGTGCAATAAGAGTGGTGGGTGCAGTGAGAGTGGTGAGGGGAGTGAGAGTGATGGGTGCAATAAAAGTGCTGGGTGCAGTGACAGTGGTGGGTGCAGTGAGAGTGATGAGTGAAGTAAGAGTGCTGGGTGCAGTGAGAGATGTGGGTGCAGTGACAGAGATGGGTGCAGTTAAAGTTCTGGGTGCAATAAGAGTGCTGGGTGCAGTGAGAGTGGTGGGTGCAGTGACAGTGGTGGGTGCGGTGAAAGTGGTGGGTGCAGTGAGAGTGCTGGGTGCAGTTAGAGTGGTGGGTGCAGTAGGAGTGCTGGGTGCAGGTAAAGTGCTAGGTGCAATAAGAGTGGTGGGTGCAGTGAGAGTGATGGGTGAAGTAAGAGTGCTGCGTGCTGTGAGAGGTGGATGCAGTGACAGTGATGAGTGAGGTAAGAGTGCTGGATGTAGTGAAAGTAGGGGTGCTGGGTGCAGTGACAATTCTGGGTGCAATGACAGTGTGGGTGCAGTGAGAGGAGTGCTGGGTGCAGGTAGAGTGGTGGGTGCAGGTACAGTGCTGGGTGTAGTAAGAGTGTTGGATGCAGTGAGAGGTGGGTGCAGTGAGAGTGATGGGTGCAGTGAGAGTGCTGGGTAAATTAGGATTACTGGGTGCAGTAAGAGTGGTGGGTGCAATAAGAGTGGTGCGTGCAGTGACAGTGGTGGGTGCGGTGACAGTGGTGGGTGCAGTGACAGTGCTGGGTGTAGTGAGAGTGGTGGGTGCAGTGAGAGTGATGGGTAAAGTAGGAGTCCTGGGTGCAGTGACAATTCTGGGTGCAATGACAGTGGTGGGTGCGGTGAGAGTGATAAGTGAAGTAAGAGTGCTGGGTGCAGTGAGAGACGTGGGTGCAGTGAGAGTAATGAATGAAGCAAGAGTGCTGGGTGCAGTGAAAGAGGTGGATGCAGTGAGAGTGATGGGTGCAGTGACAGTGGTGGGTGCAGTAGAAGTGCTGGGTGCAGTTCTAGTGGTGGGTGCAGTAGGATTGCTGGGTGCAGTGAGAGTGGTGGGTGCAAGTAGAGTGCTGGGTGTAGGTAAAGTGCTGGGTGCGGTGACAGTGGTGGGTGCGGTGACAGTGGTGGGTGCAGTGAGAGTGCTGGGTGCAGTGAGAATGGTGGGTGCATTAGGAGTGCTGGGTGCAGGTAAAGTGCTGGGTGCGGTGACAGTGGTGGGTGCGGTGACAGTGGTGGGTGCAGTGAGAGTGCTGGGTGCAATAAGAGTGGTGGGTGCAGTGAGAGTGGTGGGTGCAGTGAGAGTGGTGGGTGCGGTGACAGTGGTGGGTGTAGTAGAAGTGCTGGGTGCAGTGAAGGTGCTGCGTGCAGTGAGAGAGGTGGGTGCAGTGAGAGTGGTGGGTGCAGTAAGAGTGCTGCGTGCAGTGACAGTGGTGGGTGCAGTAGGAGTGCTAGGTGCAGGTAAAGTGCTGGGTGCAGTAAGAGTGGTGTGTGCAATATAAGTGGTGGGTGCAATGAGAGTGATGGGTGTAGAAAGAGGGCTGGGTGCAGGTAAAGTGCTAGTTGCAGTAAGAGTGGTGGGTGCAATAAGAGTGGTGGGTGCAGTGAGAGTGGTGGGTGCAGTGAGAGTGGTGAGGGCAGTGAGAGTGGTGGGTGCAATAGACGTGCTGGGTGCAGTAACAGTGGTGGTTGCAGTGAGAGTGGTGGGTGCAGTAGAAGTGCTGGGTGCAGAGTCTAGTGGTGGGTGCAGTAGGACTGCTGTGTGCAGTGAGAGAGGTGGGTGCAGTGAGAGTAATGAATGAAGCAAGAGTGCTGGTTGCAGTGAGAGAGGTGGGTGCAGTGAGAGTGATGGGTGTCGTAAGAGTGCTGAGTGTAGCTAGAGTGGTTGGTGAAGTGAGAGCGATGGGTAAAGTAGACGTTCTGAGTGCAAGGACAGTGGTAGGTGCAATGTAAGTGGTGGGTGGAGAAGGAGTGCTGGGTGCTGTGACTGTTGTGGGTGTAGTGACAGTGGTGAGGACAGTGATAATGGTGGGTAAAGAAGGAATGCTGGATGCAGTGACCGTTCTGAGTGCAGTGCATGCACTGCGTGCAGTGAGAGTGGTGGGTGCAATGAAGTGCTGCGTGTAGTGAGAGTGCTGGGTGTAGAAAGAGGGCTGGGTCCAGGTAAGGTGCTAGGTGCGGTGAGAGTGGTGGGTGCAATAAGAGTGGTGGGTGCAGTGAGAGTGGTGGGTGCAGTGAGAGTGGTGGGTGCAGTAGGATTGCTGGGTGCATTGAGAGAGGTGGGTGCAGTAAGAGTGCTGCATGCAGTGACAGTGGTGGGTGCAGTAGGAGTACTGGGTGCAGGTAGAGTGCTGGGTGCAAGTAGAGTGCTGGGTGCAAGTAGAGTGCTGGGTGCAGGTAAAGTGCTGGGTGCAGTAAGAGTGGTGGTTGCAATAAGAGTGGTTGGTGCAGTGAGAGTGGTGGGTGCAATGAGAGTGGTGAGGGCAGTGAGAGTGGCGGGTGCTGTAGGAGTGCTGGGTGCAGTTCTAGTGGTGGGTGCAGTAGGATTGCTGGGTGCAGTGAGAGAAGTGGGTGCAGTGAGAGTGATGAGTGAAGTAAGAGTGCTGGGTGCAGTGAAAGAGGTGGTTGCAGTGAGAGTGATGAGTGAAGTAAGAGTGCTGGGTGCAGTGAAAGAGGTGGTTGCAGTGAGAGTGATGAGTGAAATAAGAGTGCTGGCTGCAGTGAGAGGTGGGTGCAGTGAGAGTGATGAGTGAAGTCAGAGTGCTGGGTGCTGTGAGAGGTGGATGCAGTGACAGTGATGAGTGAGGTAAGAGTGCTGGGTGTAGTGAGAGTGGTTGGTGAAGTGAGAGTGATGGGTAAAGTAGAAGTTCTGGGTGCAATGACAGTGGTGGGTGCAGTGTAAGTGCTGGGTGGAGAAGGAGTGCTGGGTGCTGTGACTATTGTGGGTGCAGTGAGAGTGATGAGTGAAGTCAGAGTGCTGGGTGCAGTGAAAGAGGTGGGTGCAGTGAGAGTGATGGGTGAAGTAAGAGTGCTGGGTGCTGTGAGAGGTGGATGCAGTGAGAGTGATGAGTGAAGTATGAGTGCTGGCTGCAGTGAGAGAGGTAGGTGCAGTGAGAGTGATGAGTGAAGTAGAAGTTCTGGGCGCAATGACAGTGGTGGGTGCAGTGTAAGTGCTGGGTGGAGAAGGAGCGCTGGGTGCTGTGACTATTATGGGTGCATTGAGAGTGATGAGTGAAATAAGAGTGCTGGGTACAGTGAGAGTGATGAGTGAAGTCAGAGTGCTGGGTGCAGTGAAAGAGGTGGGTGCAGTGAGAGTGATGAGTGAAGTCAGAGTGCTGGGTGCAGTGAAAGAGGTGGGTGCAGTGAGAGTGATGAGTGAGGTAAGAGTGCTGGGTGTAGTGGGAGTGGTTGGTGAAGTGAGAGTGATGGGTAAAGTAGAGGTTCTGGGTGCAATGACAGTGGTGAGTGCAGTGTAGGTGCTGGGTGGAGAAGGAGTGCTGCGTGCTGTGACTATTGTGGGTGTAGTGACAGTGGTGGGTGCAGTGAGAGTGCTGAGTGCAGTGGAAGTGCTGGGTGCAGGTAAAGTGCTGGATGCAGTAAGAGTGTTGTGTGCAATAAGAGTGCTGGGTGCAGTGACCGTTCTGGGTGCAGTGCGTGCACTGCATGCAGTGAGAGTGGTGGGTGCAATGAAGTGCTGCGTGTAGTGAGAGTGCTGGGTGCAGGTAAAGTGCTTGGTGCAGTAAGAGTGGTGGGTGCAGTAAGAGTGGTGGGTGCAGTAGAACTGCTGGGTGTAGTTCTAGTGGTGGGTGCAGTAGGATTGCTGGGTGCATTGAGAGGTGGGTGCAGTGTGAGTGGTGGGTGCAGTAAGAGTGCTGCATGCAGTGACAGTGGTGGGTGCTGTAGGAGTGCTGGGTGCAGTGAGAGAGCTGTTTGCAATGAGAATGGTGGGTACAGTGAGAGTGGTGGTTGAGGTAGTCGTGGTGGGTACAGTGAGAGTGTGGGGTGCAGTGACAGTGGTGGGTACAGTGAAAAGGGTGGGTGCAGCAGGAGTGGTGGGTATTACGAGAAAGGTGAGTGAAGTTAGAGTGGTGGGTGCAGTAAAAGTGCTGGGTGCAGTGAGAGTGCTGGGTGCAGTGACAGTCATGGCTAAAGTGAGAGTGGTGGGTGAAGTGGGTATGATGGGTGCATAAGAAGTGCTGGGTGCAGTATAAGTGATGGGTGTAGTGACGGGTGGGTGCAGTGAGTGTTCTGGATACAGTGAGACTGCTGGGTGTAGTGACAGTGGTGGGTGCAGTAAGAGTGGTGGATGCAATAGGAGTGGTGGGTGCAGTATAAGTGAAGGGTGTAGTCGCAGTGGTGGGTCAGTGAAAGTGGTGGGTGCAGGAAACGTGTTGGGTGCAGTGAGAAAGTTGAGTGCAGTGAGAGTGGTTGGTGCATTAGGAGTGGTGGGTGCAGTGAAAGTGATGGGTGCAGTAAGAGTGCTGGGTGCAGTGAGAGAGGTGGGTGTCATGGGTGTGTGCCACCTGCACAACAAGAGCAGGTGGGTCCTTGAGCAGCACTGAGCTATGAGTCCACACCGATCTGAGAAGAGAGACACATATGTAAAACACTGCACATCAACAGAGCTCAGACTGTTTGGATCAAGATATCAGTTCAAGAAAGCCCTATGTGTTTAAAAAAAAAAACACCTTTATCCTGCCTCTGTCAACAAGTTTCTGACTGAAGTCAGTGTATGTACAGTTAGGTCCATAAGTGTTTGTGACTGAGACAATAAACAGCTTTACTGTAGTGTTGGGACATGTGAGTCTTTACATGGCCTGTGATTTTATATTCAAAATACAGGTATTTAATAATATGTGCTTAAAGTGCCGGCTCTCAGTTGTAATCACCAAACACTGGGTTTCCCCCTTTGTGATGCTCTGCCAGGCCTTAACTGCAGCTTTGTTCAGTCGTTGCTTGCTTGTGGGTCTTACTGCCTAAAGTTTTGTCTTAAACAAGTCAAATGCACCGGGTTGACACCGGTTAGTGACTGACTTTGTCATGGCAGGATAATTCACTTAGTTGCCTTAAAAACCCCTGAGTTACTTTTGCAGTATGTTTTGGGTCACTGTCCATTTGTACTTTGAAGCGCCGCCCATTAACTTTGTGACTTTTGTCTCAATCTGAGCAGAAATTATTTCCCTATACACGTCAGAATTCATCCAGCTGCTTCTGTCACATCATCAATAAACACCAGTGTCATTGGAAGTTCTGCAGCTCATGCATCACAATGCTCCACCATGTTTTACAGAAGCTGTGTGTGCTTTAGGTAATGAGCCTTTCCAAGCCTTCTCCAGACTTTTCTCTGCCCACCATTCTGGTACAGGTTGGTCTGAGTCTCATCTGTCCAATGAATGCTGTTCTAGACCTGGTTTGGCTTATTCAGGTGTTTTTGACCCTAACCCGAACCCTAAGTCTAAAGTGGCCTTTCTATTGTTGAGGCTGATGAATGGTCTGCACCTTGCGGTGAACCCTCTGTATTCTCGTTATGGTGGACCTAGACACTGAACGACCTACTTCCTGAAGAATGTTCTACACTAAGGTGGATGTTGTGAAGTGTTTTTTCCACCATTTTTTGATCCAGCCTAAGAATGGTCTGGGTTACTTCCACTGAGACACTTTATGTTGTGATTTCACAGAAACAGCTTACTAATGCAAATGTAACGCCTGGAATCAAGTCCAGATCTTTTACCTGCTCAGTTTTCGATGGATTATTGAGAGAAATAGCCCATACAGCTCAAGAAATAACTTTTTAAGCCACTGTCCAAATACTTTTAAGCCCCTGAAAAAGAGGCAGCTACACATTAAAGAATTGTGTAATTCCTAAAATATGAAATGATTTGGATATGAATACTCAAATTACAGCTGAGGGTCTGCACTTTAAGCACATATGAATGATATACCTGAATTGATTCCCCTCTGACTTTTTTAGAGCACATCTTTTTTGGCAGCAGAAAATGCCCTCTTTTTTGCCTGAGCATTGTCCAACACCCAGCAGCAGCAATCTAAGACTATTATGTTCGGCATAAGCTGCTGAAATCTCCATGCCATCCTTGTGCATACTCTCAGTGTGAGAGTAGAAGGCAAAAACACAACACACAAAATCATATAGCTTTAACTAACTCTAGACCCTTCAAAAAATGTAAATGTTTGGACTAATAAAAATGTAATACAGATTGCTTATCTTAAGTAAGTGTCAAAAGGCATACCGGTCTGGCAGAAGGTCAGGGGACAAGTCTAGCTTCTTGGGCCCATTCTGGTTAAACTGGACTCCAATCAGCCACTTTGTGCTCAGTCCATCCATGAAAACAAATAGAGAAACAATATATATATTAATAAAACATACAAGTACATTTGACTTATCTCAATTCCTGAATAATCCATCTAGGTATTTACAATATTAGGAAAAACTCTTTGGTTAATTCATTTTGCAATGACAATTTAACTTAGATAGGTTAAAGCAGTTACTTATATATTATATTCTGTAAACCAGTGATTCTTAAACTTTTCACATCATGAACCATTTCAGAAAATATCAGAACTAACCTAGATCTAAACTAAGGGGACAAAACTAGAACAAAATCAGGTCTAAAGCAGGTCTAACCCAGGATTAAACCAGGTCTAAACTGGGGCAAAACAAAAATGAATGAAAGACTAAATCAGGATAAAAAAGGCTCTAAGTAAAACTAAATCAAGACCAAAGACTCGAGTAACACAAAAAGCCAGCGTACCACATGTGGTAACCATAGCACAGTTTGAGAACCACTGCTGTATACAACAATGTGATTCATAAGCTATCATACTGGCCAATTATTTTGACATGCAAAGCAGAAATGGAAGATACCATTATATTGGAGGAAGAATATTACTTTCACTACAATGAATATATATTATATATTATATATTATATATATATATATATATATATATATATATATATATATATATATATATATATATATATATATATATATATATATATATATATATTATATATATATATATATTAGTGCTCTTGCCCCACAGCCACATACAAACCAGCAGCAGTAGCAGCTATAGTGGTAGTAGTACTTTTTTACATTTATCTGAGTAATAGTGATGCTGATTATTTTTACTTATACTTTTGCTTTCTCCACCTCTATTAATGTATTGTTACTCAAAAGGTAGGCCTATTTAAACTGTATAAGGTTCTGATGTAGGCTAAGTGCTTACAAATTGCCTCTCCAAGCATGTCTTTAAAATGCAATTATTTAATTAGAAAATATTACTTTATGCCTTTCTCAGTCAACATCCAATTAAAAGACCTCAGATTAATTACTTACTTACTTAATACTTAATTACTTGCTATTAAATAAAAAAAAATCTAGTATAAGCTTTGTAGCCTAATGAGATATGCTTCTACACCAAGTACTGTCTGAGGAAGTATTGTTACTTTATGGAAAAACCACTGGAACCAGAGGTGGTCACAATCTGTACTCAAGTAAAAGTACTGCTACTTTGAAATAATAATACTCAAGAAGAAGTAAAAAAAAAAAAAAAAAAAAAAAAAATGATTACAGGAGTAGAGGAGAATTAACCTGGCTCAAACCAAGGACCTTCTCGTTGCAAGCCAAGAGTTGTATCCACCAAGCTTATTCATTTATGATCTTTACTTTACTAATATAGTTGAATGAACATTATTTGTACATCAGAAAGGTCCTCAGGTAAAAGCTGCACACAGAAATTACATTTTCTTAAAGCAAATGTAACTACTAAATGACTTAAGTAAAAGTATCTAGTTACTTTCCTCCACTAACTTCAAAAACGCATCTATTAACTTGCCAAAAGTTGCAGAACATCACACTGTAATGACTACAAGTTGTGTTTTTAACAAACATAACTTAACGGTTTAGCTAGAGTGCAATAAACCATCTAAGTTATGTCTTAAAATGACACTGTCTGGATTGTGCGTCTGGTTGGCCCTGGTCATAAATCTTGCAAAATCCTACCCAGAACATGCGTAAAACTGTAACTTACTCAGGCATTGTTGCAAATAAAGCCGGATAGTCGAGGAGATTTGTATTTTTCTCAGTAAAAGTGCGCGAGGAGGATATTTCCAGCTTACTCTCAGGAGAGACAAGTGAAGAGTGAGCTTCTAAAAGTGCGCTCCAGAACAGAACAAGTATGACGGGCTCAGGCGTCACGTGCGTCGTTATGGTTACAAACAACTCATTATAATTATTCACATTTGAATTCATATTTTGCTAACGTTACTTTGAGAGCTGCACCACGGACCATATCATTCCCCATCTAATGTTATCTCCTGATCTCCTGTCACATGCCTAGGCCAATATGGAAAGGGCAAAAAAACAGCTTAAAAGCTAAAGGCTTTTTCACATCTAACCAAATGTCCAGCAGAGCTACGACTGGGCCTCCACAGAGGTGAAAATAAACAAACAAACGGCAGAGTCAACCTAGCTTGCCTCGACAATACCCTAGATTGGCCAGCAGGGCGCAGAAAAGTACACAATTACTGGAAGCAGGTAATAGTCCGGTTGACTACTTACCCCGCACAGCAAACTGGATTGCCGTGAAATTTTCACAAATTCACAAAACCCATTTTGTTAGGCTCGCGCTGATCCGTTTACTATGGCAGTATTGCCGTGAGTGGGCGGGATTTAGGTTTGCCAACAACAGCAAGCTCCTTATGTGATACTTGTAAGCAACATGGCGACGCGGATAAACTAAGTTATGCTGCTCTACATTTACAAAAGCAGGAAAATCTTCTAACAGCGTCTTTATTGTGTTGTTTTACTGTCGTAACAGTTGTTGTTTAGCTACGATGCTGGGGCTTTATCCAATTTCCTCCAAGTTTTCTACTGACTGTTCACAAACGTTTTCAACGGGAGCCATTCCAGATTAATCTGGCTTTTGCCAGGTCAGTTGACCTCAAAGTAAATGGCAAAATGAGATGCTTGGAAAATCACTTTAATTTTGTTATAGTTTTAATCAAAATGTTTTTTTTTTTTTTTTTTAGATTTAACTGGTCAAGCACTGTCTTGCTTGCCCATGCAAAGATAAAGCCAAACCCAACCCAGCTGTATCCTCGCATTACACAATTACATGCTATAATGAGCAATTGTTGATAGACAATGCTGCATGCCAGCTTTGTCTATCAGAAGAAGTGCCATCCTCTGACCATCCTCCTCTAATCACCACTCACTGAAATTTAGTTACAAAATGTGGCTTTAAATAAATACATCTTTGCATCAGTATTTTATGTCTTATATCTTAAAATAATGAATATGAAAACATCTTTTGGGAGCTGTTACTTTGGACTTTGCAGAGGATGCTTGACGCCCCCTGCTGGCAATAGTGGGAAATGGACAGAGTAAAAAATTGCTATTTAACATGGCTATTAGCAACATGACTCTAACAGTCATATGCGCAGGAGCTTTGTTTCTGTGTAGAGCGGGCAGACAGAGCGTTTCCTGATCATCAGAAGAAACTGGCTCAGCATAGGATTACTCAAACAAGCGTGAATGAAATGAGACACTACTCCAGGTATGTTTTTGAGGTGGAAACAACATAACATGTAACATGGTTAAAAGCTCAAAAAAGTCGACCTTTAAACTACTGAAATATTTTTTTCCACTATATTCTATTTATTAACATATGCTTGTGTGGCGTTGACAGAAATGACTAATTATTCAACTTGTCATTATTATTTTTTTTAGAATTAATATGTATTTTTTATTATTATTATTTTATTTCAAGGTTGAGAGCAAAAATAGGCAGACATAATATCCGATCTACAAAATTAGGGAAGTAATTAATAACAATGGTCTTAGTATGCATATAGAGGTATAGCAAGCACCTTCTGAGACCAAACTTTTAAGTCATAAGAAGGTGGGACACTGCGTTAATTCCTCATCCTCTTTTATTAAAACCTCCTAAACTGTTTTTAAGCTTTATGATCTCTGCAATCGCTGCATGTAGATTCCATGAACCAAAAATTGTCAGAAAGCTTAAAATCTTCACTATCAGCACGAGTTCACAAGAACAGGTTAGGGTTAAAATAGAAATAGGGCTTATGATAAAAGAAAAACAAACTCCTAGTAACACACGCCTCAGGATTATACCAAGACTGAACAAGGACACAATCCAAGACAATAATGAAAATATAGAGGGGAAAAAAACAACAAAAAAAACAACAAAACAAAACAGGTGCGGACCTCATAGCTGCGTAAGGCCATGCTGGTGGTGACAGATATTTCCCTTTTACAACAAAAACACAGACTACAGAAGTCAAATAGAGTTTATTTAATTATAATATCTGCATAAATATATATTATTTGTGTATACAGCACATACATCTATAGAAACTTAAGGAAATTAAACTGAGACACTTAATTTTATTTACACAATTTGATCTCATTTAATCTATTGTATAAATACTACAGAAAAGCTGCAAGGTTTCAAGGAAAATTTTAAATACTAGTATAAAATAGTTAACATATTTACAAGGTTGAATTGAAAAGTTTAATTGCACATGTCATAAAATGCTGCAAAAATCTGAATAATATTTTATTATGCCAGATACAGTATCTAGCCATAATACCTGGAATATATTGGGAAGCAAGCAAACATTTTGTCCTCAAAGTTGATGAGAAATGGGCAGAAATAAGGATTTCAGCAAGTTTGAGAAGACCACCATTATGACCACAAATATTAGGCAGGTGCTCATAATCAGTTTAAGTAAAGTATATTTATCACTTGTGCCTCAATATTCACACTATCCCCATATTCTGCAGTCAGTATGGAGAACTCTTGAGTTGACAGAGCCACACAGAGGAACCCACTCCAAAACCAGCAAAAAGTGGCTCTGAGAACTCAGCTTTGAACTTGTGTATGAGCTCCATATTTTCTGACACGGAGTAAAAGGACACTGTGTTAATGGCGTAGTCCAGGTACACACCAATCCGACTCGCTCTTGGTGCATTGGGGAGATCTCGGTCCACTTTATTGTGCCACGCAGAGTAGCCAGTGTCTGAGCAGAGCAGGCTCCAGGACCTGTCGTTATATCCCAGCAGACTGTGGGAGTTCTTGCCCTTGCGGCTGATGCTCCGGTAGGCCACGCCCACTGAGAACTCCCCGCTCCACTCGGCCTCCCAGTAGAACCTGAACCCACTCAGGGGCTCCTTACACAGCACCTGGGAGAAACCATCAAACCGCTCGGGGTGGTCCGGGTAGAACTGGACCGTCTTCTTTCTGGTGACCCTCTGGTTCCCCTCAGACAGGACCAGCTCTTTGTACACAGTGTTTGGGTCAAAAGACAGCCGGCAGGAATCTGAGTCAACACAGTCATTAAAGACAGATAAGTGTATCAACGGATAATACAGATAAAATTATTCAACTCACATCTGAGGAAATCATTTCTTGTTTTGGGCTCCTGAAAGTCCACTCTTGAGGGAGCTGAAAGGATTCAAATATAGGCATCAGCTTTATAAGGTTCTTTACTTTTTTTTAATATTTAGTCTAGTCTTTTTTAAGTATAGTTGATAAAGAAAGATGATAGACAGTATATCATGGAGAAGATGGCCATTGGGCAAACTGGCCTGGGCTTAAACTCAAACCCAGGACATTCTGCCATGTGGTACTCTACCACCTGAGCCACCAAGGCACATCAATATACAGGTGCATGGCTTATAGTTAACAAAAAACCCAAATTCAGTATATCATAAACTTAATATTAAATAATAAAATGAATTCAGAAAATAAAATAATAAAGACAATCTAGCCTTCTGAAAAGTATGTACAGCATGTTTAAGTAAAAGGTGCTCCTTTTGCTTGAACAGCATTAATTCAATTTGTAATTTAATGAGATGCAAAACAACTACTGTATAATCACAGTGGGGCTCAATTATTCATATTTTATAGCACAGTGCTAAGAATCATTGACGTACTTTTGACTGTTTTGTCTCCATTTCGTGGCAGAAGAATGTACACAGGAGTTTCACCAACTGTTGATTTAGATAAATAGAAAACAAAGAAAAAAATAATGCACACAAACAGTTAAATAGACAAACAACAAAGACACATCACTACACAATATGTTGAACAGCATACAACATTATTAATGTCCCAATAATATTAAAGAAACAAAGGAGCAAACCGGTTTTGGAGATTTTGCTCAGTTCCTTCTTGCAGATGTCATCCAGCCGTTCCTTCATCTCCATGGCAGTTTTGCTCATCTCTCCAAAAGAGAACTGAGGGTTGATGAGGACTTTTGGCACCATGGGCTCAGGAGGAACACAGAGAGTTGGGAAGTTCTGTGTGGATATAATGTTTGGATGTAATGTTATAATAATATTAAGATTGTATGCATGTAAGAATAATATTACTTAGCATATTCCTAACCTGTAAAAAGTGAATGTTGTCCTCTGTCTCCAGTATTTGCCGTAGCTCAGCATCTCTGCGTTGGAGCTCCATGATCTCCTGCTCCAGACGCTCCATGTAGCTGTCTGCCTGTAACATGGCCGCCTGCATGTTGGCCATGATCATCTGGTTAATCTCAGCCTTCCAGCGCTCCACTGCCTGAAGCATTTCATGGAAGGTTTTATCGCTCTCTGTCTGTGCTCGCTGGGCAGAGCTCTGAAACACAGTGTACAGCTTTAACCGGACGTAGTATGACTTCAGACCAGCAGATGGTGCCAAAGATAGATATTTTAAAATGGGCAGACAAGTATTTGCATTGCTAACATTTGACTTCTTCATTTATGCTGAAATACAGAGTTTGAAATCTTACTTTGAGAACATCAACATTGTGTTTGAGTTCCTGTAGCTCCTTTGTCCTCTCCTGGATAATGTGATTGACCTCAGTCTGGGTCACGACCAATGTTTTCTAAAGAACAAATGTTATTCTTACTGTCAATACACATACAAGGTGAAAGAAGGTCAGTTTCAGTACTACGTTCAATGACACTGAGGTATTTTACCATTTCATGAAAAGGGTTTAACAAGAAAAGCATCTGGACAAAGTTTGTTCTTTACAAGACATTTCATTCCTCCTCAACCAAATAACTGGTCTGTGACTGAGCTTAGATCTCTCACAGAGGGAGTGGTTAAACTGTTTGAGACATAGGGCAATTAGCAGCTAAATGGCCTGGGTTGGAGTCATGATCCATTAGCATAACTGACAATACCATGCACTTTCTAAAATGTCTTCTTTCCTAGGCATCTTACTGAAGTGTTTTCAGTTATTTTTTGTTAGAACAACTTTTTTCCTGCTTTTGTTGTCCCAACTTTTTGAAGATGTATTGCTACTACCAAGTGAAAAATTTGCTATTTATTTTTATTAAAATGGTAAAATATCTCAGTTTAAACACCTGATGTATTGTTTATGCTGTATTGTGAATAAAATATAGTTTAATGAGATCTGAAAATCATTCTGTTTTTATCTACAATGAACATGTTACCTCAACTTTTTTTTTGAATTTAGTTTGTATACTGTTACCTGTTTCTCAATGCGCTCCTCTTCTGCTGAGGTGATGTTGTGGCTGCGGTGCTCCCTGACTGTACACAGCACACAGATACACATCTGGTCCGAGCGACAGAACAGCTCCAGGCCTTTCTCATGGTGAGGGCAGATCTTCCTGTCCAGGTGTCCAGTCTCGTCCACCAGCTTGTGTCTCTTAAATGTTGATGACTCATAGTGCGGTTTGACGTGAGTCTCACAGTAGTAGGCCAGGCACATGAGGCAGGACTTGACGGCTTTTTGGCGTCGACCCACACAGAAGTCGCAAAAGGACTCCCGGTGCAGGTCAGGGAAAGGTGTGAGCTCTGGAAGCTGCCTGCGGGACTCATGGTAGACATCGGGGATGTTCCTTCTCAGGACTGGTCGTGGTGTGAAGGTGGACCGACACTGGGGGCAGTGGTATACCCCCATGTGGTCAAACTGATCCCAGTACACCTTAATGCACTCTAGGCAGTAGGTGTCTCCACAGGGAATGGTGACTGGGTCTCTCAGAGTGTCCGCACACAGTGGACAGTAGGCCTCCGGAGGCAATGGAAATCCAGACTCTGCCATGTCAAAATCATTCATGTAAATTATATTAGTAAGGTAACAGACTCTATTAGACTGCTGTCAGCCAATCTGTTCAAAAGAGGCAGTCTTCTTCTTGACCAACATTTATAGAGAAGGGTTTGTTGTTACTATAAACAGTAATTTGATGTTTTGTAGTGTGTGAATGTACTTATAGGTCAGAAACCAGAAGGAGTCTGCTAACAAAGCAGGTTATGACCAGTAAACAACTTAAAAGGTCACTTTGTCAGCAGAAATGAAACAGTGGTAATACTATTTAAATACCTATGGAGCACCTATAAGCACCTTCATTTCATCTATGTTTTTTATAGTTAGGCTGCAACGAATGTTTTAAGTTAAGCAAAGAACTAAGACAAACCATTAATATTACATAAGATCTAGCTACACTTAATGTCATTTGATCTTTCCACTCGACTAAGCAGTGAGTTCCATGATGGTGTGTGATGCCAAAACAACCAGTCTCTGCGTATCGGGTAAACAAAATCAAGTGTCTCTGTGACTGTGATGCTGGTACTGGAAATAGAAAATAATAAAGGTAGAATACAATATTATAAATCATTTACTATTTTTTTCAGGAATAATCTGTCATTCAAATCAATAACCCTCAGGCCCTCTGGGCACCCTTTTAGGGCTTTTCAAATTTATTTTTTGCCTTCATTTTAGCATTTCATATACTAAGATGATAATACTTGACAAGGATGCTCATTAATAACTGAAATTTTGAATTTCAGCATCACAACTGAAAACAAAATTTTCTACTCTATACAAAAAACTCACACTATTTCTGTTATAGCCCTTTTTGTTCCATTGTCTTACATTAAAATCACTTATCTACTGTTATTTCAATAGAGAAATGTTAAATTATGTTAATTCCTCTACAACCCTGTCAGTCAGAGGCTAAAAATACACACACACACACGCACACACGCACGCACGCACGCACACACACACACGCACACACGCATGCAGGCACGCACGCACGTACACACACACACACACACACAAAATCACCACCAGATCCACCATTTTCTCAATGCATTGTTCCCATATTATAACAGTGACTGTAGGCCAGCCCTTGTAGGGCTCCAGGAGGAAGAGTGTGATTTTATGCCCCCTTTTATGTAATAGCACAAAAAGTAAAAATGTATCAAAAGCAGGGCTAAACAGGGCTAATCAGGGACCTATTCGGGAGTGGTAATTCCTGTACAAACAAAAAACACTTTGCATCTTTAAATGTTAATTAATTCATGTTTTGTTTATAAGCATGTGTGATTATGTACACAAACTCGCATTTAGAGGGTTAAAGTTATGAAAACGTGTGCTCTCTATGAGGAAGACAGGGGTTAATGATCAGAAAACACACCAAAAAAGTTTTTTTCTTTATGGTTTAAATTTTTAAATGTGACCCAGAGGCCTAAAAGGGCTTTAAGAGTAAGAAGATATTTTAGGAGGGCCTGATAATCCAGCCACAAGGGGTTACAAGCCAATGTACTCTTTGTGCCAGTCCCAAGCCAGGAAAAATGGAGAGGGTTTCACCAGGAAGGGTATCTGGCTAAAAACATTATGCCAAATCAAGATGCAATCAATAGGAGGCTGATGATCTGTAATTCAAATAAAAAAATAGTCAAACATTCACTTATTATAACTTTTTTTCTTATAATGGGTAAAATAATCATTGATTTATCTTTGCTTGTTATTGATTTTCTGTTATGAATGACACTGATAGTGGATGTGAATATGGAGATGGGAGTCTGGCTGGCCATGATGTCATAGTGGTGCTGCTTGGTGCTCTCTCCCTCTTCCTGCCTCTATTGTCTCTGTGTTTATGAGTCCTCGCGAGATTCACCGGGAATGGGAGGAGGGAGGAGACAGCCTGGAGTCAGACGAGGAAAAAGAGGACGAAAGACGAAAGGCTGCTCTCAGCAAATCAGGATCATCCCAAATATAGCATCCGTCCATTTACAGGTAGGCTACTTTCGTGAGTTTATTTTTAGCTTTTGTCCTTTTACTTTACTTTTTATGATATGCTATGATAATTATGAACATACAGTAGCGTTTGCTGCAATAATATTATTATATCAACATTACATATTATTTGTTTCAGTTTGTTAATATGTATGTTAATAAGAATTTTATTGGGCAAAAACACTGGAAGACATACAGATAGGATGTCCCTATGCTTAACTAGAACTGCAGAATTCATTTAGAAATAGAGCTGAATCTGATTTAATTAAATTGGCATGAGAACAGCTCGGGTTGCAGGAGGAGAGCGTGATGGATGATTAGTGTTGTGTATTTGCCCATCAGTAATAGAAAATGTCCATTCCGGATATTTGTCTTGAGGAAATTTGGCAGGCTGCAGTTCAATTAGCTAATGGACTCTTCATACTTTTTTGAGAGTTCTTTCTTTTGGCCCAGTGCACAAAAAGACAAAATAGCATCTTCTCATGTTTGTCTTGTTCTAAAAATACTGATGCAGCAGGACCTTTTCTGATGTCCCGGTGCCAGCGATAGGTGCGTGTGGGCACTGATCCTGAAACAAAGGAGTTATTTCCTTGATTAGAGAACATCAGGTCAATATGAAGTTACCTGTGGTGCACCACAAGGATCAACTCTAACTTTTTAATCACAAGCTCGTCAAATAGTATCAGGAGACATTTTTGTACATAGTTTTGTTAATGACATACAACAAAGCCTTGAAATTCTATACCAGATTATTATACTTAATTTTATGCTTACTTTTAGACAGCATTTTTTCATTGTTCAAATACACCATATTTTTTCCCTTGGAGTAATTTTTTCTGGTCCAATATTCATTTATTGGTCAAATTGACAATAGAGTAAACCTATAAGGCAAATAAGTCAACTTATTTGTGAAATACAGTTGCAGTACTGACTTTTCTTATGATTAGATGATTAAAATGTTTTTTGTTGATGTAGTCTTACATATGTGGTATGGTATGTGGTATGTGGTATGGTACTGTCACATTTATATGGTATTGTGTATTGTATTGCCAGGCTCTTTGCGATACACAGCCCTATAACAAAATTACTGAAAGGCATTTCAAATGAACATTTTGGTGGTGCAGCTTTAAGCCACTAACTTAAAAATGGTAGAACATCCTTTCAAATAATCTGAGATTGTGTGTTTTTCAGCATGGCTGACTCCTCAGCGTCTGTGGCAGAGGTTGAAACTGCCTTCAAGAAGTTTGCCATGCACGGTGACACCAAAGCCACAGGAAAGGAGATGAACAACAAGAACTTTGCAAAACTCTGCAAGGACTGTCGCATCACTGATGGAAAACACGTCACAACCACAGATGTTGATATAGTTTTCAGCAAAGTCAAGTAAGAAGAAAATTGTCCTTTGTTGTATATTACAAACCAAATTTTTAGAAAGAGAGTCTCTGTTAGTAGTATCAAATGTGTTGGATGCACACAATTGTCAAGCCCTTATATATGGCACTGCATTAAAAAGTCATTGTCTGAACAGAGTTTGCACAAATCCAAATTATAGCTGTATCATGCAAATAAGATCCATGTGAACAACTGAACATCCTGAAACACTGCTGTCTTCTGTCATAAAATATAGGTTTATTACAATTGCAAACCATTACATTATACATATACATATACATACATATATATATATATATATATATATATATATATATATATATATATATATATATATATATATATATTACACAGTGTCCCACCTTTTTCATTTGCATTTCTGCAAATAAAATCTATTTCAGGGCAAAGACAGCTCGAGTGATCACATTTGAACAGTTCAATCAAGCTCTGACAGAGATGGCCCCAAAACGCTTTAAAGGGAAGAGCCAGGAGGAGGCGCTGCAGCAGATGTATGGCCTTATTGCTGGGAAAGAACCTGCGAATGTTGGAGTCACTGTGAGTCAATGAAAATTTTGTCGCAAACTGTTTTTAAAAGTGTCTTATATATTTTTTTTTGTTTTGTTTATGGTGTATGTTTCAGAAAGTTGCAAAGGCCAGTGCAGTGGACAGACTGACGGACACGAGCAAGTACACAGGATCACACAAGGAGCGCTTTGACGAATCAGGCAAAGGGAAGGGAAAGGCTGGCAGAGAGGACATCCCAGACACCAGTGGATATGTGGCAGCTTATAAGGGCACTGGAACTTATGATGACAAAGTCAAAGAGGCGTGATTCAGCTTAGTGCAACTATTAGAAATATTACGAATAAATTAACCTGGCTGATATATTTTTAAATTGACTTGGTGATGAGGTAACATTTGTAAGACAATACTGCTGGTATACAGGGATAAAACATACTTCTATAAGAAAAAATAAAATATAGTATATAGTATTATTAGTTTCAGCATTTAAACCTGGTGCTCAGAATATTCCAGCAGTGACCAAAAATACTAGTCTAGACTTGTAGTTGCTCTTGTTGTCTGCTAAAGCTTTGCATTGTGCCTTAATAAACCTAAATTGTCATCAGAGGCATCATCTGGTCAGGCCCTGTTTGCTGTTGGTAACAAGGTCACCTTTTTCAAGGTTTTGGTCATAACAAAATAATTAATGACCAAAGTATTATAGAAAAACAAAAGAACAATACTGGGAATTATGCTTGTTTTTTGCACTGTGCTTAATGTATTGCTGTGTTGATAAAAAATGACATTATATATTATGTATCTTAAGATAAGTGAATATAAACAATAAAATAATGTACCTGAACAGTTTTGTATTTTTTAGTAGAACAGCCCCAAACCAGCCCTGAGGTTTTAAGGCAAACTGATGGGAAGAATCATTATCAACAATGTTTGTCATAATATAGTAATAACAAAATACAATACAAAACATTCTCATTAGCTTTATGTCTACCTCCCAACAGTTTACTTATTACCTATAAAACTCTTCACCATCCCTTAGTTACTGAGTTAAAATTTCTGACACCAATATGCCACCTATAGCTTTAGATTATATTCTGGATATGTGTATTAGGTTAATTTATTCTTCTGGTACATGGCACTTTAAAACTAAAAACGTGGATTTCTGACACACCTTAAACCTTGCAATGTGTCTGCAGAAAAAAATAATTTCACCACATAAAGGGCCTTTATATTGCACGTGTTTGAACAATACAGTAGCAGTGAAATGTTGTTTAACCTACTTGCAATGTGATACATGTTCAGTGTAACGACCTGAGGTATTGTGAGAGAACTGTGCTTAAAGTTCTTTGTTCTGCTGTTTCAGAACTGCAATTGGTCAATAGACACAGTACAAATAAGTCACTTTAAAATAATAAAAAATAAAATCAGAGGAGTGCACTGTGGCAGAGTGGTTAGTGATTTTAGTTATCTACAACAAAGTCATGGGTTCAATCTTCGGGCTGGGCAACTACAACCTCTGTCCAAAGACATGTATGTGTTTGATGAACTGGTGACTCCAAATAAGCTCTGTAGCAGTAAATAAATGTGAGAGTGAATGCTTGTCTGTCAGTGTGTGTCTCTAAGTGTAAGCCCTATAACCATTGTTCTGCCTAAGGCTCATAGTTGCTAACAGGTATATATAAAAGATAAATGAGCGATTGAAAGGAGTTGAATAAATAGTAAATAGTGATTGAGGAAGCCTGATCATATTGTTGCAGGCCAGGGCGGGGTGCCAACAAAGCACTGACCACAGCCACAGGAAATGTATGTTTCTATATTTTTCCATATGTGCGTTGCATGAGGTTAATTTCCCTGACCTCTCCCAATGCTTCACACATCTACAGACATTTAAGACAGTAACCTGAACCAGGTCGGTTATCAAGAGACACAAATACAATGTGTATCTTTTGAACAAAGTGAGCGATGCTATCACTCCACCTGACACCTCTGACCTAATTAGCCCTATACTCACACAATGGCACCATATGATCAGATAGGTTCAGGTACACGTCCACTGGGGACCGCACTTGGGATGGACCCTCACCCAAACAGGTCACATCTATGCATTCACACAGCACTTGGGCACAGAACAGACTGCCATCTGGTAAAACGCTGAAACCTTAAATTTGAGGCAATATTACTATAAACCTCTCCTGGACTGAAAAGGAGCTCCTACAGCTAAATCAGAGGTGAGCATTCATTTCTCCCAATGTGAGCTTAGTCGAGCAATATTTACATTTATTACTTTATAATATACTCTATTTATTACATGTTAATTAAACCCTGAAATAAACAACATGCAAAAATATTGTTGATACAGGAAAGCACAACATTGAAACATATTTAAGTATAGTAAGTTAGCCTATGTATTCCTCAAAGTGGAAAGTTCTTGCTATGAACTAAGACAGTGGTGGGGAAAAAAAAAGTTACTATATTGTCAAAATAATAGTACTTTAAGTACAAGTAAAAATACTCAACAAAAACTTTACAGTAGTACTAAAATGTTTTCTCTTTCATTTAATATAATATAAATGTAAATAGTATAAATAAAGTCTATTTTAGAATATGTACGTAAGAGTAAATTACTTAAAAGTAGAAAAAGTATCTGTTACTTTCCACTACTGACACAAAGTAAATGCTGGTGCTAATATGTATGTAACCTATCTTTCAGGTTTTCTGTCAGTGATTCTTTTGAAGCACTATGAAGGTCTTGGTGTGTGCTGTGTTTGTGGTGGGACTTTTATTGGACTGGGCAAAATCCCTAGGAACACTGGATGTCACTATAGAGGCTCTTAAAGAAGCTGCAGGTAAATCAGTTTGTCTTATCAGTTTGTGGATAAAATAGTTACAGGATTAATTTTTTTATTTTACAATTTAGCATTTTATTTTATTTTATTTTTTTATTTGAACTCACTGTACAGAGAAATGGGAGGGAGACGTGCCCTGCCTGAAGTCTGACTGTGACTGTGCCTTCAGAGCACTGGGCTGCTGCTGTGGTAACTATGAACTACAGAGTTTGGACGATCAGGTTATCCAGACCTTCAAGGCTGTGTCCTCAAAGATCAACCAGCTCTGGGATGAGATTTATGACGTCATAGGTAAACTCTTATTTGGAAAAAAGCTGCAAATAATTGAGATTTTGAGATTGTGTTTCCACTATGCTCTTCATTCCTTTGGTTTGCCTCGGTCACAGAACCAGTAAATGTTGCCTTCACTGCCTTCCTGGGGGGCAAGATAAAATGCATTGGACCTTTTTTCAGAAATACTACTATTCCCTATGACGTTATCTCTCTGAATGAAGGAAGTGGATACAACTCTGTACTGGGTAAGACATAATCAATATACTATGTCCTATGTATTAATACGCCAACATGACTGTTGTTTTCTTCCTTAGGTCTCTTCACTGCTCCAGTCTCGGGTGTGTACTCCTTCTCCCTCTCTGTGTACTCCAGACTGGAGAGGGCCGGAGACAGGATGTACCACAAAGTGCAACTGATGAGAAACGCCAGGCTGGAGTTGTCCATATGGGAGGACAACTCAGAGGACATGGAGGACAGTGGCTCCCACACTGTGCTCCTCTCTCTGCAGCAGGGCGACCAGGTCTATGTGGAGCTGGTCCAGGACAGGCAGCTCTGCGGGAACATCCAGGGACTCAACAGCTTCTCAGGATACTTGGTCTACCCCCTTTCTGCTTGACGTACATGCAATGTGCTCAGATTTATTGTCTTTGCAAATCCTCAGCCTCCTAGTATGCAGTTATTCACATATTGACATAGGTTTTGCGCTAGATGCTGTTCCTGACACAACCCTCTCCATTTATCCAAATTTGGGACTGGCACAAATACTGGGTTCTGACTCCTTGTGACTGGATTATCTAAAATCTGTAAACATAGAACACTGTAATGCTTTGGCTGATCGGTTGCTTAATTCAATGTGTAGCTGACTGTTATAGAAAAAATAAGGAAATACTTAAATATAGGATGAATAAATACAAAAATGTGAAAATGGTAATAATAAAAGGTATTAAACTGAGATACTCTGATATGTGTGAGCGTGTTGATGATATTACAACTTAGAGATAAATAAAACAGTAGAGTGACCCGAGGCAACTGCTTCAGTGGCAAATCAGGCCATCGCAGGATAAAGCCAATGTAAAAACAGTGACATCATTTCAAAAAATAAATGTTGTAAATTGATAAACAGTGATAGTTTTGAACTCGTAATGAGTCTGGCAGTCTCTATCAGTATATTTTTCACTGAAATACAAAAATAAATATTATCATTATTAAAGTTGCAGTGGTCTCTCCTTCCAAACACAGTGAATTAAAATATGCCATTATAACAAGCTGAAAACCAAGAATTGTCCAAAATGTGTCTGCGGTGAAGTACACTAAGTAAAACTAGACATAAGATCAAGCAAAAATATTTAAAAAGTTATCAAATTAACATAATAAATTAAAAGAATATTGTGAAAGCAAGTGCAGCTCCCTGTTTGTTCACATGGCGCTTGGTAGAGTGGCTACAGTAATAATATGGCAGCTGTTAGGGAGTAAGTTACAGCAATTCACCATGACCACTCTAAAATGACCACTCTAGTGTTTTATTTATCTCTATGATTACAATCATTCTCAGAGCACTTCCTGTTCATTTCCTGCTCTGAAATGTTTTATATCTGGCGCCATCTTGTGGTAGAAGAGAGAATCAGTTGAAAATGACATTCATCTGCTGTGAAAATGTTTCGTCTGATAATACACAAGATAAGAAATACTTCGAACCTGTTCTTGAGTGCTAGTGTCAAAAATACTTTTACTTAGAGATTTTAAAATTGTACTTAACAAAATTTACTTAGAAGTAAAAGTATATTTTAGAAAACATACTCTGAATGTACTATCTATAAGTAAAGTTAATAAGTTAATGACATGATTAACGTATCTGTAGTTACTTTCCACCACTGAAAATAATAACCACTTATGATTGATTTGTTTTGTTTTTTTATTGAGCAAAATGTTTGACTTTTTGATCATATTTTGATATTTGATATATTTGAGTGTTTAGTGGTACAGTAATGTCACTTAATAACCCATAATAAGTCAACTGCAATTTTTGTATTATTACTAAGAAAAAAATAGCTTTTCAAATTTCTGAATCAAAATCAGGATTTCTGATTGCATTAAGGAACCAGGCAGAACTTAACTGTATATGATGTATTTTAATTTTGAAATAAACATTTTACATGTAAAGACAGTATAACACATACAGTATGCATAATATAGCACATCATTTTGCAAAAAAATAGCGCATAATATAGCTCAGCTGCTTGACTAATTTATTGCATTTCCAAAGTAATTTTGCAATGTCAACCAAAATCAAAAGCCTCAAGCTAAATGTCAAGTTAAATGAACTGTTTAATTCTTTTTGGTAAATGCGACCTTACAGTTGAGATTGCTGAGAACTCCAGCGCTTTTCAACACATATATTTTGTTACAATCTTTAAGATTTTTGTAGAATTTCTTGGCAATCTTGGTGATTGTGAACATCTCATATGGAGGAACAAGCACTTCTTGTTCCCTGCTCCCAAGATTGGGATATTCTTTGAGGTAAGCGCCTAAGCAGGTCTTAATATAAAAGCAAGTCTCCTGACCAAAGTCAAACAAATCTGTTTTAAAAGAAGTGGATGCAAAGGAACCAAAGCGCATTTTTTGGTTGATTTTTCCAGAAAAACTAGCGCTGGTTCTCCTGTATGTGATGTGGCAGGTTTGGTTGTTTGTGCTAAGGATCTGTATAGCAGAGGTGAGCCAAAAGTGCACAGCGTGGTAAGGAAAGGTTGTATTATACTGGGCAGCACTGGTTTGGACAACACCATTAAACCTTTTGTAGAAGTTGTTCTTTCCCCCTGCTGTATACAGACATATGGCCTGCAGGTGATCACTGGTTAAAGCCTCATCTTCTTTTGCTCGTTTTGCCACAGCCCTCTTCGTACATTTGTCTGCACTTTTCCAGGCAGAGGCAAAAAATTTGTCTTCAGTCTCTTTGGTGAAGTATTCACTCTGGACTCTTGCAGACATGCGCTTGGTGCAACTGAAGTACATGTCGTCCACTGAGTTGTCCATGATGCTCAGGGGGATTTCAGTCTTGTTAGACTTATAAATAATCTAAAGGGGAAATTGAAGAAAATATGTCAGAAATAGTAATAAATTTCATGTATTCAAGGATTAAGCCACTTACCATTGTAGATGTAACGGACAACAGTCCAAAAAGCACTCCAACCAACACTGCCTTCATTTCTGCAAACAAACTGATAATCAGAAAAGTTCAGTAATTATGAAAATGACAAATTTAATAATAATAATAATAATGGTAATAATAGCGGTGATAACATCAAACAATGGCCAATGACCATTAAATTATACAGGTGCACATGTATAAATTATAATATCCTGAAAAAATATAACATTTATTTCAGTAGTAATATATAGATTGAGTACTTACAGAGTGAAATTTTACAAGCATTTATTTATGTTAATTGTGATAATTATACTTTTCATATGATAAGTCCTTAAAATATTTTGCTCTATTAGAGCTGAATCTATTTATACATGCAATTTATGTTTTGTTCACCTGTAGTTACAGACAATGTTAGAGTAGACTGAAGTAGTAAAGTGGTATCATTTAATGTAAAATATAAAAATATAAAACATACCCAGAGTTTTGCTCAGTGTGTCTCTGTCTCGCAGCTCACCACAGAAACTGAAGTGTCGCTGTATCTCACCTAACTTAATAACCTTTTCCTGTAAGTGGCTCCGCCTGTAGTTCATTTTCACTAACAATAGCTATACAATTTAGTAAATTTACTATATATATACTTTTACACTGTCCTCAATTGCCCCACTAAGGTCCATCATCAAACAGACCATGTGTCACTCATGCCATAGTATTTTTCATGATATTTTAAATGACTTACAATTAAATAAATAAATAAATAATGACAAAATATTTTTTGTTAGAAATAATGAATAACACAACAACAACAACAAAAAGTGTATATAAAAGTGTCATGGTGCAGTTAAAATGTAGAGCTTATGAGTTGTCAAACTTTAGCACAACGTCCCCATTAACAAAAGCTATATTCATCTGCCCATAAAACTTTCCTGTAGAGCTGCTTTTTAAAAAAGTATAGAATTATTGAGTTACTCAACAACAGCAAATATGCCCTTTTCATTTATAAATAACTCTTTTATATAACTCAATACATTTTTTAATGCAACATTTATATTTATCTGAAATGTAAATGTGTGTCTCAGAAGATTAAAATAAAAGTGTATGCCTGTTCAGATATTCTGTGGTGTGTGGAAGGTAAGAAATGCAACTGAAAAATGTGGTTGAGTGGTCTTTGTCATTTGTCAGGTCTTATTTCCTGTGAGAATTCATGCAAAACCTGACCATGCAGTTGTTACTGGCAGTTAAATGTTAGGTGTTGGAGTTTCTTCTGCTTAGCACAGTCAATGATGTAATAATAGTGCTATCTGGAGTAAAGGTAATGTGTAACTATTACAGCAATACTGTGCTTCTATAAATAATAAGTATGAGTATTTGTCAGCAAGAAGAAAGATTATTGTGATTAGTTTTAAATAAACTATAAAGTGCTCAGGTATGGTATTTTGATTAAACAGAATTTTGTGTAATAAAATACAAATTAAATTTTTCTTATAAAACCCAGTATTAGTAGTATTAGTATTATTTTTCCTAGTTACTCAATCAAATTGATTGGGGAACTGAAAATTATTGTCATCATTTATAAAAAGTAAAAATAATAATGGACTTATTTGGAACCTTTTGGGACTCCACAAAGTATATTTACTTGCACTGTCAGAACTGCAACCATTAATACCAACAAACTGACATGTATATTACAACTAGACACATTTGCAATGGCTGAAGCCACAGTGTGTGGTTAGAGGTACTGCTGGGACTTTACCCTTACTCTCCTTTAGTTGAAAGTGCTGTGCTGTATTCGCTGCACTTCAGAATACACAAAGAAGCTTGGTCTGTTAGAGTTGAAGACCAAGTCTGTTTGTCTGCTCACACAAACAGAAAAAATGAAAACACTATGTAGAGAACACAGCTGATGAGTAATTAAACTGTTTCAAATGCACAAAACCTCCTCTTGTCACATTCATGAGATTTATGGGCTTTGGACCTTGGGCTTCTGTGTCCAAAGCCTATGAAGTAGCCATTACACTTCTGGGACAAACACTTGCATAATGATATAAAAAAGCCTCTAGTATGTGTATAAATTTGTAAAATCTTTGTTTTACATGCATGGGGTAGACAGGTGTCGAACCTGGATCTTTTAGGGGGAGATGCTCTGCTAATTCCACTGCACTGTACATGAGTAGAACAGGAGCAAAGGGATAAGATGTGTATTTAAACTTCACTATGTGCTATCTGCTGAGACCTTCAGCAATGTTGTGTTTAACGTTTTTAAAATTCATTTAAAAATAAATGGTTGAAAATTGAAAATCTTAAAAAACATTTTAACCATTTGAATTTTTGGAATATTTTACATTTGTTGAAGATATAAATGTTTGAAAATCCTGAAATTTTTGCCCTGTTTTTCTATTTTTGGTCATGCGACTTAAGTCTATGAAGAAAAATAGACTTATCTTAAATTTTATTATATTCATTTTTGAAGTATCTCTTACCTAAAGTAATAGCAAGTTAGTAAATTTTTTGAATTTGAAATTTTGGGATTTTTCAATGGTTTGGCTCCTCAAAATTTGATGGAATAAGAATAATAAATATGACCAACATCTAGCTGTGGTTGCTGAAGGTCTCAGCAACCACACAAATATAATTTTTTAACCATTTAATAGCAATTTTATAAAAATCATATAAATATAATTTTGTATCTTAGCATTGTAGCTATGATTTACTGTATCAAAAGCTTTTGATAAGTCAAAGAAGATACTGCAAATAAATCTTTTATCATCTAACAGAGAAGTAACATTATCAAAGGAACTAAAGCCATATACTGTAGTTGCTGTTTCCCCCCAGAAACCATATTCATGCTTAAAAAGAAATTATTTAAGTACGAAAAAATAAAAAATAAAAAAATCCTTTTACATTTTTTTTTTTTTTTTTTTTTTTTTTTGGAGTGGAGGAAGTACTCAATTTCCCAAGTACAATGAGGAAAAATACTCAAGTAAAAGTATCACATAACAGTTTATATTTAAGTAAAAGTTATTAACATTAACATAATTGACATCAAATGAAAATGTTAACAATGAGGGATTTTGCTGCTAACAAATAGTTAACCAGCGCAAAAGAAGAGACTGAATCTGTCAGTGAAGTCTTCTATCTGTATTATTTTTGTTTCTAAAAGAGTACTACTTTACTGCACATGATTTTAAACCAAACTCAAAAAATAGTTTTTACTTCAAACCAATTCAAAAATGTAGTGGAGTAAATAGTACAGATACTTGCTCTAAAATGTAGTGAAGTAAAAGTAAAAGTACACCATGTAAAATTTACTCGAGTACAGATACATAAGAATTGTACTTAAGTAAAGTAACTTAGTACTTTTACATTGCACCACTGTTTTGAAGCATGGTAAACTAGATATAGGTTTGTAGTTATTGAAACACTGCCTGCCTTCTACTTTAAACAGGGGAAGGACCTTTGCTACCTTTAAGTCCTCTGTACAACTCCTGTGTTTCAAGACAAGGAAATAATGTGGTCTAGTGGCTTCAACATCAAATCAAATATTATGTGATGTGCTTCACCAAGAAGACAGAAACACAATCATCCCCAGCTGAAGATGGTTTAAATTAAACAATTATTTCACTTATTTCTTTTGTGTCAGGGGGCTGGAAAGATGAAATTTAAGAATAGTTGAACTTTGTTAGATCTTTATTGGATCTCTATTAGAGACTGGCATGTTTTTTTATCAGTTCCAAGCCAACAATAAAAATAAATAAATAAATAAATAAAAAGCTTTGATTTTCTGAGCTATATCAAAAGAATTTTCAAATGCAGTTGCACCATAAACAAATACTGAGAGTGTAGTTTAATCTGAGGATATTATATTTCTTTGCAGTAACCAATTTATTACTTTCAAAGTGGCTTTAATGTGATATAAGCTATCTTTTATTTTATTCAAAAATATGTTCTTTTAGCATTTTGTCAATAACTATGTATGTATATAACTATTTATACTTGTTATAAATATTAAGAGAAAGAAGGGAAGGGTTTTGTTTGGAAATATATCTTTTACACAGTTTATTTTTATTCCTTAACCTTCTTTAACAAATTAGATGTAAACCATGGCTTCTTCAATATTTGACTTGCATTCTTTTTTTAAGAATGGCACATTGGAAAAGAGTTACACCTTATCTTATTTTATGTTTAATTGTATTTTTTTGTTTTGGTTTATAACTCTTTATCTTGAACAAAACTGATGATGACTCTCAATATCCTGGGCTTGGAACTGCCACAAAGAGTACACTGGCTTGTGGCTGGATTATGACTTTCCAAAATATAGCAAGATAAAAATGTTGTAATATTGCCTGAACGTCCAGCAGATGGCAACCTTGCCTAAAGTAATTTTAACATTTCTGCTCGTTTTCCTTCATTTGTGATGCCACAATGGCCCTTTTATACAATGTACTTTTAAATGTTTAGGGCTAAGAATTTCTGTTAGAAATGGTGATGACAGAAAATCCAAACAAAAAAAGGACAAACTAAATATTGTTTTTGTGGTATCTTTTACAAATAGTCTTCTTGGAAAAAAAAGTTCAGTGTATGAATCATCAGTTTTTAGGCTTGGCTGAGAGACGAGTGTAAAAATGGCTGTTAGAAGACTGAGAAGATGCAGTGTGATAGAGTTAAAAACATCAACAGTTGGAAAGACGTCTGTATAGTGTATACAGTATCTGCTGAAACTAGAGAGAGCTTTAGGAGAAGAGAGAAAAATAGCCAATTCAGTGGAGGACAGACACACATAAGACACTGTACAAAGCTTGCTATAGTGTATCGGAACTTTGTTGTGTTCCCTGAATTCCCTTTAGGGGTCCCCAGCTGAAAAAGAAGTGAATGCAGCCAAGAAACTCTGAAAGAAAGGTTAGTATGGATGGGAAGTAGGGAACTAGTGCACTTTGGGACTCAAGCAAGCAATGCACAGTACACCGGCTTCACCAAGAGGCAGTGATAAGAAAGAGGACAAACAAGATAAATGCGGTAAATACTTGTTCAAAACATGTAACAGGGGAAAAGAAATGAAGGTTTGAATGCCTCCGTGTAAAGGGTTGAGCGATGTGATGGTAAAGTTAATGTTGGAGCTGTAGAAGTGAACTGGGTTTGAATAAGCTTTGAAAGATTTTCCTACAGCTGCTGTCAGCAAACATGAACGGAGGTCATATAAGGCAACTGCAATTCAATGTAAATGTATGAAAAGATGAGTTGGCTTCTGGATGTTTGCGTTAAAAAGCGCTAAGATATGTTATGTCAAGTTTATTTATTCATTTTCATCTACTTATTCTTGTGAAGGGCTGCAGATGGCTGTTGCAGTTTAGATTTCACCAGTTCTCATGATACATACATGCTTTTGGATGGTAAGAAGGAAGCAAGAGTACCCAGAAAGAACCAACAGAATTTACACCAAAACAGCAGCAGCACGCACATAGAGGCTGATTTATGAGTCACATTGACAACAAAGCCCCGCAGACCCCTTTAAGGTGCTGCGAACCTTCTCTAAAACCTATGCCATAAGCTGACATGCACCTCCGAAAAAAACAAACAAACAAACTATGACGTATTGCTTGCTTGGTCTGGCGTTTAATTCTACCACGTCATAAAACAACACATAGGAGCAACGCAGAAGTTCGAAGGGTGCTAATGCTTGTAAACTAATGCTGCAAGAACATTATATTTTAAATTTTATTAAATATTAATTTAAACGTTCACAGTACAGCGTGGAAAAAGTATGTGAACCCCTAGGCTAATGACTTCTTCAAGAGCTAATTGGAGATAGGTGTCAGCCAACCTGGAATCTAATCTATGAGAAGATTGGGAGTGTGGGTTAAAGTGACCTTCCCCAATAAAAAACACACCCCAGTTTTGAGTTTGCTATTTTGAAGAAGCATTACTTCCATTACTACCATGCCTCACACAAAAGAGTTCTCAGAAGATCTAGGAGTAAGAATTGTTGACTTGCATAAAGCTGGAAAGGGTTACAAAAGTATCTTTAAAAGCCTTGATGTTCATGAGTCCACAGTATGTCAGATTGTCTATAAATGGAGACGGTTCAGCACTGCTGCTACTCTCCCTAGGAATGGCCATACCGTAAAAATGACTGCAAGAGCAAATCGTAGAATGTCAGTGAGGTGAAGAAGAATCCTAGAGTGTTAGCTAAAGACTTACAGAAATCTCTGGCACAAGCTAACATCTTTGTTGACAAATCTACAATGGGTAAAGCATTAAACAAGAATGAACTTCATGGGAGGGCACAGTAGAGGAAACCACTGCCCCCCCCCCCCCCCAAAAAAAAAAACAAAAAAAAAAAAAACCAAAAAAAAAAAAATCACTACTGCACATTTTAAGTTTGCAAAAGACCTCCTAGATGTTCCACAGCACTACTGGCAAAATATTCTGTGGACAGATGAAACCAAAGTTGAGTTGTTTGGAAGGAACACACAACGCTATGTGGTGTGGAGAAAAAAGGCACAGCACACCAACATCAAAACCTCGTCCCCACTGTGAAGTATGGTAGGAGGGAGCATCATGGTTTGGGGCTGCTTTGCTGCCTCTGGGTCCTGGACAACTTGCTATCATCAACAGTAAAATTAATTCCCAAGTTCATTAAAACATTTTACAGGAAAAACTTAAGACCATCTGTCCACCAACTGAAGCTCAACACAGGATGGGTGATGCAACAGGACACTGACTCAAAACACAGAAGCAAATCAACAACAGAATGGCTTCAATGGAAGAAAATACACCTTCTGGAGTGGCCCAGTCAGAGTCCTGACCTCAGCCCAATTGAGATTCTGTAGCATGACCTCAAAAGAGCGATTCACAGCACACATTCCAAGAATATTGCTGAACTTAATCAGTTTTTTAAAGAAGAATGGTCCAGAATTCCTCCTGAGCATTGTGCAGGTCTGATCTTCACTACAGAAAACATTTGGTTGAGGTTATTGCTGCCAAAGGAGGATCAACCAGTTATTAATTATTTATTTGAAGCATTCCACCCTGTACTGTGAATGCTTAAATAAATATTAAATAAAAACATTTTTTGTTTTGTTTTTGCAGCATTAGTTTAAGCAGACTGTGTTTGACCAAATCATGAAGAAGTACAAGTATTTTCAAAGGGTGCACTTACTTTTTCTTTCAACTGTATGTTTCACTTTGAATTGAACAACTGAAATAGATTCACTTTTCTAATATTTAACATGCGCCTATACAGGGGCTTTTGGTGCAATAGATAGGCCTGTAGCACATGAACTAGAGCATTTACTGCATGAACACAAAATATCACTTCTGAGCTTAGGACAAAGAGGTGCAAATAATCAACAAATAACCCAAGTACTTAGAAAACAATCAGCAGTATTGTGTGTACAACAAACCAGCAGGTAAGTGAAGTATAATGTGTTATTGCGGTGACTTGACTGTACCAGACCCAGTAAAAAGGTGTCCCTTTTAAGTGGGTCAGAGAAGTCATAGAGACACACATTTATCACAAAGAAACAACAGGGGTCAATTTGTCTCTATTGTTGGGGGAGTTTAAAAAGTGTGTGTGCATGCCATGGAATGTAGTCGTTTTGTTTGACAAAAGAAGTACAATTCTATTTTCAGTGGCTTCTAACCGAACTTCATATCACTATCCATACTTATCTCTAAAAGGGGTAACCAGTGGCAACAGAGCACTGTGTTCTGTTAAAGTAGCTTATTACCTCCATCAAGGAAGTCGTGTTGTCACCTGCGTAGGTATGTGGAGAGATTTTTTTTTTTTTTTTTTTTTAGCAAGATGTTTGGGGTGGCTTTGGAACAATGTCTAGATCCTGTTTTTTTTTTTTTTTTTTTTTTTTTTGTGTGTTTCTGTGAGAAGGATTTCAAAGTGGCTAAAGATACTAACTCTAAAATAAGTGATATAAAAGGCTTTTAAATGGCTAAATATATATAGTATTTTACCCCTGAACTAGAAGATCCCAGGTTCAAGTACAGCATTATAGCTTTTCAAATGCATGATAGGGGCATGAAGCAATGATGCCCCTATTGCGCAATGGTAAAAGATCTTCTAGTTCAGGGGTAAATGCTTTATGCTGTATCTCACAATAGTCTCAGTGGTTTCAAGATGTTTATGGTTTTGGTTGCTCTAACCTTTACATATGGTTATTGCATTGGTATTTCTGGAAATGGACTGCTGCTGAAGCGCAAAGATTGAACCCTCTTTACCACAGCAGGTTGCCTACAGTGTCATCCTGCTCCAACAGCCCCTCCCGGGTAATATCACTGCCACTACCTCCAGTACTTCAAATGAACTGAAGGTGAGAGTGTCTGGAAGTCATTCAGAAGTTCCCAGAAATAACAATGAAGCTGCTGTATATACTGCGGTAAGAACGAGCTATTCAAGTGTCCTCTATTTTCCAAACGAACCAAACCGAATTAAAAGAGCCTCGGAGTGCGGCTTAGCAATCAACATAAGGACGTGTGTGGTGAATGCCAACCAGCGCCTGCTCACTGGTGGAGACGAACAGCTCTAAACCTTTGTTGCCTCTCCCTTTGGTACGTCTCGCTGTACAGTAAATCATCATTGACCAGGCGGCCTGCTACAGATGAGTGCTATAATGAGTTTACTGACACAACCTCACCGGATTTGAGGAGTCATCAACTTGCAAATTGCTCGGTGCCTCTAACATTCATTTAGGAATATGCTGTGTCAGGTGTGCTTGACTCGACTGCTAAGGATTTATTTTGTACAACGGAAACATACAGATATACAAATGTCATATTTTTTACAAAAGGGGGGCATCTCCGGCAATGGCACTACAGTATGAAGTGCAATTGTAGAATGCTATCCTGCAAAAAACACAAGAGAGACAGAATTACCTCAGTTAAGGATGGTTTGATGACAAAATATCTAAGAATTTGATGGTCAGATTTCAATAACATTTTGATTAAATATCAGTAAAGGTGCCAGAAAAAAAGATTCACCTTTGGTGTGGATCAGGATCACTGTCTAGATTCAAAATTGTTTGTTGTTGATTAGGCCAATTTTGTTCAGCTCAGGGGCCGTTTACGTCACAGTCAGGCAATGCAACAGTCATGCCAAACAGCGCTGTCATTACACACTGGAAAACAAGCCATAGCTGAATGAAAGACCAAAACAAAATGCAATCATTATAGTTTTAGCAAAACATGTTGACATGTAAAGGGCCCTCAGTCAGTCAGGCATTGGGTATGATGTTCAAATCTCACCTGGTACAAACACACTAACTTCTTTGGTGCAGATCTGGATCCATGGTGGAACTGTAATGCTTTAGTAAAGGTCTCCACTCTCCAAGTGCTTCTAGTTTAAGCTGTAAACATGCACATTTTATCTGCAGACTCTTCCTTGTTGTAATTATTATTAGACAGATCTGTAGCCTGAGTGCACAGAACAAAACTTTGGTTTGAAGCCAGTAGTTTGTGGTTCTGCTTTGTGCCAGTTTCTATTCGGTACTATAACTTCCTGGATTTGAAACAGCATTTTATACAGAGACAACTGCAGCAAGACGGTTGATGAAAGGGCACTTAGATGGCATCGACTATACACTCCCACAGAAGCAATATAGTCTTTTAACACTGTAAATCACAATGCCAAAATGAAAAGTGAACAAAGTTGGCCAATCTCCAAACGCCGTCCAAGCTCCTTCACTCCTGCTTTGAAGAATAGCCCAATTGCTGTGGCACAATACCTGCATTTTTCCATATCATGTAGTGTCCACACTTTCAAGTTTACAGTTTTTGTTTTGTTGACCTTAAGATTAAAGTTTGCTGTCCTACTGTTGACCTCTTGGAGCTTCTGTCAGCTTCTGTTACTTTTTGTTGTTTACCTTTTATGTACTATTCAGTGCCTATAGCTGTGTATAACATTTGTACATGTTAATTTGCGAATTATGTTCACAGTTTCCACCTACACTGTACATACATTTAATTGCATGCATCTATATATAGCATGCTCAGAGTAGTTCAGTCTATATGTCTATGCCACTCACCTGCATATAATGTTTATGGTATGTATGTCCATAGTACCACCTTTATTGTGTACATACTGTAGATAATGTACAATATATTCTGCACTAGCAGCTTATTGCACTTCTGGTTAAAGGCTAAACTTCATTTCAATGCTTTAAATTCTCCACTGGATTGATCCTGTGCCACAGGGAATATGAGGCAGACTTCTGAGTTCTAATCAGTGTTGTTGTTGGCATATATTAGCCACACCCCATTGAGAAAACAGCACAATGATTAATGGATTGCCTCCCACTAACAACTCCAAAAGAATAGTCTTGGTGGGCCCACAAGTGCACAGGCAATCAGCAAATCTTTGGATTTATTTTGTATTGGTTATACACTCAGTGATGGAGTGTCTTGAGTGACTTGAACACATTCTTTCAGCTTCACTGAATTTAAAAACAAAGAAAGACCTCTGTTTTTCTTTAGAGAACAGTTATGCACTTCACTAGGAAACTTTTACACTGTGAAGTATACTAAAAGCAATTTAGAAAAACAAGTTTAGTTATAATACAACCTTTTTGTCTTTGTTCTTGGATACATACCACACACAGACTTTTACAAGACATGCAGGCCTGGAAAAGTGTTTTTTATTGAAAAGGAGGTGGTATTTAAGGGGCGTGGGAATAAAATACAACACAAAGCTCATGCACATACATACATACATACATACATACATACATACATACATACATACATACATACATACATACATACAAACATACATACATACATACATACATAGTTTGATAACTTTTAGCTCATTGTTTTCAGGACTGGGGAAAATACTTTCAATTGATGTAATTTCTGGTCCATTGAAGACACACTACACCACACACCAAAATGTAATACGAAAAATACTGAACTAAACAAGCCTCATTTACAATTAAATATTAGTCCCATAAGGTTATGAATAATTTGTGCTCTCTCCACAGGAGATATTTTACCATGTGAGGTTTTGAGCTGTGACGTCTATGGTGTCCTCCCCTGAGTGAGTGTAAAGCTAGATTTGGAGCAGGTCCCTGAATGTGTAAAAATGCTGACTGACATGTGGTATAGTGCTGAGACTTCTATCAAAACTCCTAACGTCAACTCTCATCTCTTTCCTCCGGTTTATGTTTCTCTATGCCTTTCCCCTGCCTCTGTGGTGCTGTATATTTCTGCTGTTTCCTCCAGTGCTCTATGTCTGTCTGTCTGGCACATTGGGAACATACTTCTGACTCTCTTCAATCCAACGGATGTGTCTGCACTTCTCCAAACATAGCCTTATTGTTATTTCTGTAGTTTGAAATGCCCTAAGCAGAGTGATAACTCGCAATGTAATTTTATATTATATTTTATTATAAATGCATTATAATGACCTTGACCTGTAGCTTTCATTTATCAGATGCACTGCACAAGTATTTGTGTAGCTAAATCTAGATACACCCTTGACCTTCATCAACTAGGGGCAACACTAGTTGTGTTTTCATTAAATAGAAATCAAATTTGCTGAATTATTTGGCAGGAAATATACAATTTTATAGAAGCTAAAAGAAAAAAAACAACACACACATAGGTTTTCAGTGTTTTGTGTAGATAATCTGTACATGTATTCGCTATTGCCTTGTTTTTTTAATGCTGTGATTGTCATGGGCTGAATCCGAAAAGGGGAAATTGTATAGGAACTTCCTAACTCCTTAAGCTCTAACCAGATGTATATCATCACCCTCCATAATAAAGACTGTCCGGATTGTTTTCTCAGAAAGAAAGAAGGTAGGGAATCGACCTTAATTGGTTCCTTAAATAACTCCTTTAGCATAGGAAGCTCTACAGGTTCCTTATCAACCAGCGAGGAACAAGGAGCTATCCCACAATCCACTGCGCCATTTCCCGAGTGTTTCCAAACACAGCCGAGTGAGGCCGACCTCTGTGTGATGAGTTTGTGATGAGTTAGAAGTGTCACTGCCTCAGACTTTAGTCCATAAAATGATCTGAATAAACCTCACTTTATAAAAGAGACACTTAAAGACCCCACAGAGTCTAATGTCTGACTCCTAATAAATTATCATTGTACGTCGCTGTGAGCTGTAGCTGCTCTGCGCACTTTTGTTTACATTTTAGAGAAACAAACTGCGTGGCTAATTAGCATAAATCCACAGTGGCGTTCAGTGTGGCAGTAATGTTGCTAACTGTCCAGAGCACAGACAGAGCTGCTGCCAGTGAGTCTCAGCTCTTACTTAATGTATTGCCTACTGCAGACTTACAGACCAGGGTTTCCATTAGCCGGCAAGTTCTTACCTTTATAGGAATGAGTAAAGTATATTATCAGAGCTCCACTTTTATCTGTAATTCACGAGAGTTAAGGCAAACCAAGGCAGTATCCATGGTGCATCTCTGGAGAGTTTCTCTGTGCCATGACCCGCTCTGAAAGCACCAAAGCATGGTTCCGTGGGCCACAGGGATACGCCTCCAGGTTGAGTAGTTCTTTTTGGCAGATTCAGTGAGTGGCCTGTACCTCAACAAAGGGAGGCAGTTACAGATCAAATGCACCTCTTGCTCGTGGAGTGCTGTGCAGGATGCGCTTCCAGTCTCCACAGCTCATTCGGCTTGAGCGTTAAAACTAGCACTGATGCTGCTATAGAGGACTTCTTTTGCATGGACTTTGCCACAATGTGAGTCACTAGAGTAATCGCATAAGGACTGGACAGAAAGATGGTCGCTCCTCATGGATCTATGCATGGACTTGTGCCAAGAGTTTGAACTGTGGCCACTTCTGTTCTATGTCTGGTTCTTCTTGTGCTAAAACGATCGCGATGTTGGTGCACAGGCTAATTAAACATCCATCCTCAGTATTTATGTCACCTTGCATTAGTGCCCAGAGCACACACCTCATTCCCCCAGAACTAAACAAGTCAAATAAAAGTAATAAAATGGCCAAAAAAGCAGCAATGATGAGAATACAAATACTGTATATCATCCTTCTTTTTGATGTAACATTTATTCAGTTAAAACACTGCGCATGGGACTTTTTTAAATTAATGTGCCATGCCACCCCTGCCACCCCTCAAACTCTGCCAATGGTTTAAACCTCTGAGTTTATGTGAGTCAGAGATTATTTTAGTGTGATTGTAGTGTTAGTGCAGAGCAGTAGCTTCTCTTTTTATTAAACAGCTGTAGGTTCACGTGACTTCCCTCGTTGTTTCCACTGCTGGGTTAGGATGGTCAGCTCTTCTAAACACAGCTGAAGCTCCTCTCCTTACTGCAGTAGGAGTCTTACTGTTGACCTCATGACGTACCTCTCAAAGGTTAAGGAACAGGAGGTAGGAGCAGGAGGCAGGAGGTACAATTTCCCCTTTTTGGATTCAGCCATGGATAACTCAAAACACGGGGAAAAGGACACAAAAATGCTGGACTAGTGGTGAAACTTTAATAAACTAAAAAACTCCACAGGGTAAAACACAAAGATGAAAACATAAAAAAGTCCAAAAGACAAAATCCAAATCCAGTCAATGGAAAAAACTAAACTCGAGGAGTAACAAATAAGCAGGTATACACAAAGACTAAAAATCCAAAATCAAAAGGCAGAACAAATTTACAAGTAACACTAAAGACACAGAGAAACAGCATGACACAACATAACATGACAATGACGTGACAAAGAACTGGGGAAATAAACTTGGAGTACACAGGTGAAACACATTAGAGGCGGGGCAGGCAGGAAACACAGAGGCTTCATGACAGTGAAGGCTTCTTTTGTGGAAATTCATACTGTCTTCTTAAGTAAGCTACTGTTCAAAAGTTTCTTTTAGTCAGACAAAACAACATAAGCAGCCTACAAGACACGTCACAGCGACATCACGTGACGCTTCTGACGAAGGCTACAGGAAGTAGCCGAAACTAGTAAAGCAGGTAAACAAACACTCCTGTCTGACTAAAATAAACTTTTGAACAGTAGTAAAGGCTTGTTCTGACAGCTAGTTAATACAACATTGGTTCTCCTCACAGCACAAGAACACTTCTATCTTTCTGCCACCTTACCCAAATATGTATTACGTAAATTTACTTTTTTTTTTTTTTTCAATTTCCATGAAAGACAATTAGAGACACACTCACATTCACCCAATAATGTGCAAGGTGCCAACACATAGACAAAACACAAAAATAATTATAGCTATTCATATGCATCGGCTTGCAATTATTATTCATTTGCTGACATTCATCCTTTTCTGCTTACTCCTGTTAGGACGCGGGTGGCTGGAGCATATCCCAGGCCTGAAGTGCGATACTAACTGGAAAATGGTCTGTTAGTCACAGGGATGAAAACTATAGACAGACAACTGACAATGACAGACAATTTGTATGGGCAATTTAAATGAACTAATTCAGTCCAACATGCATCTGGACAGCGAGAGGAAGCCAGAGAACCCACTGTAACACAGGGAGGACATGCTAACCACTCTGCCATTTTGCACCCCCTCATTTGTTGACATTGTCAAGAATTGTTGTTATACAAAGATGCAAAAAATGCAATGCTGTCTTTTCACTGTTGAGAATGCATGGCAAAAACCTTTTTTTATTTCTATTCCTATCACACTTTTTATTCACTATTTATCTGCTCTGTCAAGGTGAACACATTCAGTCATTTCTCTAGTCTTTTGTATTCCTCCTACCCTGAATGTAATTGTTTAACATATTACTTCAGGCATTTGCAGGGTTAAAGCAGGTCATGGACGGGGCACTTCAGCAATTTTTATCAGTTTTCTGCCATTGCACTAATTAAAACAGTTCAAGTTTAGGCAGGGAGGCAGGGAAATTGGCTGTGGACAATTTTTTTCTTCCAGAATGACTATGTCCACCTCCTACACCTGCAACAGACCCTGGAAGCCTGTGTATGTGCAGATATTGCACTTTCTGTCCCTGGGCTATCTGGTGTGAAAAATGTAATCTTTACTCTCTTTAAATAGATGTAATGTGATATAATAACAACATCCAGAGGGGAAAGACCAAAGTGTATTTTCTCTATATGCTGTAACTTGGAAGGGGTAGCCTTGAAGGGCCCTATAGAGTGGTGTGATTACAAGTGTAGTCACAGCAATCGCCTCCTACACTGAAGGCTTGTGTGTGCGTGCTAAACCAGAGATTATTGCACTTTGTGGACTGTGAAATGGCAGGTTAATAGGAGCTGCTGTGCCCACCTCATCTATTCACATCAAGAAATCACACACACACTCTCTAGTAGTCAAAGAAAAACAGACAAAGCAAATAAGGAACATGTTAAAATCATGGTTAAGGTTAAGGAGGTAAAAGGTACTACTATAACTTAATTAATGTTCACGGTTAAATGCATTTGCAAATAGAGCTGCATAGTGCTTTTTTTTCTATACTGGAATTGCTTTTGTTTTAAAACTACCATAAATACACATTATTACTTATTAATTTTAGGCTAATCCCATTAAGGGTCATGGGTAGATCTTGCCAATCTCAACAACTATGGACCTGAGATGGGGTACTCTCTTGTAAATGGCCATTTCAACAAACACGCACCATCACGCACTTAATGTGTGGCTTCCCCTCTCCGTGAAGTATTTATGGCGATACACGCAGCAGCTATAGCCTGTGGTATCTAAGGTGTTACACCTGGAGCACAGTGCAGGACGTGGAAAGGTTCTCCAACTATACCCCAGGATGCACACACCGCTCAGGGAATAGCCTACTTCTTCATGTATTTGGGTTTGCGTCCTGCAAAACGTCAGGCAGTAATTATAGAGAAACTACTGGAAGTCGGCTGCTTTCATACCACAGACACACATCTCCAGGGTGTGGTGAGAACCTCTGGTGTGCCACTCCGAGACCAGTGGCCGTTTAATGCACACCTGAGTGTGGCTGTTGTGTTCACACTGACCCAAGCACACCGCACTCTGGTTGAAAGCTCTTTTGTGCCGACCTAAACAATGCCAGTGTGAAAACGCCCTAAGTAATTTTCCTTCTGGATCAATAATCAATCATCAATCATGGATCAATCATCAAGTCTACGTCTAAGACCCCCGGTACTGCTCACAACTCTGCCATGTGCTCAGTTATTCAGTTTATACATGTATAATTTAAAAGTTGATAGTAATTCAGATTTCAGTAGTCTTAACACACAAAATGTCATGAGAAGTTAGTAGACATGGTAGATTGGTAGTGACTTTAGAATGGGACAATTTTTCTGAAATCAAAACTACCTTTCATTTATATCACTTTTAGGACTCGTCTCACAAATCATTTTCTGCAATTTGAACACTATTACATTCTTTTGTACTGGAGAGTAAAATAATCCTTTGGCCACATTCTTGAAGCACCATCAAAAATCATCTGCTGCTAGTGCTCTGAATGAAGCCATTTACGGCATTTATACCAATTGACCTCTTGGAAAACTTAGAATCTTTTCAAATGAAAAAAAGGAAATGTTATTATCAGTTATCTAATTTTATAGCCTGGCCAGCCAGCCCCTCCTACTTTCTTTCCAAAAGCTGGCTGGATATTGGCCTATCATAGCTATTTATCTGCAGTGTGTCTTACAAAAGAGGACGATAATCTCCTATCAAAAATAACCATCTTGGCTTCAGCTTATTCAGAGCAAATTTTATAACTTCTCTCACCTTATTAACAGCGTTTAGTAGCTTACCACTACTGAGTGTGACTGAGGACTGAATAAATCATGCACCAAACTGTAAAGTGCCTAGAAAAGTACTATGTAAGACTACTGCATTATTATTATTATTATTATTATTATTATTATTATTATTATTATTATTATAGTGTATGAGTTGTTGAAACTGAAACATTTTATGGCTAATTTTTTACTTGATGGGAGCAACACATCTCCAAAAAATTGGGACAGGGACAACAAAGGGCTGGAAAAGTATACAACAATTGTAGTGTAAAATGTAAAGTCATGAACTTGCTGCAATGGTATCGTCATAGAAACCAGTGTTCAGAGGAGTGACCTTCATGTGGAGGTTGAGATGGAGAGCGCTGAAGCCGCAGGTGGTGCACCGTGAGGTGGGATGTAGGTGGGTCTAAGGTCACTCCCACATAAAGAGCTGTATCAGTTTGGTCAGTGGAGCAGCAGAAGGTCATGTGGTTCACAGAGGAGTTGTGGGATGTGTTTTACTATTGTGAGCCTGACTGGGCACCTGGCCACTCTGTCATCCTACTACTACTACCACTACTCTGTATACACCAGTGTAAATGAAGACAAAACTCTAGCACATTTACTTTGTCTTGCTAATATGACCTGCCAATTCCCTACAATTCTAGCACTAATATAATGCTGGATAACACAGAACATCTAGCTTGGCCCACCATCCAAATTATTTTTCTATACAAAGATTAAATCCAATTGCAACCAGAAAATGCTAGGATATACCAACTACGCAAATTTGGGTGCAATTTGAAAAACAGAAACAAAACAGCCTAAAAAGTGTAGGCTATTTGAAATGTTGCTAACATAAGCTAAAGGATGTAAAAACACAGCCAACACAACACAGATTTCTTATTATGCACCAGAGCATGTTCACATTTATGTTCAGTTAATACTTCATTAAATCTTTATGAAAGTGCAGACTTGGACTCGAGTTCAAGTCACCACCTCAGCAAACCAATAAACAATCCCACAAACAGTCCAACAAACAATCATCAAATAGTCCAACAAACAGTCCAACAAACAGTCCAACAAACAATCGACAAACAGTCCAACAAACAATCCAACAAACAATCCACAAACAGTCCAACAAACAATCATCAAACAGTCCAACAAACAGTCCAACAAACAATCCACAAACAGTCAAACAAACAATCCACGAACCATCCAACAAACAATCCAACAAACAATCCACAAACAGTCAAACAAACAGTCCAACAAACAATCCAACAAACAATCCACAAACAGTCCAACAAACAGTCAAACAAACAGTCAAACAAACAATCCACAAACAATCCAACAAACAATCCACAAACAATCCAACAAACAATCCACAAACAGTCCAACAGTCCAACAAACAATCCACAAACAATCCAACAAACAATCCACAAACAGTCCAACAGTCCAACAAACAATCCACAAACACTCCAACAAACAGTCCAACAAACAATCCAACAAACAATCCACAAACAGTCAAACAAACAATCCACAAACCATCCAACAAACAATCCACAAACAGTCCAACAAACAGTCCAACAAACAGTCAAACAAACAATCCACAAACAATCCAACAAACAATCCACAAACAATCCAACAAACAATCCACAAACAGTCCAACAAACAATCATCAAACAGTCCAACAAACAGTCAAACAAACAATCGACAAACAGTCCAACAAACAATCCACAAACAGTCCAACAAACAATCATCAAACAGTCCAACAAACAGTCCAACAAACAATCCACAAACAGTCCAACAAACAATCCAGCAAACAATCCACAAACAGTCAAACAAACAATCCACGAACCATCCAACAAACAATCCAACAAACAATCCACAAACAGTTAAACAAACAGTCCACAAACAGTCCAACAAACAATCCACAAACAATCCACAAACAGTCCAACAGTCCAACAAACAATCCAACAAACAATCCACAAACAGTCCAACAAACAGTCAAACAAACAGTAAAACAAACAATCCACAAACAATCCAACAAACAATCCACAAACAATCCAACAAACAATCCACAAACAGTCCAACAGTCCAACAAACAATCCACAAACAATCCAACAAACAATCCACAAACAGTCCAACAAACAATCATCAAACAGTCCAACAAACAGTCCAACAAACAATCCACAAACAGTCAAACAAACAATCCACGAACCATCCAACAAACAATCCAACAAACAATCCACAAACGTCAAACAAACAGTCCAACAAACAATCCAACAAACAATCCACAAACAGTCCAACAAACAGTCAAACAAACAGTCAAACAAACAATCCACAAACAATCCAACAAACAATCCACAAACAATCCAACAAACAATCCACAAACAGTCCAACAGTCCAACAAACAATCCACAAACAATCCAACAAACAATCCACAAACAGTCCAACAGTCCAACAAACAATCCACAAACACTCCAACAAACAGTCCAACAAACAATCCAACAAACAATCCACAAACAGTCAAACAAACAATCCACAAACCATCCAACAAACAATCCACAAACAGTCCAACAAACACTCCAACAAACAGTCAAACAAACAATCCACAAACAATCCAACAAACAATCCACAAACAATCCAACAAACAATCCACAAACAGTCCAACAAACAATCATCAAACAGTCCAACAAACAGTCAAACAAACAATCGACAAACAGTCCAACAAACAATCCACAAACAGTCCAACAAACAATCATCAAACAGTCCAACAAACAGTCCAACAAACAATCCACAAACAGTCCAACAAACAATCCAGCAAACAATCCACAAATAGTCAAACAAACAATCCACGAACCATCCAACAAACAATCCAACAAACAATCCACAAACAGTTAAACAAACAGTCCACAAACAGTCCAACAAACAATCCACAAACAATCCACAAACAGTCCAACAGTCCAACAAACAATCCAACAAACAATCCACAAACAGTCCAACAAACAGTCAAACAAACAGTAAAACAAACAATCCACAAACAATCCAACAAACAATCCACAAACAATCCAACAAACAATCCACAAACAGTCCAACAGTCCAACAAACAATCCACAAACAATCCAACAAACAATCCACAAACAATCCAACAAACAATCCACAAACAGTCCAACAGTCCAACAAACAATCCACAAACACTCCAACAGTCCAACAAACAATCCAACAAACAGTCCAACAAACAGTCAAACAAACAATCCACAAACAATCCAACAAACAATCCACAAACAATCCAACAAACAAGCCACAAACAGTCCAACAAACAATCATCAAACAGTCCAACAAACAGTCCAACAAACAATCGACAAACAGTCCAACAAACAATCCAACAAACAATCCACAAACAGTCCAACAAACAATCATCAAACAGTCCAACAAACAGTCCAACAAACAATCCACAAACAGTCTAACAAACAATCCAACAAACAATCCACAAACAGTCAAACAAACAATCCACGAACCATCCAACAAACAATCCAACAAACAATCCACAAACAGTCAAACAAACAGTCCAACAAACAATCCAACAAACAATCCACAAACAGTCCAACAAACAGTCAAACAGTCAAACAAACAATCCACAAACAATCCAACAAACAATCCACAAACAATCCAACAAACAATCCACAAACAGTCCAACAGTCCAACAAACAATCCACAAACAATCCAACAAACAATCCAAAACAATCCAACAAACAATCCACAAACAGTCAAACAAACAATCCACAAACAGTCCAACAGTCCAACAAACAATCCACAAACAGTCCAACAGTCCAACAAACAATCCACAAACACTCCAACAAACAGTCCAACAAACAATCCAACAAACAATCCACAAACAGTCAAACAAACAATCCACAAACCGTCCAACAAACAATCCACAAACAGTCCAACAAACAGTCCAACAAACAGTCAAACAAACAATCCACAAACAATCCAACAAACAATCCACAAACAATCCAACAAACAATCCACAAACAGTCCAACAAACAATCATCAAACAGTCCAACAAACAGTCCAACAAACAATCCACAAACAGTTCAACAAACAATCCAACAAACAATCCACAAACAGTCAAACAAACAATCCACGAACCATCCAACAAACAATCCAACAAACAATCCACAAACAGTCAAACAAACAGTCCAACAAACAGTCAAACAAACAATCCACAAACAATCCAACAAACAATCCACAACCAGTCCAACAGTCCAACAAACAATCCACAAACAGTCCAACAGTCCAACAAACAATCCACAAACACTCCAACAAACAGTCCAACAAACAATCCAACAAACAATCCACAAACAGTCAAACAAACAATCCACAAACCGTCCAACAAACAATCCACAAACAGTCCAACAAACAGTCCAACAAACAGTCAAACAAACAATCCACAAACAATCCAACAAACAATCCACAAACAATCCAACAAACAATCCACAAACAGTCCAACAAACAATCCACAAACAATCCACAAACAGTCCAACAGTCCAACAAACAATCCACAAACAGTCCAACAAACAGTCCAACAAACAGTCAAACAAACAATCCACAAACAATCCAACAAACAATCCACAAACAATCCAACAAACAATCCACAAACAGTCCAACAACCAATCCACAAACAATCCACAAACAGTCCAACAGTCCAACAAACAATCCACAAACAGTCCAACAAACACTCCAACAAACAGTCCAACAAACAATCCACAAACAATCCAACAAACAATCCACAAACAATCCAACAAACAATCCATAAACAATCCAACAAACAATCCACAAACAATCCAACAAACAATCCACAAACAGTCCAACAAACAATCCACAAACAATCCACAAACAGTCCAACAGTCCAACAAACAATCCACAAACAGTCCAACAAACAATCCACAAACAATCCACAAACAGTCCAACAGTCCAACAAACAATCCACAAACAGTCAAACAAACAATCCTCAAACAATCCAACAAACAATCCACATACAGTCCAACAAACAATTCAACAAACCACAAAAAATCAAACACTGGCAAAAAGAGTCTTTGGTGGAGCTAAAAATGTTTTTGACACACCTGCTTTCATATTTACTGTGTTTGTGTTCAAATCCACATAAACAATACTTTTCCTAGTCTCTCATGCAGCACACATCTGTCTATTCTTTCTCTCTTCCTTGTTCTCGTTCTTGTTCTAGTTTGTGGGTGATTAGCCAGAGAGCCTTCCTGCTGTTGTTGGTCTGCCTACCCTCGAATCACAGAAGGTGAGGAGCTCAGTAGAGAAAGACCGTCCCTCCATACTGTGCTTGTATAGTGTATATGTGTGTACGCAGATGTACAGTGCAGTGTGTGGGCAGAAAAATGTCAGTGTGAAGCATCCACATAACAATGAAAGCGGCAGGATCAGTGAGAAGAGGTCAAGTAGAGCCGTACAGAGAAGAGCTTGCACACATATGTAGAGTATTCACAAGTTTAGAAGATATGAAAATGCGTAGTTTATCTAGCTTTAATTCCTGCATTTATTCATGAGACAATAAGTTGAATTTGCAGAATCCTTGATAGTATGGGAACAATTCTAACAGAGAATATGCTTAACCCAAGAAAAAATTCACTTTAGACAATTATTAATACTAAAAGAGTTATATTAGTGTGTTCACTAATTCAACAATGTTAGTAGTTTACATACCGAATATTAACTGTAATAATATGTAGATTTATGTCACCAGACCTTGATAATTGCCCTGCTTTCTTACATACATACATAAATAGGGGCATGCAGAGTGAATCTGCATATAAGACAGCGTGACACTTTAACATTGATGCATGCTTTGTGAACACTTCAGTCACGCCTCCCTGCTGACTTAAAAGACAATGGAAATGCATAGGGATGACCTATAGCCCTGTATATAACATTTTCCTTGGCATGCACATATATGTGTGGCCACTCAACTGCACATTTTCTTACCTCTAATTTCTGACAAAGCAACATCAGTGCAACCCTCAAGCTCATAATAAGCAGCATGCAAAAATAGAACCACTGGCTATGCACAAAGCACAAATGCTTGCCTTTCAGAAAATGGTAATTCCTTTAAAAAAGTCTGCAATAATGTGCACAAGTAAACACATTCTCTTGTGAAGCTGAAAAAGCTAAGTGATTCTTAGGGAGAGCTATTGAAAATATAACATTCAGAACCTAAATGTCCATCTGTGATCATAGTTTGTTTATTTACTCTGATCCACATTAGCTGAAAGTATGTGCTATTAGTTCGTTTACCTGCGGTCTATACTAAAATTCACATTATCTTACATTTTAAAAAAATGGCCTCAAATTGCACATGTTTTGGTCACTTCTCATTTCAGTTTGCTGTTACAAGTGACTAGAATCAGCTGCAACAATCACTTAAATTCAGTTCATTAATTTCAATCTCTGCTTTTAAGAACTCATTGCGAGCAGTGGTGCAGGATCAATGCACCTGTGTTTAGCCACTTGGGCTTTTACTATGTGACACTAATATACTGCATATATTGTATTTTTGTATGATGTTGTATGGATCATAGATGTTTTCTTTTGTTTTCTTCCCTTTCTCTTCTGTACTGCCTGTATAATCTGGCTCTTGGTCAGGTCATCATTATAAATGAAAATTGGTTTTCAATGGGATTACCTGGTTAAATAAAAGTAAAAACAAACAAACAAATAAACAAACAAAAAAACAAACAATTAAACAAACAAACAGTACCTGTACTATACGCATCCCCACAAAGAACCAGTTAAAGGTTTCAGGCGGTTCAGGCTGTAAAAATATTTGTATTATAAAATTAATTATAAAATTATATATACAATTCTTTTTGGGGGTGTTTAAGCTATGGCTTCAAATTGTTAAAATTATTGTGTGTCCAATGTGTGGATTAGTGTATGTGAAATTGCTTAATCCAGGAGTCCTTATTGGTTATGTTTGGGCATTGTGTCTTGTGCATTTTGTTCAATTTAAACAACAAAGTCCTTTATTAAATACACAGTATTTTTCCAGTAAATGAAACACAGTAGGTGTTTTAATGTTAAACCTCATTCAATCATGGTAGAGTATGACCCCATACAAGCAACAAACAACAAAACATTCTTCAATATGTTTTTGTGAATAAATCAGCCTGACAATATCCTCTGGCTGAGTTGTGAAATAACTTTTCAATGCATCAATTCATAAACATAAGGATGTTTTTCTTTTGTAGACATTTTTCTTATACATGGAAACCTTCAGAGACCCAACCTAAGTTAAAGTTTGGCACAAATGAATAAAAATGACAGTGGTTTACAAAGTTTTACAAGTTACAGAGGTTTGTAAAGTATTGAACAATATACCATTTTAAAGAACTGATGAAATAAAGATTGAAGCTGGCTTCATGACAAGTGAACCCTATAAACAGAAAATAGGCAGGAGTTTGGTAAGCTGACGAGCAATGGTCCACATCACATCAGGATTTATAGTACATTTACTATGGAGCTGAAGAAAATTATGTGTGTAAATGGCCAAATGGGTTAAATTTCTGTAGAACTTTTGCTATGTCTCATTCCACAGTAAAGCCAAGCACTTAACTTTTTATTGCATGGGGTCATCACTAGGGCTCATCACAACAATAATAACATTGAGTTGTCTGGCTCCTTTGTCCCGTAGTACACTATGTGGGTGGAAAGCATTAAAGGGGATTTTGTTCAACAGGGAAATGTGCAAATATCTGTTTTTAATGATGCACCTGTCCAATAAAAACAAATCAGAAAATAAACACTTTTAAAATGCACGGTTACATTTAGCTATAGGCTCACAAGTTGATCCCTTGTTATTTCAGGTCCTCGTAGACTTAATTAGTTTTTGATTTTATCACACCTGCATGAAGGACACAGAGGCAATGCATCAAAAAGATGAGGATTTATGCTTCTAAATGATCTCTCTGATATTTTTCAGACAGAATTATATCAATACACCAACTTAGATAATTTCAAGGAAACAGAAGTGAATAAAGTACTGTGATATTAGGACACACCAGTATAAAAGCTGTTTTTCACCCGCCCCTTTTGAAGTCTATAAACTATTCTAACTTGTCCAGGAGGAGTTACTACAGAGTGTTTTCTCAAATGAATCCTATGTGAGTGAGCAAAACAAATACAGGCCTTCTGTAGACGGCTCATCAAATCTATTGTAGGCCATTTAACAAGGTTCAAAATGTGTTTTGTGCAGACTGTTAGTGTACACAGTGTGTGCATGGGCTTGCGTCTGAGTCCGACTGAACAAGTTGGACATGTATTATTTATTGTGTTGACACACTGCAAGGAGCGTGCAACAGTCTGTTAGATGGTGAAGCTTGAGGGAAATAGCACTTGGAATTACAAAGCTGTTACACAGTCTACAGTTTGGAGAATGAGTTCATGAAGGCTGATTTAGATGAGCATATTTTCTTCAAAGATGGAGAGATATAAAAAGTACAAAGTGTCCTCGCTCCTGTCCTAATAACTGACATCATACATTTTAAGTGCATATAGCCCATGTACAGTCAGGCAGCCACAAACACATCGGCTCGCTCTGCACCTAATTGTCTTTGAGATGACTGTGCCACTCCAGCTCAGAGCTCAGGGAGAAATGAATGATGATTATGGTCCTGCAGAGGAGCACTTTTGAAAAGCAACACTCACACACGAGTGCATTTAGTCCTGCACATTCTCCCACAATCACTGCAAATGCGTCCTACACCCACCTGCCCTCCCAGATCAAAACTCATTCTCATCAGGCATCGCAGCTCCTCTCACTAATACTACACATATGTATAATATATGCATAACATAATATAGTGCAGAATTATGCCCTTCATACACATTATGTTGATAGATTTTTTGTTAAAGAATAGGCCAGGTAATAATTTGGCAAGGGAGTTTTATGCTTTTATCAAAAGCAACTTCACTTGAAGCTCTAGCTGGGAAAACACACACACACTCATATATGGCCCTAACTAAAACATTTAAAATGCAATTTTTGCTACAACAGAGTGTATTATTAAATAGCTTGAATGTAGTAATGTGCTTAATGCTCTTATTAATTGTTTTGCTTTGCAGTTTGGCACTCACTTGAAACTGGCATAAATGTACACCACCTCCTGAGCTGGCGTCCCAGCACGCCCACATCCATACTGATAACTCCTGAAACTTGGGTGGCTTTGGGCATACACCAGGAGTATACCCATTTTTCAGTGGATGCACATTTGATAAATGAGGGCATGTTCCTTTGATGAATACCTGGTCAGTGACTCGATGAACTAGCTGTGAGTTTTATCCAATCAGAGCAACACCACATCTATCCTAAAACACGCTGTAAACCATTGGTCAACCCGCCATGGTATAATGTAAATGCATGACCTTAAACAGGACAAGATGAGTGAGTTTGTGAATTCATAAATCATGTAACATGTAATTACTGCTATGTATTTAGTGGATGATTAGGAAAATTTTATATATAATTGCGCTTGCGTGAGTCTTGTTTTTAATTAGTTAATGCAAAGCTAAGCTGATTTTGCCTTTTTATTGACATCTGCACTCTTTGTCTCAATTGCTTCAGTTCTAGTGCATTAGTTTGTTTTAAATGTACTCTTCTTTTCTTTATATGCTTTACATCCAGGTGCCTTCTTCTTGACCCTTTTATTATGGCAACAGGAAAAACTACACATCTCTACATACTGTATGCAATAATGCTGCACATATTCAGCATATGGGGTGCTCACAGTGTGCTAAGCCTTAAGCAAGTGATGTTGTATGCAGAGCCAAATACCAGCATATCACTTGTGAAATTATTTATGAACAATATCTGAACAAAAGAGAGGGGCTAAGTTCCAACTCTAAATTTGATCCCAATCAATAGAGTAAATTTGTTTTCTAATAGGACAGGATGGACAAAGCAGATTTAGAAAGAGACCAATGGAACCTGGTTAAACATTTGGGCTCACTCAATGAAAGAATCAATAATGAAAATGTGTTTAAAAAAATCTGAGTGAGGGGGATGGAAGAGAGAGGACTCAATATAAATGTGTTTATTGTGCTTGCTTATTTCACAGAAGTTTGTTGAAGCAGCAGATCTGATTTTCCAATATATATTTACATAACCCTATAAAATGTATAAATCTATGACACATGACATAGTTCCTATAATGAATGCTATTACCTGCTACATTTGTTTCCCTATATTGTCCTCCCATTGCATCTGTGAGTCAAATCTATATCAATATGAAATGTGCTGGCATTGCACTTGTGTTTAGTCTTCTGGCTCCTTACTCGCTTTTGGTTTATTTTTAAGTTTTCACCATCGTTTATATGGCATCTCAAAAATTAGGTCCTTGACATTTAAGCAACATAACTATGAATATTAATGTTAGAAATTTTCAAATAAATGAGAGTGCAATCTGAGTAATATATTATGTGAATGAATTGGCAATCAAGGTTAAGGTCTGATTTGAAATTCTTTGGTTTTTGGTCAATTCATTTATTATGCATTACATTTTGTCAGTAAAATATTCCTTAAATTTGATTCGGTTTTTAATCCATATTGAATGAAAGAATTACTGACTGTACAATATGAGATAGACTGACTTTGAATTCATGTTATATTTTTATGTTATTTATTATTATTTATTTATGAACAAAATATCAAAAAGTGATAGTAAAAAGGGAAAGAGGCTGATCTTTGAACTGTTAGGCCATAGCTCTAGAAAATGTTATGGCTGAGGTTAACAACAATAGTAGAATGAATGTCTTTCCAATCTGTTGTGGTAGCATCTGTGTTTACTAGACCCCTGCACTCTTAGTCAGATTTTCAGATGTCAGAAGTTGTAATTTTCACACTGTTCTCTGGATTTTTTATTTTTTTGTAAGATGATCATGTGGGGACCCTATCACAAGATCCTGGTTCTACAATGGATGAATGCAGAAAACATATGCAGTGTGAGAAGTTTTAACCTATTGTGCATGGAGCATGGATGCTGCCCATTCTCCACAACTTATTTGTGCTTCACTTTTCTCTGTTTGTTCATGTTTTTAATGCATGTAGTATGGACAATTCTATTTAATCATTGGTTGTCACAGTGAAGTAGTTGGCTTTGCTTGCTAGCTGTAGTGCATGTGTGAGCGCACAGGCCAAGAGAACATCAGGAGTCAACATCGTCTGACAGCTTCCAGGGAACAGATGTGAAAGATGTTGAGTTCCTAGTTGAAAGCCATTATGAAATCTGGCCATGTTTTGGGGAAACTGCAGAGTCTGATACATTAGATTTTAATTTTTGCAGACTTAGATTTGCAAATCATTGGCTTATTTAAGATAAAATGTGTCACACTATAATACAGTGATAGGAGAAGTGTAATTAGGAAAACAGAAAGAATCAAGATCGAGGCCACTTTGCATTGGTTACAGTCAGATTTACTGGATGGACATTGTTCCAACATAAAAACGGCAGAACATTTGACTAACAGGCATGTTAAATAATCCTTAGTACATAACATTAGTCTTTCCTTGAACAATAATGAAGTTGCACGAGACATAGTTACGTCTCTAATAAACATCTTTTGCCCATGCAAGTTTAACCATGTCTTAAGAATACACTACACAAAGTTCAAGGATAGGGAAAAGTTTAACCATTCAGAATACACATCTCAATATCTTGTGTTTCGTAACACATCAAGTGTTACACCAGCAAAACCTTGTTACTTTTTTAGTGAAGTATGTGTTTGGGACCCACACCCTTCATCCCACCTTATTTCACACAATCTCTACACTAAAACTGATTAGCTGAAGCTGAAAGTATCAATACTTCTACTCACCCCCAATACTTACAGGGCTCCTATTTCTCGATTTCGTGTTTTTGTAGTGAGAAATCAAGCAAAAAAAAAAAAAAAAAAAAAAAAAGTCAGAAAATCTGAAAATGAAAAAAGTTGCTGTGGCTATGTGAACAAAAAGCGCATTCAAAAAAAAAAAATACATGACACCACAATCAGTCACAGTGGTACTCAGTGAATATCTTTTGTATTTGATTACACACCTTCTCCCTCCAGCTGCCTGTTCATTCACATAGTATCATTATTGAGAAGATGGATGCCTGGGCCAGATCATTTACAATAAGCAGTCTAAATGACGTCATTCATGCTTCTCAATCCCAGATCCCAATTACTCTTTTTCACAACCTCTATTCGTCCTCACACTTTTGCCAATCTGCAGCAGCCATGTGGTAAGACTTGATTAGAAGTGACTGAATATAGAGATGTCATATAGAAGATATGGCTCTGCACACTATGGACTTGTAAGCTTAGTGTACAGTGCAGGATACAGCTAATGCCTTGGAGCTCTGCACTCTCTACTGGCCTCTGGTTTTGGAAAACAGTTGATTTGTTGCTTATTAACCCATGTGTCCTACAAATTTAGTACATTTTTGTTCATTTTTGGGATGTCATCTTTGAGAATGTTTTGATTGAAAGATATGTTTTTAGTCTTAAGGTAATGCATGCAATGAAGTACTGTCATTTGTATAGCTGTTTCGTGGTTGTACTCTGTTCCTTTGGCCTTACTTACATGACTCCTCCAACATTTAATGACTATTTCAGAATCCAGCCACAAGCAGCAACTATGTACTTTTTATGCTGGTCCCAATCCTGGATATATGGAGAGGGTTGTGCCAGGAAACACATCCGGCGTAAAAACTAGGCAAAAATCAATATGCAAATGATGGCATGTGACTTTCTGTGGCAACCTTGGAAGGAATTACTGAAAAGGGAAGAGAAAGCTGAAAGATCATGTTAGATAATACAATAATGTCCCCAGTCTCACTATGATTTTAATAATATGGAAAGACTCTACATCTATGTATGCGTAACATGTTATTATCTGTGAATGAACAACACAGGATTACACGTATGCACCAGAGGTTTACAGTTTCCAATCTGACTTACAGACAGCATTAACACCCTGCAGCGTAATGGACTCAAGTAGGAAATAATACATTCATGTTTGTTTGTGTGCGAATGTACTGTATGCGTGCCCGCTCCCCAGTGACTATGTGTTCGGCTCTCACCAAATATTGTGTGCAGAATCTAATCCCATTAGCTATTGTGCCTCGAAGGCTGCCAATGCGTCATCAAAGTCCTTGTGGAGTTGCTAGTTAAACTGAAACGTTCTGAAAGGCAGCTCTGGAGATCAGCTGGAGAGACAGTCCATGATAGATCTCCCCGAATCAATGAGTGAGATGAAATAAAATGTTTCATCTGTGTGGAAAGATAAAAGGAACTGAGGGAATGATTGATTCTGTCCATAGGAGGGTCCTGACAACATCCAAACGTCCTGCATGGCTGCCTCGCGCCTGTGTCATTGATTTAGCCTGTCGCTTCATGTGGCCCTGTTGCTATAGTGGAGAGGTGGGGCAGAGGGTGAGCCATATGCCGGACCATATGGGTCTGCTGGGTTCTGCTCGGTCTGCCGTAGGGAAAGTAAACATGTCTGCAACACAGCAACACACTGGGAAACACCCGGCCAAGAAAATTACAGATGACGCTGTTAGATAAATACACCACTAGAGTCATTACAGAGCATACTGGAGTCTTGTTATTGGGGCAGGTGGAAAAAATAATTGCTCTTGTTTAAACAGAAAGTCTACTAATTTTGGGGGGATTTCAGGAAAAGGTTTTTATAATCTAAAATCATACTGTAATAATAATCATCCATGAAAAAAAAAGAATATCTTCATCAGACATTTTCTCAAATTTATTATTAAAAATATGGAACCCAGTCACAGTTGTTTCCAAACCAATGAACATTTGCCTGTCCCAAGCTTGGATAAAAATAGGAGGTTGTTATCAGGAAGGGCATCGTATGAAAAACCTATCAATATGCAAATCGCTGTACGCTAGGGGACATTCAGAGTGGCTTTTCTGCACCGCCCTGGACACTTTTGGGTACTATGGAGGCACGCTAGCTTGCTCCCTGCCATTCATTTGTGTCTTTTTCACAGCCGTGGGCATGATGTCCTGTCTGCTTGTGGCTTGGCAAACAGAAAGCAGAATAGCTTATTTGGAGGTTGCACACCCATGCTCAGGTGCTTTGACAGTTATTGCTAGCTTCTTGTAGCAAAAAACACAAGCAGGTTAAGGGGCGTGGTCATCAGCTTACAGCCCTGGGGTCTTGTATATAAAACTGTGCATGGAATCCTGACTACAAGTGTAACTTAAGTGGTTAAAACTGTTAAATGGAAACCTAGAATTATAGGTTAAGCTCTTAACTTTGGTTTGATGTCATATATTAGTTATTGGATGTGGCAAATTGGTCTAGTTTTCCAGTTTTACTAAAATAAAAGCAGGAAAGTGATGTTGTAAGGGGAGAGGTGTTTGACTATGGCTTTGTTTTTTGTTCAATAGAAAAGCTCAACCCCTCTATGCTCTTTGTTAATATAACTTGTCATTTCCTCTATGGTACAATAAGTTGTTATTCTTAAATTACGACAACAGCGAGGCAGTTAAATGAGACCAAAAAGTGTCATACTAATACACGCCACACCATTACACAATGACAGCCATCCCATAATGAAAGACACAGCAGGCTGCTACATCCCATAAACAGCAAAGTCTAGGCTCAACAAAATAGAGGAAATCCATTATGTGATGTTTCATTCCTTTGGCTTGTGCATGTTTTTTGCTGAGTAAAGTGGATTTTTTCCAAGAATTCTGGCGGTCGACCACATTTCTGTCAGGACTCGACAAGCTGTGGATTCCTTTATGGATGCTTTATAATCAGTGTTGTGTGGATTTGCCAGCTGCCATATGTTGTTTGCCGTGAGTAGTGCCAGCTCTCTTTTGCCTTTTCCATAAAAGGTTTTTTTTCAGTCTTTGGCTTGTTAATGCCCACTGGGAGGTGAATAATTCTAAATAAAAACGGTTTTGCCTTGTTGAGACTCCCTACAGGAAATGATGTCATACCTGTATAGTATATAAGAGAAAAAAAAAATTAAAAAGAAGAAATACAGTAGATCAAAAGGTTGAAGTTGTTTTTAACGCCTAAAATCAGAATGGTTTTATAATATCTCTCATAGTTTTTTTAATGGTGGTAAATGTGGTTTATGCTATACATCAACAACAACTAGCTTTTTTAGTTTTTTCATTTAAAAAAACTTGTTGAATGTTTTTAATTTATTCTTATATAAAAAAATTATAAAATCTTCTTTGCCCTTCACTTTACACTCTAACAAATGCTCATCTAGCCTCTAATCTCTCTTGCTCACATGCTTTCCTCTTGCAATCTGCTTCTCCCTCATGGACAAAATGAATGAGATTATGATAATGCAAATGTAACCAGGGCCCAAGGTTATATCTCAACATGAAATAAATGGCAACCCGAGAAATAGCAGCGGGCAGCCAATCAAAGTCTTTCATTCAAGACCATGTGACGCCGTGATATTGGTTTGGAGAATGGCTTGCCACAGTATGATGATTGATCACAGTGGGTACGTCTATATCATATTTGTTTGTGCATGAATGCATAAAAAGATATTTGCATGCTTTTGTGACAACTCTATCTTTGCACAGTACATGATACAGGGGCGGCTTCGTCAACGGCTGGATCAAATTTAAAGTCCAGAGGAATGTTTTGGGCTTATCTTGAAAAGGAGCGTTGTGCAATTGCATATCTTTTAAATATAGAAATTCAACTCACAAATGGCTTCATTCATATAGCTTAAAAAACACATCTTGGCTGCCCCAACTAATGACTTTTTAATATTTTTAAGCCCATTTTTTATTAAAATATTCATAAGATTTAGAGTGGTATTCAAGGTTGGACAATCATGGTCTGCAAATCTTTTTTATTGTCTGCTATACACGTTTATATTAGAAAACTGTAGCCAAGCATTGTCCAATAGAAATGACCTTGGTAGACCTTTATATTTCTAAACTTTACAGGAAAAACACTAAATGAAAGCATACAGATTTGTGAGTTACATGGTACTTGTTCATGTAAGAAGAAAACGTATGTAAACATAATTTTTCTAGAGACCATAGTGTGTTTAAATTGAATTGGGGCATTGTAAAACCTCTTTTTGGTCAGATCAATAAAAAGGTGGAAATACAAAATAAGGTGGCATGGCAAGATGGTCCCAGGTTTGATTCCCAGATTGTGTGGGGCCTTTCTGTATGGAGTTTGCATTTTCTTCCTGTGTCTGGGTGGGTTTCCTCCAGTTAAAACTTGCATAATAGGCTAATCTTTCAGCAAGGTACTCCTGACCACGGTCTTAGCTCAAGCTTTGGAGAAGGATCTTGCACTGCAGCAGCCCACTACTCCTGATAAGTTGCCCCAGTGGCATTGAAGGATGGGTCAAATGCAGAGAACAATTTTCCCTACGGGGACAATAAAGTCTAGCTTAACCATAATTGGTCCAGAGAAGATGGTGGCATTTCTGGATTATGGTCACATATGGCTTTTTCTTTACATAATAAAACCTAGCAGGGCAAACTGTGTTCACAATGACTTCTGCTGGTACAATAAAGTAATGTTCAGTACAGAATCATGCCTGTTTTCAAGACTTGCTGCTTGAGGGCCTATAGATCCAAAGCATTCAATACTGATCAGCGAGTTGTCTAGAATTTCTTTTATATATTTTACATAGTGTTCCAACTTTTTGGTTTGTTCAAAATTGTTACACTTTTACAGGAAAAGAAGATAAATGTTTGTAATATGATACAGCCTCACACAGCACTGTAGACTCTGACATACCGCTCTCTAAACCTTTTACTCTCCTCAGGCAAGTACCATCCAATCATGTCACCATTTTCTTTTGATGTACCGCCGACCAGATACCTCTCTCTGCTCCCCTTTGCATGCCCGCCACATTCCAAATCTTGTCCATTCTCCTTAAGGGTGAGTCTCATATCAACCCTCATTCACATCCCCGGTGACAACAATATCACATCTTCATTCTCCCTCTGTGGTTTCGACAGCAGCATTTTTCTGGAGGTGTTACCAAGAGACTTTGATTTCAGATTTAGTGCTGACTTCAGCCTACTGCACCGGACAAAAAAAAAAAAAAAAAAAAAAAAGTGTGCAAATTTCTTTTTGTTTCACCATTACTCATATCCCACTTTCATTTTGGGTAGCTGGGAGAATTAATTTCAGTCATTGGATTTAGCCTCAATAGCTGAGGAAAAGATTGCAATTTTTCACACCACTGACATGTTATAGATGGCAGAGAGGGTTCACTGTATTATTAACCTACATATAGAAATTCATTAGTTAGAGGTTTCAAAATGACATCTATCACTCATGGCGGAACAAAAAATGTATGATCCGGGAATGTGTTTTGTATTTAAGATTAACATCCCCAGGAAAGGGAAGTAAAGTCTTAATAATAACAAAAAATGCTTCAAAGTCATCAATTATGTAGTTTTTGCTTTCCTCATTGTTTCATTATGTGCCTCTTTCCTACACTTGTGAGTATGTCCAGAAATATTTGGACACTGGCACAAGTTTATTATTTTAGCTGTATATCAAAATATCGAAGGAAGGGTTTAGGAATTACAGCTCTATTTAGCCACTTCTTTTTCAAGGGCTCAAAAGTAATTGGGCTATTTCCCTTGTTAACCATCATTTGAGCAGGAAAAAGGCCTGGAATTGATTCCAAATACGGCATTTTGCATTTGTTGCTGTGAACCCACAACATGCAGTCTCTCAATGAATGAGAACCAGACCATCCTTAGATTGAAAAAGGATCTTTTCCGTGGTGAAAAAAAAAGCCTTCACAACATCCACCCAAGTGAAGAACACTCAGGAAGGTCTATCAGTATAAGTCCACCATAAAGAGAAGATTTCACCACAAGATGCAAACCAGTCCAGTTTTGGAACAGCATTCTTTGGACAGATGAGACTAAGATCAAAGTGTACCAGAGAAAAGTGTGGAGAGTTGGAACAGCTCATGATCCAAAGCACAACACATCTTCTGTGAAACATAGTGGAGCAGTGTGATGCATGAGCTGCAGAACTTCCAATGGCACTGGGTCACGGGTGATTATTGATGATGTGACAGAAGCAGCTGGATAAGTTCTGTATGTGTGTATAGGGATACATTTTCTGCTCAGATTCAGCCAAATGTGACAAAGTTGATTGGACAGTGCTTCGCAGTGTAGATGGACAATGACCCAGAACACACTGCAAAAGCAGCCCAGGAGGTTTTTAAGGCAAAGAAGTAGAATATTCCACTATCACAGAGTCAATCACCAGATCTCAGCTCAATCAATGAGGAAAGTCAACCTAATATTTTCAGGTAGCTTGCAGACAAATGTGTGTTTTTGGTGGTGGTTGGAGAGGCTGATGGTGCAGTTTGGCTGCCACGGCTGAGTCAGTCTGCCCCAGGGCAGCTGTGGCTACAGAGATAGAGATTACAATCATCAGTGTGTGACTGTGAAAAGAAATAATAGATACACATAGTTATTAGTTACAAGTTATTACAAGTTATTTAAATGTGCCTACAAAAAAAAAACACACTATCTGATTCATTAATATTACAAAATTTGAAGTGTGAGTGAAAGTTACAGTGTGTAATACATAGTCTATTCTTCTCCTCTCTTCTTGTCTTCCTACTTGTTAGTGGATGTGGGTAATCTGCCTTTTTGGTTGACAATTGCCATCTTTGGACTGATGACTGAACAGTGTCACCTCGGTGAAGGAGCAACACAGGCTACTCCAAAGTAAACACTGCTTTTACATGCCACTCCTGAAGCTGGGATAGAAGTCGATTTTACAATTGATTTTATAAAAGCAGGTGGTACTCAAGGGTTGCCTTGACACATTATCATTTTAAAGTCTCCTAGCTCTTCCAAAAGAGGGTGCTATTAGACTTTACACAACTGCCCCATTGCTCTGATATGCTCACTATGCTACAAGTCTGTTTACCTGTAGGAGTCTATTGATGCACCAAGACAAGAGAATCCATACTGAAAATTTAAAGCACGCAAATACAAAAAATAATGAATGTTTATTGGGGAGACATACACTCACTGGCCACTTTATTAGGTACACCTGTTCTAATGCTTCTAAATGCACCAATGAAATCAGTCAGTCACAGTGCATTTAGTCCTGAGACATATTCAAGTCCAAATGAACATCAGAATAGGGAATTGGGTTTACATGCGCAATCCTCCCTCCACTTGTAAGTTGAACAGAACAGATGCATCCCTGTAAAATGAGTGATTTTGCTAAGAAGGTGAATACAGGTGAACACAGTGCAATAACTCACTACTATTACATATTAGTATAAAATTATGTGTTTTAAGCAAGATGTACATTGAAGCATGTTATTTCTTCCCCCCAAACAACACAGTCCTGCTTGTTGTCTGGGTCACATCCCAGATTGTGGACTGGTAGTTCAGAGATTAGGGGACAGCCAATTTTGCAGGGGGTATGTCTTCTCTGTTGGGAGTACAAAGGTTCTGTGTAAAGGACAAGATAAAGTAGAAAAGGAGAGAGGAGATTGATGAACAAATGTATTCATGCTTAATCAGCCTGCCTTGACCTTCTTTTCACAGAGTCACCCCACTTTACCCCTCAAGGTTTTAGGCTTAATAACGCCTTTCCAAACACGGTGCCTACACAGAAGGCGTAGTGTGAACAGCATGTGTCATTCGATTGTTATGCGAACACTAGCGTATTTATAGCTGTTAGGGTCAACAAAGGTTCAAGAACACCTCCAGCAGCTCAGTGGAAGCCTATAAATATGCTTGTACCTAACAGCCAAGTGCAAGTGAAACTGGAGCAGAGAAGAAAATTTGGGATGTTGTTTACAACTAGTGCAATGTGTTTTTTTTTTTACACTTAAACAGAGAAAAAACATAAACACTGCAATGAAAAATGCTTTTTTTTTAGCCTGTGCATTGGGTTACAAGCCAGTGTGCTCTTTGTGCTAGTTCCAAGCCTGGATAAATCCGTCAGGAGGTGCATGGAGTGTAAGACTTTTGCCAAGTTAAATATTCAAATTGATGCCTTGCTGTGGTGAAGGGGAAAGACAAAATACAAGATATGGCAGTGCATTGTAATAAAAATGCCAGTTACCAGAACTGCACTCTGCCCTTGTGTCCTTGGGCAAGACACGTCACCCACTTTGCTTCCAGTGTCTGTGGCACTGGAATAGAGATTAAATTAAGGTTATACAAGATTTAAAAACAAACAAACAAACAAACCTATAAGTCTTTATCTTAACAACAGAATTTCCACCATGAACTTACAAAAATATGGTGGTTGGTTAAAAAAAAAAAGTAATTTACTGACAAGATTAAGATTTGATCTTTATCCTGTGGTTAAAGCAGCATTACATAACTTTCCTTTTTCATCAGAGCAGGCACTGTGGTACATTTGCTTTGGTGTTTACTTAAAGTATGTAAAACAAAAAAATATATATATCTAAAAAAATATACTGCTTTCTACTTTTTTTTTTTTGGTTCAGAAAGTTAGAACAAACACAGAATAGTCAGCATATGTCTATTATTCTGTCCTCTCACACCATTACTCAAAAGCAATGAATCTCCCCTTCAAATACAGTGTCTACTTCATTAGAATTTTTTTTAAATTGCATTTATGTGATTTCTTCATTATAAAACTCAAACCAACCATGTAAGTAGTAACTCAATGACTTTAATATTATCAGTAACCACAACCAAGGTAACAGTTATATAGTTCCTGCTTTGCAAAACTGCAGATAAACGATGTAAAGTGTGCTCCACTTTTAAAGCACTAAACTTGTAGTGCATCATGATGCAAAAAATGTTTCAGGCCAAACTGATAAAGAACATTTCTCCTTTACACTTTCTATAAAACATCAGTTGAGGCTTTGAAATAGTTTTGAACTTGGGACAACCTAGTGCTTAATGTCTGGCATATCCATGTAACTGCACCTCTTTATAGCGACGCAATTACACAATCATGACTTACATAGACTTCTTTCTAAAAGAATCCTTTTATACCATGAAAAGTTCCCAACAGATGTGGGTAGGGTAGCCAAAAAATGTACTCATGTAAGAGTATTGCTACTTAAATACTAAATAATATTAGTCAATTAAAAGTAAAAAGTAGTCAGTAAACCAAATAATTACTCAAATTAACATAACAAAATTCAGTGAAAAACCTCTGAATGGAAGTCTGATATATGTTTTAGTATGTATGAGACAGACAAAATGTGCAAATGCTGGCATTTACAAACAATAAATAAAATAAAAATTGTAAAAATAACACAACATATAAAATTTTCATATTTAATATTATCATAATTATATTCAGTACCACAATAACTAGCTTCTTTATAAAATAACAAAACTTGTTTTCACATAAAGCTTTAGACCCAATACTTGGGTAACTTATAGACATGGAAGAAGTAGCCAAAAATTGTACTGAAGTAAAAGTAGGGTTATTTCAAAATAATATTACTCAAGTAGAAGTAAAATGTACATTGCTGTAAAACTACTATTAAAAATGCAATCTATTCAAAAAGTTACTCAAGTAAATGTAACAGAGTTAATGTAACTCATTACTAGGCACTTCCTGTTGCCGATTAACTCAACCAGGTTTCAAAATGCTCCTTCAGCCTTTTCTAACCCCGTCCCCACTTTTTTAAGATGTGTTGCCACCATCAAATTGAAAATGCGCTGTTACTTTTTAATAAAATGGAGAAATATCTTTCACCACCTGATATGTTATTAAAACATGGTTTAATGAGATTTGCAGAACATTACATTCTGTTTTCTGTTTCAAAATTAGGGACGTGGAATGCTTAGCCCGAGTCACTAAATGGATTTGTAATTTTAAACATTACCTAAAAACCTTCTATGGCTAAGATGCTTCAGTAAATATTCTTGGTCACGTCCTGTTTGTCCGACCTCTGCTTAATGTCAGGACAATAAAGTAATTTACTGAAGCGCTGAGATGGAGGCTCAGAGACACAGGCAGCACTGCTTTTACTGCTCATACAGACTGAGTCCTGGAGTTGTGTTGCCTCATGTGTGAGTGAAGTGCTCTGCATGTAACAGAGTAAAACAAACTAAGTTAAAGTATTAGAACTAAAGCAAAATGAACAATAATCATCCACTCTTTCTCTGGTCACTGTTTCTCTGCCAATCCTTGTGGCATTGTTGTGTTTTCAGCTTTAATTTAGTTGTTTGCCTTTGACAATTTGAAAAAAAAAAAAAAAAAAAAAAAAAAAAAAAAAAAAAAAAATCAATCAATACATTTTCTGCTTTTATTTTATGACATAAGCTTCACCACAAAAATCCAAAGTCAATCCATCAAACTAAGGCTTTTTGCTCTGAGTTTAGTGATAAACCTGTTGCGGTTGAGCGGAACACAGGAGGGATGGACCCAAAGGTGCGGACAACAGAACTGACTTTAATATAACTCACGGTACAGACAGGATCACGGGAACACGAAGACCTCGGCAAGACAAAACTCCACATACTAACACTAAACACGCTAAACACACAAAACATACCAAAATGAACCAACAAAAACCTGGGGAGGACACAGGACATAAATACACGAGGAAATGAGACACAGGTGAAAAACATCAGGGCGGGGCAGGCAATCAAACAAGCGGGAAACACAAGAGGCAGGAAGAACACCGGGAAACCATGGAAACAAACACAGGAAACAAGACAAGGACACGAGACATAACAAAACCAATGTAACCCTATTCTTATTTCGGTCTTGTTGAACATCTTTTGAGTGTATAACCTATTTTTATCCATGCTTCACTTAATTTTAGCATTTTGATGTTTTAGTTTTCTGCGCTATTTTAATGTAAGCAGACCTAGCTGGTGCTATAATAGCTATTTGTACACAGGTTTTGATAAATTTACCTACCTCCATGCATGGCTTTGGGCTTGAGTTATTTATTTTATCGCACAGCCAAAATAATGTATAACTTATTGAAGACCTATTGCTTGGTTTGGGAAGATGTAAATACCAATAAGCTTGAGCAGGAGCTTGTTGCAGCCTGGGTCCAGCACACATCTATTAACTGGGCCTCAATGAACTGCACTGATAAATGAGAGGTGTGTAAATAGTGACTTATTCACGACTCAGGTCTTCAGGCTTAAAAGGCCATTAGTCGTGTGCTCCTCTGTGCATTGTCCTGACCCACTGGTCAGAGAGCACATTAGTTTCCTCATTCCCTAAAGAATTCAACAGTTAATGAAGTCAGAGAAAACACATTTTAAAGGAACTTCCAAATAAAAGTAATAGGAAGTGTATTTTTGGGTGGTATGAGTTAATACTTGTTTTGTCTAAGGCTTGTATTTTACTATTATTAGTAACAATACTTTGATGTTAGTTCCATATAGATATGTTTTGTGTTGAAAAATATTAAAGGGGCTTTATTATTCTTTTTTTGTCTTTCAAATTAATTTAGGACACATCTAGATCAACATCTTACGTTTTGTTGGTCAGAAAAACGCAATAATTATTGAAAAAAAATAATTTGAAGGAACTCATTTGACTCGGAACACTCGGATTAGGTCCCTGTCACTTTAAGAGTCCTCCCTCCCCGCTGTCCCGCCTGCTGACACACCCCTTCAGCGCTCCTCAAAAAAAAACACATGCTGAGTGTTTGAGTGGTGTCCGCTGCAGTTCAGGGGTGGGTTTGTTTGGTTGCTGTTGAGGAGGCGTGGGCTGTAGCAGTGCTTCCTGAATGGGACAGGACCGTGAGGGGGGAGGGGCATGGTCAGGTTTACTCAAACATACATGAATGGATGAGGGAACAACATTATAATATGGCAAAAAGCTCAGAAAAGTCTATTTTGCATAATAGAACCCCTATAAAGCACAACCTAAACATTTAACACTAAGTATTTATTTGCAATAAACCATTGGAATGCAGTGTGTAAGTGATTTGCAGTAATAATTATTAAAAAATCCAAGTGAAAAATGGCCTTTAACTTGTGTGAATCATGAGTGTTAAATTTAGATATGACAGTGGATTTGGTGGCATTTTGTATTCTTTCTGTCTTTACGTCGCTCCATTTTTTTCCAAGAGAACCATCTAGCAATGTTATCATGTACAAAGACCACCGCCACTCATGTTTTTGCAATTTTGCAAACAATTTAGAGTAAAAACCTCCTCCAGGGCTGCCCTGTTTTTTTTTTTTTTTTTTTTTTTTTTTTTTTTTTGCCCTTTTTCTTCTGCCTTGGTTAAATATTTGACTATCATTTGTATTATTATCATTATTTTTGTATTATTTTATTTATTTTGAGCAAGTGAGTAGTTAATGGTGTGCAACCAACAACAAAACACAAGGCTGAGAAAACAAAAACAAAAAAACACATCAAGATAATAAATGATTGTGTAATAATATTCATAACATTATTTTTAGCAGAACAATAGGTTGTCATAATAAACCATAATAAACCATACAGAAACGATCTGCTCAAAAAGGAGCGGGAAGAAGAAAACTTATTTAATCCCACCCCGTGTCCAAAAAACATAACACACAGACAGCTGTGTCTTTAGACACGACCTTCCCTATGGACCCCAAACCCAATATTTATTGTATAATACATCAGTTACTAATAACGATATATATTATTCTTATATAGGCTGTTAGAATAATATTTAGCCATTACATCAAAAATAATTTAGGGTAATTCAAAAGGTAAAATTTTTAACAATTAATATATATATAATTAATTAATTAATTATATATATATAATATAAATGAGTCTGCGTATGTACACTCACAATGTGTTACCACATATGTTACCACATAGGAAACAAAGGAAACAACAATAAGCACATACCAACAATGGTAAGGAAACAACAATAAGCACATACCAGGAATGGTAAGACCAGAGTCATGGTTGTAAAATAACATGACCATTAAGTCCCATCCTCTCTGTACTGTGACCAGACCATATTTTTGTAAAGTGACTTGAATCTGTGAATATTTTGACATTGCTTGTGTTCGAGCCCCAGACTGTTCCACAGTTTAACTCCACACACAGACACACAAAAACCTCTCCGGGTAGTTCGCACCACTGGTAATGTAAAATTTCCATATCCTCTCATACTATGAGACCTCTCTCTAACTGTAAATAACTTTTGTATGTTACTTGGTAATAGATAGTTAAATGCTTTATATAAGATTTATGCTGTTTGATATTTAACAATCATCTTTTGCTCCTTGGTTATTTAACATAACACAGACACTGAGGTACAAAAAAGGTTAGGATTATGAAGGTTGTGACAATAACAATGTTTGTAACAATGGGTATATGTGTGTGTTTGAGTATAAATGAGCATTGATGAGTAAATTTTAATATGCCATCTCCACACAAACACTAATATTTAACTATTCACTTATGCAGTTAATAGTATATCTTTTTTATTGTGTAACAGCTAGTGAAAAGATATTGTTGTAAGATATTGTTGTTGTATGTTTGCAACTCTTGAAAACAGTAGTGTGAAGATTTTTGCCAGGCTCAGGGGAAACGCTCGGAAGATTCTTCAACTGCAAGATATTAAATAAATTGAAATACTCAGTAAGCTGCATTGCATAATGTGCAATTTCAGCTGACCAGTTTTTTCATGTGGTAAACTCTGTACATTATCATCCTGCACCAAGACCATTTTTAGTAGAGGATATGTTTTTTTTTAAGACCGATGCCGATTTTTAAAATCCAGGGCAGCCGATGGCCGATAAGCAATGCCGATTTTTGAGGCCAATATGGAGGGATGATTTTCCTAATTTTATGAATAAAAATGGTTTAATATAGTCAGTTGTTTTCATGTTGCTAATAAAATGTAAAGAAACATAAAAACATCACTTTAAAATGCAGAAAAACCTGGACTCGTGCAGGCAAAAGGTAAAATCTCTCAGCTTTGCAATCTGGGCTACTGTCTTCAAATAGTCTGCTTTGTTCTGTACTGAAGCTGTAAAGTTAAGGGCTAAGCATTTCTGTATCATGTAAATGATGATATTTATGACATTAGTTAGTTAGATAGTTGACAATATATTCATTTTATTATTAATCACAAAGCACATATTTTAAAATAAAAATATTAAACGAGAGCTACTTTTATATTTTTAAAACATATCTTTGTGTACTGCAAATATAAAAGTGCTTGCTGACTCACGCAAAAAATACTTCTTTAATTTAGTTCCATGTGAGTCCTCATACTGGGTACGCACTGGCGCTCGTCCCTGCGTCACTTAATCAACACTGCTTTTCTATTTGGCTCCTGGCTGAAAACACATGCATTTATCAGCACTAAATACAGACAGTTTTCTGCTCTGTGACACTTAGAGACACAGCAGAATGTCCGGATCTGAGGTCAAAGTAGTTCGGGCTAACGTCTTCATCTCCATCCCATTTTGTAATGCACACATTTTCATACCGCGGTCACTGAGAGGCACTGCTCCACGTTAATGTGTTAGATGGAAAAACAAATTGCCTCAACCATGATTATGAAGCCACCACCTTTTCCCCGTTTTACCAAATGTTTCTCTTATGCAGCTTTTTAACAAGTTAACGAGAGTGATTATTTTACAGCAGACTGTTCCTACCTGATGCTAAGCTAGAAATTAAAGCTAATGCTGCAGGTTGCATACAAAAGTGCTCGAACATAGCCTAAAGTATCTGGGCATTTACATTTTCTCTCAAAAGTTAAATCAGCGTTACGTGCGCAGGTTTGCCAAGAAAAAAATATAAAGTCTTACCTTTTTTCTTTCAAAATAATAGGCCTTGCCTCAGCCTTGTTTGAGTGATCTCCCTCACTCGCCCTGAGCAACTTCTACAGTCAATAGTGCCGCTGTACCATGGACGGCATGAACACAAACACTAGGGTCCTTCAGTGGTTGTCCAGACATGTGCCTGACCAAAAATCAGCATTAAATGGGAAAAATCGGCCAACGGCCGATTATCTAAAGCACTCAAAAATCTGCCCCTTATATCGGCTGACCGATATATCGGTCGATCTCTAATTTTCACATAGATAATTCTGTAAAATTGCAATAATAAAAAACATGTGTCTTCATTAGTACAAAGATAGTTAGTCAAATTCTAAATTAAATATGTAATAATCTTCCTGTCTTTAAAATAAAATATAAAGTACATAAAAAATCCTATTACATTTAGTATAAATAAGTATTTTAAGGTTCAAAATTATCTTAAAAATGGTAAATAATAATCTTAAACTCATAAATTTACAACAAAGAAAAATTTCAATAATGTTATTAACTTGACTTTCAAACTTGACTTAGCTATTAAACCTAAAAATAAGCAACACAAAACAATCCTCTAATAATATGCAGTATTATATTAATATGCAATAATCTGCAGTTTCACTTCCTTTTATCACTTGAGCTTGTCTTTTGAGTTTGTCTTTGCAATAGTTCAATGTAAAAAGATCACAAATATTTTTCATCTTTTTAATATTATGAAATATTTCCAAGCACCCCCTGCAAAGTGCGAGGGGTCCCTGTACCACTGATTGGGAAGCACTGACCTAAAACACACCAAAAGCAACAATTAGAAGCAATTAGAAGAGCTTTATATACTTGTAATGCAACGTACAGATAGGTGCATTAATAGAGAGAATCACAATGACTCTTGCACACAGAAAAAGCAGAGTAACACAGTGAAAGCAGTTCAATGCAAATGCCAAGGTCCATGTTCTAACGTCGCCCTGAAGATGAGCCAGTTGGTTGGAGGCATCCATACGGTGTGCATAAATCACAGCCTAATGAGCCCTAACGCTCCTGATTAGACGCTGATTATGAGGACAGCGGGCCAATGCAAATGTCTGTTTACCACTAGCCTTTAAGATGCACATAGTAAGTACTTTGTGTAAAAAATAAAAGCAAGGACTTGAGAGAGAAGAAATTGTTGCTCTGGCGCTCTTAGTTGTGTATGTTTTTTTTGTGCCTTGAGGGAAAAAAGTACGCGCTTTGGGTGAAAATGTGTTTCCAATTCAGCAAGCTTTGAGTGAACACAAAAGGAGAGTGGCAGTCACCCATGGAACAAAACAGGTCATTTTTTTTTCACACTTACAGCCAAAGACGGCAATTGACTAAATATGTAGCCCTAGAAGTACAAGTGCATCTAAAAAAATGTGAATTGTGGCTTATTTGAAACAATGAAACACATATTTAAACACAGAGAGGTTATGCAATCATATACGTTTCAGCCAGTGTAAGGATAAATTCAATCTTTCCATGTTTTTGCCTCTTTGAATATTTCTCCCTCATTATATGTTGGAAGCCTAAAGAACTGGGAATGGGTCAGTGGATGTGTTCAGGGTTAGGTCAAGCAAGTAGGTAACAGCTGGGCTTCGATTTTTAGCAACAAACAAGCAATCCAGGGCTTTTGTTTGAACAATAAGGGATTTTCATGTTGGACACCACGGTCTTACTTTGATCCAAGCAGATTATCATGATAGAGCTCTTTGGGGCTTCACTTGGCACACTTATTTGGGAAGAATTACTAGGTTACTGGGGTATAGGAAGACCAGTGCTGCTGATTTTAACCAGCAAATTGTTAAGACAGTGATTGCAAAAGTTAGATTAATAAGACAATTGTGTTATTTTCTAATTAAGCATGAGACGTCTTCATATCTTCACTGATTATAATGAGCTCCTTCCCGAACTCAAGTTAATAACACGGTTTTCATAAGGTAGGAAAGTGAATAGACCTGTGCACCAGATTAAATGAAGCTATTATCAGAAATTGGATATCATATTTATTACTATGTTTTCATAAATGTATACTCACTGGTGTCTGCCAATCTTTGTGTTTTCATTAGTCAATAATGAGTTTATAAAGAGTGGTTGCTCCTCTATATTGTCTGTGGTCTGTGCCACAGGGGATAGAGCCGTGAGCTGGGCCACTGTCTTTGCAAAAGCACAGAGTGAAGAAAATGCATCAAACTTCAACTCATACAATAAAAAAATGATAAATGAAATATCAGCTTATATTTAAACTTTCTATTTTTGCACTAAGCATCTAATTATTTGTGTGAGAGATTTTTTTTAACTGTAGTGAATGAATGATATACACATTCTTAATGATCAGTGGTACTTGAGTAAATTGACATCTGAAGACACCTTACCAAAGAATAATTATTACTTGCAAAAAAGTGAGAAAAACAAGTCATTCTTCTTTGAATAATGAATAATGAATAATAAAGTGTGCCTTGGTTTTTGGAGGTTTTTGGTTCCTGAGCACCAAAGAACACCTTCAATACAAAATAATTAATTGACCAAAACTTCCTGAGAATTGGACTTTCTTCTTCTGTGGATTAGTTAATACTTATCCAGTGGGTCAGTGGAGGCTGAAATTTGCCATCTACTTTGGTGTGAGGCGGGGTAATTACCACTTAAATAGGGTTAAGCCTTGGAGAAATTAACACTCACCGTCACTGGCATTCGCTGCTGGTGCTTTAAAATCGCTGATGGTGCTTTAAAATCACCATCAGTGGAGATAGTATCTCCATCTCCCACCAAAACCAAACCCATGACTGTTTTGTGGTGAGGCAGGAGAGCTAACCACTCTGCAACCATGAACCTCACAATATTCTCTTTACTCTCCTAAAAAAAAAAAGAAAAAAAAAAGAAAAAGTGTATTTTGAGCTTCAACATTTTCTCAAATGGGTAAACTTGTACTAAGTATAAAACTAAAATGAGAGTCATATGTAAAAGTTTGGGCACTCCTCTGAGGTTTCATAATAATTTACTCTTTGTCTTCCTGACAAAAGATCACAGAGGTATGTCATTCATTTTCTAATGACATCTGAGTTCTAGGGAGTATGAGAGGTGTATGAAATGAAATAAAATATGAAAAAAATGTTTGGCCACCCTTATAAGTTTGCTGATTTGAATGCATGTAACTTCTCAATGGGTTACTTGCAACACAAAACTTTTTAGATTAGTTGATCTTGCAAGTGGTGAGAATAAAGTACTGCAACTTTCCAGTTTGCACCCCTCCCTCTTCCCTGACTCCTCCCACACTTCTCATGCACGCTTTGTGCATATAACGCACATAAACCAATTACCACCTACTATTTTCTATCAAGATTTTACCATTTTTCATCTGTCAAGAAGTAAAAAAGCTATATCTGTATCCAATTTTAGACCAATGCGACCTGGAAGCTCTCTCCATCTGGTGAATGCGTCGCCGATATTTACGTTCTTCTCACATTTGATAAACTGCTTTACTTCTGTCTTCTCTGTCTCCGGTTTTCTTTTTTTGGGCTGTTTTGCTGTGTAAACTGTAGTAGCTAGGAATAGGTATTTTGCCACTCAGGTTAGCAGCCGCCATTGCTTCCATATACAACTTTGCAGGTAGAGCCCAACATGTGTTCCTGATCCGAGTGGGAGGAACTTCACTTTTTTCCGAGCCAGTGATTGGCTACATATTTGCGCCCCTTGGCAAAATTCCCTCGCTGCAGCATACGGCCTAGATAAGTTATAGGAAGTTTTTTTTTTCATAAAAGGCTTCATATAGGCTGTACTGATATTGCATCTGTGGAATTTATTGCAAAATGGATCAGGTAGTTAAGCTTTAAAGTAGGTACTTAAGCTTTGAGTTGAGTTACAAAATTGAAGTTGCACCTTGGCTGGGTATTCCAAGACAATGATCTCAAACACAGCTCAAATTTCCATAAAGGCATTCATGCAGAGAAAGAAGTATAAGGTCATGGAGTGGCCATCACAGTCCCTACACTTGAATATCATTGAAAATCTATGGGTTGATTTTATAAGAGGGTTGTCCATGCTCGGAAGCCATCAAATCTAACTGAACTGGAGATCTTTTGTAAAGAGAAATGGTGAAAAAAAATACTTCCATCCTGCATCCAGACGCTTGCCTATAGGAGGTTATTTTTGCAAAAGAAGGCTTAAAGAAGGCTTAACTAAATAGTAATTTATTTTTTCTGAAGGGGTGCCCAAAAGTTTGTACCTGTCTAATTTGATTGCATATTTTCTGTTAATCCAATAATCCTAATTTCAGTAATGGATTATTGCTGTATCCATAAGGCATTATATATACCAAAATAAAGTTGCTGATCCAAATGCCCGACAAATTATAAATTAAAATGATTATAATTATCAGGGGTGCCCAAACTTTTACATATGACTATACTTAATTCTGATTATGAAGTAAGACGATTTTATTGAGGCTAGCCACAATATACACTGCTCAAAAAAATAAAGGGAACACTTAAACAACAACCCACGTTAGTGGCTCAGGTAGTGCAGCTCATCCAGGATGGCAATGTGAGCTGTGGCAAGAAGGTTTGCTGTGTCAGGCGCTACCAGGAGACAGGCCAGTACATCAGGAGACGTGGAGGAGGCCGTAGGAGGGCAACAACCCAGCAGCAGGACCGCTACCTCCTCCTTTGTGCAAAGAGGAACAGACCAGAAATGACCTCCAGCAGGCCACAAATGTGCATGTGTCTGCTCAAATGGTCAGAAACAGACTGAGGGTGGTATGAGGGCCCGACGTCCACAGGTGGGGATTGTGCTTACAGCCCAACACCGTGCAGGAAGTTTGTCATTTGCCAGAGAACACCAAGATTGGCAAATTCGCCACTGGCGCCCTGTGCTCTTGACAGATGAAAGCAGGTTCACACTGAGCACATGTGACAGACGTGACAGAGTCTGGAGATGCCGTGGAGAACGTTCTGCTGCCTGCAACATCCTCCAGCATGACTGGTTTGGCAGTGGGTCAGTGATGGTATGGGGTGGCATTTCTTTGGGAGGCCGCACAGCCCTGCATGTGCTCGCCAGAGGTAGCCTGACTGCCATCAGGTAATGAGATGAGATCCTCAGACCCTTGTGAGACCATATGCTGGTGCGGTTGGCCCTGGGTTCCTCCTAATGCAAGACAATGCTAGACCTCATGTGGCTGGAGTGTGTCAGCAGTTCCTGCAAGACGAAGGCATTGATGCTATGGAGTGGCCCGCCCGTTCCCCAGACCTGAATCCAACTGAGCACATCTGGGACATCATGTCTCGCTCCAATCCACCAATGCCACGTTGCACCACAGACTGTCCAGGAGTTGGTGGATGCTTTAGTCCAGGTCTGGGAGGAGATCCCTCATGAGACCATCCTCCACCTCATCAGGAGCATGCCCAGGCGTAGTAGGGAGGTCATACAGGCGTGGAGGCCACACACACTACTGAGCCTCATTTTGACTTGTTTTAAGGACATTACATCAAAGTTGGATCAGCCTGTAGTGTGTTTTTCCACTTTAATTTTGAGTGTGACTCCAAATCCAGACCTCCATGGGTTAATAAATTTGATTTCCATTGATAATTTTTGTGTGATTTTGTTGTCAGCACATTCAACTATGTAACAAACAAAGTATTTAATGAGAATATTTCATTCATTATTTCATTTCATTCAGATCTAGGATGTGTTATTTTAATGTCCCCTTTATTTTTTTGAGCAGTGTTTATACTTTGCTGAACAGAGCAACCGTATAGGCACCATTCGTATCAACATGATTCAAGCACATTGGCACTATTGTTACACTACACATATTTTATTAGCATTTACATTTGAAGGAAATATTACAGTAGCATTCACATAAGCGCTGTTGTTTGGCTGACAGTTTGCATCAAGTACCAACCTCAATACCCATTCAATTGGTGGCTGGGATTCATTTCTGTGATTCTGCAGGGCTCATTAAGTGGTTTAACACAATGGTACTTGATCAGGTAAGAAAGCTCATGGGCTGGCAGTCTTTCCACACAGACAAATGAGACTGATATTTTCTGGATCAGCTGTAGATAGAATAAGGCTATATACATTGACTGTTTACACTTATTTTATTGCTCTATGCTACTGTTTTTCTTGTCTGGTACCAGCGATGTTTGCACTGATGTAAAAACAAACCGTCTGTCAGACCATTGAGTAATTTATTATTAGTAATTTGAACACCTGATTGTTGTTTATGTTCTACAGTAAATAAAAATATGGTTTATGAAATTTGCTAACCATTGCATTCTATTTAGCATTTACATATTATATATAAACATCTCCACTCTAAATAATTTTTTGGTATAATCACTAGAAGTCATCAGAGTGCACAGACCTTCGCCAAGTCATTACTTTTCTTCGCTATCTTGCATATGCACAAAAAAATCCTCTAGACTGTGATCTAGATCCTCACCAAAACATATCATTTGCTCCTTTACCCATAACTTACATTTCCTGAAAAGTTTACCATATTATTTAATTTATGTTGCTGACAAACAAAATATTGGAAGCAAATGTGCACAGAACAAGTGAATGCAGGTAGAGAAACTGAAAGTTTACATTCCTCTAAGGGCCCAGGAGGTGATTAGGGAAGCCAAACGCCTGTGACGGACATAGTTTGACAGACCGACTGGGAAAATCATGACAGTCGTTCGATGACTAATCCACTGAGATGGCCGACAAACTCTCTTGAGTCCACTCTCAAACACATACAGCCTCGCAAAAGTTTTAGCATCACAATCAGTAGCAGTAATCTGACTGCAAAACCATTTACTTCACGACATGACGGCCCGCTATAACAGAGCTGACGACAGCAGCGCAGAAGCTAGTGGAAGATGCATGCAGTGTTTGTGTACTGCTGAACGTGACTGTTTGCGAGTTTATCCTGGTCAAGCTCTCCGTGCAAGAAATCAATGCCCCCAAGTTTTGGGAATATCAGCAAAAAGTTACAGACAGAAAGAAAACAAAATGTATAAAAGGTTATTATGGCCAAAATTGCCCTTCCCTCCCCCTCACTTCCACTTTTATAACTTCTGTTTTTGGCCATTAGATTATTTTCTCCATCTTCCTCGCCCTGCGTCTTCCCACTCCCAAAATAAATGAGAGAAAACAAGCACATTTAGGCCGTTATTGTCTTTCCCTACTCTCCCATTCTTGCAATTCGTGAGACTAGCGGGGTCCACACATGCAGGAGCAATCCGTCACACTTGATCACATATGTTCTTCTCCCATACATACACACACACATACTGCAACCCGGATTGAGCCATAAACACATTGATAAAACCATTTCTGTAATAAGCCGTGTTTGTCAAAGTGTCATCGGTCGGGCCGCCAGCCATTATCACGGCGCTACATTTATAGTGGCTCTTTAAATAAACGGCCCGGGCCTTCATAGCCCACAGTGATACCCATCTGGTCGCCCACACACGCGCAGATCCTTCCTTCTCCTCCACCTCCTCCACCTCCTCCTCCTCTCTGTATCTTCCACCATTACACGGCACACTTAATGGGAATTCCCTCACTGCTGTGAATGAGACTTTCACCTTCTTTCAGAGCAGTAGTTGTAAGACAGAGAGTAAACACAGAGAGCGCAGTAAATGTCTTTGAATGAATGTGAAGAAAAAGCCTGTCTAAACTATAAATGCTGTCTGATTTGAATTGTGTAAAGAGGTAATATTTCTAAGTGATATCATACCTATATTAATGCCTATACTTGTATATGCCATGGCTCTAGTCAATATAACAGAGTAAATACTGTTTAATTCATCTTCTTCTGCTTATTCCTGTCAGGAGTTGTGGGTGGCTCAAGCCTATCCCAGCAGCTATGGGCCTCAGGCAGAGTACACCTTGGACTTACAAAAACAGAGAGCCAATCACTCTCACATTCACTCATGAGGGGTAATTCCAGTTCAGTTCAGTTTATTCAGTCACATGAAACAATGATCATAGTAGACTGCAAGAAAATAACATATCAAATTTATGAAATAACAATCATAAAGTTGTGACTGAAAAGGCTCAGGCAGAAACAAAGCTTATTAATACCAGCCTAGTTACAACGGTTTAGCCTACACTTGACAAATATGATCATAAAGAAAATATGATAATAAAGAATTTAGAGTTTGTGGATATAGTAAAGTTTTATTGTTGGGGGTCCGCGCAGGATTGTCTGACTTTTTAAGGGGGCTGCGACACTCTTGATTTTGGGAAAGACTGTCCTAACACATGCATGTCTTTGGACGTTGGAAGGCAGCTTACTTGTACCTAGAGAGAACCCACAAAAACACAGACTCCACACCATTACAAATTACTTTGAAGAGATACAAATGTGTGTTATGGATAGATTTTAATTTAAATAAAGGTGATAAAATTTAAAATAAAATAATCAACTGAACACACAACTTTTAAGTTATAGGCTACCATACCTAAAAAATATAAAATGGCAACTTATATAATATGTGATATATGGTTACCACAAAAGTTCAGGGAACATGTGCAGCAAAAGGGAGCATTATACTTTCAACCAATCTAATAACACTGTAAATATTTTGCACAGTTTTTGTTAGCTTCAGGTCACAAACAAAAACCCTCAAGGTTAGTGGATTGGTAATTAATTAGCCTTAAGCCTTTTTTTTTTTTTTTTTATCAAATTAAATCCTTATGAATTTATCCAGAAATAGCTTTTATCTTGTGTTATCACCAACATGAATAATCTCTTTGCTGTAGACCAAAATGTCAGACTTAGTAACCTGGCAACACCATTGCGTGATAATGAAGCACTGTCAAGACATACAGTGCTCATGTAGTCCAGTAATTTTTAGCAACATCTCACAATGGTCGGCGTGCCTGCCCACACACCAAATACTTACACAGTTTACTTTCTAATGCTGAGTGATTGATTACAACTGCCCCTGTATTGTCAGCTACCCGAGATACATGCTAATCATAACAATAAATGCTATAACATATGCACAATAATAAAGGACTCAGGTTAAGAGATAGATTTGGTGTGTTGCATTAAAATTCTATTATTTATTCATCATTACCATGTGAATTTTTAATGCACATCTGAAAGAGAATATATTATAGTTAATGGTCAAGATTATTTTTTAAAATCAGCTGCTGCTCTATCCTCTGCTTCATTTCCTGATAAATTTTTCTTGCCAGAAGATTGCATTTACTATAACAAGCTCATTTTATAGATGATATTATATGATTTACCATTATTCATTCATTCTCCCTTTCTATATGTAATGTATAGGTGTGCTAAACAATGAATGTGTCAGTATATTCCCTGCTTATGTGGTGCGCTAGTGTTTTATTACAAGTGCTCCAACTTTATAAGGGCATGATGGGTTGCTTTTAGTCAAAATGAGATCTTTTCTGAAGCTCACCCCGAGGTCAGAGCTGATGCAATCTTCAGAATATTAACAATGAGCGAGCACGCAGAAAGGCCACAGGGCTGGGCGAGAGGTCACAAGACCAAATAGAGGAAGCCCTCACTGTCTGAGAAGCATCGGAAAGAGATTATTTAAAAACTCGTATAGGCATGAGCACAGTATGTCTAAGTGTCCAAAGTTTAGATCCACCCACATCTGGCGTTTTGGCTGGTGTTGATGTCCAGTCCTGGTTACTGTGTGCCAGAAATTAGGGACCTGCAAAAGGTTCTATTTTGCCATAGAAAATTTTACCTAAATGCATTAATTTTGAAATGAGTTAAAGTCACAGCCCTTACAATTAGCATATATCCAAAAGACTGAAAAATATGTCTGAAGGCTTATGTTTTGCTAGTAGTAGTTAAAGTTAATAGTAAGTTAATAGTTGAAAACATAACAATAGTTGAAACAATTTATTTTTAAGTTTAAAAACATGCATTGATGGTCACTTGTGGACTTGTCTATTATCAGTCTGGACAGTATAGGTTGCTTGGTCTCGCTGTCTCTGCATAGGTTTTCCTCTGCAGGCTCTTTTTTCTCCTACCACTAAAAAATTTAAAATAGGTCCCTTATGGGAACAGGACAACCTGTGGTATACACCTTTGTGGCAACTGTTGTTTGAGTTATATAGATAAAAATGAATGATCATATTGCAATGCCTTTCTACTTGCACATGTACTCAAAGAGCTTTTACCATGGACGTGCCGTGAGGGCAAGCAGGGCAAGCCAATTAAATCTAAAAAACACACGGATTAAAACTATAATGAAATGAAATGAATATCTTTCCAAACATTTAATTTTGTCGTTCACTTCCATAGTGAATCAGTTTATTACCTGCTTTCTGTCACTGTGTACATTTCTGCGGCCTGTGGTCACTCCAGGTACTGTCAAGGCAAGCTAGGTTGCCTCTGTGCCTTTCATTTGTGTCATTTTCATCTCTGTGGAGGCATGCTGTGGTCAATCTCAGGCTCAGTGACAGAGATCGCGAGCTGATAGCAGTAGAAAATACATTCGATATAAGCAGCGCGCTGTACCGCTTATAGCCCCGTCCATTACAGTGCGCATGCGCCGCGTTAGACAACAACTTTCCACAAATAGCCGCAGACAAAGTGTCTAGGAGCGTTTCTACAGATAAGTCACATTTTGTAGCTTAAACCCTGTTCATGTTCCTCATGAGTACATGCTGGTGCATTTAGCTGTGTGTCATATAAATGAAAGCCTCACGTACATCGTTAAGTGTCAGACATGTTTGTAAGAAGTGGAGCTGGAGGAGTGGAGAGGAGCCAGCGACAGTGGATGTGAATATTACAGAACTGTGAATGAACTGGGCTCTGGTTATTCTGGACAAACTCAGCTGTAGGAAATACAGGATGTTTCTTCAAAAAAGTAACATGGACTGGATTTGCAGCTTGAGTAGAGAGGTGAGTGTCAGCAGGGCGGTGTTGTTAAATGGAGGTTTGTGGTGTGATGTGTAAGGCTTCTTCTGAGGTTTTATTATAATAAAGCAGCATCAACAGTCTAGTGTTGATCTCAGTGTGAGATCAACTCATCTATCCATCCTCGTTTTAGTGCTTATGAATTAAAGTTAAAACAAAAACTGAGGGCACATTCTTTGATAATGTGACAGAGAAGGCCAGCTTTGTAGAAAAAAAATGTTTTAATGACATTGTTTTGTATACAAACAGCGTTAATAATAGTAATTATATTGGAAGAGTGTGAGACCTAAGTGACTTAATTAAATTTAAATTAAATTAACATGTTGTCATATAAAACTTAATGAAGTCAAGGTGTCTGCTTGCCCGCTTGAAAAAGTCACCGCATGCTACTGGCTTTTATATTGTGCCTCCATTCTTCTACCCCCGCACACACACATCCAGACTTGTACACCATGTATACAGACATCTTTGTACTATGAACAAAAGGAGCAAGAATTGTACAACCAACCTTCCAGTTAAACTTCCTGACCCACTGTTGCCTGTAAAAGTCAGATATGTGCAGTATTAGAAAGGAGATTCAGATGCAAGCTATGCTAGTTTAGAATATCTTTAAAAAGCTAAATGACAGTAAAAGTTTGGCACAGCATGTCCAAAATGGCTGCCAATGATGCTAAATCACTTAAAGAAGACATTTTACTCCTCACATTCAGGACTATTCACCCTTTACTTTGGTTTCTAATTCTCAGTTCTCTTTCATCTGACATTCACTGCAACGGCTGCTTTTCCATTACCATTCTGTTCACCGGCCTGATATTTGAAATAATGAGAAGAGTATAAAGTGAAAAGATGAGGCCGTATTCAACCTGTAATGAGTCTGCATGTGTATTTGAGACTGTATGGTCTCTCTCCAATTGCCCCAAACACATTGAACAATATTCATGCCATCAGAATGCAAATGTAGTTTCGACACAACCCTCTTTGGTCAAGGAATAGGTTGTGTTCATGATCTAGAATCAGGATGATGTCAAAAACTCAGAAGGAGGGCAGGAGCTAGTATTACTCTATTATAATAATAATAATAATAATAATAATAATAATAATAATAATAATAATAATAATAATAATAAAAATATCCACACAGGAAATCCACAAATATTCAACCTGACTATTTTGTGTTAACAATTGGGTCCATGAGCTCACTTATTGTCTTAGCTGTAGCTTCCTTTAACAGCCCAGGAGAAAGGTGCTGCAGAGGCTCAGAGGAACAGAGAAACAGATAAGTAGCAGTGCTCACAGATACTGACACAAGGGATTTTATAGGTTTACTGTTGTTGGTTTCTTGGTTTGAAAATGTCTAGCAACTATAAACATCAGTGTATGGACACATCAGTGGCATGTTCTTCCACAGAGTTTTTCCTTGTCCTTCAGCTCAGTCCCACATTATAGGTCCTTACAATGCTTTGACATCACATGAATACAACCTATCATTTCTTATGTAATGATGTAATGTTTCATAGGGGTATTTAACATTGTTTGTATGAGTAGGTCTATGAGTTCCTATGGTGCTACAAATCTTTTTTTTTCTTATGATAAATGCATACAATGTTCCTCATAAAATGCCAAACAATAGATTACATTCATGTGATATCACAACAGTCCAGGCCTATAGTGTGGAACTGACATGGAGGGAAGAATCTGTTGCTATGTGTTAATATTCAGATATTTTGTGTTGTTTAGTTGCTACAAATGATCAGACTGAGAAACCAACAACTGTAATAGCTGTTCATCTGAAAGTAACTTTAGTCAGTTCAAGATTAATATAGTGAGGCTGTGGACCCAACTACTAACCAAAAAATTAACAGGTTCAATATCTGGATATTCTGTTTGGATATTTCTTTGGTTCTTTGGTTAACTTGGACTCCTGCACCTGGTCAACGCTGACTACTGATTTGTATAAATAGGAATGTAGCTGAAAAACAAAACAAAAACAAAATGAATTATTTCAGCTTTATAGACAACTGTGTATGTGAGAATGTCACTCCTAAACCTGGATAAATGGAGAGGATTTGGGTGTGCCAAATTAATATGCAAATCCTCACATTTTCAATTGAAAAAGATTAAATGCATGTTTTACGGACAAAGATGGTTTGCCATGTCGACCCCCATAGGGAAAAGCCGAAAGGGAAGAAGAAATGCTATGAATACAAGATGTGTCAAAAAGTAATGAAAGAAATATAGATGTATGATTTTTTTCCCCTCCAAAGTACACTGCTAGTGATTTTTCCATTCTTCATGGTATTGCTAAAAGTCTTCAGGTTGGATGGCGTTCAGAGCCAGCGTACTGGCTCTTTGGACATTATCCACACTTCTAAAATGGTGTCCTTTCATATCATTGTTAATCTTTGGGAAGAATCTGGAAGATCTTGTGTGCTTATGACAAATATTTTTTTGTGTGCATCCTGAGATTGGCTAAACATGGATTCGTCATGACAATAACACACTGAGTCAGAAAGATGTGGGCTGAAAAACACAGTGCCCTGACTTGGTGCCATGCAAATTTTTTATATTCCCAAAAATAGAATGGTTTGAAAAGACACTAATGTTTTGGAATTTTATTGAACTCACTGTTGTCGCCTTTGTCTTATACATATTACCATATTTCTTGCTCGCATTTGCTGTGAAACATCCATCCATCTTCTTCCACTTATCTGGAGCCGGGTTGTGGAGGCAGCAGTCTAAGCAGGTAGATGCCCAGACTTTCCTCTCCTCAGACACTTCCTCTAGCTGTACCAGGGAAATCCATGTTTGATTAAAAAAACATGAAACTCTTACGTACAGGTGTAATAAAGATAGCAAAGTTTCCAACAGGACAGCTTATATAAACCATAACTCATATATAGGTGTTTAAATGCGCATATATGTGGCCTTGAATAGGAGTGATTGCTTTAGCTTCGAGACTATTTTTGGGGAGCACGTCTACTGCTGTCTCAGTATACTGTCTGTGGAATGGGAGATGTCTCAGAAGTCTCTCCAGGGAAACCACAGAAAAGCATTGCGAGGAAGAGTGGGATCCTCCGAGTTCAGACGTTGTTTTTAAAAGTGGGGTAGACCAAAAGCAGACACCAGATGGGATAGATAGTTTACAGTTTACCTTGCTGAATACAAACATACAGTATTATAAGTACAGCTCTGTTGTACAGAATATATAATTTCCATAAGGAAGCTACCAAATCTTCTGTTCTCAAGCTGCCTAGAGAGGTAAACAAACATACACTAAGTACATGTAAAATACACATTACTGCATACTAATTTGTGGTAGTCATAGTCACACAATATTACCTAAAGATGTATAATGCCTCCATCACATGACTTTGATCAATATATATGGCTCCCTTGGTTTAAAGTATTAGTTTTATATATAATGGAAATGGAGGTGTCAGATTATTTGCAAATTGGTTTATCTGAATGGTAGGAGATGCAGACTTTCATTATAGAACTACTTATATTGGCTCTAGGTAAAAGCGCATATAAAGTGTTGATATAATTAACAACTAATCAGAGTCTTATTTTCCGCTGCTTTAATGAAAATCTAGCAGGTTATTGCCATGACAGCCACATGGGAATATTGAAAGAAGAGAAAGAGAAAGTGAGATGACTGAGGAGAGTGTATAATACTGTAATTAAAGGCCCTTTGAAGAGTCCCTTTGATGGGCTCAACACATATACTGCTTTTTAAAGGCACTGATGATGATCTCAAAACAAAGTGTGTATTTTGACAGTTTGTTTATGAAAGTCAATTAGCTTGGAGCATCTTTCATGGCGGTCACTGACTCATCTCGCTCATTCCTTTGAAGTCACAGTGGCAGCCGTTGTTTGCATTAGGAGTGTGGATTAAACCAAGGGCTGAGAGATGGAGCTCTACAGTGACCGCCCTCCTCCTGGTTCTGGAAGCAAATTTCTCATTTATTTTCTCCATTGACTCTGAGACTTGCTATGGGGTAACATATATCCATGAAACATTTCCTTTTTAACTTGATAAAAGGCAAAGTTACGCACATTTTTTTTCTTCATTGAAATGATCTGTGTTATGGTCATAAGTACTCCATAGCTGATTAGCCACCATCAAGCCTTTAAACTCTTAATGTACGTGTTTTTCCAAAAGTCAAGGTGGGAAAAATGAATGCGAAATTTACTTCCTGTACTAGAGGTCAGCTCCATTGCATTGTACCTATTGGGCTCTGCATAGGGGCTTAATAAACCACAATTAAGCCACCATAAAATAATGAGTTTCACTTACTGTGTTGCCATCAACTGAATCAGAGAGGATTTATGCTGGACTAGATCAGCAATGCAGCAAACATTGCATTGCGCTGATATATATACTATATATATATATATACTAACTCACTGAGCTACCCAGCCGCTATATATATATATATATATATATATATATATATATATATATATATATATATATATATATATATATATATATACCAACTTCCAGTGTGTATATTATATAGTATATTGCACAAGTGTCCATCAAATGTGGGATATACCAAGGAGATGCTCTGTCCCTGCTGCTGTTCTGCATAGGTCTGAACCCCCTCAGCCAGATAATCACCAAGACTGGCTATGGGTACCGACTCAGGAACGGGGCCACCATCAGTCACCTCCTCTACATGGATGATATCAAGCTGTACGCCAAGAGCGAGAGAGACATTGACTCACTGATCCACACAACCAGGATCTACAGCAATGACATCGGAATGTCATTCGGACTTGAGAAGTGAGGGCGGATGGTGACAAAGAGAGGGAAGGTAGTCCATACAGTAGGGGTCCCACTCCCAGACGGCAGAATAGCAGACATTGAGGACAGCTACAAGTACCTTGGAATCCAACAAGCAAATGGCAACCTGGACCAGGCCACAAGAAAAGCAGCCACAGCCAAATACCTCCAACGAGTAAGGCAAGTCCTAAGAAGTCAGCTCAATGGCAAGAACAAAGTCAGGGCAATCAACAGCTATGCCCTGCCAGTCATCAGATACCCTGCGGGAATAATAAGCTGGCCAAAGGAAGAGATTCAGACCACAGATGTGAAAACACGAAAGCTCCTAACCATGCATGGAGGGTTCCACCCCAAATCCAGCACCCTGAGACTGTACACTAAGCGCAAGGAAGGAGGCAGAGGACTAGTGAGTGTCAAAACCACTGTCCAGGATGAAACATCCAAGAGCCTTGACTACATCAGGAAGATAGCCTCAACAGATGAAGTTCTCAGTGAATGTCTCAGGCAGTGGAAAACAGAGGACGAGGTGCTGGAGGAACCATCATGGGAGGAAAAGCCCCTACATGGGATGTACCATCGACAGATAACTGAAGTGGCTGACATCGAGAAATCCTACCAATGGCTAGAAAGGGCTGGACTGAAGGACAGCACAGAGGCACTGATCATGGCTGCACAGGAGCAGGCCTTGAGCACCAGAGCAATAGAGGCCCAGATATACCATACAAGACAAGACCCCAGGTGCAGACTGTGCAACGAGGCCCCTGAGACAATCCAACACATAACTGCAGGCTGTAAGATGCTGGCAGGGAAAGCATACATGGAGCGTCATAACCAAGTGGCTGGTATAGTGTACAGGAACATCTGTGCAGAGTACAGTCTGGAAGTCCCGAGGTCAAGGTAGGAAACACCTCCAAAGGTGATAGAGAATGACCGAGCTAAGATCCTGTGGGACTTCCAGATCCAGACAGACAAAATGGTAGTGGCGAACCAACCGGACATTGTGGTGATGGACAAACAGCAGAGGAAAGCCGTTGTGGTTGACATCGCAATACCAAGCGATTGTAACATCAGGAAAAAGGAACACGAGAAACTGGAGAAGTACCAAGGCCTCAAAGAAGAACTTGAGAAGGCCTGGAAAGTGAAGGCAACAGTGGTGCCCGTGGTCATCGGAGCACTCGGGGCAGTAACCCCCAAACTGGAAGAGTGGCTACAGCAGATCCCAGGAAAAACATCAGACATCTCAGTCCAGAAGAGCGCAGTCCTAGGAACAGCAAAGATACTGCGCAGAACCCTCAAGCTCCCAGGCCTCTGGTAGAGGACCCGAGCTTGGATGGATGAAACCGCCCACGGAGGGCGAGAGGACAATTATTTATTTTATATATATAAAATACACACACACTCACACACACACACATATATATAGTGGGGCAAAAAAGTATTTAGTCAGCCACCAATTGTGCAAGTTCTCCCACTTGAAAAGATGAGAGACAAACTGAGAAAAAAAAATCCAGAAAATCACATTGTCTGATTTTTAAAGAATTTATTTGCAAATTATGGTGGAAAATAAGTATTTGTTCAATAACAAAAGTTCATCTCAATACTTTATTATATACCCTTTGTTGGCAATGACAGAGGTCAAATGTTTTCTGTAAGTCTTCACAAGGTTTTTACAAACTGTTGCTGGTATTTTGGCCCATTCCTCCATGCAGATCTCCTCTAGAGCAGTGATGTTTTGGGGCTGTCACTGGGCAACACGGACTTTCAATTCGCTCCAAAGATTTTCTATGGGGTTGAGATCTGGAGACTGGCTAGGCCACACCAGGACCTTGAAATGCTTCTTACGAAGCCACTCCTTCATTACCTGGGCAGTGTGTTTGGGATCATTGTCATGCTGAAAGACCCAGCCACGTTTTATCTTCAATGCCCTTGCTGATGGAAGGAGGTTTTCACTCAAAATCTGACGATACCTGGCCCCATTCATTCTTTCCTTTACATGGATCAGTCGTCCTGGTCCCTTTGCTGAAAAACAGCCCCAAAGCATGATGTTCCCACCCCCATGCTTTACAGTAGGTATGGTGTTCTTTGGATGCAGCTCAGCATTCTTTCTCCTCCAAACACGACGAGTAGAGTTTTTACCAAAAAGTTCTATTTTGGTTTCATCTGACCATATGACATTCTCCCAATCCTCTTCTGGATCATCCAAATGCTCTCTAGCAAACTTCAGATGGGCCTGCACATGTCCTGGCTTTAGCAGGGGGACACGTCTGGCACTGCAGGATTTGAGTCCCTGGCAGCGTAGTGTGTTACTGATGGTAGCCTTTGTTACTTTGGTCCCAGCTCTCTGCAGGTCATTCACTAGGTCCCCCCGTGTGGTTCTGGGATTTTTGCTCACTGTTCTTGTGATCATTTTGACCCCACGGGGTGAGATCTTGCGGGGAGCCCCAGATCGAGGGAGATTATCAGTGGTCTTGTATGTCTTCAATTTCCTAATAATTGCTCCACAGTTGATTTCTTCACACCAAGCTGCTTACCTAGTGCAGATTCAGTCTTCCCAGCCTGGTGCAGGGCTACAATTTTGTTTCTGGTGTCCTTTGACAGCTCTTTGGTCTTGGCCATAGTGGAGTTTGGAGTGAGACTGTTTGAGGTTGTGGACAGGTGTCTTTTATATAGATAACCAGTTCAAACAGGTGCCATTAATACAGGTAACGAGTGGAGGACAGAGGAGCCTCTTACAGAAGAAGTTACAGCTCTGTGAGAGACACAAATCTTGCTTGTTTGTAGGTGACCAAATACTTATTTGTGATTTTCTGGATTTTTTTTTCTCATTTTGTCTCTCATAGTTGAGGTATACCTATGATGAAAATTACAGGCCTCTCTCATCTTTTTAAGTGGGAGAACTTGCACAATTGGTGGCTGGCTAAATACTTTTTTGCCCCACTGTATGTATGCATCCATATGGTGTGTATATTCACTGAGCCAACTGCCACTGTGCCATATAGAGCTTGGGTCAAGGCACTATATCTTAAGAAATCATTACAATGATTTATGACCCAGAGGAGGTCTGCACTCTCCAAGTAGTTCGAGTTTCGAGTTACGATAGTTTCACAAACACAATTGACAAGATTGACTTTGGTTGAAATATATTAAGCTGTTTTCAACAAAGCAGTTTTTTTAAGTTGCTCATCTCCATGGTCTGAAATGACCCTCAGCAGTGCTCATCCAGCAGATCCAATTTCACCTCAATAGTAGAAATGAAAGCTCTCATTGATGGACATGGTAAAACCAAAGTGACAGCACTAAGTGATGGGTGACAGTGGTAGATTACATGCTGCTCTACAAAGGTACATTTAAGTGAAAATAATGTATAGAGCCAAGAGAAGAACTTGACTTGAGTTATTGGCACAAACGGCAGGCTGCCGGGTGTGTGAGGTTGTCACAGTAAACGCTTGTAATTATAGTCAGCTTGGAGCACCATGCCACCTATGTGAAAGTACATTTTGGCCATATTGTCAGAGCAAATAGAACATGTAGAGCATAATAGAAAACATGTAAAATGTTTTCCATTGTGACATTATCGTGATTGGCAATATTTGCATACCCTTAGTACGGTTAAGGCATTGTCACCATAAAAAAAAAAAAAAAAAAAAAAAAAAAAGTTCAAGGTTTATGAAAAGGTACAAGGCTCTGGACTCCCTGGTCAAATCTGGGGCTAAATCAAAACTTACAAAAGACTAAACCAGGTCTAAATATAGAACTGACCTGGACTAAATCATTATAATTGAATTAAAGTTGTATTTGGTCAGCATCATTTGACACACATTTTTACAAAGTAAACAGACAGAAGACCCTAAAATGATTGATACTGCGATATGATACTGATACTTTATTTACCAATCTTGAGATTAAGATAAAATTGGAGAAATATTGTGCAGCTCTAATATTTTCAAGCAGGTCATAAAGCTTATAACTGCAACCATTGTATAAGTACCTCCACTGGTAAGATCTCTAATTTCTTATACTTTGATATAAGTGCACTTCATATAGGCCTGAGAGCACTTGTTGCCATAGAAACAGTGTGATAGGATGGAGAGCCCTGATTGACAGTCGTCCTTCAGATCTCAGCCGGAGGAAACTTTCAAAGTTTCCAACAATCTCAGTTGCTGATGCTGGTTTCACAAGAGGGGATATTGGATTTTCTCAGTAGCTCCACTCTAGTTGTATTGGACATTATTTTAGATATATTTTGCTTACTAGTAATGATAATAAATGCATGACAACACCATCTTCTACAGTATCTTATTTTGTTTGTTATATACTCCAAGGAGTATATTTCTTTTCACCAGAGTTGGTTTGTTTTTGATCTGTCAAATGATATGATTGTTTTCAGGGAAGATCAGTAATGTTGTAATGTAATGTCCAGGAAATTTTACATGCAACAGTTCTCTACCATTCACAGAAAGCGCCAAAGATAATTATTTGGAAACATTTTGATTTGTTTCCCCAGATCAGACAAAATATTCTACTGTATTCTGCAATACCTTTCTAAAATTAATGTTTTCTAATGGGAAAATAATGGATCTCACGTATAAATGATTAGTCTGACTGAAAATCTATGTTTTTAATATTTTTCTATGTGTCTGAGTCTACATCCATCAGGTTTATCATATGACAGGATCTGGTTCTTACAGGAGTGGTCTAGTCAGCAGAGAAAACCCCAAATGAAGACAAAAGAGCTGCTGTGTTCTCTAAGTACACCGAAAAGTTGAGATTCTTAGAGATTGAGTGAAATGAATATAAATTACTTTTTATACCGGAGCAGCTGGTTTTCTGTGCAGATGATGTGGAACAAATGCTTGGCTTCCTAAATGCATTTCTATGTGTATTTCTATCAAGATGAGATACAAAGAAATGTGAACGTCTGGAGTTATTTTCTTCAACTCTGTTGTCTCCATCCCCATCGAGTGATACAGACACACACTTCCAGACACAAACACGGACACTGATGCAACAAAACAGCAAGAGCTTTACAGTGGTGCTCCAATCATTACTCCGACTGTGGAGTGGAGACCTGAAGTAAGCTTATGGACTGCAGATGAGAACCATCAACAAGAGTAGTACCATTGAAAGTGACGTGTAGAACTCTTGCTTGGATGTGCAGACAACTGAGTATAAGTTTATAGTGAATTAGTGGTGAAAACTTATTCTAAGCATAAAATAAGTGCTGATTCCATGTCTGATGTTGTTTCATATTGATCAGAAATTTAAGATTAGAGTATAAAAAAAAAAAAAAAAAAAAAATCTTAAATACATCTTCAGCCAGGGCATTGGGCTGATATTGCATTGGTAAAGATATAGTGTCCATACCTGGGCTGGAACTGTGGACAGTCTAGTTCAGGAGTAAATGCTTTACCCTTTAAACCACAAAGCCCTGAGAAAAAAATGAAAAACAAAACAAACAAACAAACAAACAAACAAACAAAAAAAACATAAGACAGACAGCAAACTATTATTGGCAACTAACAGGATGTAAGATTTATTTTACATGATTAGTTTTGGTCTGGAGCCAGGATTTTTTAAAGGATTCTTTACCATTGTGAGATAGGGCCAAAGATGTACACTCAAGGCACAAGGGGTCAGTAACAAAAAGCAAATTATTCACCATTGTGCGATATAAGGGCTTTGTGGCTTGATGAATAGAGCATTTCCTCATGAACTAAAAGATCCCTGGTGGTGTCCAAGTTTGGGCATTATATGTTTACTATTGCAGGATAGGGCTAATGCCTTGGCTGGAGGTGTGTCCTCTCTGAGTGCTTCTATAAGTAGGAAATGTTTTTAGTTAACAGCTGATGCAACTGTAACTCCTAATAGAAATATTATAGAGTATCTGGTATTTTACCACCATACATATAAAATAACTCTATAGCATCATAAACAATTCTTTTCCTGACAAGCTTATGTCTCTGAAAGAATATCCAATGATATCTTAATGCAGTATGAAAGTCAGATTTAAAGCCTGAGTTAACCCTCTAAGCGCCAAAGTCGCAGAATTGCGACAAGCAACGTTGCTAAAAATAACAGCCCCTACTTCCTATTAAAATGTTAAATCTTGTTTCTACTCCCATCCTCTAGGTGTCAGACACCCAGGACTTAGTTTCTAGCCCAACAGAAATCATATATTGTCGTTCAAAATCTTTGAAAAAGGCGTGCTCAAAGGTGAGCGAGTCTCACAGGGAGTGGCGCGTCGGAGCGCCTCCGTACAGTAGATTCCTCTACAGCTTTGAGAGAGGAAAAGGCGAAAGTAGCTAATAAAATGTACAGCACTGATGAAGCAGTAGCTTTGATAACTGCTAACTCTGATTCTGAGGGAGAACATCTACTTTTTGAACCGATTGAGAGTGAAGACAGCCGCGAAAGTGAAAGTGCGAGCAAGGAGTGGTTTCCTGGTGGCGGAGCGCGAGCTATGCTCACAGTCACTGCACACGGCGTTTCTCCGTCACTCTGCTCACTTTAGGTGACAGAGGCAGGCGTGCACTTAGTTACTCTGACCCTGGGAGTCAACGTGAGGTCGGAAAGATGTGCGAGCGGGGCTGTAGTTCGTCCCGCGACTTTCTCCCGCAGAGGCGGGGCAGCACGGAGTCTCCGCAGCCACAGTACCGAGAGTGAACTCGGCAGTTTTGAGTGAAATAAATGTACACCAAGCATGCCCCGTTCATTCTCGCACTTTTCACCGCAGAAGAGTCAGAGGTGGGAGAAGAGAGAGGCGTGTGGAGAGGCAGGTGTTGCAGAGGGCGCGGTGGGAGCAGCCTGGCGAGTATAAACAGGACTAGCAACAGCACTGATGAGGCTGGGATCACCTGAGAGAGGAGGAAGTAGTTTATCAGGGGTGGATACAGCAGTTTGATGAACCTGCTGCCAGGCCATGACAGACTTGCAGATGCATTTGCATCATTTGCAACACGTCCGCCTGATAATGACGTCACAATATGCAAAATATATGTAGCTTGGATGCCTATAATTACTACATTCATAAACTTTGGTTCATAACTGACATTTTTCTCATTTACAATAAGACTCTATCTCTAATTATTTTTAAGCCACAGCCTTTTGAATATTTGATGTCAAAGAACTGTATTTTAGAGAAAAAACAAACCCTGCTGCCCAAAGGGTTAACATGCCCTAATTGTAAAGACCTTGTAGCTGGAGCTTACCTCAACTCTGTGACTTTCTGGAACAGTGCAGAGATTATCCTATATGTCATCATGGCTTCTGTTCCTCTACTGGCCTCGGTCTAATATCCACATTGATTTGGCTCCATTTGCCAATACTGATCCCCCTGAAGGTGACATTTGTTCTGCTTATTCTCTGCACACCGTAAAGGCCAACAGTTGAAGGGAAGCAGATGGGAAAGAATCTTCTCTCCATCAGCAGTTTTCGGCCATTTTATTCAAATATATTGCTGAACAAAATGTGCTTCAGGCCACTATTCAGTTCATAACGCTATACTGATCTTTAACAACATCTGCATATTTATTTGGAGTAAGCTGTGAATACACTTATACATTATTGCGGCAAGACACTACAGGCGAATAGGGAAACATTTTTTACTAATATACTGAATATCATTACAAAACTCTAGTTGATTACTGGAAACAATATGAAAAGGGCATTATCTACTTACAAATGCTCTAAATTGCATAGATTTTCAAAAACAAGGTCAGAATATTGGATAGAGCCAGGTTTAAAATTATTGGTTCATTTTGTTGATATATTAGATCAGACATGTCCAAAGTCTGGGGGCCATTTGTGGTCAAGATTTCAGATGACCCTCAGGCTTCTATTAGAAACTGTATTACTTGTGGCCCATCAGCACTTTTGTACAGTGTTTCCTTTATATTTGTGCATCTCATCTACTACTCTCTGCCTTGTTTTCTAATAAGTTGCTCAAAAAATGTGCTTAGGTTCAAAGATGTAATTTAGTTGGGACCTGTTTTAGATTTTGTTTTCTAATTTATAGTTATTTAGCTTTTGCAAAAAACAAACAAAAAACTTAATTTTTACTGTATGTTCATTCCTAGAAAACATCAGGAGGGACTGTTGGCCCTTGAAACTTTGCACATTTTCAGATCTGGCCCTCTTGGGAAAAGGTTTGGACACCCCTGTATTAGATGAAATCGTTGTTTTTACAAAGGGAATTTTGACCAATAGCCTTAAACAAAATAATTTTTTGACCTGTTTTAATAGGAGTAAAATGGCCAATACGTCACTGTAGTAATGATACCAACAATTCCTTCTGTAGTTATTTAAGACTGGAAAATTGTGTAGATGTAGGTGCTACTCAAATGGAGAGATTTGACTCTGTTATTTTAACCAAAACATATTCAAAATACAGTTATAAAATTGTGCTATTGTGTATATGCAGGGGTGAAAGTAGATTTTTGCTCATGCCAGTACTATAACAAATTATGCCTACATATATATTTTTAATAGCAGAAAAAGCAGATATACGAGGTTGAGAATGAATCTTGACTATAAATGAAAAATATAGACATGGCTTATACGGGGTTTAACAGTGTCTGAAAACAAATCAAACGCACCCAATAAAGGCCAACACACACAGGGACGCAGGTCAAAAAATACACCCCTATTGTTTTCTATGAGGCGGATGGCGGTGGATGAAAACACATGGTCCCCCGTACTTATGCCGTAACAAAGATGGTTCTCGTGCTCCATGTGACACAGACACACAGCTGTAAACACTGAGGGACAGTAGCTGCTGCTCGGGGGGACACAGGCAGCAGCTCCTGACTCCTGCTGCAGTCAGAGCACAGGGAACCTCCTTTCTGTCGCTAACTCGCTAATAACCTGCTATAGACAGGGGCAGCTCCAGACAAATATCATTGAGGGGGCAATGGGGGGTCCATATTAAATAAAAAGGGGGCAATAAAATTCTGACGCAACAATTTACACCAAAAACAATAGGCTAAAATCAATAAGCAAAATATAAATTACCATTAGTATTGAGCAACAGTTCTATCTACACCAGTGGTGCCCAACCTACTCTACTTTTAATCAAGGCCAGGAGACCTTTATTTTTTTTTACCCCTTATTTCTATTAAACATGGTGGGCATTTATCAGGGTGATTATTATTGCAGTGGTTAAACATGAAAATAAAAATAGAAATAACCACTTTAATAAAGTCACATTTTATTAAACTAAAGTGATAAACGTTCGTTATCAACTCTGGACAGGAATAACTGAATCTAATAAATGTAGCATTTTAGTCAGCGATATTTACAACATTCCATCATTTCCTAAAACTGCTGATTATTATGGATTATAATAGGCCTACTATATTTATAATTATGCCTCCAGTATCAATGCAGCTTATCATCAAAGCTCAACATTATTTTAGTAACATTGATGAGTGACAGGAGCTCCATGGTAATGCTCAGGGGAGGAGCTTGTGAGACTTCCTCACGCAACGGCAACAACAAACTACTGAAGGACAAAAACAAAGCAAACAGGTGACAAACATCAGGCTCTGACACCTTCCTCACCTGTCTCCTCCCTGATACCGCTGCTTCTTCTCCTGTGTGCGTGTGTGTGCGTGTCTGTGTGCGCGTGTGTGTGTGTGCGTCAGCCCCATGGCAGTGTTCAGAGCAGCCGCGGAGCGCGAGCCGCCCACAGCCTCCACAACAGAACTGAAGTGAGGGGCCAAAACTCTGATTGTTATTAAGTTGCTTGTATTTGGTTTAGTTCGTAGCTCGTGCGGTTTCCTCGCGCTTCCGCGGTGTCTCGTGTTTTAGAAAGAATCTCAGATCTGCGTGTCATTCAAAAGCCATAGGCAAATGACTTTATTTGGAAAGACATGGCTGCGCGATCTACCCGCACTGCTTTTATGATCGACTGGTAGATCATGATCGACGGGTTGAGGACCACTGATTAAAGCCTTCTCAAGCGTTTGGTGTAATTTGAGGCGGCACTCCAGGTGTGCTTTGGGCTTAAGACGCGCATGCTCAATGCGTTTGTTTAAGGAAGCGAGACAATCAGTGAATGATGAGAGGGGAGAGGGAGCATTCTGTGCATTAAATCACATCACGGACCGATCATAAGGCACTAAAAACCACATTTATGATGAGATAAAGCACTGCCTGCTTCACATGCTTTAGCATCAGAATTTTTTTTTCTCTTAAAAGCACCCGCGGTCCGCGGCTGCTTTCTAATGTGTGTAAAATCTGCAAAGACCTGCCGGACAGCTGATCTCTTTCTACCCGGTACTGCGTACCCCCTCTAAATCTTATGCCGGTACGTAGTACAGGGCCGTACCGGCTTACTTTCACCCCTGTGTATATGTGCTTAAAGTGCAGACTCTCAGCTGTAATTTGAGAGTATTCACGTCCTAATCGGACAAAGGGTTTAGGAGTTACTGCTGTTTAATATGTAGCCACCTTTTTCAAGGGACCAAAAGTAATTGAACAATTGCCTCAAAAGCTATTTCATGGGATGTATGGGCTACCCATTACCCTCATGAATCCATGATAAACTGAGCAGATAAAAGATCTGGACTTGATTCCAGGTGTTACATTTGCATTTGAAAGCTGCTGCTGTGAAACCACAACATAGAGTATCTCGATAGAAGTGAACCAGACCATCGTTAGGCTGGATCAAAACATGGTGAAAAACTCCTTCACAACATCCACCTTAGTGTAGAACATTCTCCAGGAAGTAGGTCGTCCAGTGTCTGGGTCCACCATAACAAGAAGACTTCATGAGAGAAAATACAGACGGTTCACCACAAGGTGCAGACCATTCATCAGCCTCAACAATAGAAAGGCCACTTTAAACTTGGCCAAAAAACACCTGAAGAAGCCAGACTTGGGCTGGAATGGTTGAGCCACTCACCAGATCTCAGTCAGAGCTGCATTTCACCTGTTTATGACAAAACGTAAGGCAGAAAGACCCACAAACAAGCAACAACTGAAGACAGCTGCAGCAAAGGCCTGGCAAAGCATCACAGAGTGACCAGCGTCTGATGATGTTCACAGGTTCCCAGACATCAGGCAACGCCTGCAAATGGATGCTCAACAAAATATTAAAAATGAATACTTTATTTATGGTAATGTGTTAATTTACTTTTGAGTCCTTGAAAAGAGCTGCTACACATTAAAGAGCTATAATTCTTAAACCCTTCCTCTGATTTGGATGTGAAAACTCCCAAAGCTCAGAGGATTCTGGCCAACCCAACCCATATCCTCTACTCAGAGTATGCTCTCCTGCCCTCAGGGAGGAGGTACAGAGTTCCTCAGTGCAGACTCAACAGGTGCATTCTATAGGACTCCTAAATAATATTGCCTAAAACTGGGACTGGCCAATGTTGTTGGTGTTTCTTTTGAAAATGTATTATGCGAATGTGTGCAGTTATGTGGCTGTGAATGCTTTGTATCTTATCTGTTTTTATTGTCAGGCACTACAGCAGGAGTCCAAGACAAATTTCCCCAAGGGGACAATAAAATATATTGTATCATATTGTAAATTACAGGTAAGAGTATGCACCTTAAGTCCATATTAATTATAAACTGTATTTTGTTAAGATAAAATAACAAAACTTGTGTCAGTGTTCAAATACTTGTGGACCTAACTGTAAACATCTTAATATGTAATTTGCAAATTTTTTTTATTTTAATGTGAAAGCTTACATCTTAAGGCAGCCTTGCCTGAAAACTCAAAATTGACCAATGCATTTTTTTTTTTTTTTTACCTCTAGTGTCTCACCTTAAGAAATGGGTAGAGGCCTACTAACTAAAACTTAATTTGTAAGAAAGCTGCATTTGTAAGTTTGGAACCATCGACTGAACCAAAAATAATTATACAATCGAAAAGACAAGTGAATATTTTTATCCAGCCAAATGAACAACTGCACCATTCCTCCCACAAGAGAAAGGTTATATAAAAGTCTTCAGTACTTCAGCCCACTCACTGTGTAAGTGGGCAGTGGAGGAATTAGAAATGCATGTTTTCTCCAAATGACCCACAGTTCTCACTTTCAACAAGAAACTGTTCACCTACTGTTTTGAATCAGTTATTAAACTTTTCAGAAGTTAGAATTCAGAGGCTTTTATTAGACCAGGGTCCTGATTAAAGTAATTGCACACTCACTGGAGAATAGGCAGAGAACAGTGTAATGAAAAGATGAACTAACGAAGCAGTGGGAGAGTGCAGACCAAGGCTTTACAGTTCCATCCTGGATCTAGACAGTGATCCAGAGCCACAGCAAAAAACAAACTTTTGTTTATTTGCCCATTTGGACCCTGTCTAGAAAGTTTCATGGAAATCTGCCAGGAACATTTACAGTTATGTTGCCAACAGACCACACTGTCCCTATCCTAGATTTACACAGTAATCCAGATCCTCACTGACTTCTAATCTAACCAGCTTCCAAAATCTTGGAAATGTGAAGTTATTTCAATTACGTATTAATTTGATGTAATATTGTCTGTGAAGACTCTCACTCGTCCAGGGTAATTGCATCGCAATAAAAGTAAAAAAAGTAAAAAAACCTCCTCCTTCCTAGAAGAATATAAACCAGCTCTCTTACCAGTTCATTTCAGAATTGAGAAAGCCTCTTGGATAAGAGGTGAAACGTCTTCAACTTGAGAAATCCAATCCAGATGACTGCTTTTTTAACTTTTGTTGTGTTGATGTAATATTCAAATTTTTGTTCAGTTTTTTGGAAATGTATAGCAGCATACAATTCGTTTTTCAGTGTTGCCATATAGTATCAAGAATTGCTAAGAGGCTTGTTGCTGCTGAGAAACCCAAAGTCACTTGCAGTCACAATCATGCCACATCATAATTCCGAACCGCCAGCGATGTTGACCCAAACAAATCAGTGAGAGCCTGACAAGATGGATTTTCATGAGTTTGTAAACTCACAAATCTCACGAGAATTCTGCTTGCAGCGGATAGTAAAGCCATAATCATCACAATTAAAATAGATAAATTACCCAGTAATTATATCAATGTCATAGTCCAGTCCTGGTTTTTGGTCTTTCCCTTCTTGTCCTGTGTTTGTCTGTTTCCTTGTTTGGAGATCTCTGGGCGTGGCTCCTCCTCCTCCTCCTTCTTCTTCTTGTGATTTTACTCGTACTTACCTGGATTTTCTGCTCCCAATCATTGCTCCTCCTGCTTTAGAAAAAATTCCTTTTTAATTGTAATAAATGTAGTATTGGCCCACTGCTGAAATTCTAAAAAAATGGACATTCCTTTAGGAGACAGAAGTGTGCTCTTACCCACTAAGGATGCAAACAAAGACATATATCTGTCCTATACGAACTGCAGACCAATAAATATGCCAGAAGAGGCCTCCTCTCTTCTGTGATAAGAAGCAGAAACCTGGCACGGACAACACCCCAGATGGGACCAGATAATTAACCTACGCCTTTGTCCATTCCAACAAAGTTATGCGTATTAAAAGACTTTATCACTCATCTGTTCAAGAGACGGATCTCATGCATTAACATGTTATTTTACAGGAAAATGTTATAGCTATGTTTTGTGCAAACTGTTGAAATCATCATGTTTATTACTGGTGGGATATATGCTTATTCAGTATCATTATTCACCAGTATGTTTATGTTGCTACAAATGTTCCAGTGTAACATGTTTTTAAAGGTACGCAAATTGAAGTGGATTAACACGTTTCTTTTTATGACATTTACTTTGCATCTATCAGAGGTAATTTGAATCCTCTCCACTATCAGTACAGAGGGCCGTACCCCAGACTCAAAAGAGACACCCCTTTTCAGACACCCCTTATCTTGGATCTCAGATTCCTCAGTTTACTTTTGTCTTTCTTTTGTCTCGTCTTGTCTCTGTCTCTCCTTCGTCTTCTAAGTTTTTCCTTTCTTGTCATTTTTGTTGCGTTAAGTTTACTTTGCCGGTGATAACATCTTTTCACGATAAGTCGCTCAAACTTTTGTTCGAGTATCAATTTTTGTAGTTTATTTTGAAAAGCCTCGCGCTGCCTTGACCAAAGCGGCTATTTTAAGAAGTTATACTTCTAAAGTTTTTGAGTCGCTGTGAAAGGATTTTTATTGAATTTTTAATTTGGCATTAAAAGGGACATTTGCCATACTCTGAGACTTTGACGCTGCCTTACGCTGACAACAGCTAAACTCTCCCTGAGCGGCATCACGCCCATTGTTAACGGGACACCTGGCGACTGGCTGTGGAGCTTGGAGGACAAACCACGAACCGCAGCTTGGGACCAGGAAGACCAACCCTGCAACACCCTGCGGCTCTAAAGGTCGAGGACCAACATCCGAGCCCCTGGCTGATCCTGGAGGCTGGCCTGTTGTCACCGTCCCTGTCCCCTCCTGTCCGAGTACAGTAAGCCAGTGTTGTGTAACAGAGTTGGCTCATTGTCTCAGAGTTGCATTCCACCCTATTCCCTAAATCTTCAATAATTTAATTATTATTATTATTTAATATTTAAGTCATATTATAACTTGCTCCATGGCAATTTATTATTAATCAATCAGTAATTCTGCATAACGGTTCTGTTCAAAATTACATTCCTTTCAATATTTACCCATGCCTCAATATATTATTCTGCCTAGTTGTGTAAATAAATGTTATATTTAAGCTAAATTAAGTTGAGTTGGTGGTCTTTATCCATTATACTGAGTCACTCCTGGTCAACCTTTCCCTCTTAAGACATTAGTTTAGGTGTTTTAATCTGCACGTTAGCGCAAGGCTAACTGGTACCAATGCGGAATTATTACTCTTAACCTTTGTCTTAGTTCAGTGTATATATTTTATATATGTATGCTACATAAACTACATGAACTGTTGCTCCGTCTGCTGTTGGGTCCTGGTCCACCTTTGATATGACAATCAATTGCCTGTGGAATTTTAATACATACAATTTGCTTTTTTTAATAGCAATCAAAAACAAAGGCCAAACACTTTTAATCTTAAACACATTTTATTTTAAAAATGGCAAATTTTATGTTATGTTCACACTGAATGCAAATGAAGTGCCTGGTATGAGTGATTTACATGTTAAGGGCTTGTTTTTAGAAGTCCTGTGGCACAAATGATGTGAATAGCACCCAACTACATGCAAATTACACATATTTGACGCATGATTTGCATTCAGTGTGAACACAGAATTACAGTTACACAATTTAATTGCAACGTTACAGCAGCAACACTATGAAAGTGTCAATTTAACTAATTTCAGCTCATTGTATTGCCATTTTATTCAGGAAAAAAAGCATCAAATACAATAGTGAAATAGAACAGATGATTTATTTTCCAGTGTATTAAGAAATCCATTCCACTCACAGAAGTGATGGTGTTAATAAAAAAAAAAAAAAAAAAAAAAAAAAACACAAACCATGCACATTATATTCTGCATTTGCTTCTTTCAAGTCCTTTGTCAATTATCTTCCTTCCATTATCTGGCCTCATCTTCTATCATTTTTCACTTAATAAGAAAGCTGAGAGATGGGGAGAAGAAAAGAGGGACAACAAAGCCAAGGTGATAAGAACAAATGAATGTCAATAAAGATTTATTTTTTCCAGCAACAAAACAATCTCAGCGGAGGTCAAAAAGCCACTGCCATCAGCTCTTGATCATAATGTTAGCATATTACTTGATATGCAGCTATCACTAAAACATCTAAATATTAAGCTTTTAACACTGCAGAGTAAATGATGAAAGTTGAGACAAAAGGGTCAGTAAAAAAAATAGATTGTATTCAACCTAAATTTTTGGTTGAATATATAACTGATCGCTAGAAAATACAAAATTTATACCAATTTCAAAATCACTTGAAGAATTTGATTTCCTATATTTTTGTTATAACCTCAATATATAAAAACATTATTCTGTGCTCGGCTAAAGCTCATTTAAAATGATCTGAGGCAAACTGAAAACTGTTCTATGGTCATATGGAGCCAACATTTAGAGAATTCAAACCCAAAAACCCACAGAAGACAGAACAAGACATCTTTGAATGAGAAACAGCCAAAAAATTCATTTGTGCACACTATGTTTACAGTCAAAGACAAATGCTGGATGTGATCTAATATTAAAAGGCTTTTGCAGCCTTTTGGCCTGTTCCAACTTTTTTGAGATGTGTTGTTCATATTAAAAATCTCTTTTAGTGTGAGTGAATGCATTCTGTTTTAATTTACATTTTACACAGAAGCTGATTTTCTATCACCTTAGTTTGAACTACTGCAACAGAAACGACTAATGGCAATGCCCAATTTTGAAAATAAAAAATGTAATTACGTAAAACGAAACACAAACTGCAAGGCTAACTTTCTAACTTGTGCATTTATAACTAATCACAGTCTGGTCTGTTTTTTTTTTTTGCCAGTGTTATACTTTCCTGCTGGATGCCACCAAACTTTAGTAGAGTCACACAGGGGAAACATTGTGTAGCTTAAGTGGTGTGGGATTTCAGGGTTAACGCTCATTTGTTGCTCACAAACAAGGGCAGCAAGAGTAACACAGCAGGCGGTTGTAGCATTTATTTCTAACATTACAGGTATTACTTCTAACTTACACCGAGTCGCAGGCTTAATGCAGGCCGCCATAAACAACTACAAAGCATGCACCCCCTCTGTAGGAACAGCCATGAGTGATCTGCTCAAATACCTTGATGGAAACATGTCTGATTTGCATTTGTTTTGTTTTCTCCTTCTGCAAACTTTGAACAGATTTGATTTATGTTTAGGTGGGAGCCCAGCTAGTGCCCCAACTTTAGGATTGTATACTCCAGTGATGGCAGAGATTTTCTAGCTGAAGACTTCTACTGTTTTGCTATAATACCTTACAGCTGCAAATGAATTAGAAGTTTCAACGGGCTTGAAAATTGCTTTCTGTTGCACAGTAAATATTTTTAAGTACTGGTGAATTTTAGATCAAAATGAGCCCAAAATACTGCTGTCCTAGTACACTAAACCTGAAGGTACTTTTGTTCAAACTTATTTGTGATATGATATGCAAACACCCTCCCCAACAGGACCTGAAAAAGTGGAAATGTGAAGTTTGTACTGAATGCTCGAGTCAACAGTGTTCTAATGTGTTTATTTGATTAGTCTCCCGAGAAGCAAAACTTGGCTTTGCTGCGTCTGGCTTTTTGGAGGGACAGTTACCAATTGAGAATCTGTCTTAAGATGAAAGCAATAATGGGAACGGATGCTGCGTTGGCCCGCTTTTTTGCACCGTGTCTGCAATAACTCTGCAATGACTTTCTGTCAACTCCAGCGATTTTGAGATTCTTTTCAAGCTTTTACATTTATTGAGTTTGAATAAGCGTCGACTAAGCTGCGACAAAACTTGAAAGGACACCTGCAGGTTGCCATAGTTACCTGTAGGGGTATCCATGGTACTTGGACCTGAAAATGGAAAGCAGGAAGCTGAAGAAAAACACCACCAGGCCGAGGCCTACCAGGCAGATGACTGAAATAATAGAAAAGAATGTATTATGGTCAGAAACTGGTGGTTGGAATGATTTACACAAGAAATCGCACAGAGAAAGGGAATATATTGCAAATACAAATACATTTTCCATTTCCTAAAAATATTGCACAAAGAGGCACATTGGCCTTCACATACAGTATGAAACAATTACTGATCAGACTGACACATGCAGATTTGATGAACAGCAACTTGTTTTTTCTACACAACCTTCTGTAACAGTTTAGTTAATGTTTCATTTAGAGGCTACTGGTATTTTTACGTGGTATTTTCTCCATTGTCAGTAAACTCATAAATTTCACAACTATTTCAGGGAGGTCTGTTATTTGTTAAAAAATGTTTCAAGAATGAGCCTATTAATCAGTCAACAAGAGGCATGTTTTTTGAATTCTTGTGACAACCGACACATTTTTAGTCTCAATACACAACACCAAAATCTGCCAACAACAGAGGGCCAAAATTAGATCCCAGTTTAATCCCAAAGTGATTTATCACATTTTCCATTGTTTATCTCAGCATCTGCAGAGTGTTTTTGCAACTAATTAAATGGCTGAAATCAGTTCAGTAAGTTACCATGGTATAAAAAATGTGTTGCTGCCATCAAAATTAACTATTATTTTTTTCATGCAACGGTAAAATAAGTTTCATAACATGTGAAACATATATGGTTTTATAAATCTTGTGAAACATCGTATTTGTTTTATTTAATTCACATTTCAGACAGTGCCCTAACCTTTTTGGAATTGGGTTTAAAGGCTCCAGTGATGGCAGAATCTAACCTAAATTGATAATTTTATATTATTATAATATAATATTTTATTTTATTATGATATTATTATTTTTTATTATTTTTCTTAAATGCAGACACTTTGATATATGAAAACTATTTCTTAGACAACAACCTGGGAAAGTCTTTTGGCCAAGGCTTGTGTTAAAATAGTTTCTTGCAGATTATAACCTCTGATGCAACACACTTTTTGATCTTACTTCAGACTGAAGAAGGTTTTTTGTTCACCCAACAGTAACGGTTCTCCAGCCCTTTCACACAAAGCACCTTTCATATCCACCTTTTTTTCCATGATGACTCCACTTTTCCGCTTTCTCATTATCTTTCTTGCCAAGTTGCAGCAAATAGTGTTTGCAGCCATTATCATCTTATTTCCTTTGTGGCTAAAATGAAATATACATAGGCATGATCTTTAATCTGTGGGGAAAGTGTGTGTTAGCTAATCCTTATGAAGCGCAGTGTTAAATTAAACTGTCACCACCCACTGATATTGTTAATCAGGGATTAGGACGAGGACCTCTCCTGAGACTAAACACTCAGAGATCTGTATGTGTCAAGATTGCAGCGTCAGAACAGAAGAGTTGTCTGAGAAAATGGAAGACAAAATCTTGTTGTCAATTTCAGTCTGGGCGATGTCATTCATCATCAAAGCAACACTGGTTCTGTGTTGCGACTATGTCTTCGTGGGCGTGTTTGTTATGATGCAAGTACATATGTGGCTATGTCACCATCACTCATTGTCAGCTTGTGCTCAAAGTGTTCCCATTATTCACCTTTGAAGCATATAATTTACATGCAAGATCGTAGGAATGCTTAGACAAACAAAACCTCTGTACTTAGCTAAAACTGTGGCAGCAATTGATATGACACTCAAGCCTTAATCCATCAAAACAAACATAGGAGGCCAACTCTGCCACCACTCGGGGTGTAAGGGAATATCAATTCTGCATTATACCATAAGATTTTATTTGGCAAAACTGTATCAGTGTAAATAAGCCTGCATTTTTGTGTTAAAAGCATACATGTTTTTTATTTTATTAGAAGAAAATCTTGCAAGCACTTTCTTGTTGTTTGGAAAAAGGCAACCTGCTTGTGAAACACAGTTACAGTACTCAGTGCTGTGACTATTAATCCAGGTGAGGTATTTCAAAATCATATCACAATATATCTTTTTTACAGTATAAGGCCCAAAGTTACTAGGATAGGGTCCAGTACCTGTGACCTCTAATGGGAATAAGCAGAAAATGACGAATGACTGAATGATAGGTATCATATTGCCATGTTCTTGCCAATACACAGAGCACGCAATCACTGCAAGTTTAAATGTACAAGCTTCCTTGTAGCATTAGTGGACTTCAATGAAGGTTGAGAGGCTAGACTTGGGGTTAACAAAAAGGTCTGGCTGATGACTCATTTAAATTGCCATTCTGACAAGTCTAATATAAATTCATTTGTGTGGCTTTGATTGATAAGACTTGAGAGCACTACTGATTGCAATGGCAGTCTCCAGGGAGTGCCCCCCGTGGCCCCCGTCCCCCCAGGTGCCACCTTCACGTTTGAGTGGGTGAGGAAGCCTGTGCGTCTTTATTAACATTGGAATCTATTTCCCATTGCACATCAATTATGACTGAGTGCTGTCTGAGTATGCATCTGTGGATAATCACAGTGCCATACTCAGACGTGTGCTAAGCATGCTAATATGCTAAGTGATTTATGACCTTGGCCAAACGACAAATTATTTAAGCTAAATGATTTTCCTCAATGACAAAGGTGGTAATCCCTCTTAAGACTGTGCAACTTGGCACGCAGTAAATCATGATGTATTGGCATGGCAAAAATATGTACATATTCTAAGCATGGGAAGCCAATAAACATATTAACTTAAGCCTATGTAATTAGGAGGACAAATATGGATAGACATCATGATGCTAAATGGTTCTTCACGGTAATTCTTTTGATTAGCAACAGCCTCCAAGAGACATTAACTGACTCAATCTCTGGATACAATTACCCACACTTCATTGTCTTCATGGCTTATAATGGGAAAATACTATCATTTTGGCTGAACGTTGTCCAATTAAAAGTGCACCAAAGCTTGTATGATTTTGCAGCAAAAATAATTAGTGGCATTGCAATTATTAAACAATCACTTTATGTATTTAGCCCTATTACTTGTACAAACAAGTTAAGAATAGGCTTCATCTCAGTAAAAACATTCCCATCAAAAATTTGAGTTTAACGATAGTAGATATGTCAATCATTGGCTTGCAGTGGCTGGTAATGTAGTCAATGTATCTCACTGACAAATTCCTATGTCAAGAGCTTCATTGTAACAAAAAGATAAACAACCGATTCACAGGGAAAATTCCAAACACACTAACAATTATTATCATGTTGTTAGTTATACACTACTTTGTACAATTCATTAATTTACTCATCTTCTTCCCGTTAATACTGTCAGGGGTCGCAGGTGGCTGGAGCCTAACTCTGCAACTATGGGCCTTAGACGAGGTACATCCTGGGAGAGTACTCAGAGAGAACATACACTTTATTCAGAGAGAGTGCGTTGTAGAGGCTGAGGATCAAACCCACAATCACTACTATAGCACCATGCACCCTATTAGTTGCTTACATATTTACATTTACAAAAATTACTGAAAATGTTCTTCTGTTCAGCGTTATCAAATCATGATGGAGCTTTACCTTGGAATGTGCATTTAAAAATTTTGTCTAATAGCTCATTGGTTTATTTAGCTTGGTGTCTTCAAATTGAGTGTTTTTACTTTTCACAAGGTATGCTAATTTCTCTTAGCCTTTTTCTTAAGTTGTCTTCAACCTAAGTCTTCATGACTTAATTTCTTTCCTCCTCACTCTTCGCTACAGTCCAGCCCCTCCCCCTGCTGCCCCTGCACATGTAGTGACTCTATAACTCCATTTATTAGTTGAGTAACTCTCTTGCTGAGAAACTGTGTTTTTGTGGCGCAAACGGCCAACGAAGCAGAAGATCATTTCCTGTAGCTGGACTCAGCACTATGGAGGCTATGCTGGGGATTTAACATGCAGTGATTACAATACAATTCAATTCTAATCCTCTCTATTACTGACACATGACTATTCCCAGGAGCACAGTTTCATTTGTTTGTCCCTGTGTGGGTGGGTAGAAAAAAACATTTATCCAGTGGGTATAGTAAGCTAGATTTTTAATAATAAAACAACATTTACATTTAACAGGAGTAGATTGTTGCATATTCATCAATTCTGCATGTATAGGAGAGGAAAAGTATAAGAAACAAACAAAGATAATATTACATAATTCTTTCTGTTTCATGGGTGGGGGGTGGGGTGTCATGGGTGAAATAAGTGACTTAAAAACAATATTGAAATGTTTTGTATACTATACTGTAGGGCTAGGCGATAAGGCTAAATAATAAAACCGTGATTTTTTTTTTAATTTCTCAGCCGATTTACAATTTGAATTGATTTTTTCTCTTGGCTATTTAAATGTAGGTTTATTATTTTTAGATTAGAGTAGCCTATTGCATAGTATTTATTTATTTATTTTTTATTTTACCTGGGCTACAGCAAGGCAGAAGCAAACAGCGACATAAATGTATTTTAGTGTTAGCCCTCTCTGCTTCTAAAGACCAGGTCTATTATAATGTATACACCATTACACACCACAGAGGCCTGTAAAAAGATGCTAAGCAGAGCATGTGGCTAATTAGCATGCATAAACAAAGATGTGTAAAGTTAGCTGCTGCTGCTGCACATATCACCACGCTGTTCGTTTTGGCCAAACTGCTCCCACGTCCAAACCGGGACATTACAGAGTAGGGATGTAACGATGCACTGAAGTCACGATTCAATTTACGATTTTATGTTCACGATTACGATTTTTTACAATTTTATTTGCAGTTTTAGTTGTAGTATAATTATGTTATTTTATATTATATTATGATTTTTTTTACATAGCCTTGTGTCTCCTTATCAAACTTAAATTGTTGTACATTTCTTATTAACAGAAACTGAATAAAAAAGTAGAGATTAAAACAAGGGTCAAAATAACAAAAATATATAAAAAATTTTTTTTGTGTTTTTTATTAACATCTTTCTGCTCTCCTCCAAAAACAGATACATTATAGTAGCAACAATGTAAAGAGAAGCAGCTTATCATGAATCCACACCTCAGTAATATGCAGTGGGCCAAATATAAGTCAAGTCTTAGTCAAATATCAGTGAGGAAAGACACATCCTCAGTAAAGACTCTGATCTCCATGGAAACTCTCTGTGGGAGGTAGCTGAAACTTCAGTTAACTTTTATAGCTGTTGTTAGCCACTTAGCTTTGCTATATAGTTCGCTGCTAACAACAGGCTACTTTCTGAACAATGGCAAACAGAGCAAACAGGTATGTCCAGCCTAAATAATACCTTTAGGTGTGTCCTGGACTTGTTGTTCCCTTGTGAATGAGGGCGCCTTGAGCGCTCCTTCTCTGTGTGAGTGACAGAGGTGAGGAAGCGCTCTCACGAGTCGCTTCGAGTAGAGCTAATGAACCTCTTGTACACTCTTTTCACGTTCCCAGCACGTCGGTCTACAAGTTTTAATGAGCCGGGTAAACAAAAACTTGATATAAATTCATGTTTTTCTTCAGTAAAATGGCCAGGTAATGTTGTCTAGCACCAAACAAGTGATCTTAAAGGGACATCGCAATTCTTTTTTTCCCGCACCGATTAAAAATGTCTCTCTTTTGCATCAATTTTTAGCAGATTTACGAAGAATTGTTACATCCCTATTACAGAGGTAAAATGACTAATTTCTCTGTGATTATTAGTGTTTTTAGAGTCTGCAGGATCTCCACAGTCAGTATTTAAACTGCTCTGGAGCTAGCAGCAGCATTAGCCATAACACAGGAAACAGTGCAGTGCTTGGAGGAAGCCAATTTCCGCTAAACTCGATTTTACGATTTGGCTATTTTTGACGTTGTCCAAAATTAGAAATGCAAATTAAAGGAATTAATTCAATTTATCATCCAGCCCTACTATACTGTATTGTATTTATGGCATGGACGTTACGTTAGGTGAAGTTTTAGACTATGGGGGGAAAACTTTTTGATTATGGCGGGCTGCCATAGTCTTCTGTAGTAGTGGTATGTCAGCATAGTGAAGATTTTCAATGTTGATGTAGCATAGAAAATGTAACACCTCTCGAGAAAGGTGGAAAGTGTGAAACTGTAGTAACCCACGTTTCAATCATCAACCTCTCAATGTAACAGCAGCATATAATTTTTTACGGTTTTCAGAAAGTTTGCAAGAAAGAACGAGTTTTGTAACATATATGCTATACATAAATGTCCTAAGTAACACAATGGCCACTTGAAGAAAGAAAAAAAATGTCTGTTTTAGCTACTTACTTCTCCTCTTGCCAACATCTCCCTTGGAAGTGGCAGCCTCATTCAGTAGCACCATGCCCATAGTTATGGCAGCATCTGGGGTAGGGCAGTTAAGGAAACAGCATCAGTGAAAGAGCACCCCAGGTTGGACAGAAGTGCTTTCACAATAATCTAAACCACATGGACCAGAGGCATTTAAGCAGATTAGAAGGAACTGTTAGAGACATGTATCATCACAATGTTCAATACATGTCAGAAAGAGGTACATTAAATAGGCTACTATTACTTCACACATACAACAATATACCCAGATAGAAAAACAGATTCATAAACTATGAAATTACACAATATTTTGGCATGAATGACAGTCAGTATTGCATTTTTGGTATGGAAAAGGAGGTCAAAGTGTACCCTTCAATGCAAAACTAATAAGAGACTAGCTTTCTGTAACAACTCAAATAAATGTGGAGTGGTGAACCTATAACCTCAGAGGAATACATCAGAATACATTATTTATTCAGTGGCATTTTTTTAAAACCTCAGAGAATGTGCAGTCAAGTCAACCCTGGGAATATTATACACGCTCAAATAATGCATGAGCGCATCTTCAGTATATGTTTAAATTCAAGCCTATGTGTCATACATGGATAAATAAAGACATAAGCTCTGTGAACATAAATGCACTAAGAGAGACTTTTGAATGTGTAGTCCTAATCTAGCCTCACAAGCTGTCTTTCTTAGGGTTTTAGTAATATTTCCAATGAGGCTGAAATGAGGTGAAATTGATCTTTTTTGTTTTTTTCTGTACAAGCCATGTTTTACTATCTTTAAAATATGAATAAATTGTGTGACATCATTTGTAAACTCACTGTGCACATTTTAAGGTAATTGTAGGTAAAGTTATTCCGTCATTTCAAAAATACTTTCCCAACCCAACAATATTTTTCATAGCAAATACTGGACTAATACATGCTTTTTAATTATTTCCTGTATGTTTATGATGTATTTTATTTCACTGCACCAACAAGCGTTAAGTTGCAGAGATTTTACAGCTAACAAACTAAAAGTATGTCTTTCAACTCTTTCTATAAAATAACCACTCAGAGTACACATACTGTATTTTCAAGCTACGGACGGCTGCTTCTATACGGGCCCTGTTAGTCACAACTTTGAAAAGTATTGCTTTCTTCTAATCCTAAACTGTGTGTGTATTTTGCAGCTACGTGTGTGTGAAGTAAATTAAACAAGGTTACATCCACGGGGAGCACTGCTATGGTGGTCATAAAGTGTGTTTACACCACCTGCAGAGACAACAAGGGCAGGGGCGTGCAGCATTTCAGCAGGTGTGCGTTTCATTTAGATGTAATCAGATGGGTAAAAAAATAAATAAAAAAAACAAACAAATATTGCCGTGCAGCAGGTGCGACCTTGGACCTGCTATTTCCCATGGGTGCACAACACAACAGCTAGAAATGGACGCTATCATTTCCTGCTCGCATACAAAAGTCTCAGTGGCAAACAAACATCTCTGCTGCCAATGTACACAAGCGAACGCACACATACACAGCCTATCATCACAGGCTGAATTTGGAACAAATCAGGCGAGGAGGTGAAGTTAAAAGAGGACAATCTCCTTTCTTTGTATTGTCTGTTTGTTCAGTACGACAGACAGCATCCCTATGGGGAAGCCAGACAGATGACGCAGCTTTCATGTCCAAGACATACAAATATAGCTTACTCACAGTCACCGATAAGTACACAGCAATAAAAATTTGGGGAAAACATTTTTGAATTTCAGTGTAAACAAACTGATATTGGCAAAAGGATACTCAGAAGGAGGATGATGTGAGACTCTGCCACAAACTGGGCTTGACTGCTCCCGTGAATGTAACTCTGGAGGTAAAAGAAAGAGACAAATGTTAGTTCAACACAGCTGGATCCAATTAAAAACAAGCCAAACAACATTAAAATCATATTAGCAGGGGAAAAACATTGACTTGTTGAAGATGAATTGTGAAGATCAGTGTGTCAAAGCGAAAAAAAAAGGAAAAAGGAAGTGTATGGCTGCACTGAAATAACTCATTAAAGTAAATATGGATGGAAAATTGTGCCCTGGTAAACATATTTGAATATTTTTTTCTGCATGATATGAATTCTCTATACCAAATGTGAGTTTTCTGACAACAAGAAATAAAGTGGTATTGTGAAGAATATGAGTTTTGCAAATTGCTCAGGTGAGTGTGCCCATTGTGAGTCATAAAGCTTTCTTCCACTCAGTGTGTAGGCGTATACTGAGGTGCAACTTTCAGAGTGGGCAGAGAGGTCAGTGCAACCCGACAGAAACACTTACTCAAACAAGAGTCCATTACCTCAATGTTCTGGCACAATGCAACTAATGTTCTGGGTTTCAGGATCTGTACTGTAGGAATTTAAACCGCTTTTACAAATTGACTAATGATCGGCAAAGATGTAAACTTAATTTTCTTTCAGCTTTTCTGTTTCGGGGGTCTCCACAGCGAATCATCTGCCTCCACCTAACTCTGTCTTTTTCACACCAATTTCACACCAATCACTAACTATGTCCTTTTTCAAAACATCTCCAGAACATCTAACAAGAGCTAAATCCTATCTATCATCACCACTCCAAAAGAAAGAACCTCAACATCTTCAGCTCTGCCTACTGTTTTTTACTCAGTATCACCGTCTCTAAACCATACAACCACTCACCACTGTCTTGGACACCTTTCATTCTTGCTGAAACACTTATCACACACCTAACACTTTTCTCCACCAATTCCAACCTGCTTGCACATGCCTCTTCACCTCTTTTCCACACGATTTATTGCTCTGGACTGTTGGCCTTAAGTATTTAAAATGCACACTTATTTGCAAAGATGTCAACCTTACTTTAGAAAAACATCTTATTTGGTTGCCATTTCAAACCTGAGACCTTATTTAACCGCTCTTTTGTGTCTGTAAGGACAGAAGGAGAAAGAGACAAAGTGAAACTCCTGTGGAAATAAGATAAAAGAACGTCTATTCTTGCATCGTGCATTATTGTGGCTCTAGGATCACGCCATAGATATTTCCACTTGACTGCTCGGCTCTTCATTTCTTCTCCAATCAGACAGGAATAGGGATGGAGAGATGAATAGGGGATGACAAAGAGGGAGGAGTAAAGGGTGGACAGCTTTTTCTTGCTTCAGTGGAGAGAAATGAAGAGTTTTTGCACTTGAAAGCTGACGGAAAGACGACAATGGCTGAAATAGATCCTTTTGTCTTTACAGCAACCCTGTTGTTTTGAATTAGCTGGGGCTTTTGAATTATCAGCCAAGTACTGAAGATCCGTTATTAGAACAATAAAACAACTTTCTGTGCAATTTAAGGATTAGGAGATTCTGTTTCTTGCATATCTTAAGTTGCTTGAAGTGCTTGAATGTCTATGTTTTGATCATTATGTAATAATATGGTATTAGTACAAGTCACAGTTATTTCCTACATCAACTAACAATGACAGTCAAATAACAACATATAATTTAAGTTTTTTTTTTTTTTTTTCAATTTTTATCTTTCAAAGAATAAGGCTACTCAAGTGATTTACACAACTACACTTGTCAATAACCACAACATTGAGTGAAAACTCTGCCTCACTTAATACAATTGTATACAATTTTAATATTGTAAGATGACTAAACGGTATGTCACACTGTAAAACTGAACTGATTAGCTGAATACAAAGGATACATGCATGGTAAAAGACTGGCAACGGAAATCTTTTAGCCATACAACTGAGACAGCAAATCTTGCTGAAACCTGTGGAACTGTATGACCTACACTGATTTTAAGAAATTAAAAGTTGATGAGCAAATAAAATATTAACAAGGAGGTATACCCAAATGGAAGTTTATGTTCATAACATGGCTGCTTGTTACCAGTATTTTTGCAGAAATAAATAGGATTTTATTTTATAAAATAAATAATTCTAGTTAGTATAGTTGTCTTGCCAATGTCAGTCTGATGTGTGTTTTACACTTTGTACATTTGGGTACACTATATTTCGAAAAGTATTCACTCACCCACCCAAATAATTGAATTGGGATTATGGAGGGGGGTTGTTTTTAGGAGCTGGGCTTGGCTCCTTAGTTCCAGTGAAAGAAACTCTGAATGCTTCAGCACCAAGAGATTTTGGACAATTCCATGCTCCCAACTTTGTGGAACAGTTTGAGGATGGCCACTTCCTGTTCCAACATGACTGCACCAGTGCACAAAGCACGGTCCATAAAGACATGGATGAGTGAGTTTGGTGTGGAAGAAGTTGACTGTCGTGCACAGAGTCTTGACCTCAACCTAATAAAACACCTTTGGGATGAATTAGAGTGAAGACTGTGAGCCAGGCCTTCTCATCCAACATCAGACACATAGATGTCTGATGTAGTTAGATGCAAAAGGTGGGTCGACGTCATATTAAACTCTTTGGATTAAGAATGGGATGTCACTTAAGTTAATATGCATATAAAAGCAGGTGAGCTAATATTGAACTTTTGAAATATAGTCTGTATCAGGGAGAAAATACTTGAGTGACAAGTTATGCAAGGTTTAGACACCTGTCAGCCAACCACAAAATGTAATAATGTATAACATATAAATATGTCTAATGTAGGTGGAGAAATCTGACAGCTGTGGAAGCTAAGAAACCACGCAAAGAAGATATTAAAAAAAAACTAGCAGCCTTGTAAATTTTTTCTAACATTGCTTGTTACATTTCTAAATATAAGATGAACTGCAAAGAGAAAGTAGCACCAAGAGCTGTGCGTGGGGAAGAAAAATTTCTCAATCCAAGGCTGGGCACTTCCAATTAATCTGATGGATTAGAATGCAGGCCTTATATTCATTAGCGTGTGGTGCTGGTGTGTGTAAAACTACGTGTACTGAGGACTAAATGTGTGTTTGTGAATATGGATTTGTAGAATTAGTGACTGTACAGGAGAAAGTGTGTGTTCATTAGGTAGACATGCACGAGGGTGGTCCAGAGCAGCCGGCTAAACTCATGTGAGATGAATGGAGCAGCTACAGACACAATTGATAACTCTAACGTTGGCTCTGACTTAATGACACTAAAGGTTACCAACAGAATGCCAATTAAACACACAACTTATGCTCATTAATCTGACTGCCATTTTAAGTTAATGCTTCTATTTAAATATTTCAAGCATTATTTTAATTGTGATGATTATGGCCTAAGGTTAATGAAAACCAAAATTCTACTGCAAAATTAGACTGCACATTATATAATCATTATAATGATCATAATTAAAGTAAAACAAAAAATATGACTGAAACATTTCATTCTGTGTGTTCTGAATTTATGTAGTATTTGCATTTCACTTTTCCACATTTTAAACTTGAGGCCCATGTGACCAGAAAGTTGATTGTAAAAGGTTAACTCAATCAAAAACCTAAATATCAGTGTTTGAATTTTAAGATATGTTTATGCTCCAGCAAGTGCTCCCTGAGGATAAGGACTGTGCACGTGTATGGTCTCATTTGAATATATTGACATTAAAAACCCTTGTGCACAAAACAGCCAATTTGTCAGGCTTCAGAGCCTGTCAGATGGCTGCACCAATGCACACATGCATTACATACTGTAAATGTACTGTTAATAAATAAACCTTTACAGTCAAAATGCCTTGGGCTGCTCCAGTGTAGATAGAGGGGGTTATGAGCATGCAATGGGGCAACTGGCCATTATGTGGCAATCAAACATACTTATTATGTCACAGGACAACATACTCAATGTCACAAACTTAAGAAAAAAACAAAAAACATAAAACAAGGCAGCTATATACTGAGAACAATAGTCAAGGTGGAGTAAAATCCTGGACAGTTTTGAGACACAAACTCACTTAAAAGCTCACTGAATTGACTTAGACTTGAGTACATTGTTTTGAGGGCTCAGACTTGAAGTTGTCTCTTCTCAGAGACCAGAACTTGTGGCCTCAACACAGACTCGCACCTGAACTGAAGATGACAGGACTTGCACTTGACTTGAATTTTTCTTGATGGCTTATGGACATTCACCTCATGCTAATGACATGACTCGGACTCAACTCGGACCAATAAACATGTTGTGTTGTACGAGGACTGGACTACATCATTGAGTCATGAAATGCAACCAGTGGGCATACAGTGTCCTTTCTCTGTGAAAATCCAAATTATTGCTGAGGTATCTGGGAGTAATCGTTGGCCAGATAACCTTTACAAATAGCTATATTCATCCCTCCTTCCCATCCTGTATTGCTCGTGTGTGTGTGTGTGTGTGCGTGTGTGTGTGTGTGCGTGTGTGAGAACATGTGCTTGTTTGGAAAAGGTCAGAAGGCACTCAGACAGGACCAGGGACTTATGAAAAGGTAACACAAATGGAACAGAGTGGGATAAAGTTAAGTAAGACTGGGCAAGTGAGACCAATGGGAAATATGGGTTTCATAAAGTAGAGTATTTTAAAAGGATTAGGAGAGTAAACAGCATAAAATACCAACAGAACAATGCCTAAAAAAATAAACCCATTCTGGCATACAGGGGTGCATCATCAAAATATAGTTAGGTCAAGGTGAGTTTCTTAAATGGATAAAACACATTTAAGTGGATTTTGTAGCTAAATTAAAATATGATTAAAATTTATGAGCATATGTGAATGATATTTTTCACTTGTTTTTTGTCTATTTTAGAAATTCAGGTGATGCTTTGAAATCTCATTAGTGCTTATTGTTTATGCAGTTCTGTGTTTACACATCCCGTGGAGAGTTACGACTAATTACACAGAAGTGGATTAAAGCCATTTAAAATCTGTTTTTAAGCCTGTCTTCTTATTTTTGTTTATTTATTTTTGGAGAGGCGGTTGCTTTAGGAAAATTAACTAAACCTGATTTGCATTTTGCCTTTTTGTATCATAATCAGCTGTAATGAAAACTAGAAGCAGAGAGCAAATCTCTGACATGGCATTGGCCCTATCTTGCAATGGTAAAGACGTACAGTAGTTTCAAAACCTAAATTTATAAAATTATCTTTTCGATTAGGGGTTGAGTTGCAAAACGCATATATCTCACAACAGTAAATAATACAATGGTTTCAGTATGTTTGGCCCTATCTCGCATCTCTCAGTGAAGAATCCTTTAAAAAAATTTCACCAAAAACTAAGAATTTCTTCCTCAGCCCAACATGACCTCCTTGACAGCGGTAACAAACACACTTCATACTTGAGACATTCTAACTCTCTGTATAACATCATTTTTGTAAACAACCTATACTCTATTGCAGTGGTTCACAACTTTTTTTTTACTTGTAGCTCCCGTTCCTGTGTCCAAGACAAGCCGGGCCCTCCCAGCCCTAACCCAGCCCTCACTAATGCATCAGAAGCATAAATTAATTTGCTACAACCATAATCTTTTTTAAATTAATCAGCTGTAGTGGTAGATTTTTGTTCCTATTCCATTTGTTTTCAGATTGGATTGGAAAGTTTAGAATTTAATTTGCACAAATATATTTTTGATAATCCCAACCTCAGAGTAGACAGAGCTCTGTGGACGCCCTGCAATCTCAGGTGCTCCCAGACCACAGGTTGGGAACCACTGCTCTATTGTACTGCTTCTTAGTGCGCACAGAAGTTCAATTTGGTTGTTACTTTCTATTAAGGGCAGTGACATAAATATAAAAAACAAAATATTTTCAATAAAATGTACATTATAACTTTCATTTTACACGAGTCGCAAATTAATCAAGGGAGCAATTGATGCCGGCACTACTTTATAAAAACATGGAGGTCGAGATCTAATCCACACAAAATGTATTATTGGGCCAAATAGAGACCAGATGTTGTCGTAATACCAGATGCTGTTAATACTGGTTGGCACACCTTGTGGTCTTGTGTTGAAAGGTGAATTATACTTGTTGCCTTGGCATGAATGGTGAACCAGCGCAATCTATTACAAGCCAATATTCAGGATCGCAGAGATTTATGTTATAATTCTTCTGAAGGTCTTTGCAACATTACACCCCTCTGGGTGAGAAAGCAACAATGCCAGTAAAGGTACGTTTTTCTGGCCACCGCTGTAGACAGTCATGGAAGTAATTACTTGCTAGAAATTACACTGGCACAGACTAATGTCCAAAAGGATTCCCTAACCATTCTTTACCACACCATTAATAACCAGCTACATGCCATTTGCAGGTGTATAAAAATTCATGTTTCTGTAAAGTATGAAAGGTTAGGAGTAACACTGTGATGGGTGCTGCCAATAGCATGTGAAATCAGCTGGAAATGTGAAAATGTCATCAGTGGGGGGCAAGTCAATATGTGTGTACTAAGAGCTAAGGAAAACAGGCAGAAATACATTACTAATTCGTCATAAGTGAATTCCAATATGAGAAATTAAAAGCTTAAAGCTCTACCAAATTTCACAGTCAACCCCATGCCTCTATGCCAATATGGGCACACATAAACAAATTAGAATAACGTTAATCATAATCCTTAATAATAAAGCCTAAATGATGTCTTACAATCTAACTTATTACAATGTTACTAGGCGATTAAACAGTTGTCATTTGAGCCAGAAAAACTGCACTCTTTTAAGGACTGTGGATGATGTTATTATGCTACTCTAGACCATCTCGCTGTATGTGTCTTGGTAAAAATGACATAGCACTTTTTCCTTGGCTGCACACTGAGATGCTCGCCGCAATTTCATCTGCTCAGTTGTACCATTCGTCTGTTGGCAAATCCTTTCAATAGAGTCCACCTGGCCCCGCTTGCTCATCATTTTAGAGGAATTACACTGTCTGGAAGGCAGCGAGTATAAGCGCGGGATAGTAGGAGATTATAGAGGAGGTGTGAAGAAGTAACACAAAGAGCAGAGGGAAGGCGAACAGGGGAAGATAAGAGATGGATCTTAAATATCCCTTGCTCTGTTCTAGCCATTCAGTGTGTGAAAGAGGGGAATGGGATTTAAGAAGAGCATAAGAGGTAGAGGTGGAAACAGTGCCATGAGAGATGAGATGAAAACCATCTACACTGGCCCTACTGTATCTCTTCCTGCCACTATTTTGGTTAGAGTCTTTTGAATTTGTCCTAAAGGTTTAAAAAGTGATTAAAACATGAAAGGATTACAGATGAGACCTTTACTCTACTGTGGGAGGTTTCATGTCAAAGTGAACGCTAAAGCCGGTACAGTTCTCCAGGCAAGATATGCTTAAATGATTACATATGCACAGCACATACAAATGATGTTAAATATATGCAAAAACTAAAATGTGTAGGGCATTAGGAAACCATGAAAAGAAAAAGTTATATGCTGGCTCTTATGAATAAAAGCTATATTTTCAGCGTATTACCAATACTACAATAGCAAATGTATCAATAAATGTATGGATATAATTATGCTACATATTTGTTGCACAACAGACTACTGCAACGCCATCACCACCGGACTTTTAAAGATGGAAAAAAATGTCTGTAAAACAAGATGAGTCACAGAATAACAGAATACATAGAAACTGTAAGGTAGAAAATGGTACAAACTGTGGACTCATAACAACTGCAAGTAACTTAACAATATAACTTAGGAGAAGCTTTTGTGTGACACCATGCACTCAAGAAATGACTTAAGTCTCAAGCAATAGCAGTGTACTGCACTGTAGATAATAATCTGGGTTAGAATAAAAGTGGTTCTTGAGGAAGTGAGTGGCAAAGTGAGGCAGTGAAGAGATATGGAAATAACAGGGACAGAGAGGGAAGAGGACAGAGCTGAGAGCTACAATATGGAGTAACAAAGGATAACGGTAGAAGCCATTTGTTGTCAAAGAGTCTGAAAAATGACAGAGCCAACAGAGCCTGACGAATTGAGCGGTGTTTAAAAGGACCAGAGTGGGACAGTGCAGGGGCAGGAGGAGGCTGTCGCCTGGTTTGTGTTGATTTTCTTTTTCCTTTGAGTTGACAAATGCCTTTATACATTTTTGTTCCCTGGTGCATTGTATTTGTGCATATTTTGTAGAAATTACAGCCACTAGGTGTACAAATGCTTTTCACTTCCATATTCAGCTTGAGCATGCCGCTCTGTTTGCTTCTATGTACAACCACATGCACCAATCAATACAAAGAACAGTGTGCATGTGTTTTCCACTGTACATATGTAAGGAGGGTGATAGGCTCTGCACATGTGTATGAATCACAAAGTGTACACCGTACATGTAATGCTTGTTTTTCATGCACTGATATGACACTACATACAAGTTGTAGTGTGTACAGTCACATCATGGAGCAAAATATAATTGCATACCAGATTTTAGTCCCAAGACCACAATTCCATTTTAATAAATGCAAGGCATTTTTTATCACATACAATTATTTAAATTATTTACAAATATATAGGTATATACAAATGCAGTGTGCCAAGGTGTGTGTGGGTATCTAGGGAATACAACTATTGTTCCTGTTGGCAGCACAAGTGTTCATTTGTCTGTTTGTGTGTGCCCGACTTTAACTGTGATGGTATGCCAACGTAAGAAACAGTAAATGAAAGGAGCAAGCAAGGAATACAAAGAAAGAATTGATCAAATTTACTATTCATTTAGGCCCAATAAACAAAAAGGGCACTGATAGATAAGTCATTGTATACAGAAAAGTGAATCATACCACTTGTCCATTCTGAGGGTTTTTGTGAGCGTATGGAGGACCTCTGATATGGTTCCACATCTGACCTGATGTCATGGCAAACACCACACACTGCAATCGGAAGAGGCAAAAAAAAAATTATCTCAGTGAGCACCACAGTACCTTGGTGGATTACCAACTAAAACCATGCGGTACCAGTGCAGCCATGGCCCATCCAGTTTTGTTGTATATGAATTCCAAGTTGTTTCGCCTCAGATAAAGCAAGCCTCCAACCAGAGAGACCAGGAGCGCCAGAGCGATGGTCCCTGAATAGTTGGGAGGACGGAAGACACGGATCTATATAACAGAAATAAAGTATGTTATTAATTGTAATAAATGGAAATAAGCAAATTGTATAATATTCTTTCCTAAAAAACATCCACAAAGCGATAAAATATATTTTGTTTTTTCTAAAATAGCTTCACCATCTTTCCTGCTTGGCTACTTCCTCTAGACATGACTTCCCGACACTGACCACTTCTATGTTTTTTCCATATCATGTATTGGTGCTTTTTTCCATGTCCTTTTCTATTCAGTGTTCATGGGGTACAGTCACATCGAAGTGGCTGAAAGCAAGCACTTAGTATAAGTGCTCCTTTTTGCCTTTTCTGAAAGGCGGCCATTTGAATCCAGATCAATCAACAGGATGTCAGCAGATGCTTGGCCTACCTCGTCTGCTACCAGGATGACATGTTGTTCAGCAAAAAAGAAACTAGTAAAAAGTGGAAGAAGACATTTGTAACCTCTTTGAAATGAGAAACATATGGATGTATTATTCAGTCTGGCAAATCATCCTATAGACATTGATGCATGTCAATAAATTAAAATGTTGTAGAAAAATTATTTTAGCATTTCAATTCAAAGTAAAACCGATAAATTATACAGATTCAGTACACACATAATACATTAATAAACATAATATTTCAAGCATGTATTTATTTCATTATTATTTATTATTTTATTTTGATTTTGATACCCTGATGAAGACCATGTTGGTCGAAACGCGTTGGTGATGTCCCAGAGTCTTTAATAAAGGACTTTTAATTAGCACGAGTGCCTCGGATCTGGTCTGTTTTTTTCAAGTTACAAGACTTTACATTGCCTTGATCCTTGAAGAGCATCGGCTACACTCATGGACCCATGATGCACTCGCCCTTTCTGTTTGTTTCACATGTATTTATTTTAGTTGTGATGATTATGAGACATAGTTAATAAAAAACACAATTCTGTAGTTCCTTATATTTGAATATCACATAATCATGATCTTTTCTTTCCTTTCTGCCTTCCCCTTCTGAGGTTGCCACAGGCTGACCCTACCCCCTCCATATATCTGGGCTTGGGACCAGCACAAAGAGTATACTGGCTGGTGACCTCCTGAAACCTTTCCACTAAAGTCTAATTAATTGACAAGTGCCTGTGCATTTGGAAAATCTACATTTAGGGCATATTCCTAGCTTATATCAGGATTTACAGAACTAAAATCCATTTTTTATTACAAAAACATTTTTTTCTCTGTCTGCGTACCTGGACATCTGTACGGTCAGCGATCCACTTTGCCAGCTGCTCTGAAGCGAATCCAATCCTTTGAAGGTCAAATGTATCTGCCCTCTTTGGTTTTCCTTTAGCCGGGAAATGCATGAACGTCGGAGCACTGTTCATGTTTAACTACACACAAGACCAAACAGTGTTTTTTTAGTCACGACATGAACATTGAAAACAACAGGTAACATCTTCCTTATTTTTTGTTTTTTATTAACTCCTCGTATTCACAAACGCAGAGCTTATTAGCACTAAATTGTAAAAGGGGAATTTTAAATGAGATTGTTGATTATCCCATTTTGTTAAATTTTCCTCATCTATCTTCTGTCCCTTCCTTTCTGATTTCTTCCACCATATTTCACATCTATTTAACTCCACCTCCCAGAGCTCCCTGCAATTATCCACAACAATAAGTCAACTGGTTTACTATCCCCAGATACCTGCGGATAAGAGGAGAGAAGAGGGGATAAAGAAGAGAAGAAATGAACGTGGACAGAAAGCACAGAGCATATCTCCTCTTCATTAGGAGCTAACATTTTCAGGTTAATGAATTCAGACTTTAAAATGCACAAGGTTTTCTGTATAAACACCACCCCACATTATACCAACCCAGGTTTACCCATAACGCTCTATTCTTAGAAATAGAAATGTTGTAAAAAAGGCATGTATAAATTTATTGATGCTACAAGACTTACCTGCTGAAAAACATCAGCTCCTTCGTCGTAGTCCACCACAGTGAAGAAAAGCTTATTGGAAAAAGCAGATGAGTATCGCCACGAGTTTGCCAGCACCTGGTACTCCTCATTGGCCTGCCTGAAGATGACAAATAACAAGATTATATTATTGTTTTTAGAAGTAAAAAATGTGCAACGCAAATGTCAGTTAATTATTCTGTTGTACATAAACAATTAGGGCTGCACAGTATATCACAAAATTATTGTTATTTCAATAATAAAACAAAAACAAAAAAAAATGTGTTGCTTCACTGACCCCTTGTAGCCGCCTTGATTATTTTTTTAGCTCTATATGACAATGGTACAGAATTATTGTTGTATACTGTATTTTCCGGACTATAAGTCGCACTTTTTCATAGTCTGGCTAGGGGTGCGACATAGACTCAGATGTGACTTATTAAATATATTAAAATATTTCACGCGTTTGTTACTTTCACACTGACAGCCGGGACAGGAAACTCTAGGCTTGTGCACCACTGACAATTTAAAATGTAAACATTACCGCTAACAACTTAAACTATAAAGACAACTGAGAAAGACCGGAATAATTGAAAATGGAACTGATGCTGAGTCTGACGACAGCCACGCAGAGGAGGACGCGGCGCTTCGTCTACCTCCGGAGTTGTTCAGATGCGACACCGAGGATGAAGAATTTAAAGGAGATAGTGATTAGGATGAGATGGTGAGTTTGGTGAACTTGTTATATTATGTTCTTTATGCTATAGTTATGTGAATAACTGTTAATATATTACGTTAACACACGAGACACCTATTCAGTTCATTATTTATGCTTCATGTAGCTGAATAACCATCAATGTGTTACGTTAGCACACATATTCAGCCTTTTGTTCTCTATTCTATTATTACTACAACTTGCCTTTCAAGATGAAATGTCTGTTCTTGGTGTCGGATTTTGTAAAATAAATTTCCCCCCAAAAATGCGACTTAAAGTCCAGTGTGATATATATGTTTTTTCTTCTTCATTATGCATTTTTTGGCTAGTGCGACTTATAGTCCGGGAAATACGGTACTCAGATTTTATCCATCAATCACCATAAATCCTACTTTAATAAGCTCACTGTAGCAACTGTAGCTGACAATCAGATCTGGATCATATTAATTCAGAGTAAATTTGAACAAACTAATAAACTAGTAAAAATTATTTCTGCTATCTAAAAATGTCAAAATAAAATGTAAAAATGAATGGGATAAAATGCTAATTTCTGTAACAAGCTGCATGCAAAATATATTTTAACATGTCACTCGTGGAAAGGTCTATTACAGAACAAATGGAAAGTAACCATAGTTTATATCTTTGTAATTTATTTAAAAGAAAACCAACTTCTTTAGGACCTTTATGACATATAACATTGAACATCCAGTTTATTGTCGCATTTCTGCTTTGAAGTTTGCCAAATCAGTAAATAAAAAGTGATTCAGATTGGTTCATGCCCTTGTCCTCTTGGCGAACCATATAACATACCACAATGTACTTAAAAACAGACTATTATCTCATGGTCTCCTGATTCTTTGCTTCAGTCGACAAAAGGCTGGCTGTGACATTGTGCCTCATGTCAACAGCCTCTTGTACTGGCTTTAATTAGTGGCGAGTCATATGTCAGGGCCAGTTATGGGCCTTGCTGCTACATTGTTATCTCAGCAACTGATTAAAAAAAATAGTCTTTGAAGTGTCTGCCATTTGGAAAAAGTCAGCAGAGACAAAGTTGAAACTCTGGCCAACCTGACTTGAGGGGATTACAGTGGCTCTCAACACAGTCTCACTGAAGCTGTCGAGGTGTGGACTCACTTTTAATTACCATGATAGAAAGGTGTTGTTTTGGTTTGTTATTATACATAATTGATTTTTTTAGAAAATGAAATGCAAACATTAGCTGCGCATTAAGTAGGCTGATTAACCACAATAGTTTAGTTTGTTACTTTAAACAAATAAACACAAGTCAATCATATAGAATAGCATAGTATAGTATATTGTATAGAACAGAAAGTGTTATGGAACCACACCAAAACACTAATACTGATCTTGCATGAACATGTTCTTACTTCTTACTTTTTTGAGTCATCTTGCTAACAGGCTAACTAACTAAAAATACTGGTAAAAAGGTGAAGATAGGAGAAGAAGAATTTAAAAGTGTTGGTAGCAGTGTGTGATATGATTACTTGTTTATTTTTTTCAAAAATTGATCAATAATAGAAAAAGTTATATCTTGTTTAGCTTTATTTCACTGTTACCTTGGTTTCTTGTTTTCACCTTGGCAGTTCCTTAGCAACAATCTTTGAGAAAATTGCAGCAAAACATAAACTTGCATCAAAGGCATTTTATTTCAGCGTTTATCTCGCATGCAGTAAAATTTCTATGGACCGCTTCATGACTTTGCCTTTCAAAACAGTAACCCAATTTAACGGTTTACTACTTGCTGTAAAGCGTGCATGCTGTTTTTTTTCTTTAAGCGTACTTTATTTTGTTAAATGTAGAACAAAAGAGGTTATAAGACTGATGAGACAGTGAGCACCCCAGTGATTAAGCCCCGTTTTTCAGTGCCTCACAGTGTTCTTAAGGCTTACTCTAAGGTCACTGTTACACATTTATCTTCATCTTGCCATTTCACTACTGATGGGAGGCCACTGATGTTAACAAACAAAAAAAGCAAGTAACAAACACCACCTGAATATATTAGCCAAAGACGCTGGAGTTTAAATTACACAATACATAGGAAAGAGAAGCACATAGACACGTACGGAGAGAGAGAAGATGCTGAAGGATGCTGACATATGTGATAAATAGGGTATCTAATCAGAAGGCTGATGAAGGAGAAGAGTGAGTGATTAGAGTAACTGGACGGGTCATGGCACAGAACTTGATTATATGATCTAATGTATCTGGACTTTAACACAGTGGATATGGATCAACTTCTTTAATGCACACTCTGGCGGAGGCAGACACACTCAAACTGCAGCATCAGGAGAGACTTGTTAATGGGTATTAAAGGTGCAGTATGTAGAAATGATTATGTATTATTATAAAACAATTAGTGAGATATGTATTATTTATAGCCTGGAAAGAGTCAGAGTAAAGAGTAAAATATGCATGGTCATAGACCCTTTTAGAGTTTGTAAACAATTCAGTTGTGTTCAGTGCCACAAGCTAAGCAGACCACAATACATTTTTTACGGAGAGATTAGCATTAGCCACCAATATAACAAATTATAAATCATAACAATGGTTTAGGAAACAGCAAACGCAGCAATATTTAACTGTTTTATTTAATGTAGCAATCACCATATAAAATTAGCAGATAAGCTAAAGGCAAAATAATTAACATTTCCAATTTTTTATGTTATGCTGGACAAGTTCATCAGTCACCATTTTATTTAGTAAACTGTAGCAATTGGAACAATCCAATTTGGGGGCAACTGATTCAAAGCAACTTTTAACAAATATATATACAACAACAGTTCAATTTTGCTGCCAAAAAATTGCTTATTGGATGTTTTTAGTTTGCTCCTTTGTAAAAAATAAAGGGGACAGAATGGTTCTTTTGTGTCCAAACTGGATTTGAATACATCCCTTGTGGATGTGTCTGTAAATTTTAACCAGCAACATATAGATTTGTTCAAATTTAACTGTCAATGTCACTCATTTGTTGTGTATGTAATAAAATAAATATATTTTATGCTTTGTATTGTTTATTAAACTGGCTGCATGCTAAACCAAAAGAAAACTTTCAACCGATCACAGAGCTGTACAGTCCTACAGTTGAGCTCTCCGTGGTTCTGAAATGCTGGTCTCAGTAGACATTTTTTTTTTTCAGTTCTTTTTGACCAATAAACTGAAGTAAATTTGACCATGATACAAAAAAACAAGTTTCTCTTATGAACCAATTTTAAGACACAATTTTAGACTTCAAATTCACAAATTCCAAATTTTTGGAAACTTAACATAACACATTAAATAGTTACAGTATGCAGGCCTTGTCCTGACAGATTTGTTCATTCTCTTTTAGTTGTACCGAAATGCCCCTTTGATTCAAATATCACCATGACCTGTAACATTTTGTTATACAATGCTTTTTTGTGTTTTTCCCGACGAGGGCTGTGTCCAACAGATGTAAAATAGTAAAATAATTTTGTCCTTGTTCTGCTTTAATTCAGTATAAGTACTAGAAATATACTGTATGTGGCATTACAGTACCTGCACACAGAGCACTGTCTTTGAGGCTGGAGAGCAGTGAACATCACAATGACCGAGTAGTTCCTGGGAGGGGCTTTTACAAAACGTCGAAATTTGTCCCCATTCATCCGGACAACGGAGCGACGGGACGACCACTCCATCATCTGGTCAACCTTCTCTGACAGCAGGTTCTAGACACACACACAGATGAGGCAGACAAAAAACAGAAACCAGAAAAAGGATTATATGTTGTGCTTTTTTATTATGTTAGATATTAGAGGTGCACAATACATTTTGAACAATATTATATTGTTATTGTGATATCGGCAAACCCAATATTGGCACAGCAAAAAACTAAATATATCTCAATAATGTTATGGTCCTTCATCTGACTGAGATTTGTACAGAATCATTGTCAAATCATTTGCCATTAATGTTATGTGTTGGGAAAAAACAAATATACTAAGACATGATTAAGCCTTAGTCAATTTAGCTCTGGTTTAGTTTAGTTGGAGTACAGGTTTAGTCATTGTATTTACAAGTCTTCAACATTCAGTCCCATGTTTAAAGCATATCCAATAATCATCAGTTATATTATTATTGTAATAATAAACAAAGTTGCATATTACATGTTTTTTATATCATGCAGTCCTTTAAGATATAAAGGAGCTCCATACAGCTATTGAGCAGGCAATACACAATGTACTGCTACACAGCTAGTGCATAAACATACAAATATAAGTTCTGACACACTGGGAATGAGGTCACTTACTGCATCCTTAATGTGCCGCAACTTTCTATTCTAAGCTTTACATCTTCAAAAGCAACTCACTACTTTTGTGTATGTGCCTTTGTATAGCAGTGTGTTGTTTAGCCTTAGCACCGAGTCTGACCTTTTGGCTTAGCGGGACTCAATTTAATCAACACACTAGCATTTCACACACAACAATCTGAAGTGTGAATCTGAACCTACACACTTTCTTATTGCTCTTTCCTGCGAAGTCAGGCCAATTCTTGTCTGTAAATTATGGCTTGTTTATTATAATTCACAGCTATTTTTGCCTCACATTAGTCAGTGTGGGTTAGGAGAAGTAAAATTTGGAAAAGGAATACATATTTAGCAACCCATTCATATTCAGCAACAAAACTTTTCAGCCAACTGAGTCATCTTCTACTGTGATATAAAGAGCTGATGTAGTTAAGAAACAGATCTCTGAGAATGTACAGTCCTAAACTCATAATTACTATAATCCAGGTGTGTCAAACTCAATCGGAGCTGGGGCCAAAATTAGAAAACCAGTCTTGGTCGTGGGCCGAATAAGAGTATTGTATAAATAATAAAGCCAGCCTACTGTATTTTTGTTCTCAGTTAGGCTACAATAGGCTTTTTAACAGAATAATACTTCCCCACAAAAGTACAAATGTAGATTTGTGGTTTTAAGGGGCTTTGTAGTTTTGTTTTAAATCAGAACTTAGAACTCAACAAATAACAACAAATAGGCCACAGACTACTGACTAACACTGGCCAATTAGTTATTTATTAAGTATTATTTACTGCCACAGATACCTAACTACTCATATAAGACAGGTGTTTTCATCAGGTCCACTCTGTTTTACTGTAACAGTGGGTACTACCAGCAGATTAATATTTAGGTGCATGCCATGCCCCTTATACAACTTTAAGCTGAGTCAGCTCCTACACACAAACACGTATTATAGGCATGGACGCGGGAAAGGTGGGTGCTGGGGGGGGGGGGCTGCAGCACCCCCAAATTTTATTCCAGCACCCCCAACTGTTGGGTACGTTGTAACTGCGACCCCAAAAGGTTTACAAAAATAAACTATATTTTATTACACATTTTCAGATGAATTGTGTTCTCTTCATTGGTCATAAATATTGTAATTTTCCAACGCTGTTTAAAGCCTTGTTGTTGCTGCTCAGTTATTGAAGCGTGTTAATGTTCTCCAGCTTTGTCTCAAAAGACAATGGATCTTCCACATCTTAGTGCAGGAGGTGGATCAGACAGTGGTGCAGAAAGGGGCCTTATCCCAATCCCTGTTCTTTCGACTGGACACAAAACTTAGTCTTAAGAGGTTGGACGTGGGCTGGGCTTGGGCGAGGGAGGAAAAGAAGTGCCCTGCTGCCCACCTCTCAAATGAGGAAACATGAGGCTGAGCTGGTGATGCAAAGCTTCTGCTCAGGAGTTCTGGTCCCATGTGGCAGAACGTGCGCGGCTGTACTTAGAGCAGTGCCCACCTACTCTTGTCCGTGCGCAAGGATCATGTAGAGTACGCGCCCCAGCTCACCGCAGCCTCTTGCCGCTGGCTCAGACTCTTTCAGGGCGCCAGGCGCGGCTGACATAGAGGCGAACAGTTTACATCTTTTTATTGATTTATTTATTTTGTCTTTTGCTTTTCAGCACCACGGAAAAGCACGACAGTGTGTGTAAATAGTATGCTAGATTTAGTGCCATTTTGCTGCTATCTCAATGCATTTTTCACTTTCCGATCCGCGTTAAATGGTAGTCTCACATCAGCAGTTGAAATATAAGGGGACAGTGGCTTGTCAGAGACAGAGATCACGTTGCACTATGGTCATACTCAAAAACAAGTCCAAAAACTAGCCACACGAAAGGATACTGTGTGAAAAGTGTCCACTGCAAGCGTAAGCGCCGCGCTTCGCTGGAGATATGCCCCAGTTCTATTTTCCTGCAACGGCGCTCCCAGTCCACGTCAATCTACACAGATCAGATCGCACCAAACCGGATACTGAACGAGATTTTCACTATATATATATATATATATATATATATATATATATATATATATATATATAATAAAACTATGCTGTACATGGAGTACATAACTTTAATTACGGTAATAATATATATATGCTTATGTGGTTGTAAAAATGTACAATACATGTAAATTTATTGTTAATAAATCTGTTATATATATATACACATGCACATGTTCTTAAATCAAGTCACAAATCACTTATGGGAGATGTAGTTCAAACAGATTGAGCACAGCACATATAAAATGGAAATGATCTCGCGGGCCAAAAGAAATTATCCTGCAGGCCACATTTGGCCCGCGGGCCTTGAGTTTGACACGTGCTATAATCAGTATAAGTTACTTAAAAAACATGTGACATCTTCGGATGGCACTAAGAAATTGTGGGAAAAAAACAGTGTTGTAGTCTACATTTTTGTAGCGGGTATACTGTGATAGTTTCCTAGCAGTGCCTCATATACACCTGCGTTAGTGTCACTTATTAACATGTTATGCTTTTGGGGGTTGTGTTTTTTATTGTAGGCTATGTAGGGCCTATACATTATTTAGCCAAACAGGAAAAGTCTAGTTTTAAATCAAAAGCTCAAATGAGGAAAAACAAAAAACAAAGATCAACAACCTGCACTAAACCAAGACCCAGGGCAAGTAAAGGCTGGGTAAAGGGTGATTTTATACTAAACCATTCAGCATTCAGAAGTGCTGGAACAGCCAACTTGACCTGCTTTGGTACAATAAAGATATATACTGTGGTTTATAGTTTGTTGGTTTATTTTTTTATTCAACTGGAAAACTAATCACTGGACAGTGTTCTGGGACCACTCACAGTCTCACAGTAAGATGCCAAATGCATCTCTCAATAATTTCAATTCCCAAAACCAGTCAAACAATCCTAATATCTACAGAAGGCTGCTGGTATGTGATGGCCCCTAACAAAACCTTAAGAAGATAAGAAAAGCAGTGCACAGTAAAAATGCCTACCTTGTCTTTAAGAGTCAGATTTACAAACTGTCACTGTTGATATCAGCCTCCTTTAGCATCTTCTGCTGTAGCTGTATTTGTCTTTAATACTCTACATTCTTTACTTGTACACCCAGCCTTCTGCCTTAGTTTCCTCCTCTGTTACCTGACAAAATATTCAGTTTAATGATCAGACTGTAACCATTTGGTCAGTGACTTGTCTCAGTATTAACTGATGCTAATTTGATGAATTAGCCTACTTACATTTTAGCACAGTGTTTCTAACTCCTCTGTGACCCCCTCTCCTGCTGTAGCTCATAATTCTCTAGTATCTGTGTCCAACGCCTGGTTTTATTGTATTTTTATAAAGCTCTACATCTGTATTATTGTGTTCTACTGAGGCGCATTCACAACACACGCGTACATGAACAGGAAACAACCAATGAGAGCGCGGGGGAGGCGGGACAAGTGTCAGACGAGCCAATGAGAAACCAGTTAGTCTTCCACAGAGCTCAGTTTGCTGCACTGCTGCTATGACGGGAACACGAGGAGAGAGGAGAGAGGCTGTGAAGAGTTAGCGCTGGGCCCTCTAAACAGAGACAAAAGTACCGAAGAGATCACTGTGCACTTTGAAGTGGGTATATGGAAATCTGCAGCATTCCTAGTGGGTATACGGCATATACCTGTGTATCATGTAGACTACACCACTGAAAAAAACTGCTCTAGTGCAAAACTTTGTGTATTGCTTGTGAATTTAGCATTAGAAAAGGCAGGCACTAGCAAAATAATTTAGCAATGAAGCTATGGCTAATTGGCCACAAAATATCTACTCAGGCATCAGCCCATTGGTTCTGCAGACATGGAGCTGTGGACTAAATTGTAAGAAAGATGCCTTGGACATATGTTGCTCCTGTATTGCTTGTTCAGTCAAAACAGAACATACTTCTGCATTAATGGGCCATGTTAAATTAGGAGGATTACTCACTCAATACTCAAGCACAGTACAACCACACAAGTGCAGTACTTGAACATGCAATCTCAGAGGAGCAACACCTCTGACTTTCTGTCTTTTATTTTCTGGTAAGTTACTTCCTGTGTGCAATCAGCTCAAAAGGAGAGCTGTCAGTCCCGAATGCCAATCACAGTCGCACTAATGATGCACTTGGTTCTGCCAGATGCACACATACGCACACATACATAAAGTGTTACAGGCATTTGGTGCTAAACATCATGAAAAAAATCCTGATGGAAGAAAGATGCAGCTTGTTGGAAGAGGTGTGAAGATTCTCAGAGCACAAGCCCTATTATGAGGCATCACTGATCTCTGTTTGAAAATGAAGGTAAAAGATAAGTAATATGGGGGGCTGGACTAGAGGTAGAGACGATACATTAAGCAGAAGGGTTGGTGGTTCGAGCCCCACTCCCTCCAGTTCATTCATACTACTCACGTGTCCTTAAGCAAGCCACATGGAGCCAGATTTATCAAAGGTTCGCGTGCATGCTAAATGAATAAGACGTGCTAAAAGTGGAGCAAACCCAGGTGCAGCTGAGATTTGCGTCTCTCACAATGCAAATGAAATTGCTTTGCGGACATTATTTGATTTATTGCAAAGACAGGAGCTAAATCTGTGTGTAAATTTAGCATGTTGGAGGAGCAGGTGCAAAAGTTTTGCGGAGGAAAGAGTGCAGCTTTAAGTGCACAGATGGGGCATTTAAAATAAGTTACAATGCTTTATAAAGGTTCGTTTACAAACGTGTTGATTTGAAGTTGGAGGAAATAAAGAGACACTTTTTCCTTCTTTCTTGATTCTCGCTCATATTTCCCTGAACTTTAGCCTTTTACAGCTCCTGCATAAAGCCTGCAGTCTCAGTCGCAATTTAGCACCTGTCTTAGTATGTTTGGTGATGGTCGGCGAGGGCACCAGCACGGTATGGCTGCCACCTGCCACATCTCTGCTAGTTTGCCCCAGGGCAGCCGTGGCTACAGAGGTAGCATACCAGCACCTGACTGTGGAGTGAATCTCGCATGGTTTACTGTCCCATTCTTATATTTCAAACATCAGATGAGGTGACAACTAGCTCACAAGTACAGTAGCTATGTGAATGTTTACTTGTTTGGTTGATTGTGTTTACCTGTTGTGAGGAAAATAAGTTACTACTCTTCAAAAGAAAAAAGAAAAAAACACTACAAGTGGTCAGTACATTTATTACTAGCATCCTTTTTGAACAAGGATTAGAATACTAATATCTTACAAAAAATATAAGAAAATCAGTGTGGAATGCCTCTGGTGTGCCTCGAGTTAAGAAAGTCAAGCAAATGCTGCAGAAGAAAACAGATATAAAGAAAGTGACAGAGTGTGAGGCAGGATTGACTCATGTAGTGATTACCACTGCACTAAAGGTCACTGAGGGTAAGTCAGTGAAGAGCAGGTCGGCCAGTCTGTTATTAAGGCAGTCACTGTGCTCAAAACTGTCACACAAATGACCATCAAGTCAATCACATGATTTCACTCTCAATGAATCAGATAATTATTCAACACACAGCTGGTAGTCAAATTATTTTATAATATGCAAATGGCTTGTGAGGTCACAAATTAAATTCAAATTTAACTTTTTTGTTTGCTGCTTTCCAAATGTGTTTTGTGACATACTGATAAATCACAGTGCAGAACTAAGTTAAGTTATTATTGAGATTTACAGTATATTGTTTAGGGCTAAATTATTTTTGGATGATATTTTTTTTCTTATTAATGCTGTTCATATAGGCTACTTAATAAACCGTATTAAAATACAATCCGAATTCTGGAAATGTTCAGATGTAGTTACATTTGAATAAAATGAAAACTAAAAGACGTTTAAATCACGAGCCAATATTTTATTCACATTAGAACATAGATAACATAACAAATGTTTACACTGAGAAATTATACACTTTTATGCCCAAAATTAGCTAATTTCAAATTTGATTCCTGGTACAGGTCTCAAAATAGTTGGAACAGGGGCAACAAATGGATAAAAATGCAAGATTTTTTTTAAAAAGATTAATCTAGCAACTAATGAAGTTAATTGATATCAGGTCTGTAACATGATAAGCTACATTGGCAGAGGGGTGGCAGGAGTGGCATTGCCCCCTCGGTGGCTCAAATAGGTTACTACATTAATACAAAAAATCATCCCAAAAATGCTATAAAGTAATGCAGTAAAAGAAAGTAAATCTAAATCATATTATCCATCTCATAAATACATTCCTTGTAATCATCCCTCTAGTTTTCTTTGCATTTCGCTAATCAAGTAGTACTGTGCAAGTCCAAAAAAACACAGAACTGGGGCACGCAGGCAGAGCGAAAAATGCCTGTACATCAATTCATTCATCTCAGAGTTCATCAAATTTAATTATAATAAATCTTCATTTAAAATTTTTAAATTTCATAAAAAATTCATTTGTAGGACTAACACATAAGAACACTGTTCGAATCAACTATTTATAGTCCTTGGTTAGAATACTCTGTGTTTCTTGGCACACTAGGGCAGCCCTTGTGTTTATGCTGTGTTTTAACTGTATAATATTACACCAACAATGAGGATTATATACAGTATTTGTATTCTCATAATCGCTGCTCATTTGGGCATTATTTTTATTTTTTATTTTTTGGGCATTAGCCTACTTTATTACTTTTATTTGACTTGTTTAGTTCTGGAGAGAACTAGGTGTGCGCCCTGGGCACTAGTGCAAAGTGACATAAATACTGAAGGTGGATGTTTAATTAGCTTACAGCGTGCTAACATCCAGATAGTTTTAGCATAAGAAGAATCAGACACAGAACAGATGCGGCCACATCTAATTAATGGCCACTAACGCCAACCCCTGGCGCAAGTCCAAGTGCGTGTCCTGTCCAGGTCTTACGCAATTCCTCCAGTGCCTCACATTGCGACAATGTCCAGGTGTATAAAGTGCTACTCAATAGCAGTGTCAGTGCTAGTTTGAGCTCTCAAACCCAGTGAGCTGTGGTGCATATTAAAGGCTGGAGGCACATCCTCCCGTGCCCCGCACAGCGCTCCAAGAGCGCGAGGCGCAATTGTTTCCTAACCACACAAAAAATAAATAAAAAAAAGGCTGAGGCACATAGCAAGGCACACGCTAAATATGCTGAAAAGAAGGCTCAACCTGGGGGCGCTTCGCTGTGGCCCATGGAGCCAGGCTTTGGCACTTTCAGAGCAGGTGAGGGCACAGAGGAGACTGCCTCGGTTTGACTTAACTCATGTGATTTACAGATTAAGTGTAGCTCTGATAATATTCTTCACTCATTCCTATAAAAGGGATATCTTAGGGAGGCAGAGTCTCTCAGGAGTAAAGCTGGGCAGAGGCTCTCCAATCTGTGAAAAAGTGCATAAAAAATTGTGGAATACTTTAAAAACAATGTTCCTCATCGTCAAATTGCACAGGCTTTGCAAATCTCATCATCTACAGAGCATAATATCATCAAAAGATTTTGAGAAAGTAAAGAAATCTCTGCGTAAGGGGCAAGGCCGAAGACCCTTATTGGATTCCCGTGGTCTTTGGGCCCTCAGACGACACTGCATCACTCATTGGCTGATCATCGGTGTCATTAACCTTAGCCCAAGAATACTTTCAGAAAACACTGTGGGTAAACACAATTTACTGTGCCATCTGCTAATGCTAACTAAAGCTCTTTCATGCAAAAAGGAAGCCATATGTGAACATGGTCTAGAAGAGCTGTTGTGTCCTGCACCAAGGCTGGATTAAAATGGACTGTTTTAAAGTGGGACAGTGTCCTATGGTCAGATTAGTCCAAATTTGACATTCTTTTTGGAAATAACAGATACAGTGTCCCTCCAGGATAAAGAGGAGGGAGACCTTTCAGCATGTTCTCAGCGTTCAGTTTAAAAGTCAGTATCTTTGATGGAATGGGGGGCATAAGTGCATATGGTATGGGCAGCTTGTGTGTTCTGGAAGGAACTATGAATGCTGAAAGGTATATAAAGGTTTTAGAGCAACATTTGCTCCGCTCCAGACGATTTCAGGGGAGGCCTTGCATATTTCAGCAGGACAATGCAAAACCAAATACTCCAGCTATTACAGCAGCATGGCTTCATCGTAGAACAGCGCAGGTTCTGAACTGGCCTGCCTGCAGTAAAGATCTGTTCACATAGAGAACGTCTGGCACATTATTAAATGAAAAATATATCAAAGACAACCACAAATATTTCAGCAGCTGGAAACCTTTATCAGGCAAGAATGGGACCAAATTCCAACACCACAACTCCAGAAACTCATAACCTTGATGCCCAGACGTTTTCAAACGTTTGAAAAGAAGAGGAGGTGCTACAACCTGGTAAACATGCTCCTGTCCCAACTATTTTGAGACCTGCAGCAGGCATCAAATTTGAAATGAGCTCATTTTGGACAAAAAAGTGTAAAATTTCTCAGTGTAAACATTTATCTTTGTTGTCTGTGCTGTATTGTAAAGTTGTCATTTTATTAAAAGTAAAAAAAATAAAAAATAATATTATATATTATTATTATATTATATTGTAAAAACAAACAAACAAACAAAAAACACACATAAACACTTACATTTCCATAATTCGGGTTGTACCATTTTGGAATAATAGAAATTGGAATCATTTCTGAGGAAAAGTTCCAACTGTAAACCTAGCTCATGAAAGCCTAAAAATAATTGCTCAGTCGATAATCCTACTCTTTGGTCTAAACAGAGTTCGCGGTCTGTGAATGAGCCCTGCTGTGGCCAACAGGCTGCCATACACTGCAGTCCAATTCTCCCATTGTGAACCGGGGATTACTGGAAATTGGTTTCATATACAGGGAACAAAGCCCCATCTCACACATACATGCAGTACAAACATCATGTGGAGGCCAAGAGGGAACCTCCAGAGTTTAAAAGTGAGTGGAGTGGGGCTGGAGAAAAGATTTGTAACAGAGGAAATTTACACCACACAATATCATAAAAGTTAAATGAATAAAATTTGATCAAATCAAGATCCTCTTGTTCAGGGGTAAATATGCAACCCACTGAGCCACAAAGCCCTTATGACTCTAAATGGTGAACACTCCAAACTAATCATTTGTTCCTTTACTAACCTCTTGTGGCCCCTTTGGCTCTGCCTCAGCATGGTAAACTAAATTGTTTAAACATTTTTCGACCCAGACAGCGTTCCAGACACACACTAAAATCGGACAATTTCATTGGCCCATTACCAGCTTTTTCTAAAATGCTCATAAATTTCAACCTTTATGAGTTATCGTGAAATCAAACAACCAAAAAATACTTTCAATTCTAAACTGTGACTTGGGAGATTTACAATAATTTAGTCCAAATTATGGAATGGGAAAATTACTCATTCTATGCCTTATACCCATTAGAGGACAAAGGTGGCTGAGGAGCCTACACGAGCAACAACTTAAGTGGGGCATACCCTGGACAGACTGACCCTGGTCAGTCTCAGATTCAGTCACAAGAAGCGATTTAAATTCCCCAAATCACCCGGCAAGGGCATGTATTTTTACAGTGACCTAGAGTATGCAGAGAGAACCCACAATAACACAGGGAGGACACCAGACCTGGGGTTTGAACACACGTTTTGCTGAGAGGAAGGATTGCTTACACTGCACTCCAAAAATCACACGACTTAAATTTTTAGTAATTACATGGCTACTAGAATGCTACTTGAGCCTGAAGATTACAAAAGTTTTACCCAGGTGCTCTTCAGGTTGGGGATCACATAGAACATAAACAGAGACTGAGGCACTCAATGGGATTTCAAAAATATTTTAAAAGCCTTTATTTGATGGGCAGTATTTAGTTAAAAACGCCAACGTGTTTCAGCCTCTCAGGGCCTTCATCAGGGCATGTGCATCATTAAAAGAAACAAAATGGCTGCCAGAACTCTTTTATATCTGGAGATCATGTGACCTGTTCACATGACCAATCCAAAGAGTAAATCCATAACAGGATAATTACACCACATTATTGTAAAAACCACAAGTGAGAAAAGATACTTTATTTCATGCCATACTATATTAAATATTACTTGTTAATAGCATGTTTAAGTTCAGCTAGCCTAACTTTCAATTTGCCGAAGCCATGTTTTTTTGCTGTAAAGGAATAGATGCCTTTTTACCAGCTTTCACTTAGAGTAGGAGCTCTTCTAAAACAAATTGTTGGTGTTTCTGGTAGAGCTTCTCTAAGTACGCTGTCACATTTTAATATATTCCAATTTCTCTTTATGATTTGCTTAATTGCATTGGCTTTATCACTGACTGTATTGTGTGACAAAGTGGACTTGATTGGAATTGTACTGTGGTTTCTCTTTATGCATTAGCAACTATCCTCTTTTTAAACCTTTGGGTTAAATTTTTAGTAGTCAAGGAAATATCAATAGGACTCTTATAATGATAGAGATAATGTCAATGTAAACACAATGATTGTCCTTCACTTTGACTGTTGCTGCGAGAGTCACTATTGTTCCCATCTTTCTCGTCCAAATCAGAATCGAACCAGACTTTCATATCACAGCTTCCAAATTTGTCAGCCCTTAATCTGGGTTTGCAGCAAAGACATGACTTGTCAGGGTGGTGGATTTGTCAGCTTATCTGCCCACTAACAACTATTTGAAATATGCATTTTTATCCTGCTATTGTCCTCATATCTTTCTGTCTCTCACCCACAAGCCATTTTACTTTATTCAATATTCCCCCCTCATTAGAGGCAGAGAGTGTAGCACTTGCAGAGATGCTTATAGAATATCTAACACATCTGCCTTTTTGCTTACACATTACAATGTCTGTCTAATGCTACAGGGCACACTCCCTGACATTTTTTAAACTCAAACAGTCTTGTACTTTCTATTGGGTTCCTTAGGCTATATTTTCTCTCTCAAAGTTTACAATGACAAGTTAGTTTTTAAACTATTGAAATTGATTAAAAGGCAGTTAAATAAAGCCATATAGCTGTAGCCAAGACTATAGTTTGTGTTAGTTTAATATAGCATCTTTCCTGGACCAACTGTGCTGCAACATACATCTGTACTGTCTACTATCTATTGTTTACAAACAATGACTTCTGGAAGTGATTCAGAGCCCATACAGTGATACATAATCCTGTCAGTTTTTAATACTGGCCAGAGATTTCTTCAGGTTATCTAAATGGCTGCACAGTGGCAGCACATGCTTGCCTCACAGCAAGAAGGTCAACGTGTATGCACAATAGTCTTATCCTCCAGGTACTCCTTATCAGGATCTGGAAAAGAGTCCTCGGGCTCTGCAGGGCGGTCTCCCACTGCTCCTGACAGATTCCCTCGGTGGCACTGAAGGATGGGTCAAATACAGAGAACACTTTTTTTCCATGCAGGGACAATAAAGTATACCTTAACCTTAATTAATTGATGATATTTAGTATTTTAGATGGCAAAATATTCTTGTTATCTACACACTCTAAAGAATAATACAATGATCTGAAGAAGGCTGCTTAGCAAAAACATTGTCGACTAAAGGTTTTGACATATGGAATAATTGAGTGTGAGATGCCGTTTTGAATTTTTTTATGTTCTGCAGTACCTCCCTACTTTATGTTGCAGCCATCAAATTTTAAATGAGCTAATAATTTAATGAAATGATAAAGGCCTTATAAGGTTTCATGAGACTGGGAATTAGGTTTATAATTTGTATTTCTCAATTTACTGAGATTATTTTACATCAACAAATTTAAAAACTCCTAAAAATTGCCATTTCTTCTTGTACAGTGATTTATGAATAAATTTTACCTCTGTCAGACAGTTTTTCAAAACAGAATGCTGTATAAAACTATATTTATAGAAATATAGTAATTTCCTGTATAGTAGCATTTCTTCATTTCCAATAGCCACAGAATTCCAGTGTGCCTACTCCAGTCCTTCTGCTTGACCTCTGCACAAATCTGCCTTCACAGTTTATTTCTCTTTTCCCTGTCCAAGCAAGTATCATCTCTCTGGGGGGGAAGTGCAGAGCTTCAATTGGGTTTTGGGGGCATCAGTGCCGTTTGATTTTGTTATAAAGGCATCCCAATAAAAAACAGGGGGTGGACATGCACAGGGTTACCCCTACTGTAAAAAATATAAACTATAGGCTGCCATAGGGAGCACTCAAATAGCATATGGCCACAATATACCTCTCTGTGCAATAAAACCAGAAAATGGATGGACTGGAAGGAGAAGAAATAAATGAAAAATTTAGAGGAAATTGTAACATTTATGAAGCATAAATATAAAAAGAAATACCCTCATAAGAGTATAGAAAAAAAAACTTAGATGATGTTCTAGTTTTCTGTCAGTACCACTGGGCAAAGATGACATTAGGCAGTGACACTTCCAGACATGAGTCACGAAACAGCCGTGAGCTCTGGACGCAGCACACCAGTGACCAGATGATCTAAAAAAAAACGATGCTTTATATAATCAGATCCACCACCTGACGTGTGTGGTGTGTCATGTGTTCGGAAGGGTGCCGCCAGCCTCACCATCTTTGCAGAAACTGAAGCAAAATACCCTAAGCAAATAGATGAAGAAAGTGATGGTCCAAAATAGCAACTAGTTTCCATCAAGAAATGCTTTTGAGCAAATCTGTGAAAATACGGCCCCAAGTACGCGACCAAAACAAAAGCTATGTTCTGTGAACATTTTCAGTATAGCTCAGAAAGTAATTTAGAAAGTAAAATGCAAATAGATTCAGTACACACACACAATAAAATATTTCAAGCATGTATTAATTTTAATTATGATTATTATACCAATTATAATATGTACTATATGTTCTTAAACCTCACTCCAAGTACCTTCTCATAAATATTTGGCTTTCCAGGTACCATCAAACTAAACTGAGCATTAAATGAGGACAAAACAGGGATTATTAAACAAGGACTAAACAGTACCACAGTTTGAGAAAAACTGTAACACAGAACTATGGCATGCTGAAGTTTGGTTTCACTTTGATTTGAAGTTGATATTATAATGTGCACCTCAGTCTATACAGGTCAGCCCAGTAACTAATAACTGGTCATTGTCCAGGGTGCACTCCACCTCAGGCCCATAGTTTCTGGGACAGGTTCCCATAAGCTGTGACCTCTGATGGGATTAAGAAGAAAGATGGAAGAAAACAAATTACGTGTAGAAATATCACTTATTACTGAATTGGCTCCATGCATACTAGCAACTGTAATATTATTATAACATTATATGCACGTCCCTACATAATGCATTCAATATAAGTGAATGAATGCGCTTCTAATTCACAGTCATGCACACATATAATTCACAATACTCATGGGAACATAATGTGTCTGAGTAATTATCCAGTTTGAAGACAGTGTTTAGGGTCGTTTACACAAGGTTGGATGCATTAACCGTTTGTTCATGTATTCAGTTACAGACTTGAAGTAGTGTTGCATACTTTCTATGTAATAGAAATTATTTGATGTGTTTTTCTTCCCACCCTTTTAGTGATTTGAGGTCAGCTGTAGGTGGTCTTTAGATTTAATTAGGCGCTACAAACAGAAACAAATGTTAAAAGGCAGTTTCACATAAAGACACTCCCATCAGATCATCACGCAACAAATTAAGAAGAAAGGCTGTGTTTCATTAACTTCAAGGACTTCATTCAAAGATGTCAAAGACAACGTTTACGAGGGTGTTTCGAAGGTTTTAAGTAATTAAGACAGTGATTAGCCCTTGCACACAGACACACAGCCAAAATGAAGAGAGAGGCTGCAGGAGACTGATATGAATTTACTGATATGAACGTTGGCATAATAAAGCAGTGAATGAATGATGGTGGTGTGATAACCTTGAACACTGTTATGGTAATTTAGTTAAAGTAGTAAAGTTAATCTTAATCATGTTTAGTGATGATATCATTGAAAAATACATTATTTTACTGTTGTTGTAGTACTCAAAACCAATATTTTGACTTTCTGGTCTTGCCACACACTCAAAAGGACCTTCTCATTCTCGTTTGATTGAACATTTTTAATAAATTCAAAAGTAATAAACAAGTAATTAAAACAGTGCCATCTGTGTGATGGTGTGTGTTGCCTCTTCTCAGTTCATTATTATTAATTTTTATTGACTTATTTGAGCAACTGAATTTTCGTTACACTCTGCTTCAACTGACTAAAGCACAATTTAATCCAAATATACACCAATCAGGCATTACCTCTCTTTTTCCCCCAATATTCTTTTGCCAATTTTACCTATTTTACATCATTTTTCCTATTTACATCCTATTTTCATCATCATCATTGTTCACTTGCTGCCTAATATATCCCACCCACAAACAGGTGCCATGACAAAAAAAATAATCTGTTATTCACTTCACCCGTTCTTTGCAATAAAACTTTGTTTTTTTTCTCTCATGACTACTGTGATTTTACAGCTATTTCAATAGCACATGATAAAAGAATGATGTTAAAAATAAGTTGCTCAGGTGCAGAGTTTTGGCTTTTTAGCTTTGTACAACCAAACAAACAAACAAAATACAAAACAAAACAGTCCAACACTGCAGTTGGTAGTTTTTAAACATGGGACAAAGCCTACACCATGTAATGTTTGCTCCATGCTTCAAACCTTAGTGATCTGTTTGTTCAAAGTTCAAATAACTTGACTGTGGAAACTGTGACTGAAGGACAAGCAGATGTGCAGTGGTTTCTGTTTGGACAGTAAAAGCCACAAAACACAGGACTGAGGCAGAGTACACTGACTAAAGGTCATGATGTTGTAGTCTGTCTGAGTGACCAGATCATGGACTTCATCTCCTCCAATGTGAGTCATTTGTGACCTTTATCTCACAACATCCAGGTCACTTCTTCTTCTCTGTTTTTAATACCCCTGAACATCTGCAAACTATCCCTCCATATGCATGCTCTATTATAGTTTAATGGTCAAAGTAGAAATTGTGATTACAATGCATATTCATATGTTAGAAATAGATGTGTAATTGGCCAAATACACTACCTCATTAGCCTTTGGGAGCTAACACTAGTATAAGAGTTTAATAGCTGTGGCCTTAATGTGCTGCTAATTAGCCTTATGAGCCATTCACGCTATTATTTGCTTCTGCTTAGGTGAACATTAGCCTCACTGGACATAGAAAAATATACAGTGTGTAGTATACTGTATATAAATTAATATCACTAAACAGAAAACATTGCTAAACTACATTCTAAAAAGTTAGGAGTCTGTGCATGATATAGAATTCAAGATTTAAAATTCAAAGTTTTTATTGTCATATGCACAGTATAAAAAACAAGCTTCAGTGAAATCCTTTCTAAGTAGCTGTTGTAATTTTACCATTTAATGAAAAATCCTAGCTCATTTGATGGCAGCAACACAGCTCAAAAAGATGGGAAGGGGCAACATTTAAGTAAATTACTTGGTTTAGAAAGGTCATTCATCTTATTGAAATGTTGCCTTTAAGCTAATTAGTTGCAAAATGCTGATCTGTTAGCATCACCTGCTTTCTCAGACTGCTCTATTTTTGAGAGGTGTTGCTGCCATCAAAATTAGCCATTATCTTTCATTTAAATAGTAAAATATTTCAGTTCCAACCCCTGATGTGTTATTTATGTTCTACTTCAAGTGAAATTTGGTTTTATGAGACTTGTGAATCACCCTCTGCATTATGTTTCATTTACATATTGCAGAGTGTCCCAGCTTTTTGGCGGTTATAATATGTACACTGAAAAAACAAAACAAAACAACAACAACAACTATACAGCAATAGTAAACCAGCCCATGAAACCTGGCGAATCAGGAACCTGTCAAACATGTTGAACTGTTCAAAAAATACAGGGCGACAGCTCGGACAGTATGATAGATGATATATTATGCATATGGCCACAAATGAAAGCCAAACAAGTGATTTATTCTGTGACTTTAAGCGGCTTTAAAGTCTGACAAATCTGGGCTAGCTCTTTTCACAAATCATGCACAAATAACAACAGCACCAACTAAAGGTGTGACTGCTTGTTAAAGTAGAGCTGCCAATCTAAACAAAAATAAATATATCCAATTAACTGCCTTTTACAGTAGAGTGATCTGACAGTGTGATACAGTGTGTTTGTAATCCAACTACAGTATCTTGGTTTTCTCAAAAGCGGTGGCGTCGCCACATGGTGGCCTGGGGTGGCCATGGCCCCTGTTGGTCAGGGGTTGGCCACCCCATCAGCCCCCTGCGCAACAGGCTACGTAGGTCCATAATGACGCTGGCATGAGTGACTGACATTACCTCTTCTTCTCTCTCTCTCAGCAGCAGTGTACCGGTAATGTGTGCTAGGTCTGGTTGAGACAAAGCGGCGTGGAGGTGCGATGCGGAGGTGCAGCGCACTCACAGACAAAGCCGCTTGGAGGCGCGGCGCAGAGGGCATACTCACAGAGCGGCACGGAGGAGCAGCGCGGCGCTATCACGCGGAGGTCGAGCGCACATGAGGTCGCAGGTGTTCCCCAGTAGCAGCGTTAACGCAGTGCGTTAATTTATTGATTTCATCATATTAATTTCAATTGATGCATCGATTAATTTGATCATAACAAAAATATTACGACGACACTGACAGAGGCAGCAACACGCCACGGGTCTTCCAGCGGGGCAGAAATGCACCGTGCGAGCGTAGAAGACGACACATTTCCGTTTCCATCCATCAGGCACGTTTGAGATGAGCCAGACTTGCGCAGTTTTGATCAGTGTCGGTCTGTGCGCAGTGCACGCCGGTTAGATTTGTGTCCGACTTGTTCCCGACTTCCTCTGATGCCACAAGTGCAATGGTCACCGTGAGATCCAAACGAGACCAGCGTCTGAGCCGCTGCAGTTCATCAGGAGCAACTGCGGAGGCTGCACGGCTCAGTTCCTGATGGGAAAACGCACACCTGTCAGCGGTGAACGGACAGGTGATTGGATCTGAGTTTAGTGCTGATTAGGAACGTAACGCACGACACTTCACTGCCCTTCTCTCCTTCCCCCGCCTCTTTTTTTTTTTTAATACAGACTAAAGTTCGGGCGTGATCTGAGCCACAAACTGTCCGACTTCAGTACAAGCGTATTCCCCTCCTCTCATTGCGGCCGTGCACTCTCACAATCTCACGTTCACAATCCAGGTGAGGCGCAGTTCATCTCGAACGAGCCTAATGCAACAAGTGAACGAGCTACATGAGTGACCAAAAAGATATATTGCTAAGTGGACAATTCTGCTTCAAATCGTCACCAGACAGTAGAGCTGGGCGATTTAGCCCAAAAAAAAAAAAAATCAGATTTTTTCACAAAAAATCTGATTTACAATTTAAAAACAATTTTTTTCCCACTTACTTAAAATCAAACTGAAGACAACAGAGACATTGTCCAAAACAAGTTTAGCTTTATTGCTTTGAGGTTAAAATGCAATCAGACAAGTCAAAGAGAAGAGAAGGCCCTGTGATTTTACGGGGGATTTTCTTAAAAGTTGCGCTAAAAGTTGCAATTTTTGTTTTTGTTTATAATTCTTCTTAAAAATATTAGCTAGGACTGTAAAAACTAACAAAATCTGTTTTTAAACATATGTGAGGTGGTAATTAATCTAATTAAAAATACCTGTATTTGAACAGGCCATGTGTACCTACTTTTTTAAATGATATTGCTGTGTTATTAGTTATTAGTTTTTTGGGGCTCCTGCAGCTGATTCTGTTCCTCTCAGATCTTCTCTGGTGATTCCTGTTGTGTGCTGTAGAACATCCAGTCATTAAAAAACAGAGGAAGTTTGCTGTGCTAGGTTTTCAGGAAGGTTATTAGCCTGTAACATTAACGTTTAAAGAACAATGACCTCAAACTTCATTGTTGTCTAAATACGCTGCCCATTCAACTTTTTAGGCAACTATATCACCATGGCAACGCAGACAGCTTTTCAGAGTGACACCTGACAAAACTAGAAAGCACCGCGTTCATCTCCTCCTTTAAGGCTACTTTATACTTCCGCATCAAATCGACGGCGTAGCCCCGCAGACCGCGTCGCCGCGAGCCCTCTCAAAACCTACACCGTAGCCTTGACGTGCACCTGGTCAAAAATGTAACTAGGTGACGCGGACCGCAAGCGCTGTGATTGGTTGCTTGGAACAACGCAGAGGGGCAACGCAGAAGTATGAAGGGTTTTCAACGCCGTTGAGCCAACAGCAGTAGTTTGGCGTCAAGAAGACGCGGAAGTATAAATCAGCCTTTAGTTCCACCCACACTGCTGCTGCTAGTGAGCACCTGCGACCTCATGTGCACTCGATCTCCGCGCTATAGCTCCGTGCTGCACCGCACCCCACCTCCGTCCTCTGCACTGCACCTTCACGCCACTTTGGCTGTGGCTCAACCCGACCTCCGCTGAGCATTACCAGTGCGCTGCTGCTGAGAGAGTTGCGGAGTTTGGACAAAGTTGCAGGGTCACACTGAATTCTTGGGGTTTGCTTGACTTTACGTTAATAGTTGCGATAATTGTGCTCCGTCTGACGCCGCAAACCCGAACCAATTCCACACAACTGACGACACTGTGCCTTTCTAAGGAACGAGTTCTTCCCTGCTCCCTGCCATGTTGTTTGTGTTCCTCTAGCGTGGAGGGAGGGCTGGCGGGCCTACCCACTATGAACTATGGGAGCCCAGAGCGCCGGTGGTGGACTTTTTTTTTTTTTTTATCGATTTTTATTTAAACAAGTCGACCTGCTCTACAAATTCGAATTAATCGAAAAACCCTACAAGACAGCAATATAGACAAAACAAAAGTTATGTGCAGTCTCTGCAAGGATGAGTTCAATTACGACTGGAGTTACACAGTTCATAGTATTTACACTGTTGTGAACCACAACAATTGTTAATAATTGAAGAATTAAACTTATTTTTGTTAAAGTTCTAAAAGAGATTACACATGTGTTTTAAGGTAAGTTTTGTGAATTTGTTGGTTGTACCTTATTTAGGCAAACTTTGTCTGAGTTATTGGTCTCAAAGAGACTATTCATTTATTTTCTTTACAAGTTTTGTTTGCATTGCACAAGTTTACAGTAAAGTATGTGAAGGTTAATTCAAAATAAATGTTCTAAATTTACAATTTTGTGTTTGTACGTGAATTCATAATACAATTAATCGAGATTAATAACTGGTAGTTATTAATTGCGATTAATTGTTTTCAGATTTGCGATTAATTAGTAAATTTTTTTTTATCGATTCCCGGCCCTAGTATTTAGACAACAATGAAGTCTGAGGTCATTGTTCTTTAAACGTTAATGTTGCAGGCTAATAACCTCCCAGAAAACCTATAGCACAGCAAACTTCTGTTTTTTAATGACTGGATGTTCTACAGCACATAACAGAGGAATCACCAGAGAAGATCTGAGTGAAACAGAATCAGAATCAGAGGCAGTGTAATAGTCCACAAAAACTAATAACACAGCAATATCATTTAAAAAAGGTATGTTTGGCCTGTTCAAATACAGGTATTTTTAATTAGATTATTACCACCTCACACAGGTTTAAAAAGCAGATTTTTGTCAGTTTTATAGTTCTAGCTAATATTTTTTAAGAAAAAGCTCAAGTAACAGTGTCTTTTTATCACCTCTGGTACTTTTTACCTGTGAATTATAGACACAAAAAAATTGCAACTTTTAGCGCAACTTTTAGGAAAATCCCCTGCAAAATCAGGCATTTTAGCAACAATCACAAAAATTGCTTGCATAATCCTGGAGGGACTGATTGTTTTACTCACTCTATAGTCAGCTAAAACACTTTAAAATGCACCAGGATACAGCAAATATTGTCTGTTGTATTGATTTTTTTCCTGGAGGAGGATCCCCAGACCCCCATGTAAATTTATTTACATACTTAACCCTGTGAGTCACAACTTGCTCTCCTGTGAGCTGCAGACATCATGGCTTAGCTCCTAACTTCCTTAAACCATAAAAAGGTCTCTGGCTCCATCCACATAATTGGCTTCAGAAAAGAACAGAAGATAATTCACATTTTTTGTATTAGTTCTATAATAACAATCTGCCATGTGCCACCACAGTAAAATGACAGGACCCGGCTGGCCCCCCCAGCAAAAAAAAAAAAAGAAAAATCCTGGCTACACCCCTGCTCAAAAGCATCTCTTTATACTGAATGTCCCTTGATCCCTTTATCAATAACATAAGTCAAGTAATTTTTCATTGTTATTTTATTCTGAAGAAATTTTTTTAAACAGCTGCTTCTGTGCTCGCTACTGGACATGAAGAGCAATCACAGACCTTACAGCAACAAATGACATGACAGTAAAGGCTGATTTATACATCCACGTCAAATTAACGGCGTAGTCCCGCGGACCCCTTTGTGTCGCTGCGAGTCCTCTCAAAACCTGCCCCTAAATTCCACTGCAAGCATAAGCGCTGCGCCGTGAAGCGCCAGTGGCAATATATATAGTATATATATATATATATATATATATATATATATATATATATATATATATATATATATATATATATACACACACACTGTAATTAAGTTATGTACTCCGTGTATGGCATAGTTTTTAGTTGTTGTTTTTTTTACATTTATTGTGAAAATCCGGAAGTTACACTCGTTCAGTATCCAGTTTAGTGCAATCTGATCTGTGTAGATTGACGTGAGCTGGGAGCGCCATCGCAGGAAAATAGAACTGTGGCGTATCTCCGACAAAGCGCTGCGCACTCACGAGCCAGAGCCACACCGCGGGCAGTGAAAACGGTCTCATTCCCTAGAGAGGAAGTGTATTTGAAGCGCGCGCTGAGCAGCGCTGCACTCATGCTTGCAGTGGAATTTAGGGGTACACCATAGCCCTGAAGTGCGCCTGGTCAAAAATGTAACTACTGCGTCAAGGCGATGCGGACCGCAAGCACTGTGATTGGCTGCTTGGTCTCGCAATGAATTGGCATTGCATGGAATGACGCAGAGAAGCAACGCAGAAATATGAAGGGTTTTCAACGCTGTTGAGCCAACAGCAGTAGTTTGGCGTCAGGAAGACGCGGAAGTATAAATCAGCATTTACTCTGCGTTGTTTCATCAGTCTATTCTCCTTTCAGTCACTCTGTTTTTATCTGCGCCCTGCTGGCCACTCCAGGTACTGTCAAGGCAAGCTAGGTTGCCTCTCTGTCATTTCTGTCATTTTCACCTTCGTGGAGGCGGAGTCATGGTGCACTGTTTCTGCCTGGGGCTTGTCAAGCAGAGGGCTAGCAGTATGTTTTGGAGAGTCGTGCATGCGTGCTGTGGTCAATCTCAGGCCCAGGGACAGACTGATTCACTATGGAAGTGAACGGCAAAATGAAATATTTAAAGAGATATGGATTAATGGATTTAATTTCATTATAGTTTTAATCAGTGTGTTTTTTAGATTTGATTGGTCAAGCACTGCTTGCCTTGCTTGCCCTGCACGCCCATGGTTTAACTTGAGATCCCTTTGTTGTTGTTCTCATTGGCATCTCTTCACAGACTTTTCCACTACAACAGGTGAGTTTGTAGAGTTTGACAAAGTTTTGTTTTTGGAGAATCGAATTGCATGTGTATGAAACATTTTAATGAGAAATATGTATACATAATGTATTTAAACAAACATATACGCAGATATATAGCCTATCATTATAAAAATGTGATACTCTGTGTACAGTTTCGGTTTCTACTTTGAAAATCCGGATGTTGCACTCGTTCAGTATCTGGTTTGGTGTGATCCAATCTGTGTAGATTGATGAGAACCATCGCAGCAGAAGAATAGAACTGCTGCATATCTGCAATGAAGTGCCGCACACTCGAGATCCAGAACCGCAGCACGGCGCTGGCAGTGGAAACAGTCTCATTGACTAGAGAGAAATTGTATTTGAAACACAGTGCGCAGCACTTGCGATTGCAGTGGAAATTGGGGGTGAGACAGTGCCACAAATTGAACTAATTTGATAAACTTGTGAATGCTAATGCAACTGCTAGCACTGCCAGAATCCAAGAAATTGCTATGATGTTTCTGCAGATGCTGAAGAGGTGACGATTAATCATCAAACTGTGATAATTGTCATATTAACCCTTTAATATCTTGGTTTTACAAAATAACCAGAAAATACAAAGACAAAAGTGCACTTGTGTAGCATGGTAAGGACAATCCCTCCAATAATACTCTATACTTTACATTGGGCAGTGAGGCAAAACGTATGTATGGTCCATGTGCATAGCGTTACTCTGTACAGATGGGGTGGAGCGGGGGTCAGTGAAGTGTCGTCGGCACTTTACGTTTCTGATCAAAGTAATATTAAACTCAAATCCAGTCAAATGACTGTACACAGTGGGCAGGTGGGCACCCTGAAGTGGCTCCTGATAAAGTGCTGTGGCTGAAATTAGGCTTGGTTCTCGTTTTGATCTCAGTCACCAGCTGCAAAAGTGTTGCTAATCTTTTTTTCCCCTCCCAGGCTCTGTATTGTTGCAATGGCACAGAATCCTGTAAAACATTCCTGGATCCAGAAAGCAATCTGTGTCTACATCGCACAAATGAATAATTTCTCCATTGGTCCATTCCTGCCATTTTCTAATTTCAACAAAATCCAATCATTACTTTGAGTTATTTTGCTAAGCTTAACATGCTAACAGTGGCAAAAACTTCCTTGGGGAAACTGCCTGGTCTGACCTAGGTCAGATAGCAACGAAAAAAATTCTCAATTGGATAACAGGGCACAAATCAGCCCAAACCAGACTGAAGACTGAAAAGGCATTGTTAACACATTTTGAAAAGAAAAGCTTTTAATAATTATAACTTTTCCCTAAAATTCAATGAATAATGCTTTCAGGTGAAAGTCTCTGAGGTAGAGTATATTGTGTTAGACAGAGAAAGAAGGGAAATAGATCCAGCTGAAAGGCAATATTAACATAACTCAATAATTCACAAACATTTTGACTTCAGTTTTACAAGGATCCACTTTGTGGCTGTAAGCGCACTTTTCTTGGGTCAAACAAGGGGAGTGGGGACTCTTAAGACTGGGACTGTCTGTGTTTCTGTCTCTTCAGCGCTCTTCTTCGCATGACAAGTGTTTTCAATAAGGCAGCAATATGACAGGCTCTTCAGGATTGAAACACAAAAGAAAAGTCGCACAAACACATAAGTTCACAGTCTCAAACGCTTTCAGGGTTTTCTGCCACTGAAGCATAAAGACTAACAGTAATGACAAAGACCCATCAAAAACTAGAGACAGGGAACACAAAATCTTCATAAGATCTAATGTCCTAAACGAGTACTTGTGCATGCTTCAGGCCACATAGATTAGTGTATTTGTGGCTGGAGAAGGCGGGCTGTATATTTCCCAGAATCTGGCAATACAATATGTATCACAAGTGCACAATACAATGTATATTGATATATTACTATACTGTAACAAAGACAATATACAATTTTTTAAATATTTTTTATTTAATGATTTTAGAAAACCTGTGTACTAGTGCACCACTACATAGCGATGGGCAATTAATCAAATTTAAATTGCAATTACACCCAATAATTACAAAAAATATATAATCAAGATTTTTTTTTATTTTTATTTTTTATTACACTAACATTAAAGTGTGTTTTAAATGCGCATTCTCGCTCTGCCCCTCAACTCTCAAAGCTTGCGCTCTGATAGCTATAAGCTACATATGGAGAGTTGTTAATGAAAGCATGAGAAATGTTAAGTTAATGAAAAATTGTTGAATAAGTGCGGTTTCAATTATGACTAAATTAATTGAGATTATTATTTTTTCCATAATTGAGCAATTTAATAATAGGAATACTGCAATACTGTATTTCACAATAATAGTTTCTATAGAAATTTCAATAAATTGCCATTGCTCACTTTTTGATCATGGTTCATACTACATATAATCTTTCAATAAAAGAAAAATCCAAAGCTAAAAATGTACTTCTATCAATAAAAAGAAAAGTGATATAGCCATTTTTGATATTGAGACTGTATAGGCCATTAAAATGTTTTCCAGAATGTATGTTTTCCTGCACCCCTAGTGCAGTGTCCAGTGACAATGATGTCCAAAGATAAGAGTGTAACATGTTATCAAGGGGATAGGAGGGCTGTGGTGAGAGATGGGTGAACAACAGGGGGGAGCAGGGCAAAGACATAACCAGCCAAAGTAAAAAACAGGATGAAAGGTGCGATAGAAATAAAAGAAAGAAAAGAGGCCTGTACTGAGAACATTGGTTGCGAAAGATAAGAAGTTATAAGAAAGGTGGAGAGAGCTGCGTTGAGAGAATGACCAAGCTGCAGCTCTGTTTTGTTCTCACAAACAGGTTCAAGAGCCAATACAATTTACTATTCATTCCCACAAATGAAAAGTATCACAGATAGAATGTATTACAAAATATAGTGAAGTGACATACTGACTTGCCTTAAATGAACCTTCCACATGGGTAAGAAACATTTTAATTAAATTATGAAAAAAGAAAGACAGATTTTGCTTTCGGTTCACAATATATAGACACACACTACAGCATATTTTCGTTGTGTGGATATCAAAAACTAATTATGAAAAATAAAGATATGTTATACAAGTTGCTATTGCTTTTTGTGGTCTATAAAACGTTTTTCACTAAGTTTCAAGGTGAATTGTTAATTTAATGTATGCTAAAAGAAATTTTTTTTTGTTTTTTGTATTTTGTTATTGTGTTTTGTGAGATGTAGAAGAAGGAAGAAAATATGTGTATTCAAAAGTGACTTGTAATTATAAAGGGGCTAAACCAGTCTTGGTCGCCTGTAGAACAGCATAGCAATAAACATCTTAAAAAGAAAAGTTTTTTTTTTTTTTTAAAGTACTCTACTCTTTTTTTTTTTTTTTTTCCACAATATTTTTATTAAAGCTTTGGCCATGACAATACACCAATCACAACAGCAGTAATTAAACTATCTTACAGAGTTGTGTTGTATTACATGGTATTTTGCTCAAAACACAATAACAGACACAAAACAATAATAATAAACAAAGAACTACGAACACAGCTTCTCTCATCAAAAATAATTCAATGTTACAGCAATCTTAAAATTAAATGTGCATACAGACTGAAGACATGAAACTGCAAGGTACTCAAAATCAGAAGTCCATTGGGTTGTCTGTTAGGTCTAAGTCCTTAACAAAATCAATAAAAGGTCCCCAAATCTGTTCAAATAAATGTTGTTTTGCCTTGTGGATATATGTTATTCTTTCCAAAGGAAGGCTAGACAACATTTGCTTCAACCATTGGTTAATGCTAGGTCTGTTAATGTTTTTCCAAGCCAATGCTATACATCTTTTGGCAGTCAATAAGCTCAGATCGATAAATGTACAATCAGTATTACTAAAATTATGCTTCTCTGGATACAGAGCCAATAAAAATAATCTAGGATCCAGTGTTATTCGTTTTGAAATTACCTTTTCTATCCTATTTTTTACTTCCTCCAAAAATAATTTTATTTGGTTACATTCCCACATACAATGTATTAATGTACCTCTAGATCCACATTTTACGCATATATCTGGAATGTTCTTATTAAATTTATTTAGTTGTACTGGCGTAATGTATACACGCATTAGCCATTTAAATTGCAATAATCTAAAACGACTATTTATAGACATGGTATGAACTTTAGCACATGCTCTGTCCCAATCCTGCTCATTAATAGTAAGTGATAGATCCTCATTCCATGATTTTAGTTTACTTCTTGAGTTCTCGGGTGCATTAGATATCAGCAAATTGTAAAAGTCTGAGATGATGCCTTTTCTCAAGTAATTCTTGATCATCAATTTTTCCAGTGGTGAATAGGGAGTTTTGTTGAGATTAATTTGGTTTGCATTCACAAAGCTTCTTAATTGAAGATATTTAAAGTAATGTTTTTTTTCTAGATTAAATACACATTTTAATTCCCCAAAGGACATAAAGACATCTGATTTTAATGGGTAAAGGTCGCTAATTGTTTTAAGTCCTCTGGATGCCCATGTTTTGAATGTTGCATCCGCTCTTCCTGGTACAAAAAGCTGATTACCCCATATTGGACTAAATTGTGACAGAGAATTTGGTTCTTTTAGATAATTCCTGACTTCATACCAGACCCCTATCATATGTTTCAAGATAGGATTTTTGACTTGTTGTTGCAATTTTCTTATTGTGTCAGAATACATGAATGATGGTAGAGGTAAACTTAAATTGTGAGACTCCATTTCAACCCAGTGAGGATTTTCTTTGTTTGAAAAGTAAAACATAACAGAGCGTAGTTGTGTAGCCCAATAGTAGCACTTGATATTAGGGCATTTTAGCCCCCCTCGGTCATATGGTAAATAGAGCAAAGAGAGACGGACTTTAGGTTTTCCATTGTTCCATATAAAACTTACCATAATTTTCTTTATCCATATAAACAATTCTGGAGAAGGTAAAAAAAAGTACTCTACTCTAGTGTCATAAAGAAACAGGTGAAGAGACCAGCAGATGGCAGCAGAGCTGTGACATCTTTTGAACACAATCAAAGAAAAAGAGCTTTTTATTTCCTTAAACTTTGTGAATGTTGCCATATTACTACAAAAAGAAAAATGTCTGTAATCAGTGGAAACAGAGCTGTACTTCATTTTTTGGATAAATGAATGACAGCAGACTGAATGTAGAGGGCTTGTTGATTGGTCACTGCTTCCTGGAGTGGGCGGGGGTTTGTGGGAGAGGTGGAGGTTCGGGGAACAGAGCATTCTTGTGCCTCAGAATGGCCACAAAATAAAGGATTACTCAAACAGGTGTGACACCACGTATGTTTTTGATGAGGAAACAATGTTATAACATGGTAGAAAAGTAGATTTTGCATAATATAGTCCCTTTGAGCATTCATTGTTTACCTCTCATCTTCTATTCCAGCATGCAAAACATTCAATTCTAATAACGTTGGTATAATGTGTATTTGTATGTTGGCTATTATATTTTTGCATCATAGGACCAACATGTTACACAATGTGCTGAAAACACTGTAATTAATTACCCCACTTCTATTTTACTACTATGTATCAATTTAAGGATGGAACAGAAATTTGAAAAATAAATCTAGCAAATACTAAAGAAAGAAGCATTGATAAGAAAGGACAGGGTTGAAGTGAGAATTACCTTACCTAACTGCATAGTTACAGAAATGCCCTGTAGAGTGCATGGAGAATGGTGGTTTAGTGTAAAAGGTACTGGGGCGGTAACATGGGAGGAAAGAGGGAATGACGAGTGAGTGGAGATGGAGATCTTTTCGCCACTCAGAAAATTAGTTATAGAAATGTTGGACGGGGACTAGTGGAGGGGGGAAAATGACTTACGAACACAGGCCATCAGTCACCGGGAAAGCAGGCCTGACATCGCCGCATCAATAATTCAGATGACTACAGCTAATGAGCGAGATCCAAACAAATCACCCCTGAATTCACTTTGGAGAACATTGAAACATCTTACTACACAAACCACGCCGACTTTATGGCTACTTCTAGCTGTAGTTTAAGTAACACGCGAGGAATAGGGTGCTTTATATCAATCTGTTTTCAAGCCCGGAAATGTACTAAGCAAGAGAGAGAGGGAATCATTAGACGCACTACAATGAAAAATGGGTAAAAAAAACAAAACAAAAACAGAGATAGAAAAACAAGAATAAAGAGAGTGCTAGACATAAGCAAAAACAAAATCAAATATACATGAAAAAGGAGTTATAAAAGAAAGATATGCCCTGATCTGTGATTGGTGTCGACATAGCTGCAGACAAATCAAATAGTACTGCACCAGCACCAGGTAACGCCACTGACACATCACTGATTGATTAGTTGCTCCCAGACGTTTTGCTGTGAGCTTGTTTTTCTTTTAAAAACAACATATGGGCCTAAAATGTGAGAGATGAGACCAAGGTTGGGAAACGAGTTTAGCTCCAAAAAAACATATCTTATTTTTTCTGATTGGTCTGAAATTAACTGGTCAAAAACATCTTCTCTGCATGTCTTAATAAACAACTTTTCTTAATCTACCAGATATGCCATTGTAAGAAAACAAAAAGTGACATTACTGGAATGTTTGCGTCAGCTGTCAGGACAAGACAAAATCACAGTCCAAATAACCATGCATTTTCAGTGAGTTTAATTAGGGGCCTTCATCATTATAATTGTACCTGTCTAAAGTATAATTTGATGGGAACAAAGCCAGTGAAAATGTCTAAATGTTGAATTACACCTTATTCTCTATTGAATAGGAGACAGAATAGTGCTTACAAATTGTTTAGCGCTTCATAAGGGCTTCATAAGAACTTCATAAGCCTCTAAAGTTGCGAGTGGCTGGGCTGTGCCCTGAAGGGCCGACCTGTTTATTGTGCCGCTGTGTGCACAGGGCCAGCCTCTTATTATTCCAATGCACTTATTTGACTGGTCCCAGGTCCCTGGGTGGGGTAGCCGCTCACTTTGCAATCTATATTTCTCCAAAGATATACTACTCTCTAGATGCTTGATATAATTCTCACTCCTGCCTCAGACTCGCTGGCCTGGACTCTTTTCTTGTACCTCCCCTGACTCCATAAGCCGAGGAACAGGAAGTGCTTACACGGGTTCTTTCTTTGTGCTGCAGTCAGCCTTAAGACAGAAACACAACACAAGCTAGATATAATATCCAGCAGAGCTGGAGTGATGAATGAGTGAATATTGAAGGGATATAAATATTCTTCTACTCCCCCAGGAGCTCAAGATCCAGCAGAATTAAAACATAATAAAATCAAGGCTCCACTACTGCACTACTACCTTTTCATTATAATCCATTTTCCTGATCATTAAATGGCTGCTCTTTATTTAGACCTGCAACTTCGTACTTCTGCAGACTCAGACTGTACATTTCCTCTACTTAACACTTCTGCTTGTATCTCTTTATCATCCAGCCCCATACATCTAATCTGATTAGCTAAGAGGAAGCCAGATTCTTTGCACATACAATATTCTATAGGCTAAAAATAACATTTCCCTAAAAATGCCAGGATCAGCGTTTTGGCTAATATCATTTTCTATTCCTACAATACAGCACACCTTTGCAAAAGACCTGTACTCTGCTGATGTGAAATTTCAGTGTGACGTGAGCCCAGCTGCCTGACTCTGCCCTGTAAACAGAGCAAAGCATGAGAAGTTAAGGATGTGGATTATTAACAATGACTGCAACATATAAAACAGCTTCAGCAGAAAACTTTTAATAATAAAGATTACTTCTGCGTATTCTATATTTATTTCTGTCTGAAATCAACTATCCATTATGGGTAAACACTGTGTATGGAGGTCCAGAGGTTGCTAAATAATGCAAAATAGCTGATAAAATATTGCATATCCTAGAGTAAGATCTAGAATGCAAGTGTGAAGTTTGAAAATGGCCAGGTCTGCAGTAGTCATTTTAATGGTACAGCATAAACAGTTGTAAATGGTTACTTGATATTTAAATACCACTGTGCTATGGGGACTGGGCACAAACAGTTTGAGCCAAAAAGCTATTGTGACAAAGAAAAGGAGGAGATGAAGGACACAGATGGGAAGCAGAAGTTTGGGGCTGAATACAAAGTGCTGTTTCACCATTCCGTCCATTGCCACCTAAATAACATCCTCCAACTTCCCTGCTGTGGCCTCAGGCTGGAGACTAGGAAAAGTACATTTCTCACATTAAATCTCTCAATACGCCTCCCGTGGCTCATTCAAACTATGCCTGTATATGTGTGTGTGTGTGGCTTGCTCCAGACTGATGCTAAAGCAGTCTGCCCTCATATTACCAAGAGCCATCTTTTCCGAGACACTTAAGCCACTGGAACTAACAACGTGCAAAGTCAAACTTGTGCTGGAGTGTCAGAGGAGGACTTGTTTAACTTAAGAGCTTTAGAGACAGGTCCAAGGTTGACTCCAGCTGGACAAGATTTAGCAGCAATGATCTGTATTTAGTGCCCAAAATCCAGAATACGAGCAAAGCTATAGTTATGGTTTAAAAAAATTACCTGTCTATCTGCACTATTAGGTTAATAAATAGTTTCTGATCAATTGTTTATTCTCATTTAAATATTTTTTGATGGAAAAGAAACAAAAATAAATGTGTGTTTGCATAAAGTAATACAAATTGTATCTATCACAATGTGTGCTTGTTAAATATGGAGTAGGAGATTATTTGTTACAAACTGTAGTTGTCTGTAACTTCAAAACCTACTGTATTGTGGTTGTGTCAGTGATCACTGATTGGTGATCATTGATGGTGTGTTCTGATGAAGCTGTGACTTGTGAGATCATGTGAAAGAAGTGCAAAATTATATTCTTCAATTTCTTTTTATTAAACATTGCATTATTCAATAAAAGCTATAATAATTTACCAAGCAACAGTGGATATACCAGCAGTGTTGCTACAGTGTCAAAGGCTCTGAAAATTACCACAATTTTGCAACACTACATTTATCAATTATTTGCATAATTTGATACTTTGCACTTCTTCTGCTTTTTTGGGAAAGGACATCAAAATCTCTGCAGCATCAGAGCAGTCCAGACAATAACAATCAATTTAAACATAGCCTTTTGTGCACCAAAGTAAATCAAGCACCACAAATTCTTGGACACACAGTAGAATACAGTATAATACAGAAAGACATAAAAATTCCCATTAGACATGCTGGTAGCCAGACACTTGCACTTTACTTCCTGTTCAGCTAATAAGGTAAGAGCTATTTAAAGACACAAACATTTATACAAGAATACCACAAAAGAACACAGGACGTATGATAGGTAAGGCTGCCCCGCAGCTGTACAACACGCATTATTAATCAAGGTTGAATTGATGTTAAGTTGTACCAAAGCTATAACCATCCTTCTCTGAAGCTAAAAGGAATAAAATTGCAACAATTTATTAATTTCAACTTCAAAAAATACCAAAATGTGCAGATAATAGATTTGGACCATAACTGCATGCGTGCAAAGACAAATGTCGCGCATCAACGTAATGTTCATTTTAGCTGCTTAACGGATAGCCAGGTGTGTTGTTTTCCGGGTTAGCCATCTGTAATGTTTAGCCTCTGAAATCAAAGGTTAGAGAAATAGCACAAAACAAAAACTAAAGGCTAACGTGACTATTTTAAACAAACGTCTTTTTAATGAATGGGGTAAATTTGGTTATTTATAAAGGCTTGTATGATTGTAGCATCCAGTCTGACAGTAGCATCACAGACACCGGTATAGTCAGCATTTGTAACATTTTGTTAACCAGCAAGACCTTACAATGGATGAAATGCACTTGAGTGGTTACCTCTTTCTTCTTTTGTCCTCCTCCGGGTGGCAGACATAGTAAAATAAGGAGAAAAGCGGCCAAAACCGGTGGGTTTGCAAACGACTTGTACCATACAGACGCCATGACGGAAGGATGCTCCAAATGCGATACACGGTCGACAAAGGGATTGGATTCAGAGCGGACCAATCAGAGACGAGGTGTCTAAGAGAGGAGGCTCATGGGTATTGTAGTTTATATTTGTAAACGTATGTGCAGTGCCGTTATGTGCAGTTGTGAATGTAGCAGCAGTGTGCCTGGGAGATAAATTTATATCTCTACCTATATCTTTGTTAACTTTAGCAGCCGACCTCTGAATTGTGTAGGTAAACACAGTAAAAAATGTTGTTGAAGATTAGACTGGACTCTGCAAGTTTCTAAGTAGGCTAATGGTTGTTTATGAGTCTTCTTGGTAAAGTAAGGTGAAAAAAATAATCATAAATACCGTCAATTAATTGATCAGAGGTGGAAGAATTACTGAAAGTGTGTACTCAAGTGATATACAATTATTTCAAAATAATATTATTTAAGTAGGCTATAAGTAGCCTATAACACACAACAAAATTGTAAATGTTTCCACCGCTGACATTGACTCAAGTTGCATAAATTTTTTGGGCTTGTTGTCTTTGTTAATGTTCAAATAGGCCTACACTCTTTTCTACTCATTATGATTAATTCATCTTTTGTTTAATTTGTTAATAATATCTCCTTAAACCTGACAAATATTTTTCCACCATAGTTACATGTACATCAGTGTTGTAGTGTGAGAGTAATCCTGCTGTCAGACCAACTCACAAAAAACAACAAACAGACGCTGGCATTTCCATTACCTCGGTGGCGGAGGTAATTAAAACTGATTCCATTTGAATACATTAAACCTGAATCACATTTAATAAGACAAGCACACAAATGAACAAAAGTTAGCTATAGGGAAATTATTATTTATGTATGAAGGAGGATTTGTCACACAGACTCAGGTCTCTATTTCTCTGGCACCAAATACACATGTACAGTGGTGGAATGAAACGTGTGTTGCAGTATTAAAGCCAATGTTGCGTGAAACAATCAGGACATGTTGCAGGCTGGTTAACTACCATTCATTCTCTATATAACACCTCAGTCATGGAAATATTTTAATTTTGCAGGGTGTGGCAGGAGAATTATTTAAATTAAGTGTTTGAGTTTTGCAGTGGATTATTTTGTGGGGAGATAATAATGATGCAGTGACAAAACAGGAACTGCCCACCAGCTGGAAGGTAATACTTTTACTCTATAATTTACTTAAGATACTAGAATTTTTACTTTTACTCAAGTAATATTTATTATATATATTATTTAATTTAAATAATAGTATTTGTCCTGTAGTGCAGATATTGAGTACTACTCCCCCTCTGTTACTCACACACCATACTATGCTATTATTAATCAGTAGCTTATCATTTACTCTCTTCTTCCTTTTTCGCTTTATGTTGTTTACTGGACAATGCTTACCAAATGATATCAAGGCTGCTGAGAAATGTTCGTTGCAAAGCCAGAAAACCCTGACCCTCCCATGAGGTTTTGCTCACTCTGCAACAAGAAAACAGCTGCACTTTGCATTGGAGAAGATAAATAAAGCTCTTATATCTGATCACAGCCCAGAGAAACACTGTGGAGAGAGGAAATCAGTGGGCTCAACCCCTGTCTTTCTAAAATGCTTTTTATACACAATCATAGATACAAATTCCTCACTCAGCTGTTTTTATATTAGTAAAGCGTTTTCTTTGTACCCTTTTTAACTTGAGACGTATTGCGGCCGTTGAGTGTATATAAGGAACTTCTGTTACTGTATGTCAGTGGTTGCTGCCATCAAATTCAAACTAATAGTGCTTTTCTAGACACTAAAAGTCACTTTACAATTTGGTGCATTATTCATTCAGTCTTCAGTCACACTCGGTGATGGACGTGTGATTGCCATTTTGTGCTTACGGCTCATAAAACCACCTCAAACAGTCACACTGACACATTCATACAGGCAAAGTGGGTGAAGGGTTTTGCCCAAGGACACAACAAACTGCTAACCTTCGGGTTAGTGGGCAAACATCTCTACCAACTGAGCTACTGCCGCCCCGCTATTATAATTGAAATGGTGAAACATCTCAGTAAAGCCACCTGATAGGCCTATACTGTATTGTTTATTTTCAATTTTGAATGAAGATTTACAAACCATTTTCTTCTGTTATACATTTTACACATTGTCATAGCCTTCTTGAAAATTTGTACTAATGTAATATAATGTATATTAAAGCTATTTTTTCTTAGTCATTGATTACTTTACACATTGAGCCTACATATACAGTATACATACTGTGTTTTTTTGCTCTAGAGATGGCTAACAAGCAAAGTGGTTACTGTACTGGAAACACACAATCACCTATGTAACATGAGCACAGCAGGAGTCAGAACATCATGTATGTTCTCCAGCTATAGCAACATTTCAGATGCAGTTCTACTAAAAAAGGAAAACTCCCCATAAATTAACTATTGTATCACTGGAAACGCAAAAAATATATTAAGCAAAACAATTTACTGTTACAAGCACTTGGTGGTTAAAAAAGTAAAAATAATTATTCTACAAAACGTCTTGAAAATTCTTACCGTACACCAGTTAGCAAACCTCTGGTAAAAAAATAAATAAAAAAATAACACAAAAAAATAAGTAATTGCCAACAGACTGTGGATACTTAGTTAGGAAAGACCAGCAAGTAGCAAAAAAGCAAATGATAGGTTGAGAGAGTGCAACATCAAAAGCGTATCTGAGAAAAAAGCTCTATGAAGGGACTGCGGTGAGGATAAAGAGCAGAAAAACAAGGCAGGAAAGAGAGGAACAGAGACTAGAGTTGACCAAAGGAGTGGGGGAAACAGTGAAGCATTAATTAATATGATGTTCGTTATCTTGGACTGACTCCTGTTACTGTGTGCTTTTCAATCAGTCCATAGCCGTGTGTGAAAGGCAAGTGCACTGCTGCATGTGGACAATTTTATCAAATGCCCAAAAGAATGTGTGTTTTCATTGATGCACAAATGCACTAAGAGAGCACAAAGCCGCCAGGCCCGTAACAATAAGTTAATTAGAGGACACAGTAAATGGAGGAGTTGAGATGTTGACTCCTTTTATTTTAATGTGCTGAAGAGGCAATGTTATGTTTAAAGAAGCACGTGTCTTTTCAATGTATTTAATGAGATAATGTATGGTTGCAGTGTTTGAACCATGCACATTCTTATATATTTTTGGATTTTCTCATTTCTACTCCCTGCATGAGCAATTTGTATATTAATTTGGCATAGGTTTTATTCTGGATGCCCTTCCTGACACAGCCTCCATTTATGTGAGTTTGGGGCCAGCACAAAGAGTACACCAGCTTGTGATTTTGGATTTTGGATGGAATATCCCACAAACTATACTACTTAGTCAGTTAAAAACATTTTTTTCTGCTACAGTATTGTAATGTCATGATCATTTGGCTTAAACTTTCAGAAATTATATAGATATACTTTATATTGCTTTCATACATGAAATACATGTCCATAAACACCTTCTTCATGATTAGATGAAATAAAATAGATAGAAACATTGAAAGATATGTTGTATTAAAAGCACTGAAAATCATGTCTTAAAAAAATAAAATAAAGTCTTGCCCGTCTCGCAGTTACACAATGCAGGTTTATAACAATTCAAGTTGGTAGGAGGTTGCAGTAGAGAATAAATGAAATCATATTCCTATACAACAGCATTGTAAGGTGACTTGGTTATGAAAAAGGTTCTGACTGTGCAAAGATTAACTTTCTACTTTTCTGCAGTCGTCCTATATAATGCTGTATTTGAATCAAGAACAATATCAATGGTGCACTCTTATGAAATCCCTATATTTGTTTACCGTGCAATACTGAGCATTTGGTGCACTTTAAGCATTTTATGACAACATCAGCATGTTACAAACTGCAATTTCTTCACTGTCTTACAAAATTAACCATGCTATGTGAGAGATGAGTCATGAGAAGACGTTGTAAAAACGCTGGTACGGATGGAGCTCTAGTTTTAGTGCATTTAATAAGTGGGGCACCTTGCTAGACTACATGGAAGGAACCGAGTGACCTGAAACTAGATCTGACAGACCCTGCAGGAAGTAGTTATAGCTTTTGGGATGGGAATTAAAATGTAATCTGGAGGCAGGCTTGGGCCTCACCCGGTTCAGCATGAAAAACCCGGAGAGTGTCAAAGACCAATTGCCAGTCTGGCCTGATTGGCTTATATGTCATCCTTCCTTTGTCTTGATTGCATTTCCTGGAGTAGTAAATATAGTATACACATTAAAATGGAAACACACAGATAATCCCTGTACGTAAGAAACACAAGCAGCACATTTCACCCTTGATCAACTTCTCATGTGTCCTGACTTTAGCCACCGTTTTAGAGTTTTATTGCATGTCAACTACTCAGAAGAACTTAAAGATGTAATTTTTTTCTGCAGGTTTTTGAACAGTGGGATGAGAGTTCCACAGTGTGGACCCTTAAGAGGAACAACTGGACTGTCCAGAAAGACATTAGGCTAAAACAAGCATTAGCAAGAGTCTTCAGTGTCACCTGTTTGTCTTAATGCCGGTCTTTCCCTTCATCAGGTCCTCTATGTCCTCTGCACTCGCATGTTCTATTCCTTTTTTCTCCCCTGCACTGCTCAGTGCTCAGCTGCTCACTGGAGGTGTGTGACACATAATAAAGAGCCCTGGTGGTCGGCAGGCGGCGACACCTTATTATGCAGGGGACGGATCCAGACAATTTGCACCACAAGTAAGAAGGACCAACAGACAGGGATATGATACAAGAGAGAAAGTTTTGTCAGCTCATTAAAATGAATGGTGGGTACAAGGTAGGCTTTGCTATCCATATAAAAATACATACTGTACTACATGTACTGTGTGACAAAGTACATTAACAACTTAAGACACTGCTTTCTCCAACAGTTGCCATTCACATGACTTATGGATCATCTTTACCCAAAAAGAACTGAGACTTTTGAAACAGCAACCCCCCCCCCCCCCCCCCCCCCCCCAAAAAAAAAAAAAAAAAAAAAAAAATCGTTTAAATCTTATTATTGGCACAGCAGCCTTCACCATTCATCTACTTGATTAGTACGTCCCTCTCCTGTTCCCTGCACCCCCTCAGACACGCACGCGCGCACACCTCCCTTTCTTCCTGCACACATTCCGGTGCGTCAGTCAGTAGGATAATATACAACATAAACCTTCCTTCCCTTCGCTTCCCTCCTTCTCGTCCCTCGTCTTCTCACTCTTTCTCTTCAGCATCATCTCTCACAAGGTCTCGCTCGCTCTTTCTCTCCTCCGCCTCTCTCTGTCTCTATCCCTCTCTCTCTCTCTCTCTCTCTCTCTCTCTCTCTTTCCCCTTCTCTTTCGGGGTAGAGCTGGTATCTCTGGCGGTTTGCCGCATGGAAGTCGCCGAGGCTAAGGCTGGAAGAATATCATCTGTGTGACTCCGGACACCAGTCCAGTTCGCTGCCCGCTGACTGCCACTCCGTAACCCTGTTGGATGATACAGTCTTGACCAGAGAGACTGTCATCCTAACAAGGAGCGATAATGTCTAAGTTGATTTAGAAAGAACGTTTTGGACAGGTTTGGCTGTTTGGTGCGTAAAAAGCCGCATCTCGAAGCGGCACTATCAGCTATTTCTCTACATTTTGCCTCAGACTATAGTACAGTATGGATCTCTGATTTTCTTATTTTTTTTTTAAATCTGACAGCAGATATGAAAGTGCGAGAGTTCTTCCTGGCGCCGTGTTGGAATATTACTCAAATATAGGACTCATAACAGGGATGTTGCAGCAGACTTTTGGACTCTAGAGAACAACTTTTTTTTGCTCCGATCTTCATTCCTTCACCTCATCCCCAGTTGTTGTGGGACTTGTGATTACGTGACTGATTTCACAGCACTTTCACCACTCTCTTCCACTGTCATGGACCGCTCCACGTCTTTGGATATAGAAGCTCTCAAGGTAAGGCGCAAGACTTTGGATTCTCTCTGTGCCGATGTATAGAAGGGCTGGGTGGTCTGACTGTCTGGACAAGCTACTGATGGCTGCGTTGCGATTTAAGCCCCCAATAAAAGCACGTTTTTCTGCCTCCCCCGCTCTGCGTGCGTCTCGGTGTCGACTGGGGAATAATATAGGAAAAAGAAAAAAAAAAAAAAAAAAAACGTGGGTTCGTGCCAGTGTCAGCGTGAAGTGAATTTCAATCTGCTCCCCTCGCTAAAAGTGTTGTTGGGGTGGCAAGGGGGGAGAGCTCTGGTGGGTATAGTGGGACGTTTGGTAGACAGTATAGCAGTGCCACGATGGTTCAATTCCGGTCTGAATCCAAAAGCAGCGTGTAAAGTGAAGGGATAGGGAGCGTGATGATATCCCAGCAGGCTTCTCGGCTAGCGGCATGTTTTGGTGACTTTCCATCTGTAGCGGGATCTGGGTCGCTGCTCATAGCACATCCATACTAGTTCTTTTTCCGGAATAGTTTTGCTCCCACCTGCTCCAAATCTTATGCCTGCACATATGCCAGCACTGATGTCTGGGACTTTGCTGGGGTCCACTGTGTTTTGGCCCTTTTTTTTTTTTTTTTTTTTTGCTCACGTCCAAGGATGTATATTACAGAAAATATAGATATGACTCTCGTGCAATAGCTTATAAATAATCTGTACTAAAATACCTATTAGTATCCTGTTTTAATGGGTAAAGCACAGTCCTATATAAATAAACTGGGATATGGTAGAAAAGTGAATTTATTTCAGTTTATATACAGTAGTACACTCACAGTGAAATAGTTTTAATTGTATTATTTTTTGTTATGATCATGATGATTATGTATTATTATATACAGCCGCTGAATGCAGTCACAAGCAGCAAATGGTTTCAACCCCAGATATAGAGAGGTTTTGTGAGGAAGGGAAACCGGCATTAAACTTAAGTCATATCATTATGGAAGTCACTGCACCCAAGAGCATGCTTTTTCATGTCCTATTTTTATAAATAGGATAACACCAAAGACAATATATATTTCTACAAAAAACAATTGTTTTGCATAGATGAAAACTTTGAATGAGTAACTGATAAAGGTATTTTGATTGTTTGGCATAAAGTCATTGGTATGACTCTACATTTTAATGAATTAAACTTACTGCCATTACACAGCATATTGGAAGCTCTTGTGGTAGTGCTATACAAGCAATATGAGCTCAAACTCACAAATGACAAATGAACATAACATGATTTAAACTCTCAAATCTTATTTTACTCCAGAAGTCTATTATGTATAATAATACATCAGCCTTTGAAAAGTCACTGCTTGATATAGAAATAGAATACATGGGCAGCTTATTGTAATTTAACAAGAGCACTTACTGAATTTCACCCACTAAGTGTAAGGTCACTGTCACTAAATAAAGCCATGCATTTAACACTACAAGTTATTAGAAGTCTTTTAGCAACTATAATGTACACAGGAAGTCACCACTCTATTTAGCCTGCCTTCGCTGATAGCTGCCCGTTCCATAAATCAGCAAATCTATGACATCCTCAATGTGTTTGACATTTCAAGTAGCATTTTAGGTGATCCAATTTTGGAAAAAGGAGGTCCTCGATGCAGTCGTGCTTATGTGAGAGCTCCAAATTGACTTTGACCAGTGCTTGCATATTCTTAAGATGAATATTGCCATTTTCATTAAAAACAACAACAACAAAGCCCCTAACTGTTGGCCAGTGAATGTGACTTCAGCGAATGTGTCAGTAGTGATGTTTTTCTTCTACTGAAATTTTCTATACTTTTAAAATGTAGTACAATATAGGCCTACATGCTTTTATAATAATTACGCATATTGTAGCTTGCTATTTCTATCAAGAAATACACAACAGAAATTAAGCAACAGTCCTTAGAAATAAGAAGTTATCTTAAATAAACATTCATCTTCTTCTGCTTATTTTCATTAGAAGTGACAGGTGGTCAGCAACTATGGGCTTTAGGCAGGGTGCATCTTTGACAATGGCCAGGTAATTGCTGAACTGACACAGAGACACATACTGACAGTTAACCATTTATTCTCACATTCATTCACTATGGGCACTTTAGATTCATTAGTTCTCTTAAAATGCATGTCTTTGGACGATGGGAGGCAGGAAACCGGAGTACGTTTATTATTGAATTAACGCACCGGTATGTTGTATTAGGTTAGCCACTCCCTGAGGTGTTAGCAGGTAAGGTAACTGTTTGACCTTTATATTTTCAAACTCTGATATTTTTAAAATAATTTCTTGCTCTTCCACTTCCACAGCTTGTCAGTGAAGCTTCTATACCATGTTTTGCATTTGTCTCCAAAGAGCACCTTTTAGTGTAGTTGATCACTTCACCTCAGTTGTGAGGGAGATTGTGTATGGAAAAAATGCTTGCGTTTTTGTACAATCTGTCGATGAGTTTGTTGCTCGTATCAGTCCTTCAATATTGCTCACTATTGTTATATACTGTTAAGTTTGTTCTCTATGTGCCTGGATGCTTCTGCAGTCACAGTAAGAGGAAAATAAACAGAGAATAGCTTTTGCATTTAGTACTTTGGGAAGCCAAATACAAACAGTGCACGCATTTGTGTGTGTGTGTGGTTATGTGCAAAGGCCTATCTGCTTGTAAATCAGTGCAGGTTTCAATATCAATGGAGTAGTTTAAGTGCTATTGATCTTTAGTAATAGCTGCTCCATAAATTATATACAGTATAATAAAGGCCCTTGGAGTGAATTTGACCCTCCAGATCTGGGATGCTTAACTTGTAGAAAATTATCACGTGAACAGCAGGTTGGAAACTGAATTAAACAAGCAATGGTAAAATGAGAAGCTATATCAAATGGGATGTGTAGTTTTAAATATTTACGCTTCATAATGGCTAAGCATCAAAAAGACTTCAAGTAGTACTGTTTGGCAGATGTTTAATGTAACTCAACAATTTTACTCACATAAGAAACCTAAATCAAACAATTTACTTGAGTAAATTGGCAGGAAAGTGTTACAAAAATGATTAAAAGTATTTTGTGGATGGTAATAGGAATAGTGGCTGTGGTAGTAGTGATAATATTACAGTGTTAGTAGTAATAATAATATAAGTACACTATATTTCCATAAGTATTCGCTCACCCACCCAAATAATTGAATTAGGATTATGGTATGGAGTTGTTCTCAGGAGCTGGGCTTGGCCCCTTATTTCCACTGAAAGGAACTCTGAATGCTTCAGCAGACCAAGAGAATTTGGACAAGTCCATGCTTCCAACTTTATGGGAACAGTTTGGGGATGGCCACTTCCTGTTCCAACATGACTGCAACAGTGCACAAAGCACGGTCCATAAAGACATGGATGAGCGAGTTTGATGTGGAAGAAGTTGAGTGGCCTGCACAGAGTCCTGACCTCAACCTGACAGAACACCTTTGGGATGAATTAAAGCCAAGACTGGAGCCAGGTTTTCTTGTCCAACATCAGTCTGACGTTGGACGAGAACATCAGACAGACAGATGTCTGACGTAGATAGATGCAAAGAGTGGGCCAACGTCATATTAAACCCTATGGAATAAGAATGGGATGTCACTTAAGTTCATATGTGTGTTAAGGCAGGTGAGCTAATACTTTTGGAAATATAGTGCATGTAGGTGCATTATTAATATTGCAATTTTTTTTATACTTTTATTATTTTATTAAGCAATATTATTCTAAGGATACAGTACTTTTGATTAAGTAGAGTTTTGGAGTTCCTCTCTGGTGTTTGGACACATTAGAGTAGATGTCTTTAATCCAGCACCTGATTAAGATCTGGCTGCCTATCAAGCTTTCTAGAACTATCACTCAAATTGTTAGCTTTTGTTAACAAGCCAGCTTGAATTTTTGGAAAATGCCCTCTTTCCAAATTCATGGATGATTAGTTGCCAAACTGACTGGCAAACTGGACTAATTCTCACTACAACCAGGAGCCAGATGAGGCAGTATTTGGGCGGTGGCCTCTTTTCTACCCTGGTCGCTCTCTCACACAATCTCATTTGGTAAACACCCAGTGCAGACCTAGTTTTGCATTTCTGGCCACTGAGCAGCTCAATTGAAGCAACTGAAGGCTTGTTGGGTTTCCAAGGGCACTTCAACAGTAGCTGCTGAGCAATATAGAAGAACATTACTCATTCATTTAAAGCAGCCATCCCCAGGTCTAACTCCCCAACCTTCAGGCAAACATTGTACCTTCCTCATGTGTGTGAGCAGACTTCACTACTTAGCTTGCACATCCTGACTGCATGTCACAAGCTTACACATTTGAGTTAAAACTGCTTGTGGTTATGTAGCAGTACTGTCGAGGATGAGCAGGTTTGGGAGTTTTCCCGTATAGTAGTCATTTACAAAGTAGGAAGGACGGCTTAATAGGTTGTGTCTCAAATTTCTCTATTGTACCTGCTGTGGTTTTTTGTATGGTTAAGCTTAAACCGCATAATTGGTCCCACATATTAATAATTTAGTTTTGAATTATTTGTAAGCTTCACTTAGATGTCAGCCCACATGCACACATCTGTCAAAAATGAACAGCTACAAAAAAAACAAAAAAAACAAAAAAAACAACAACATTTGGCTAATCCCCTTGACGAGGCATACGTTTGAAATATGCTGTCACTCAGTACAACCCATTAGCTCACAAAGAGACATTATTTGTTTGTGTTCCAAGGCTGCAAGCTCCCTTTACATTTAATTTTCAAATCTTGCCCATGGCCACAAACAATATTAACTGTAAGAGTCGGAGGTGTCTTAATGATTTATCTGGGCTTTGTTACTTTGTTTCCCCCCTGCCATCGGGTTTAATGAGTTGAGTGTGGTTTCGAAAACATTGTAAATTCTGTGAGTCTTCTTAAGTTCACACATTGATGAATCTTGGCTGAATGCATGAAGTTGAAAAGCGATGGTGACTGGCAGGAAGTGTCGATTCGCGACTCACAGTGGAGCTTAGCAGGCCAAAAGATCACGGAGCCAGATGGATGCTGTGAAAATCTTATGTGTACAGGCAGGTGGTGCAAAGCAGTATGTGTAGGTGGGTGTAAAGTTAAAAAAAAAGGCATTTAGAGACCACCACATTTCCTGTTTGTATACTTTATTCACTTGTGTAGAGTGCAGAACAAATAACTGAACAATAAAAACCTTTAAAACTCCCACTTCAGAGACAACAGTGGGGTTGAGTTATCCCATGAGCAACCACAGAAAATGTGTAAGTTTTTATATCAACGCATTTCATATAGTGGGCCATTATATAGAATTCCCATATAAATACCAAGGCAATAAACAAACAATGATCAGGCATAACATTATGACCACTGACAGATGAAGTGAACAACATAGATTATCTCTTCATCATGGCACCTGTTAGTGAGTGGGATATTTTTGCCATGAAGTGAACATGTGGTCATCAAAGTTAATGGAATTTGCACCCCCATATTGTTCAGTGGTGCATATACAGGGCAACTACAGCCTGCCTCTGCATCGTGGGTTTCAGTCTGGACTCCGACAGTTTGCCGAATGTCTCTCCCCACTGATTTACCTTTCTGTCCTATCACTAAAGCCTAAAAAAAATGGCCCAAAAAAATCTTTCAAAAAAGCAACAATGAGCAAGCATGAGGACTTTTGCGAGTTTGACAAGCACTGGGTCCGAGCAACTCAAAAAACTGCATTTCCTGAGTGCTGTTCCCAGTCTGAAGTGGTCCAAGGATTGAAAAGAGACAGGAGCTGCATGCGAGGTGCAAAAGACTGTATGATTTGATCCAACAGGTAAGCAACTGTAGCTCAAAATACTAAATACTGCTGGTTTTGATAGAAAGGTGCACAGTACATCACAGTTTGTTGCATATTAGACAAGTAGTCATAATGTTAAGCCTGATCAAAAATGGCTACAATAATTTTCAAGAGCTATAGTAGCCCACAACTCTCCTGGGGGATGCAAAGTGGAAATAGCTGGCACTTTCCGATTTTTCTGATGATTTTTGTTTTGCTGCACAAATATTGGTAAAACCCAGTTCACAGTAAATTGAAGGTTAGGACAGCTTGAGAGTGAGTGATACAGTTCAATTGAAATGTAGTCCTCTGGAGATGATTTAGTGACATATCCACAGAGTGTAATTACCCATAGAGTAGCCGTTTTCAACCAGCAGGGACAAAATTACAGGCAGCGGCAGAGGGCATGGACTCGGTATGGAGAAGTACCTGGGGAGGTGAAGGCTGTGTGGATTGCAGAGCTGTTTTGTAAGCGCAGAGAAAACATGATGGTGTTGAACTTGGCCCAGGGGACGCTCCAGGGGCTACATCACACTATAGTAATAATTGCCCACATACAGACTCACACAAAGCCCTGCAGATGACCGCTTTCTGTTAATAGTAAATTCTGGGAGAAGATAGTGTGGACACATTAACATATAACCTGCCTCCAAACAGATGCACAAACTAAAGTAAACATGCGTTAGCTCCAGGCATGTTTATTATAGCCTCAAATCACTGTTGATGGCAGTTAGTACATACATGAGTCCCTAAAGATTACAAACCTCCCTAGTCCTAAGACAGACTGACGCCTCACCTTACAAACTGCCACTCAGCCTCTCCTCACTGCAGCCTCAGGGTCTGGGTGTAGAGCGTTCATTTCCCATGTTAGTCCGCCCTGACATGAGGAAGTACTATGTAATCTGACAAACCAATGCTGCAATAGGGTCCCAGTTGAACTACAACCATTTTGACAAGTGCAAGGTTGTATGGAATTGGCCAGAGATTCTCAAACTTATCACTCCACTTTAAAATGATTTTGGCTTTCCAAGTACCATCTTTAATGGATTAAAATGAGCCTAAATCAAAACCACAAAAGGGATGCAATAGGAATTAGCAAAGAAAAATGCATTTATAAAGGCAAAACAGCGTGTATATAAGGACTAAACCAGCACTAAACAAGGACTAAATCAGGATTAAGCCAAACTAAGCTAGGGCAAATCCAGGACTAAACCAGGTCTAAACAAGGTCTAAAACAGTACTAAACCAGGACTAAACCAGATCTAAAGTAAACTAGAACAAAACCAGGTCTGAATTAGGTCTAAACCAGGACTAAACCAGGACTGAACCAAGTCTAAACCGGGACTAAAAGAGGATTAAACTAGGAACAAGGACTGAAGAAGGAACTAAACCATGTCTAAACAAGGTCTAAATTTGGATAAAACCAGATGTAAAGAAGGTCTAAAACAATACTAAACAAGGACTAAAACTGGCTCCAAATTAAACTAAATCAGAACTTTAACTGCAAAAGTAGTAGTAGTAGTCACAGCTTGAGAACCACTGGGATAGACAGACGTAGGTCCTAGTTTTTGTATAATCAAAGCAATGCCAACTGGAAAATTGAGATTTAATTAACTAAATTTCAAACATTTAGATTAGCTTGATGTTAAAGAACACCCAGCTGTGCGCATTTACATATTTACCGTCACTCTCGTCATGCCACTGAGAACTGAAACGGTAATCTAATCATATCATGTAAATAATACATGCTTAATAGCAGCCAATTCTGAGCCGTTTCCAAGTGACTGTGCTTAGTGATCTGAATCTATAATTTACAGCCATGGCAACACATTAAGGAGGCCAGCTGTGCAAAAATCTAGCAATAAAAAGTTTAAATGCGAACACACAAAGACTAGACCATAGCCCTGCCCCCTTGGATTATGTCCCTGCTTCCTAGCGTGCAGTGATTTGCATATTGATTTGGTATAGGTTTTACACCAGACACAACCCTCTATATTTGTCCAGATTTCGGACTGGCACAAAGAGTTCATTGGCTTGTTTACATGGTTATAGTAACTGCTGAAAATATTTTATGGCCATTTTTGCTTTTGGGCATTTGATATTGCATGCTACTAAGATTATTTGAGGAGTACTGCAGAAAGTCTCCGACAGATGCAGCATTGATGTGCTGATGCTGTTGCTTTTCAATGCTTGTGAAATAAATGAGATTTCAATATTAGGGTGGTGGTATCAGCAGCCATCCTTGGTCCGTCAGACTACCTGCACTGTTTGGCCCTGAGTGAAACACAGAGCGATTCATTGCTGAGATTGTGCTAATGACATTCAAGGCCTGGCATCAGCAGCTCTGTCACTGATTTGGTCGACAAGACCAAGGTCTAGTTAGAATTGTTAGCATCAAGTAAAAGGTTGATAGTCTTGAGATGATTTTTTTAGATAGTGTAACATTTGGTTCTATAAAATGCTACATCTTTAATACAATAATGCTGGCTATGTCCATTGTCCAGCTGAATTGTATCACTTATTCCCACATAGTGTCACCGTCAGATTATTGAGCTACACCCCACTCTGCACAACATCATGATTTCAAATTGAATTATGCTTAGATTTTGGTGATTGTATAATAATTACCTGATGCTGCAACAACAAGCTAAAGATTACCTGTTTTTCTAAGTTACACAAATCAATGCCTCTTTATTGTGTCTTTAGTGCTAAACACAGGGGCCAATTTGGCTCCTGATAAATATAGGCTCTGAAGTACGATATTTGGTCTTTTTAGTGTTCAGTGTTAAATGGTATAGAACTACCAGCATTACTGGGAATAGAAAGGTTCTCCCTTTACTATGCATGACTGTATTTAAAAAAAAAGACCTGACCAAATAATTTAGAAAAACTCGAAAATCACTTAGAAGCATTGACTCTATCTTGCAGTGGTAAATATGAAGTATCTCCCTAGACCTGGACTCAATAATGAGATTCTTTTAGTTCAGGTGTAAAAGGTTTATCTTTTGAACCACATAGCTTGTATTTCTAAAAAAAAAAAAATTACTAAAACTAATAAACTGTTTCTTCTCAGTTTTTAAACTTAGATGGTCTAAATTTTAGTTTGTCCCTTCTCCAGTGCTTGTGGTTGGAGATATAAGCCTTATCTCAGAACAGTACAGAATTTATCTTGGATCCACACAATGTTCTAGATCCACACCAAAAACTAATACTTTCTTATGTGACCGGTTACTGACCTTTTCTGAAAATTGCATCAAAATTACAAACCAACAAAGGCGAAAACACCTAGGAAAACACTAGGCGTGAGTTAATAACTAGAGTTAATTATATGCTCAACATCAAATAATTTGAACAGTTTCTGACAAATTTGTACTTCCACATATGTCTATTATTATTTCTCTTTCTGACTCATCAACTCAAAAGCTCTCACGTCTTTGTGGTTTTGATTTCTCATCCCTAAAAGTGAGTGAGCAGGTACCATTTTGTACAATGCACAGTTAAAATATACTTATAGTCATGGCTGTATACAAGAAGCTAATTGGACAGATAGATAGATGAGGCAAAGCATTTAGGGTTTACAGTAAATGAATAGACCAATAAGCCCCATATGGATTGACACATAGTGATAGCAATAAACACGGTCCCCTGCATCATGGGAATACATCTAGTACATAGAGTCTGTGGCATATGCTGAAGACACAGACCATGACTGACATGACAACATGCATGACAATCTTAAACCTACATGTTGTGCAGAGGCAGATGGACATGTGTGTCACGGTGCTTGAAGGTAGAAGTCCCAGCAGTGGAGTTTAGCATCTTTACATTAGCTTTAGCGGCACATTTATCTGTTAGTGCTATCAGCCTCCTGTCCCTCAGCCCCCTGACAAGTAAATCATCTCTTCTCCTGCTGTGACAACACTACCCCTGATGTCTGTCACCAGAGCAGACCGTCCTGGGCCCCACATGTACACGTTACCTTGGAGACGCATTAGAAAATACACTTGTACACAAACACAACACTCCCGTATGTAAGAGGGGATTGCGGCCCACTCAAGGACAGAGCAGTGACACCTCATCATGAGCCAAATGAAGCACTATAGTGGCAGGGAGAGGAGCTGGATGTGAGGAGATGGCAGGATGGATTGAGCGGAACGAAGGAGCGATATAGAGAAGAATGAGTGGGGCTATGTGGCACAGAGGTGGTCAGAGAGAGTTTCAGGGGCATGAAATAGGCTCTGAGCAATGGGTGAAGAAGACAAATATTGTCACTTTTTCTACTACTCTAATACTACTATAAAAAAGTTGTGTAAAGTAATGTAACACAATATGGCAAGTTACTAAAATGAATATACACCTTCATCCATATTTTCATTATTGTCCTGGATTAAGCCCTTGGTTAGTCTTGGCATAATCCAAGGTATTTTTATTTTATTGTAGGCCCTAATAATAGTTTAATTCATTAGGCCTATATCGATTTTTTTAAGCAAGAAAAAAGCAGCTGTGTTTATGACTCAAGTCTCACCACAGGAGGCGTGATTGGCTGTAATGAGTCATGTGACAGGAAATGTGCAGCCACAGGTGAAGCCTACCATAATGATTGCAATTACAACTTAAAAATGATGCATGGAGAGAGTGTAAATTATTGGAGTATTGGCTACACATAGAAGCATATTTTACACCCAAATATTCTCCAAATGAGGTATTTAGGGACTTTCATTCAATTCAGAATAACTGCTGCTAACAAACTAACACTGGCAATGGTAGCTGCCCATCTGTTTGCATCATCTGTTTTGACTTCAGTTTCTTAGTATAATAATGAGTGGAAAATGTAGTAAAAGAAGTTACAATGCATTGTGTTTGACAGTTCTCTCTTGTTTGGCTCAAAGACAAAGTAAAGTATACCTATTAAATGTGCAAACAAATTTAAATGCATACTGCAGATCCACTTATGGGTAAATGTAGGAGATAATTTGAGATCTTCAGTTCAAGTGAGGACAAATTATATGCTGCATACTGCATCTATAGAAAATTAATCATTTAAAAAAAAAAAAGGAAAAGTCAAGTGCCTTGGGTCCTGCTCATTGTGTTTCAATGATTTAGAGGAATGTAGAGTGATGTAGAGGACACAGGGCTTTCTATTAGCTGGTTTCTAAATATATATTAAAGCATCACTAGCACCACTTTGGTCAGCTGAATAATAATAATAATAATAATAATCTTTATTTATATAGCACTTTTAAAAACAAGGTTTACAAAGTGCTTAATAAAAAGATTACAAAAATCAAAACATACAAAATACAAACAAAACAAATAAAAATACAAACAATTATTACAAAAGGCAAGTCGATAAAAGTGGGTTTTAAGAAAAGATGTCACTGATGGTCCCAGCCTGATCTCCTCAGGCAGGTCATCCCAGAGTCAAGGGGCTCAGACTAAAAAAGCTCGGTCACCTTTGGTCTTGAGTCTCGACTCTGGAACAGCTAACAGGGAACTGCCTGAGGATCTAAGACTGCGGGAGGCTCATATGAAGTTAATAACTCAGTGATGTAGCTTGGTGCAAGACCTAAACAAGCTTTAAAAGTGAGCTGAAGATTGTTGCGTGGCCTGTTCATACTGATACATACACTGAATTTAAAAATCTGGCTTAGGACTCATTTAGATCTAGATTTTTAATGTTGGACTACTGTGTCTTTAGATCCTGTGTTTCATATCTAGGATATTTAGTGCATAGTATAAACATAATCTTCACTTGCAGTTACATTCTCAGACACACTTATTTTATGTTAGCTAGTTGTCCGACTATTCATCCATTTGGTAAATTTTCTAGTTTCTGTGTTAATCATGACAAAACACATGTTAGCAGATAGTGCTTCAATTATAATTTAAAAACTTTATCATCACATAGCACAGCTGTGGTAGCGATGGTTCACTAGAAATTACTGCTTCAACAAATTTTGCCCCTGAATAACAACAGGCTTATAATCTTGTGAAAGGATGGGGGACAAATTTAATTTATGTTCATTCTATTTATGTAAAAACTGTGGACAATATTGTTTACATTATAATATTACGTATGACCACTGAAGGTGAAGTGAAAAATGCAGACTTGGTGAAATACACTATGTATAAAGTCCAAAAGTATTTGCTTACCCACCCAAATAACTGAATTGGGATTATGGTGTGGGGTTGTTTTTAGGAGCTGGGCTTGGCTCCTTAGTTCCAGTGAAAGAAACTCTGAATGCTTCAGCAGACCAAGAGATTTTGGACAATTCCATGCTCCCAACTTTGTGGGAACAGTTTGGGCATGGCCACTTCCTGTTCCAACATGACATGGTCCATAAAGACATGGAGGAGTGAGTTTAGTGTGGAAAAAGTTGACTGACCTGCACAGAGTCCTGACCTCAACCTGACAGAACACCTTTGGTAAGAACTGGAGCAAAGACTGTGAGCCAGGCCTTCTCACCTAACATCAGTGTCTAACCAGAATGTCAGACACTTAGAGTCTGACGTAGATAGATGCAAAGGGTGGGCCGACATCATATTAAACCCTATGGATTAAAAATGGGATGTCACTTAAGTTCATATGTGTGTAAAGTCAGTTGAGCAAATACTTTTGGAAATATAGTGAATATTAGGCAGCAAATTAACATTTTGCCTTAAAAGTTGACGTGTTAGATCCAGGAAAAATGTGCAAGCTAATGATTTGAGTGAGGTTGAAGCCAAATAGAGAAGGGCTGACTACAGGTCAGAGCATCTCCAACACTGCAGCTCCTGTGGGGTGTTCCTGGTCTGCAGTGGTCAGTATCTATTTTGTGGTATCAAGTACATTTTTCCAGAAGCTGTTATTTTTGCACAGTCTATTTAAAAAACAATTGGGTTTGCAGCCACCACTGAATATCCCTGGGCCACCAAATTGAACCAAAATATGTTTTCATAATAAAAGAAAAATCGCTTTGGACTTTTTTACTTTGAATGTCTGATAGCAGTTGTTGAGAAAAAGAGTCCTAAACCAATTCTAAATAAATACTTGTTTATAGAACCACAGGACTAGCCCCTTTTTAACCAAGGGCAATGTCCACTTAAGCTTACAAGATTTGCTTCTTCTTTACAGTATTAGAGTGAACTCAGGAGTTGAAGGACTTATTTTATTAGCATTGTGTCACATGCTAATCACTTTGAGCTTGGCCACCCGCTGTGTCTGAGATTATTATTCTTCCTTATTTATTGCTCTGAAATAGCTTTACTGCACAAAAGAAGACTGGCAGTGCACACGCCTTTCATTGTTGAAATTGAATTGTATTGTGAGAAAATAACTTATTCCTTTTTTCCTAGACATGAAAGAGACTTATTTTGATATTGTGTTGTTGATGTTATTTCTTTTTTCATGTGTTTTTTCTCTTGATCTTGCCCTTATGCCTGAATTTGATGTTTTGTGTGCAGTCATCTGTGCTGCGTGTATATGTAACCCTGTGCAATCTTTATTGCACTTGTGTCTGGGTTAGAATAGTTTGTCTTTTGTTGTGTTTGTAGATCTTGAGGTTTTCAGTTCTATCAACAGGTAACCAATAAAGAGGCCAACAGACCTCACTCTAATGCCACATTCCACACCTGGGTCCATAAAGCCAAAGGTGATGATTGGCATGCCTGATGCTAAATCTGTTATGCAAAATAACTTGTAACACCAAAAATTACCTCTTGTTGCTGGAGTTAGTATCTTTGGCTCTATCCCGCAATGATAATGAACCCTTTAGAGATTCCTGGCAAAATCAATCAGTCATCATTTGTTTATTTAGCCATTACTGGTCTTTCCTGAGAGTGTCACGTTAATGAGTAAACGATGATCTTAATGAGTAAATGATGATAATTTCATTTCATATTTGAAGACATAACTAAGGGTGCATGCTCAATCCCTTTTTAGGGCTTGTTGTAATCACCTGCGAGCTGTTGCATTAAAACTGTTCCTACCATTTACATGGAAAAAAGAAAAAAGAAAACCACTTTATTGTTATAGAAGGCGTTGAATAAGATGTGGAAAATAACTCAAATGTTTATAACAAGCCCATAACACATTATATATCATACATTTAGTAACAACAACCACATCCTGATAAAATCAATTTACTCTTTCAGTGGCAACCAGTTAAAAGCAGCTCACTGGTCCTTCAAAGCCAACACACCAGAGAAATCATCCACCACTGCTGTGCCAAAGTGATTCTCTTTTTTTCCTATGTGACTCTCCACCACATGCCTGCATTTTCTTTTCTTTTGGTTTCAACCCTATTTTCTTTAGGCAGACAGTAAAATAGCTTTGATGTGTGATAGATACTATTCCTTTGTGAGGGGCATCTTTGCAGATTTCTTTTTTCATTCCCTCTTTTATTTGCTTGTCTTGCATAGTTTTTGCCTGTATTGATTGTGTGCAAACATGAAAGAAGTGCAGATAATGCATTGGATGATGTTGTGTGGGCGTGTGTTAGTGTGTGTTTCCACTCAGTACACATCGCATTGCACCCTTTGTAATTTTACCAAGAGGCTGTCATTTATTGTCTTTTGAAAGTGATGCAACAAGAAGGGATGTGACATTTTGGAGAAAGGCGAAAGATATTTTTTAAACAATCTATGTAGTCATGAAGTGGCATTGATCACTGTTGCATGCTAAGGTTTGGGAACAGAATAGAACCCATGAAATAAGAGTGGTTAGGTTGCATTCAAATTGTAATATTCAAAGTGCAAAGTGTGCTGGTTCCACACCACCCAAAAAATGTGTGTATGATTCATTACCATTGTTAGGTACATGGGCTTTGTAGTTCAATAGACAAAGCATTTACCCCCTGAACTTAAAATTCCTAGGTCACAGTACAGGTCTGGCACTACATCTTACCGTTACAAGACAGGGCTAATGCCTTGGTGGAGGTCTGCACTCCAAAATGAATATATAATTGAGACTACTATAATGTTGATGTCTGAGCAGAAGAGACACAATCTCTGTCAACAATCACATGATAACAGGATGTCATTTAGTGGCAGTGATAACATAGGGACGTTTGTTAAGGGACAAGTGTTATCTCCTGTTTGTACTCAATATGAGCTGATAAAATAAATGCAACCACAAAAGAGCAGAAATGCAGAAGATCAATGATGGCTCAGCAGACGCTCAACAAATCAACAGGGTTCATTGTTGTTTTCCAGACTTTCAGGGTCAGCATCAGGGGTGGCTTACTAATAATGATTTTTGTTCCTGTTGTAATCTACACTGTAATAAATTGCCTGTGGATTTTAGAGTAACCACCTGGCAAAAAAGTTGCCAATAATGTATTGCAATATTTCTGTTGATTGCTGTAAAAATGATTTACAGGTTATTACAGGATATGTTTTACAGGTTTTTATTGGGTTATTTTTTAGTTATTTATTGCTTTGGTACGGAAGCGCATAGTAGTCACCAAAAAAAAAAAAAAAAAAACTATCTCGTAATTACGAGATAGTTTTTTTTTTTTTTTTTTTTTTTTTTTTTTTTTGGGTGACTACTATGAGCTCCTATAGTAAGCTAGCTGGTAGTTTCCCACATGCTAAGTGGATAGTGGATGATAAGTGGATAGCCATTTAATGTCCAAGCTTCATTGTTATAAAGCCCAAATAAAAAAAAAAAATCAAAATAATTGATTAATTGACAGGAATAATTACCGCAATTAGCCTACTGAGGCCCCTGGAGGGTGGGGCAAAACTCTCTGGCCACTTAAGCTGTGATGACTTACTTACTTAGGTTACTTAGGTGCTTTCTGGTCGCAGGCCCTGTGGCCTCTATGACCAGATCTTGAGCTGAACTTTATTTCATAATGTTTGTGATTTGCGACATACTGGGTTTGGGGTAACTAAAGGAGTTATCTTCCCAGTTAAAGTAGCATGGGTGGTGTTTCCAGAGTTGATCAAGTCGTGATTTGAAGCTGTTCAGACTTAGAGCAGTTACAACAGAAGCTGGCAGGGCATTCCATGTATTTACTGTCCTATTGCTAAAAAACCTTTGTCTCATACTGGTTACTGTGACGGGCGCCATTCAATGTCCTAAAGGGTACGTTGATCTTTATCTCGTAATTATTACGCGATAGTTTCTCAAAATTACGAGAAAACTATCTCGTAAATACAAGAAAAACTATCTCGTAATTACGACTTATTTTCTCGTAATTACGCGATAGTTTCTCAAAATTACGAGAAAACTATCTCGTAAATACAAGAAAAACTATCTCGTAATTACGACTTATTTTCTTGTAATTACGAGATAGTTTCTCGTAATTACGAGATAGTATTTTTTTTTTTTGGTGACTACTATGCGCTTCTGTACTTTGGTGTAAAACAGTTAACTGTTCTGTAGATTACAGCATTACCTTGTATATAAACATACATTTTTAAAAATAATTTACCTGGCAATCCGAGTTACCAGCTCTCACTTGTAATTTTAAAAATACAGTATCTTGGTGTGTGTTTAACAATACAGTAGGTATGAAAATAATACCGGAGTCGAAGTTACAAATTCAACACATTTATTTATAAAAAAACTGTTTAACATTACATTCACATGCAATATGCAAAATATTAAAGAAAACCATTAAAATACTTAACATTATACTGTAAGTTAAAGTTCAGTAAAGACACAAAGGGAACTTTGTCATTGACTTAGTATTTAAAGTCCAAAAAATGCTTGAAGAGAGACTGGAGGCCGCTCCAGGATTCATTCTGTTGTTCTTCATGTGAACTACAATATTACAGTCCTTTAATTGAATATTCATCTGTTCCAGTGATTGTGTGTGTGGGTTAATTCCAATAGAACTCCTTCAGTCACAAAATCACATGAGGCATTCAGGAAAAATATGTATATACTGCAAAAATGTCAGGCACAACAATTAAGACTTATTTTAAATGAAAGCTAATAAAATTACAGGCTTACCTTTAAATGAAATCCAGTGTGCAGTGGGCTCACTCCTGGTTCAGATCAGGTGTAGTCAGTGAAGAAGAGAAGAGAGAACTTCACCTTAACATAAAAACATCTTTTAGTTTTGACTTTTGAATTCTTTAAAATGTACACAGTACACACAAATACTCTAGGCCTATGTATAATACCTTTTTTTTTTTTTTTTTTTTTTTTTTTTAGATTTAACATAGCGAGAGGTTGTAGGAGTTAAAGTCAGATTATTCAGATTTGATAATATATTATTCGGTCAAAGTAGTTTTATATGGAGTTTGTTACGCCGCCCCTGGTTATATTATTCCTCTCACCACAGAGCCAATGGCGTGCGTTTTACTTGGACTTTATAAGTTGGTATTCTCTTAGCTAATGCTTCTTCAGATTAATAGCTGGTCTACCGAGCAGTGACAAACACTGCCTCACACAGCCCTGCTGTCCGCGGCGGAGACTCGCTCTTAGTGCGGTCTGTGTCCCGTTCTAACCAGTGCACGGTCTGCAGACGTGTGTCGGGTCGGTGCTCGCTCAGCTCGGTTCACTGCTGCTCTGCGAGCAGAGGAAAGGACTCAATGACCACAGGCTTTTGACGGTGCTTATGCGGAGGAGCCTACTAAATCTGAGCAAAAACAAGCCTATTGCTGGGTTTCAGATGACATTACCACATTCAGGTATTTAATAGAGATGGGGGGCAGGCAAAATGTAAAATAGTAATATGCAGGTTTTGGTGTGGTAGGATACACACAGCGACTTTATGGACCTTCTGGCTAATATAAATTTTTAGGTTCAACATTTGTGAGATTTTTTTGTGGATATTTCTTATGAAAATAGCTTATAACTTCTACAGTAACACTGACTCCTGCCCCCCATAGATGAGAGCAACCATCCGCGGACCGTTGCGCCAAGTCCCCGCCCCCTTTTGGGTGAAAACATCTCTCTTCACTCAATGGTGGCAAATACAAATTATCAAATCTTTTCTTGTTCGGGACTTAAAATACTGAACACTAGCTTCCAGAAGCATGAGAAACATCACCAGTTAAGCTAACGGTTCTATTCCCTTACTGACAAAGAAAGATCAGTGTCATTATTTGAAGAAACTTAGTTAAATAAGAGTCGATTGCTAACTTAGCTGCCTCTGTCGCAGGTGAATGACCCCATGTAGTGGATGTATCAACAGTATACTTCATTTACCGTAATTCATGAAAATATAGTATCAGTAAACTGTTGGCCTACTTAAATGAGTTTAGTGTTTATTTAGGTCCAGACTGAAACAACATCAACATTTAAATTAAAAATATCTGTGCCTTTTTTAAAAGCTTATAAAACCATTGTATCAAACAGCCATCTTTAATCTTGAAACAAACTAAAATTAAGTAAATAAATGTTTTATATGGTAGGAATACTAATTCAGATATAAACATTAACAGAGTGACTTGCCACTTTTAAATGTGTACATCTGACACACACATTATACTGTACTTATACAGTAAACTGGGCTCTAGCCGGTCAGTTTATCCTTCCCGTTCTCTCTGTGTCTTGCCTGAGGCCACAAATCTTTTTTGGTTTCTTTTAGTCTGTGAGCAAGCAATTAAAATCTTTTATTATTGAAATTACAAAACACAAGCGTAGCAGTGCTTGGTCTCATGCCACCAGCCTCTCTCCCACTCGCGGCTGTTTTTTTTTTTCACCCAAAAGGGGGCGTTAACATTCTGGCGACAAGGAAGTGACGTATGGTTGCTCTCATCACTCTAGAATCTGAAACCCACCAAAACAGAGAGTGACCTGACAAATAAAAGTGTTTACAGCATCAGTTATGATGGCACTAAGGCTGAGTCCTTCTGCAGCTCTACTAACCAAAGCAAAACACTTTATGTTGGATATAGGCCTAGGTAATAGGCTTGATGATAAATAATTAGCCTATATTTGAATTAAATCAGCCTCAGGTTTATTTTTACTTTTTTTTTTTTTTTTTTTTTTAGCTTGAAATGCTGTTTTATTTTATTTTTTTTAAAACTCAGTACTTATTGTGGGCCATGGAAACGCATATACAGGGGCGTCAGACGGGGGGATAAAGGGTACCATTTACCCAGGGCCCACTGCAGGGAGGGGCCCTTAAAAAGCCTAGGATATGTGTGCGAGATATTGCTAAAGTGAGCAAGGGGGCCCACCAAGATGGTTTATACAAAGGGCCCAGAAAATTGTGCTACACCCTTGCGCATATAATACAGGAGTTACACAGTAAATTTTATTATGTTTTGATTATTAAAGGAACAGGCCACTGTTTTTCCATACTAAACTATGTTCTTCCCTGACCTTAGATGAGTTGATGCGTACCTCTCTGGCCTTTGTGTGTGCCGTGTGTGCCCTTTGCAGGCCTGGGGAGCGACGCTAATTCGTTAGCATTTAGCTTTGCCAAGCATATCCCTACAGAGCCAACGCAGCTCAAGTTAGAAGTAACCAAGCTCTTCCACGGTTTCCCTATTTAAATATGGTTATGTGAGTAGTTACATGACCCAAGTACAATTACAGTTACAGTTTTCTAAGCGGATAAAAATGGGTACTATATTATGCTATTATGCCTTACATTATAGTACCCATTTTTATCCGCTTAGAAAATCGCCACTTTTCATTTTTGTGTAACTGTACTTGGGTCATTTAACTACTCACGTAATTGTATTTAAATAGGGAAAACGTGGAAGAGCTTGGTTGCTTCTAACTTGAGCGGCATTTGGTTCCATAGGGATATGCTTGGCAAAGTTAAATGCTAACAAATTAGCGTCGCTCCCCAGGGCACACACAAAGACCAGAGAGGTACGCATCAACTCGTCTAAGGTCAGGGAAGAACGTATGGAAAAACGGTGGCCTGTTCCTTTAAGATGACAAGCTTAATCATTCTGAAGTTAGATATGATGAACTTATGTTTTTCTGTAGTGGATGGACAGAATAGTATTCCCCCATGCTCCTCTAGTCTCTGCTCTTCTCACAGCGCCATGTGCAATCTCAGGACTACAACATTTAACTGTAATATGCCCTAACGTACAGTCAGGCACAAGCTGACGGTAATCTTACAAAATTTTATAGTCAAAAGCATTCTTAGTTACTGTAACACATTTTTCTCCCATAATGCATTGCAATATACAGGTTTGACATGTAAATTGAGAAAACCAGTAGATAGTGTAAAAAAAATACTGTAGAAAGTACAGCAATTTGTTATAGTGTACAATATCTAACTTTGTGTTTCAGTTGTTCTCATTTACCTTGACTTTGTTTGCCTGTAAATGTCATGTCCAATCGGTGTAAAGCTGTACTGCTTAGTACATCCCTTTTTGGTACGATTACAGTCTGGCTGAAAAACTCCCTGCTCTTCCATATAAAGTCGTCTTCTACTCATTTCAGGCAGTACAGTGCAATCTCTATGGGGCTTAGGGTGCCTTTACCTATGTGCTTTTGTCATAAGTAACATTAGCAAAGTGGGCAGATGGACTAACCAAGTCACATTCAGATTAGAATGGCTGCGTTAAGAGCAACTCTGTCATTTCATTAAGAGTTTTTGAGAGTAACTAATTGTCTATTTGTTAGTTGTATGGCTAAAATGAATTAATTTGAATAATTTGCTCCATATGGTAAAGTCTAATTTAGCAGAAATTACGCATTAAGCACTGCACTGTTTCCTGTGTTGTGGCTAATGCTCCTGCTAGTGCCCAGAGCAGCTTAAACACTGACTGTGGAGACTTTGCAGATGTTAAAATCATTAATAATCACAGAAAGTCCTTTTACCTCTATGTTGCCTTTATTTAGATGTGGCAGCAGTTTGGCCTAAATCAGCAGAATAATGTAAAGTGCAGTTTGTAGTGGTAACCTACGCACTTTGTTTATGTATGCAAATTAGCCACATGCACTGGAGCTTTTAGCTCTTTTAACAAGAACAAACATAGAGTCTATAAATTAAAATAGTTTAGCAGCAGCAGAGAAGGCTTCAACTAAAATACATGTTTTACAACTACTACTAGCAGCTTCATAAAATGCTTTAAAATAAATCATAAACTAAGCAAACCATAAATATTTACCCATACAGTCCCTGGTTCATTTTCATTGTTAGTTGGAGCTTGGTTTTATGATGATAAAGTCTGATGGTTAGGCAGACTATAGGGTATTCATGGTAAACTGATGATTATTTATGTTAGCCGCTGTCATCTCCCAGTTAGGAGTGGTGTTCTTTTGTCAGTTGCCCAGGATTAAAATGCAACAAAGTGTGTGGTTGCTTGGATCTATTGACCAGTGAAGGGAGCATCTTGGTGGTCCTTGCAACAGTTACACCCCCTGTGAAATTTGTGAGGAGCCGCCACTGGTCAACATATTCTTGCACTTATATTGTAAATAACATATTATGTAAAGGCAGTTGATAAATATTATTTGCAGTGAACAAAACCCATAACAACTGTATCACTGCACGTAGGCTTTAGATTTAGGTTTAAGTTAAGGTCTCTGCAGAATAAGTGTAAGCATAAAGGTAGGCTGTGTGTGCGTACAGTGGTGTGTATGGAGTGTGTAGGTGGTCAGGCAGTCAGAAACAGTGTCATCCTGTTGCTATGAGACAGCTGGTCTCACTGGAGGGGGTGAATGAGAGGAGCACACAGTGGAGAGAGAGACAATACCTCTTCTCAGCACTTACTGGGATTCTAGCAAATGTAACTTTTTCAACATACTGTATAGACCTCTACTGACTAACCAGAGCTGTGCTTTAAATGGTTTAAATGGTGTCAAGGGCATCATTTTCAAAAAAGTAGCAGAACACATTATATTTAAAAAAAAAAAAATCATAAAAATAGTGGACCAAAGCATCATTCACCATGGTTAACCTTGCACTGCTCTAAAGACTGACTGCTATTGACTTCTGTTCAAAACTGGTTCAAAAACAAGGGTTTGTAGAAACATTAACAGAGGTGACAGACCATACAACAGAACACTGGGACATGGGACTAACCAATGTGAAACTACTGTATATAGCTTTCTTAACTGTGGTTAGAGGATAAAGAATATATTTCACCATGACTGCATTAACAGAGCTAAAGAGATTCACAAAATGGTGCACTCTTTGTGCCTATCCCAAGCCTGGATAAATGGGTTAGGATAGTTTGATGTCTATCTAGTGGCTACAATATATTCTATTCATGCCAGTTTCTGTGATTATATCTATCAATGGTTTCAGCCCGTCTTCAATCTCTAAAGAACATCCCCATTCATTCTTAAGTTTTTTTTTTTTTTTTCTCTACACTAAATAAACACTTGGATACAGACAGAGCTTTCTGTCTGTCTGTGGTGTTGAAACTGTCCTTCAACTTTGCCATGTTTGTTGTTCTTTTCCTCCCTCTTGGCAAAATCGGTAACTATTACCCCCCTACAGGTTATGTAATATAAATGCTTAGAAGTATAAAAGCTGTGGCAACATTTATTGGGGTTAAAGTGAATGCTTATAAGACTGACAGAAGGTAGAGGACAGGATGCATGTAAGTCAGACAGTGTGGGGCAGGTGTGTTCCTATTTCTCGTTCCTGCTTCTATCTCATGCTGAAGGCGATATTAGATGATTGGGAGATGATCTATATGCCTGTGGCCTTGAGTTGGGATTGCTGTCTGGTTACACCCAGCTGCCGGGACTCCCATTTTCATCCTGCTTGCATTTAGTGCAGACGGACTATTTGGTGTTGTACTGTAAATATGTCAGTACCGCAGAGTTCAGTCTCTCTACCTGGTTTTCCATCATTTTAACTTCTCTCCTTTCTTAATCGCTTCTTCCCCTCTTTCTGCCTTCCATTCATCTTCCCACCCCCTGTCCCTGTACTCCAATACCACCAAATGTGAGTGTGTGTGTGAGCCAAGGTTCTGTCACAGCTTGAGTGGTCTGACTTTTCTTGCCTTGGATCAATGAGCACAGAGAATGGCGCCCCACTCTTGCCCTAGGAAACTGTGTATGCATAGATTTAAGTTCCATACTGGGTCTATATGACATATATCCCATCAACACTTTGGTTACAATTGTGGTTTTGTGGGCCCATGTCTATCTGTGTTTATGTTTGTCGTGTGACCTACATGCGGTGAGGGCTGTAGTGGTAATCCATGCTGGGGCTATAGGGGAAGATGTGGGTGGGTGGTCACTGTATGGATCAATATGTCAGCGGCCTCATTCTGTTTCTCTACCTTACTATTTTCACCTCCTCCATTCTTACCTTTTCATCTTTTTACTACTGGACTTACTTATTCAAAATACTCTTCTATAATTTTTATTTTATGTTTTTACTTTTGCTACTTGCTACTGCTAATAATGCCCTATTTACCTATTTCAATTGTACATCGCTGTTAAAATGAGAGTACATAAAAAAAGAATCCCATGGAAAAGTTAAATTATTATATTAGAGCTAATTGTAGTAAGGCAGGAAAGTTTAAGGTGAGGTCAAAGGTCAGTTTGTTGTTTGCCCATTTTAGGAAATTGTTGCACTGTTAATGTTGCCTGTGTAGTGCAGAAAAGATAGACTGAATGAACTTGAATTTTAATGTTTGACCTGCATTAAAAAGAAATGAAAAAATACAATATAAATTTCCACAAGACTACATTGGCCTCTACAGTCTTCCCCAGCATTATCTACCCCACATCATCTGGCTTTTCAGGAAAGAGACAGAGATTCCTGATCAAAGCAAATGTTAGGATTAGACATGACAAGCCAAATCATGATGACATGCACTCCAGTCCACACACATGGGTGCTCTCTCCCACTCTCACGCTCAAGCTCAGGCATGTCTTTGTGTTGAGGAAGATTCAAAGACTTGCCGCAGGCTCTTCTTTACTTCTGTCCCTCTGTCTGTCCTCTCTTTCTCCTTTAGGATCATGATGTGGTGATTTATGTGTCATTAACTCATTTATGCATACACTTACTGTATATAGCACACATGTGTATACTGTATGTGTTTACCACAAGTCCCATCAGGGACTCAGTCTCACTCTTTTATCTCTTCCTGTGTTTTTTTTTTTTCTGTCTCATTTCTCTATGCAGGGACACACCACACCATCATTCTTATTTCTTTAATCATGCTTTTTAATTCCTATAAGCCCCTAGCAATCTTTTCCAAATGTATTTATTTATGACATGCAGTTTTTAAAGATACACCATATTCAATTTATGCACTGTTTTCTTTCATATACTTAATATATCTGCTGCATCTCACTGCAGACATATTTGTATCAACATTTTAAAAAACTTTCTACAGTTCGCCTTAAGACTTGAAACAATTGAATAAACAGAATGTTGTCAATATTGTCTTGAGTTTGCCAGCTTTATTACTATTCATTTGATGGTGATTTTTAGCTTATTTATTACAGTATCCAAGGACTTGCAATGCCAACTGAGAAGACAAATTGACAGTTAATACGTAATGTAAAATCAAACTGTTGTCAACTCTGACGACTCATTGTGTGTGGTGTCTGTCATCACAGAAGTTCATAAGATCAACAGGTTACTAATTCATTTGTAGTTAATAAGTCAAATAAAAAGTTAAAGTCAAAATGATGATAAAGATCTAAAATAAAATTGTTTTTAAAAGGGAGGTCTCTACATTGAGTGATCAGTAATGAGCTGTGAATCCAGGACTCTGTCTAGATCCAAGAATGTTTAACGCTTTATGTAACATTGTGAGATAGGGCCAAAGATACAAACTCCAACCACAAGGTTTCAGTTAAGGAACAATTAATAACTTTTTGGTCTAGATCCAGGTATTTTTGTGGATTCTTTGCCATTATGGGATATGCGGTTTGTTTCTCATTGAATAGAGCTTTGTGCGTCATTGTGAGATATGGCCAAAGCAATAATGAAGATCTGCATACTCTTTAGTGCATCTAGTTTAAATAAATACAGCTTTTCCATCATCAGTTATTGACAAACATTCCTACTCCTTTCAAACATTAGTGGTGTAAGTAATAAATGTGATAAAACCATGTAAATTGTATTAAATGCTATAAAAACTATGCTGCAGGTCCTTGTTGTAGGTATTTTCGAGTTTTTGAAGTTTGCATCTGTCTCAATGCTGATGCTAAAGTAGGACACTGGGATGGACATAAATTTGTGCAGTGAACTACTTGTCCTAACGCGAGAATGTGGCCCAGTGTGTTGTTCATTAGCGAGCGGCACGTTGACGCGGCAGATGCAGCTGATTTTCTCTCCAGCTTTTGCCCCATTAAGACGCTGAAAAGAGGGCACGAGGGAAATGGTGAAACAGTGAAACTCCGCTGCTGACTAAGGCCTTCGTCTATAAGGAGCTGTTTTTTTTTTTGTTTTTTTTTTCTGAGACACATTTATTCCCAGCTCCTACAGTTCACAAGGAGGTGGGAACATTTATCATATAGTACGCTGCTTTTAATTAGCTGTGTCAAGCCCGCTCATGTTTTTAGTTTGAGCTCCATACTGCATTGTCCTGGTTCTTAGAAGAAAATACAAGCTTATGTTTCTACTTACTCTGCATTGTCACATAATTTCAAGCATTTAACGACCAAAAGGATCAATTTGTTTGTAAAAATGGGACCATCACCTTGAGGCTAATGAAGTAGGATATGGCGGTGGATGATAAAGTAAATTGTCTCAAAGGATGGGGTTGTTTTGCAGCAAGACACATCACTAAAGCCTGAAGTCGGCAATACAGCTTGGCTTAATTAAAATCAATTGCTAACTACATCCTGGTCTTTCCGAGACATTTCTTCAGCTTTAATGTTTCTTCTCTGTCTGGCATGGATCGCTGTATCTCTCACTGGCCACCTCCACAGATTTGCTAACATATGTTTCTCTGAGGATGTCCCTGGGAGGAGGAGAGGAAAAGTGAAAGAGAAGATGCATAAAACGACATGGGCAGCGTAGGACAGTGTCTTGTTGAACATAGTTGAATGTAGAATGCAACTGTCAATGGAGATATCTTGAGCAGATTTAGTTAAAGAACCACTCACCCTTGAAACCACTAAACTGATGTGCTGTACAAATCTGACTTGAGCTTTACATGTGACTTCTGGTCCCATCTTTGGTCCCATATGAGGGCTTCCCTTTGAGGGTTGAACTCTGGCTATTTTCGTTCATTAGTTCCTAACAGACCAATGACTTAGTATTGTTTCCACATTATCCTTGCTGCCTCTGCTGCTTTTGTCCCAGTTTGCTCTTGTTGCAGTGTGAATGACATCATTTCATGCATATTTTGCATTGTAAGGTCTTTCATATATTAATTTGTTCATTTTCTTCCACTTATTCCCATTAGGTTTTGCAGGTGGCTGGAGCCTATCCCAACAACTATGAATCTGGGGCAGGGAACACCTTGGGCATTGACAGTGTGACCATCACAGGGCCAACACTTCAAAATTTAGAGTAGAAGTAAGCTGACAGATAACACTGAATAGGGACAATTTAGATTCACCTATACATGCATGGATTGGGTACCCAGAAAGAATCCACTCTACACTGTAAATTATATACACATAATTCAATTCATTTTTATTTATATAGCCCAGTATCACAACAACAGTCCCCTCAAATGGCTTCACAAACAGTTAATCAAACATAAACACACAATAAAACATAAACAATAACTACACTAAGCTAAACAGACCCAGGACAACCCCTTCTTTGTGAGGAAAATCTCCTAAAAAAAACACCTGTTGGGAAAAAAATAGAATAAACCTTATTGAGACCACACAGAAGGAGCGATCCTCTCCGAGGACGGACAGGCTAAAATGTGTCTAAGACTGTTAAATAAAGTCCATTAGCTCCTCTATAGTATCATAGTTGAGGTCTGTAAGGACGCAGGAGGTGGGGAGGACTACATCCATTCAGGTGAGTGGGGGTGAGATGGGGTAACCATGTAAAATAAGCAGATGATGGCTGTCCTTAAAAGTCCTTCTGTCCCTGTTACATGGTGTCCACCTCTCCCCTGTACTGTGCTTTAGGCTGCTTTTATTCCCCTGATGTCAAGCATTGAGCTGGAGTGTAGGTGGACGGAGACCCCCCTCAGTGAGACCCTTTCATGTGCATGTGCTTTTATACTTTCTGAATTGAATTGCAATTTCTATTCATGAATTTAAATACGCCAGCACAATTTTCCAAACTACACATCTTGACTTTTTGTTTTTGCCTCTCTAAATACAAATTTTACTTCTCTTAGTTTTAGTTGCTCTTTTTTGATGTATACTTCCTTGATTTTTGCCTGGCCCGGATTCAGAGCACATGTGGGAGTGCGGCTATAATAGTATGCGTATGTGTGCAAAAGATTATAGTGTTTCGCTCTTCAGTAAGCACAGCACCCGTGGGCTCAGTTACTCATGCTGGTTCTCTCTGCACTTTAGCTGGTTACATGCTAGCTATTCTGTCAGTACGTATATTACAGAAGCAAAACCTCTCTCTATAACACCTACTCATACACATCTCTCTCTCTGAATATCCATTTTATTTTTGACACATCACTTGGAGTTTGGCCCTGGTTCACATTTAGAGGCGCTTAAGCTGAAGTACAAGTACTCAGTAAATGTGTGACTTTAGTAACAAGTATTAAGTATACAGTTTGAGTAGAAGGTGGAAAGTAACTTCAGTTTTACTTTAGTAATTTAACTACTACTACTACTGCTACTACTACAGTATTACTGCTACTTATACTATGGTTACCACTATGTCTAGTACTACTGCTATTACGCATATTTGTTACTTGGGTAAAGAAATATATATATAAAAAAAGTGTTGAGTGTAAAGTTTACTTGAGTATAAAGTATTTACAGCTAATGCTATTGGTACTGCTGTTAATACTATTACTGCTACTTGTATTGCTATCACTACTACTGCTTCTACTCCTACAAGTACTTCTTTTACTACTGTCACCACTGCTATAATTACTAACTATCTGAACTGTGAAAATACTTTTATTAATTCTAAAAATGTATTATAAATGATTACTATTACTATTGCTACCACCACCACTACAGTACATTATATTACTTTAACTACAAACTGTTAAACTGTCAAAGTGCTTGTACTCATTTGAAGATTTTATAAATGTACTTGGGTAAAAGTAAGATTTTTCCTCAAACATTTACTCAAAAATGTTTTAGAAAATGTACTCAGAAAGTAAATGTTTATAAGTTAGTTGAGTAAAAGTATATAGTTCCCTTCACTTTTAGATTTAATGTGCATGCGACAGTAACACAACAGTCAGAAATAGTTCCTAAATATGCAAAATAAGATGATAGTAAATTTGAGCTGTCAATATTTGCCATCTGGGAGCATCAAAATGTTTCAAGGTCTTGGTAGAGTGTCATCAAAGGCTTTAGTATTTTACATAAATGTTTGGTCTTTTATTGGGAATGTTTGCAGAGACACATGAAATTAGTTTTAACATTTCTTAGTAAAGACACTGATGTTGTTTACTTAGCAGCCTACATTTAGACTATTAAAAGACTTAAATTTGTTAGGGTGAAAGCAGTATAATATGGCAGACGGCATGACTGTGACAAGATGAATCATAAACCAAATCACCCAAGCCGTTATTTTAGAAATAGCGTCAACAAAAACAAAAGTTTTTCTGCACCATGATTCACGGCAACAACTTTTTAAAATAACAGATAATGGTTCTTTACCAATTTTAATTGAACACTTGTAAGTTAAATTGTATTGGCTAGTTCTAGATTTACATTGCAAGCCAATAGATTCACATCATTAATAAAACATGTTAGGTGTTCATTTTGAGCTATACCTCTATTCTGTGTGTACACATTTAATATGCAGGGTATCCATAAAAATAAATGCCCCATTAGATATCACCATCTCAGTGTTCACAACTGTCACCTGTCAAAACCTTATTTCACACATTTGGATCATCATTAATCACTAGAGAGCTTATACAGATTCAATATTAACTGGCTTTTACCTGATAAAAGCACTAAAGGCAATGAGAACACCTCTATCTCTGTCTTGCTAAACATCACATGAATGCATTTCCAATATTTATTCACCTTTCTATTTGTAAATTAGACATAGCCAATACTAAAATACACACTTTCTCTGGCAAACATTAATCTAACAACCAATGGGAGTGTCCCTGTAGTGGATTTTTTTTTATCTTGAAATACTTAAAAAGGAGACAATGTCTGTCAGAGTGAACGAGTTGTTTTTATTTTACTTGTGCACAAGGACAACACTGCACAGTCCTTTAATCTAAGTGTGGCCACAATGTTCTGACCATCACTTGCACTAAGACATAAATATGTTATTGTATATCAGATGTTAGACAGATCGTTGCCTTTGCATGGCACACATTCATTACATTCCCCCATTTTGATTATAATAAAGCACATTTTATATTAATCACTAAGTAAAGTCAATCCCCATACATTAGTAACATTACCTTTGTCTCACCTTAAAGTGATGCTTCATTAACAAGGTATAGAAGAAGTAAACTTTACTAATTAAATCTTTTTTCCCCTACTTGTAAGCTTTTAGCTTTGTGAGAGAATATCCTATTTCTTTTATTGAGGTATGCCAGCTTATTACAACAGTTCATAATAAAACACAAGTGACATATAAATAAAATATAGGTGACATCTTAGATATAATTCCCACAATATACTATTAAATGGATTTCCTCAAATAAAAAATGCATACTTATATAAAATAAATTGAAGATTTTACAAAGTAAGCATGTTACAGAGTCTGTGTTTGTGCTTTAAGTTACTATTATTTTAGAATTTATAAAACCAGTCTGTTAGTGTATAACATCATGGCAGTTCATTTCTACAAATTGGAACATAATTTCCAAGCATAATATGTTTCAGGGTTGCACTTTAAATTGATTTTCATTACAAATTAACTGAATTGACCCCGGACCTGGTGCAGACGGAGCATGACGTGATGATTTAAGTGAATCCAAATAGCAATCAGGCAGTGTCTATCTCAATCAGACCACATCCTTCCTGTACGCTGACTCCTGGAACTTCTGCCTTTCAACTTATCTCTTTCACTTCCCCTTGTCGGCTCGCCAGACTGGAAAAAACGAGCAGCGGAGTGGGCAAATGCCTCAGCCTACAGGGCATTGACACACTCACGGTAACACAAAAACACCAACACACCTAGTTGCACCATTTCTGTTTGGAAATTGTTTCATCTTCTGCCTATTATTTACAGTCTGCTGGTGACAGCTCGTACACTGTATATGCACCAGTGTGGCACCTCAGACTATTGATGTGGCTTTTTTTTTTAGAGCAGACACTAGAGATGAGCCAGAGTTCACTTAGTTAAATTTTAATCCTTGAGTGTCATGCATTGTGTGTGTTGGTACTTAAAAACTCTCTCTCTGAATATAGTGTCAGTTCAAGATCAGTTCAAGATCAACATGAGGGTTGGACATTATCTTTTTAAGTATTTTTGAAGTTTTGTGCCTGACCCCAAAAAACTGAACTAAACCAAACCATTGCCTTCATAATCATTTGAGCACTAATGCAGCTTTTAAGCATGAATGGTCCCTTTCTGAAGCACTCTTCTTCTGAAGTGAAGAGGTAGTTCAAAATGCTTATGTGAATTAGTCATTTATTAGTTATTGATAGCAGAGACAATTGAAGAGAGGTCTGCCAAGGCACTGATGAAGATATAGTGCCCAAACCTGGACTTGGGTTGATCTAGTTAAGGGGCAAATGCTCAGCACCGTATATGTAAAAAAAAAATAATAATAAAAATAAAAATAATAATAATATCTACACTAATTAAAATGACTTGAATTCAGAATATGAATCTTATTAGAGTAGTTTTGACTCATTTTTGTATGTATTTACTTATTAGACTATATTATTTGTAGTATATTTGCTGGTACTGAAATGGTACTGAGTTTAAAAGTTACAGATGGTGTTCAGGATCCACTCCAAAAATAAGTAATTTATATGTTGACCTGACAATTTCATAAAGTCTAGCCATCACTTTTTGGGTTATGTTACTAACCCAAGCCAAAACCCACTGGACTAACAAACCAACACTAGTTAATTGTAACTAGTGTAGGTGGAGGTAATGCTTGGTAAATGCAGTACATTAGTCAAAGTTGTAAGTGTAGTTGTCAGCATCAAGAGGCAACCTTTTTTCTCAAGTTAAAATGTGTTAAAAAAAAAAGACCCATCATGTTTAATGTTTTAAAACCAGAAGACTGTCTCAAATACAACTGAAAACTGCTAACTCTCCTTAAGTGCCTGCAAGTCATATTTACTTTAATTGGTATTGTTTATGTGCACAAAAAATACATATTGAATCTTTAAATCCAGATTTTGGAGGAACGCGATTAGCAATTATGTCTATTTTTGCGGCCTGGCCAGTTAGGGTTAAAGCTATATTCAAATTGGCCAAATTATCCATTGTCCTATTAACATTTTACAATATTTCTAGCCATTGAATTTCTATAAGTGGTTTAATGATAGAGTGCTATTTCGCCATCATTTTCCTGCACCAAAGCCATTAGTTTGACGTCAGACACAGATAATGAGCTCCCTATATTTGCAGTTTCCGACAGTTGCAGCCAATTAGAAAGTTACATCAAGCTCTTGGCCAAGTGTCATTGTCATTCACTCTGTATTTAACCGTGACAGAGCTGAGCATGCTATTAGTTATGTCTGGAGAATGATGGACTGAAAACAAAACAGATTTTAAGTGGGTTTCTTTCCATGTTCTTCCCATAAACATTGTGACTATTGATGAGGAGTGAGTGTTCATGTCAATACAGTAAGAAGTCCGCTATTGATTGGGCAGCAAGGATGAGGCTGTTGGTTGAAAAGGAGCCAGAATGGAGGAGAATCTGTGAGAAAATGTAACACTTTTAACTCTCCGTCGTCCTGTCATGCAATTTGACTTGAAGAGGGTAAAGCCGGATCTGGCTGAGAACATCAAAGAGCGTCCAGAAGTTTGGCCAAGCTGGTCTTTTATTAAAGCAAATGAGGAGAAGGGGAGGATGGGTTTAGACAAAGGGTGTGAAGACAGAGGCGGGACAGGAAGGAAAGAAAAGAGTGCAAGAACAGAAGGTCATAAGAAGACCAAGGACACTTCCAACCACACTACAATGTGAGGAGAGCCTATGAGACCAAAGACTTTAGTGCAAGACATAAACAACCTTCTCAAAAATAATAATTCTGTTGTATCCTGTTAGGTTTGTCCACGATGTACTTAGCTCATCAGAGGTGGAAGAAGTACTCCAATTACTTCAAAATATTTTAAACTCAAGTAAAAAAAAAGTTTAACTTATGTAGATTGTAATGGTTTACCTGAGTAAACATAATACCTTTATCTCAAAAAATTACCCAAGTAAGCGCTGCGGTATAGCTCAGTTCGTGACGCATATAGAGGGCAACTGTAGCCTGCCTCAGCATTGTGGGTTCAAGTTTGAACTCCAATACTTTACCAAATGTCTCTTCCCGCTCTCTGCCCTATGATTTTCTGTCACTTCTCGACTGTATTATCCAAGCCGGACAATCCTGTTGAAGGTGTTGGTCTTTACAAGTGTTGACTGTGTATAAGCTGAGCATCTACAAGGACTAGCATGTACATCATTACTGGAAGCCTTGTCTGAGTGACTGTAGACTTGTCTTTATTATTGACTAATGTGCATCTGTTCCAGAAGTGCTCACAGTTACGAGGAGCCTCTTACTAAATAATTAGTAAGCACTTATTTAGTGAAATCGTGGGCACTGAGATGAATCTCCAAACACTTCAAATTGAATCTGAACATTGAGACTAATACAATTTGTATTTGTCAGTTGAAGTTCAATGGAAATTCTCTTCTATCCTTGAGTTGTAATGTTTACATCTCTATTTAAGCAAACGTAAGACCAGATAGCTGGGCTTGCAGGTAAGGAAATTAAAATTATTGCCCCATTATAGCTGGATATCAACATCTGTCTGGAGGAGCAGTAATTTTAAATTCCCTAATTTCACAAACACATCTGGATGATGCACTGAATTATCAAACTATTGCTGCAATCCAGCTACAAGAGGTCACAAGCCAGTCCCAAGCCTGGATAAATGGGGAAGGTTGCATCAGGAAGGGCATCTAATGCTACAGGGACATACCCAGCGCACCTGCGTTGGCACTGAGGACAGAGTAGGTCTTGCTTGTATGTGCAAACTCGGACAGAGTCAAACAAAATCTTGAGGGCTTAATTGAGCCATGAGCAGCTTTCTTGCAACTTGTTTAGCTCAGTGAGCCCAGTAAAATTCAGTCAGTACAGAAGTGTAATCTGACTAAAATTACCCCCAAGTACATAATCTTGACTAATCTCACTACACAGTAAAGCACCACCAAGCTTGTCATTAATTGCAGAAGAGAGGTGAGCGAGAGAGGCATGATGGCAGATAAAAGGAGATTAGATGAAACAAAGTGTGGATGGGGTGATGGGGAGGAGGTGCAGGGGAAAAGGCAGAGCGAGGAAGAAGGCAAGCTGAGGAGAAAAAGGGCTGACAGAGAGTAAGTGCGGCAATGTTAATGAGTGCCAGATAATATACAGCAAAGGGGTGAAGTGGTTCAGATATGAAAGGCTGAACGCAATAGAGAAAATGTTTATTATGTCTTCATTATGAGCATTCACAAAGGTTTAGGGCACGCAAATGAGTCACTATGAATCCTGAGTGCATTACTATCAATTTATGTGAGTGTATATGTGTTTATATTACTGCAAGGTCTCCAAGGAACAATGTAGAGAATGCAACGTCTTCTAAACACACAGAAAGTAGAGAAGATTGTTTGGGTCTGTATAATTTGTTTGTAGTGACAGATATTGTGGCAAAAACTGCTTTCCCTATTTGGCTTTTATGGATCACCACCGGTTTGGCATTTAAAGCACTCCAGTAGATAATTAGTACGCGTCTTGCGATCCAATATTTCGCTTGTTAATGGGCTTGTGAGGCAAAAGTGTTGGCTTAGAAGTGTGCGCCAACATGCAAAAAAAAAAAAAAATAAATAAAATCTTTATAAACAGACTTGGCAGCATGGCAAAGGTGTGGTTCTGAGACCAAATGCGGCCAAAGGTTTCATGAAATAATTTGCTTTCAGTGGTGCTTTGCTTACTTTAAATTTTGTATGGAACCAGAAACATTTCAAGAGTGCAGACCCCTAGCCCATGGTAAAGGTTTCAAACGTTTACCTTGCATCACACTATGGCAAAGAATCCAATAAATAATTTGTTCCTTTACTAAACCCTACCTGTTTTCCTGTTTTTGCATTGTTCTGCTTCAAATATTCCCCATACCTTACAATTTTCTGACGTCATTCTTTTTTAAATTACTGTTCAACCTTGTCTGATTAATGAAGTGACTAGTTATTTGTTCAAAAGCCAGAAAGCCACTATACTTTCTCTTTGATTGTTATTGGCATAGTAGAATGCTTAAGGACATCCCAAGGTTTGTCCAGTTACAGTATAGTGAAGGTTGTGTCTTTGGTTATTGAAAAATCAATGCTGTGTTAAAGTCTTCCTTCATATGCACATTTATGCGTGATAATGAAATGCAGTTCGAGTCTTGTCATTTTTGACCTTTTTGACCAGCATCCTTATGTATAAATGCAGTATTTTAAAGCTTCCCTGACCCTAGAAAGCAGTTAAATTAACCTCGAAACATGATTTATCCTTTCACTGAAAAGCTGTGAATCAGTGGAAATCTAACAATTTGACTGATTGTAAAATGAAAAGATGTTTTTGACACATTTTTTTAAAGACTGATTTTACCGGGTCAAGACACTGAAGGAAGAACTGGTGAAAACACTTAACACTCAAATGTGTAAAGGCAGGCAAACTTTAAAAAATAAAGGATGTGTTGAAAAGTTGAATAACACATTTTCTAGTGCACCTGTACCCATTTCTGTGTACTGTCTCTATGGATTTCTTGTACTTATTTTCATTTCATAAAGATGATGAACTGTAGGCTGGTAGACTATATACCTACATGCCTTGAACATATTTGAAAATGTGTTTTTCAGATTGATAATTCTTTATTATATTTTTAAAAAGGTTGTTTTTTTTTCCTTATTATATTGTTAAATTGTCTGGAGTGTTTTAGACACAAATCTGGGGTATTGTGCTTTTGATATTTATTAGATTTTTTTATATTGTAATTTCTAATTCTGTATCTTTTAATTTCTTGGGAATGAATTCTTTCCTTTCTATTGTTCTACCTGTTTTTTTTTTCTTTTTCCCATGGCTTCACTTGCTGCCTAATACAGTATATTCCACTCATAAACAGGTCCCATGATGAAGAGATACAGTAATGTAAAAAAAACTAGTGATTACAATTGTTTTGCAAGCCAAATTTATGGTTCTGACTATGACTACAGTCATTTTGGACAGTCAAAGTTCAGGGCCCCTCATTCTTGAAAAGACCATGGATACTACTTTATTGGACATAATATTTCAGTATATCATCCTTAATTGTGTCAAGCTTGGGAATCTTATTTTTATTTAATATTTCTTTCGTATCTACAAAGTTGCCTCATAAGTAGTGAGCCATCAGAAATTGTCTAGAGTCGTGCATTCTTGGCTGAGTGCAGTAACGTCCCACCTTTTGACTACAGTCAACATCCCGTTTATTTTATTCAGGTGCAGTATTTTGCCTCATATCTTGCATAATATCTTATGGTTTTCCCACTGATTTAACACAGGACAAACAATAAACATCCAATGTGTCTCAGAGAATGCTTCAGTTAACAATAAAGATTGGATTTCATTTAAGTCCATGTAATTACTCATTCTTCATGGTTCACTAAGCCCCACAGTGCTCTCTCTTTCATTGGTTGTTTGTTGCATCAAAATATATAAATAGAGAATCAGCTAAGACGTGATTTTTATTATGATACTGCACAATCACAGCATGATTGCGTTCCTAATGAACAATTAATGACTATTTGTTAAAACAGTCATCATTTATTCATGTGTGACAGACATGGCAGCAGATTTCCGTCTGTATTTTCAGTAATCATCTAATTGTATGCTACAATAGTATGATTCAGCATTCAATGTGATTATGATTACACATCTGCCAGTATCAGTACATGCCATTGTTACATTTTCAAGTGAGTTTTATTTGGAAAGTAATATTGTAAACCTAAGCATGCATTAGACAAAGAGGTGAAAGGGGATTGAACTAACAGCATCATATTATTTTTGTTATAACTTTCCTTTGCTACTATGACTGTGGGGAAATATTCTACATATTGCAGTTAATAAAATGCACTTGGAGAGCTCAGACCTCCGCCAAGGGTGACCTATCTTGCAATAGAAATAATAGAGTACTCTGACCTGATCTCAAACTGGGGATATTTTAATTCAGGGGTAAATGCTCTATCCATTGAGATACATTTCACAATGGTAAACAAACTAATCATTTCTTTCCTTTACTCTTTTCCCTTTCCTTCCTTTCACCATTACTTTTTAAAATCCAATCATTACTTTGTGAGCTATCTTGCTAACACACTAACAAGCACAAAAACTAAAGCTTGCAAGAACATAAACTCTTGTTTTTTTCTAATAAGATTGCCTTATTAGAAATGCTTGTGGTATAGTGTTGTTACTCTTGGAAGTGGAAATATACCAGTAAATAGGACTGTAGTAATTTGGCTGGAGATTCTGGGTTCATTTGTCTAAAATGTTTTGAGTTTTGGGTTCTATCCAGTTTCATCCACTTTAGTCTTACAATTTATAGCTGTGTCTTTTGAGCCTTTCCAAACCTAAGCCATCTTAAGTCCTTATTATAATTTTGTGGCAAAGTGTTATAAGGTCTAATCTACCGAAGCTTTAATTAATCTCTAAAATGAAATGTGTCGAACCTATTTTTTTTAATGTCAATTCATCAAACCTTAATCTGGTGCATTTCATATTTTTATAATATTCTGGTGTTGCTTTAGTCATTGTATTCTCAGATATGGGTGGCAAAGTGGTGCGTGTCCTCCCTGTGTTACTGTGGGTTCTTTCTGGATTTTTTGGCTTCTTCCCACCATCCCAAAGGAGAACTGTTGAATAAATAGTCAATGAGTGTGACCGTGAATGGTTGACTATCTATGTATGTCTCTGTGTATGACAACTGTGAACTTTACAGCATAAGGCCCATAGTTACATAGGCTCAAACCACATCAACACAAAAAGATGAATGAAGATCTAGATAGATGGGTAATTATCTGAAACTGGATATGATATTTTTCTCTGATGATTCAGTTGTTTTTATAGTTCCAGTTACTCAGCACGCAACACGCCTTCTGTGTTGACTCAGATCCACCACTCATGCTTTTTTGTGTTACAGTAATTGACAAGTCTTTTTGCTGCTTCATGTTTGCCTTCGGACTGTATATCATCACTTATTTAGAACGATGTGGCTTCAGAGACTTCATTAAACCATCAACTCTAAGTCCTAGTGCGAGTTAAGAGCCAAGTACAGCGAACACTAGTTTACAGTCAGCACGGAGCGGGCAGACAGCTTTGAAGTGAAGCTGGACCTCATCCATTTATTTCTTTTTTTAATTTTTCAAGGATTTTCTGCACTTCTCATCTCTCTCTCTGGAATTTTATATTGGTGCCTGGATCATGCACACAAACAGACTCTTGAAGTGATGGGTAAAGTGTGAAGTCCTAGAGGGCGCAGTCTATGACAGTCAGAGGATAAATGACCCGGCGCGGTATCTCTGAGCCGACACTGTGATAATTACACGCCAATCTCATGTGCTCTCATTTCCGCATTCCGCGAACACAAACCAAATGAAAAAAAACAAAAACAAAAAAAAAAACAAAAAAACAACGTGGCGCATCAGCGCATCAACAACATCTCCAGCAAAAAGCTTTAAGCAAAAATATCAGTTCCAGTATTTTTATTTACAGAGATTAAAATCAGCCTTTTTAGAGTTAACAAGCGACCATGGCCTGCAAATAAAGAAACAACAGCAGAATTATCAAAATTAAACATAAATGTCTTCTATGACTTTTTTCTCTCTCATAGGTGTGATACTTTTACTCAGGTAATGGACTGCAGTGTTTCCCAACCAGGGGTACGGTGACCCCTAGGGGTACGCGAGCATTTTGGGGGGATACTTGGAATTATTTCATTATTATATATCCAAGATGAAAAAACATTTGCAATCTTTTAATGTTTAACTATTTCACTTTTGAAAAACAGACTCAATTGATTAAAAGTTGAAACTGCCAGAGGATATAATTAGAATAAAATATTTTGTTACTTTTTTTTTTTTTAGGTTTAATAGCTTGTTTCAAAGAGTTATCAAACTACTGTTATTTTATATTTTATTTTAAAGGCAGGCAAATTATTACATATTTCATTCTGAATTTGAGTTTCACTGAAAAATGCAGTAGAATTACTTTGCATTTACAATAAATTAAGTAGGTATAAATTGTCTTTGTACTAATAAATACAGATGTTTTTTAATGTTTTTTGAAGAATTATTTATGCTTGAGGGGGTACTCATGATGAGAAAACAGCCCAGGGGGTAGACGAGACAAAAAACCCACAGTGCTTTAACATAAAAATATAATTTACACACAATTTGTCGCAGATTAGATAACAATGCTTGTAAATGTTTATTTGTTAATTAAGGACAACAATGACTCCAGATATCTGTGGAGTAGAGTTTTTTTGGGCTGGAGTGATTTTTTTTAACAACTTGGTGGACATAGACACACACTTGGACTGTATTTTCCGCAATGCGTCTCTTGAAATTCCTAACCGTGTTCATTTACTTGCAGAGGTCTCATCAAACTTTAACCAGGCAGCATAAACAGCTTCAAATGGAATAAAACACCACAGTCAGTTACATCGGGCCGATGCACACAGACACACTCACATACAGTGTATCTAACCAATCATACATGGACACACTGGCAACCACACTCAATCAATGCCACCTTGAATAATGCAAATTCAAATAAATGACAGAAAATGAATGTTGAAGATGTTCTAAGCAAAATATCTTCTAGTATCTTTCTCATAGGTGAAAAGAAAGAAGGCATTTTTTCTCTTCCACAAATGTTATTTTATGATTGCATTTTCTAAATCAAACAGACACTTCAGAGGAAAAGTCATTCTTTTCAGTCTCTAAGTATTGTTTTGACCTTGATCTTGATCTTGGTTGTGTTTCTTGAACAGGTAAAAGTACTTGTGGTAGTAGTAGTGATGATAGTAGTTGTAGGTAGTAGTAGGAGTAATAGATTTTGCTGTGTGATTACAGAGATACTTTCAAGGTCCTAAAATGATTAAACTATACATTTAATACTTTATTATTTTTACTCAGGTATGAATATTGTTTTACATCAGGTCCTTGCTTGTGTGCAGTGCAGTACTGTAGTGGTACGTTTGTAGTAACAGTACTTTTACTTGGATACATATTCAGAATACTCAACTCTGATTAGTGCCTGTTTTTCCAGTAGAGCCTTCGATTGAATCATTATTAAACCCATTCACTCCCAGTCCCCTCTGGACTGTATTGATGTTTGATTCTTCTGAAGTGCTCGCCCATGGGAGCTCATGTGAATGTGAAGGTAAGCATTCACAGCTGACAGGATCACTTGGAAATATCCTAAAATTCATGAGAGCCAATTAAATGTCACTAGCATTTAAGCATTTAGCCTTGATCATATCTTTCATTCCAAGACAACCTTTTTTTACCGTCCTAATAACCTCTTTAAGTTGTTAATTAGTTTGTTAGCATTGGTCATGCAATACCACAAAAGACTGATCAATACACAGAGACCAGTAAATCCTGAGGTGTGTGAGGTAAAATGACTGGTGTTGTCAATGGAGCTGGTGGCTAATCAACTCTGTGTTAGCACTGGCTTTTTAAGGTTAGGAATGATTTAAAACATGAAATCCTCTGAACCATCTTCTCATTATATAGGGTGACCAGACCTCCTCCTTTCCCTGGACATGTCCTCTTTTTGAGATTTTTAAAAACGTCCAGCCAGAATTTCTAAATCACCCCAAAATGTCTGGAATTTTAAGTCTACCACAGTCAAACGGCAGTGTTGTATGCCCAGTGTGTTTTCCCCAGAATGAAATGCGCCACTTCCTTCCAGGGTTTTGCAACTTTTTCACTTCACAGAGCGCCCCACATGCTTTCCCCCTTCATTCCGTCATGAGTCACACGTTTTTGGAAAAACACCTGCACCGCATCTCCTTTCATCTCTCTTTTGTGCACGTTGCATACCTCTCGTTGTGCACAGATTAAAGAAGTAAACTAAGATTTAACTCAGACAGAAACTGGCCTGAAATAACTCCACATTGTGTCCCAGCTGAGGACAGGGATGTGGGCCGTAGTCTGAGTAAAACAACTGTATTTGTCAGAGCCGGCCCATGGCATAGGCAACATAGGCAAATCCTAAGAGTGCAGAGTGACAGGGGGCGCCTGACAAAAGCTTGAGTAGCCTGTAGCGTTCTCTGGAGCCTCTGTCCAGACTCAGTGTGATGAGACTGACTCTGTGACCCTGTCCTGCAGGGGCAGAGCAAAGCTGGGGGCTCCACTGGGGAACCACTAAGTAGCATTGTGTAAAACATAGAAAAGATCCAAAATCCAACTATGCTCCTGTCTGTGTATATATAAGAGGCTCATGTTTTAAATGTGGGAGTTGATTTAAGAGACAATGTTTTGTCTTAAAACTCAAAGAGAAGTAAAATCATAATTTGTCTCCATTTTTTACTGCGTAGTAGATGCTGCAGCATATTTGATTATCAAAAATGCACAAAATTACAGGAAATTAGATAGTAGTAATTTGTTTTGTTCAAATTTTTATGGGCATGAACAGGATGTTAAATGAAAATAGAGCCTATATTATTTTTTATCGGGGCAGGGCAAAATCTATTTGTGGCAGAAAGCAAGATATGCAAATCTGGCACTCGGGCTACATGTGTCCAGTAAAGGTGCTGGTGATTTAGTCCATCTAAGTTCAGCACAGTATGACACATTACTGCTGCCAAAGGCAAAAGTTAAAATCCAATGCTGTTGCTTACAAAGTTAAAATTGTCTCTTGATTTCGCCACGTTTTTCCTTTTTGAAAATGGTAAGATTTTGATAAATTTTTGGTCAGTAATGAACTAACAACATTTTTGGTTTGGATCCGGAACACTAGCTGATTTCTGATTTTTTTTTTTTTTTTTTTTTTTTTTTTAGGGGCAAAGATACAAACTGCAGTCACATGGGATCAGTTGGAGCTTTGTGGCTCGGTGAATGAAGCATTTACCCCTGAAACGAAATATCTCCTCGTTTGAGTGAGGGCTTGATACTGGGACTAACTAAAAGTGAAACTTAATAGTGTTTTTCATCTATTATAAACATTATATCATAGTGATTTAAGTGGTGAGCCAGTGTTTAAATGCATTGTGTTGGGAGTGTTGCAGCAGGTACAGTGTGTGGGGACAGTACAGGAAAGACTTCTGTCTACCCTATATGTTGAGATCTTGATTTTGAAATTTACCTCCATCAAATTGTGATTAAAAAGTCTAGATATACAGCATATGTAGCTTTTTATTGTTTACTACATTGTTTTCTTTTCCAGCTGTAGTATACATCTGAATTGATCTGTCCTTAGTTGGTGCTTTGCAATTCAGTGTTTAATGGCCCTAAACAAAATTGCAAGAGCAAATTGTAAAGTATTTCATAGCACAGTGATTTTAATCACTTTGTGGCCTTTGCTTTTTTTCAACAGTTAGACGTGCATCTTATGTAAATTTAGCATTAAGTTTGGTGTATATTGTAAATCCTTAAGTGACATTATCCATCATACACCTTAGTTTATATAATTCTTTGGACTTGAGTGCTGTGTTGCTGCCCCAGTCTTTTTATCTGCTGGGACACTTTAGCCAGGTCAGGTGTATAATCATTATGGACTAATGCCAAGCAATATTAGGAAAAAGGACATAGCATGAATTAATTAACATTGATTCAGTGTAGGGAGCATATTTGTTACAGATACAATCACAGTTTTTACTTCCTTCATATCTTTGATTTTATCAAAAAAAAAAAAAAAAAAAAAAAAAAAAAATTCAATTTAAGCCCATGTTTACTTCACTGATGCATTAAAGCTGCCCACCATCTTTTATCTGTCCAGACTTTTTCCAACGGTTCTTAAATTGCCTAATCCATTCACATCCCTGGCTGGTTTTACTTGTTGTCTAATTCACTTTATGGTTTGGCAGAGGCTTGCAGTATGAAGTCAGTGTTTGTTTGCAGTCCAGCTGGCTTCATGTTCAGATTTACCTGTCTGATGTAACACACAGTAATCCCAGACTGTACAGCCATATGTCCTCTAGCTGGATCTGAGTAAATCCCATAATCGTGGCTGTGAAAGTCAAATGCAATATACCATCCCATCACATATGAAACTAAGATTCATTTCTAGATTTATTTTATTTTTTGTTACATTTTTAATTAAATGTTACTTTATTGCATAACATTTATTGAGACTATAGGCAACACAAAAACAAAGCATTCCTATTTAGTTACAGGGGTTTGTCCCTACTGCTTCTAAAATACCCCAGTAATGACTGTTAACATTGTGCCAGTCTTATTTACTACAAGTTATGTTTTGCTGCCATTGATTTAGTTGGTTTGTTAGCCTGTTAGCAAGAAGAAATGATTAAGCAAGACTCACTTGAACACACAACAGACCATAGCCTTGCATTTGGAAACAGTATCCCGTGGTCTGTTGTTTAACGTGTTTTAGAGGACAAACTACCAAAAGTCTATCACTCTGCTGTGAAGTATGATGTAAAGAATCAGCCATCCCCTCAGAGAGAAGGTTGAACAGCAGCATTTTGTCAAGCAGCAAATGTGGTGAGATTTCTGGTTAGTGCTTTGTGTCTCAGCGGGGCCCGGAGGAGAGAGGATGAGGGCCGTTAAACCATTTCCAGCAGCTGGAAAAAATCTATTCAGAGAGAGTGTCCCAATGATGTCTGGTCTTAACTTATCCCTGGAGACCACGAGTGTTAGATCATAGACAATGTGGAGACAAGCTGTGGTCTTTCACAATTTAAGAAAGTTTTGTTTTATACCTGATCTAGACTTCTCCACTTTGCTACAGTGGTTTAATTGTAAAACTAGAAACTCTGCTAAGTTCCCTTCTAAGGCATTTCTATAAAATGGTAACGGATTATATACAAAAAAATCAATCCAGACAGTGATCCAGATTCATAAAATAATAATAATAATAATCATGTTTCTATCCTGAAAGTTCAATGACAACCTGCCTGTAACATTTTGAGTTGCTTAATGTTGTCCCTATCTCACAATGACTTTAGCTCTTTTTTCCCCCCTGGATTTAGACAGGGATCTCAATCCACACCAAATACAAATCATTGTTTCTTTGCTGACTTTTTTTTCAAAATCTTGTCAAAATCCAACTATAACATTTTTAAGTTAGCTTTAAAATAGACAGAGGTAAGGCAGACTTTATTGAAATTCCTTCTCTGCATTTGAGCCATCCTTCAATGCCACTGGGGCATGGGACCTGTCAGGAGCAGTGGGCAGCTGAGGTGCAGCTCCCACGGACGCGTTTCCAGATGTTGAGCCAGGATCCTGGTCAAGAGTACCTGGAGGATTAGCCTATTGTGCATGTTTTGAGGTTGACGGGGGGAAACCAGAGAACCCAGAGGTAACCCACCCACAGGGAAAACATGCAAACTCCAGACAGAAAGGCCCCACACAGTCCAGGAATTTGAACACAGGACCTTCTTGCTGTGAGGCGAGGTCAAAAATGTTAAGAACCCGTGATCTAAATGGCTTTTCAATTGTGGTAATACAATTTCCACTTACACTTCTTCTCACTCTGACTCCTTGTCTTTTCTAGAATAGCTCTTTTATAGAACAAAAGCTAGTTAAGTATGCACATTGTGGCACCCATTAAACACCACATCTGCATTATTTATCAACTTACGACCAAGAAATATCAGTGTGAGCACTATGCCGCTTTGAAATTTACATAAAAAGGGAGGATAAATTTACTTTCTCAATCGTTATGCCTAAAAATGGAAGCTTGTCAGTTATTTTTATATCGCCTTTCAGGAAGCAATTGTCACTTGTAGTTGATAAATCGGTCCGTCTTTTCTGAGCGTCTGTTCAAATGTCACGTTTGTAATAGTGCAAATATGTCTGTGTGCAGTGTCTTCGGGAGAGCTGGGAGTGTATGCATGTTTGAATACTTCAGATCCTCCTCCCCTCATATCAAATGTCACATCTGCCTGTTTAAATAGCACTGAACTCCACTTAACATGAGGACACTGCTCGCTTCCACTTCCACCAATGCAATTGTCCCTTTCTGTCAGGGGAGAAAAAAAATGTGCATCACCACTTTAGGCCCAGTTCTATTTCTAGCCCTTAGCCCTTCCTCTTGGCCTTTCCCCTGAGCTCTGCACCTTTATTTTGCTCATTGATGAGAGGTAAAGGGTTATCCCAATTCTCTTTCAGATCGAGGGCAAAGGGGAGGGCTAAAGGCTAAACACTGAGATTTTCAAAGACTACACTAAAAAATAAGGGAGAAGTTCTTCATATTACATTTTAATCATTGGTAACATGCCAGCAAAATCCATAAATAGAATATATAATAAGTAATAATAATAAGTATTTTCTGCATTAATGATGATTTTTAAAGTTCAGACAGTGTTGTTTTGTGTTTTGTATGTTAGTCATGTATTTCTTTTTAGTTTGTAATTTACGTAAAACAGATATTTTCAAAATCACATTTGCAACATTTGTCTTTGACCAAATTTATTTATTTATTCATATTTTTACAGTAATATTTATTGGATATATTTTAATTTAGGGAACTAATAATGTATTGAACAATAATAATAAATTGTTTAAGCTATTTTTTTACACCTAAAGTGCATAGTTTTCTAAAAGCAGTACTGGTAATTATATACAAGATTTACCAAAAATGTACACAAATCGCAGTAGCAAAACTGTGATTTATTTATTTTTTCACTTCACTTCACTGAGCAAATGTACCATCACATCTGAACTGAAGCCATGTTTTTCCCTTCTTTCTTCTCGACACTCCACTCACTCCCACACAGACATGGCATGTCTAAGCTTCAGGTCAGTATAGAGTCTTTTCGCAGCTGCAGCTCAAGTCCTCATCCAAATCAATAGAGAGAATTGGTCTACTGAACCCTATGGGAAATGTATGTGAGCGTGTGTGTATGTGTGTGTCAGGGGATGTGGCCTGCGATGCTGTAACGGATTCCCATTTGGGCCCGTCCTCCCCCTGGCTTTCCTCTTCCACTGCCATCCTGCCATTCTTCACATGACCTCACCTTTTCACACTCCACTTGTAGGACCTTAAGCCGTCCAATCTCCTCCTCCCTTTGCTCCGATCACTCTTCCCTCTGCCCTTCCTCTTCCTCACTCCGTCTTTGATGGACCCATGGATCCAGGGCTTCTCAGGCAAAGTGTCAGTGCAGTGAAATGACCCTCTTTTGTGGCTCCCTTTGGGCATTGGATATGTCAATTCAAGTGCATCTGAAACCAAGTGGAACAATCATTAATGAATAGCAGGCGGTTCCATTAAGACCAGGAATAGTACAAGAATGTGATGAATCTTTTAAGACAGGCCTACTGGCAATCAGTAGGAATTATAAGACAACTAAAGCAAGAAGTTATAAAACTTCCAAAATAGCAAAAAGGCAAAATAATTTGATAGCACCAATGGCCAATACCCACGCAGGGCACAGAGACATACACTCATTCATTTATTTACTGGGGGCTTCTAACCATGCATCTCTTGGGACAGAGGAAGTATTTTGAGAGAACCCACGGTAACATGGAGAGGATGTACAACTTCCAGAGATCGTAGTGGGCCAGCCAATAAACAAACCCACAACCTCCTTGCTGAGAGGCCAAAGTGCCAACCTCTCTGCCATTGTGCACCCACATATTAACATTAAGGGTGGAATAATGCTAAAAGCTTGACTGTTTTAGGCGAGTTGCAAACAGACTTTTCTTAATGCAAAGGTTATCTCATTCTACTTATTTATATTAAGAGTAATTTCTCCCAGTGTCACTCATGTCTTAGTCCTTCTATGTAAGCAATTCTTAGCAAGCAAAATACCACTAATAACCTACAACAGATACCTGCAGTGCAGTGGCTTGCAACAGGTCTGACTGTGGGACCCAATTTCATTCCTTATCTTTTTATTGTGACACACTTTTACTTGCAGAACCAAAGTTATTTTCCAAATGAGGTGTTTTACTGTAACATCAGTTCATTAGATTAACATAATATTTAGATTTAAAATAAGCTATGCATTACAACTACATTTACTGCCACTACCAAAACTCACCTTAACAACAATCCTGTAAAATGTATTTCCTTATAATCTAATTTAATGGGCTTTTTTATTAAAAACCTTGACTTTTCTGATATAATTAAAGGGTGAAAAGTGCTTACTGGAAATGAAAAATAAATGAACATGTGGATTGATTATAAAAATGTCGATATCAACTTTATTTGTGCCAAAGAGGTCAGGTTTTCACATAACTTCAATTAATTTTCCTGTCTGTCAGCATGCTGTCTCTCTTCCTGGATTTTCAGTTTGCCAGACAATGGGCTTCAGGCCAACACACAGTTAATGAAATTGCTATGCTGTCATGAATTCTGACCATTATTAAATTTTAGCTGTAAGTAATAATCAAGAAAAAAAGCAGTGAGTTTACAGTAAATTGTGAAAAGCATTTTGGCTAATATTTGCGAGCTACATGTCTAGAATGTACTGGTCATGTGGCTCACAAATATTTGCCAAAAATCAGGCATAACATTATGACCACTGAAGTGAATAACACTGATTATCTCTTCATCATGGCATCTGTAAGTGGCTGCGATATATATATATATATATATATATATATATATATTACAGCAGGTGAACATTTTTTGTTCTCAAAGTTGATGCGTTAGAAGCAGGAAAATGGGAAAGAAGTTAATGCTGGTTCTGACAGAAAGGTGTCAGAATACACAGTGCATTGTAGTTTGTTGCATATGGTGCTGCATATTAGCCAACCAACATTATGACCCTGAATAAAACAGGTATCCCTAATGTTATGTCTGATTGGTGTAAGTTTTGGGGACTGCAATGGCATCTTGGAGGTCTGGTCCCTATTAACTTAGCATTCTGTTCTCCAAGCCTTTTCTAATTTCACACTAATTAAATACACTACATGAGGAAGAGCATCTGTGTCAGCCACCGGGAATTTCAACCTGGCAGCAAATGGAGATGGGAAACCTCCACTCGACGCGGTGCAATGGGCAGCGCAACAGCTTTTATGGATTTCACAGTGTAAGCTTTTTTTTTTTTCCTCAGTGCCACGTGTTGAGTTCGAAGGTATAATGCTTCCTGTAGCCCCTTTGGGTTTGCCTTCCAGGAAGAAAGTCCTTGGTTGCTTAAACTGAAAATAAAAATCAATGCATCAGGACTTACTGGAAAGAAGCTTCAGATGTAGCTTCCCAGAATGAAGTTGGAGATGTCTTATAATATTGAGTTTCTGTGGTGGCGGTGATGCTTGTGGAGCTGGTGGATAGACTCTGTGGGATGTTAATGTACATTTTGTGGTGTATTGAGTGTTTTAAGTGTGGTTATTCTAGTTTCATTCTCTGTGTTAAGACTTTATAATTATATTTTTATATTTTGTAACATATTTTCCTCACTCAAAAGCTGTATGGAGCATATATTACAGTTCCATCAGGCACCTTATGTTCAAATATTTGTGTGTGAATGTAAACAGTGGTCTAGGGCTCAATTTTCACTTTATGCCACATAGACACTGTGATCAAGGCCATTGCCCAACCAAATGTCCCGCTGCCCCTGCACCCCATCTCCAGATGTCTTTCTCTGTTGGACTCCAAACTGGTGGCCATCTTATCTGGCAACAAGTTATGTCCAGCACTAATCATTGACATGGAGGGAGCTGTGGGGAGGCCTCAGTGTCAGTGGAGAGGGTACCACCTGGGCTGCAGGCCATTAGACCACAACTTCATCTGCAAATGCAACACCGAGATGAAACGCAACTTCCTTCCACCATCATTAGGAGTTTTCTCGGTGGAATGTAACCGCTGCAGACGTCAGCAGGATTATTTCTGTTTCACACTCTCTTGGCAGCAGTTTTATTTGAGCTGCTCGCTATGTTGACTTAGTTCCTGATTGTGTGCATCAAAGTGTGTCTTATTAAAAATGGTAAATGTCCCTGTAATGTCCATTAAGATTGGAGTGGTCATTTTGCATGGGCTCTTTGTAACACTGGAGTTCATAAAATTATTGAACTTATTCAATGGTTGCCCACACAACTCCCACTTCAGAAACCTTTACTGAGGAACATGGCACAACCTTCAAAATTTTATTCAGTTTGATGGTGCAGTAAAACTGGCTTATTGTTTTTTTTTTTTTTTTTTTTTTTTTTTATTCTCTTGCATGGTAACAAAGAAGTTGTCCGGTTCTGGGACATTATTCACACAGTTTCAATAGTGAGACTTTCAATATTCAACAACATCAAGGTTAAAAAAAAAAAAAAAGATGTTTTGTTAAAGAAAAATCTGCCAATGTGAAATACTTGGCACACTTACAGGACTAAGTTTGAATGATTTTGGAAAAATATCTAATTGCAATTTTTTTGGCAGATATTACGATTGCCTTTCAATTTGCAATTTATTTTTTAAAATCAAGATTCAGTTTTACAGTATACAATTAACGCATGTGATGGAGCATTAACACTTGAGAGAACACAAATATTAATATAAGGAATCACATACATTTCAGAATTTGTCTTTAGAGCTCTGAACTAAAAGTGGAGCACATTTTACACATTAAAATCCAGTGGAAACAGGATAATTTGTTCTCTGCCCAGATTGTAGGTATTTGTATTCAGATGATTGTAATGAAAAGAGGTGAGTAAACCACTACTGCTGTGTTTAGCGCCTGTAAAGTGTAACAACATTGCAACATTAGACGATATAGGAGACACTGAAGCGGAGAGAAAAAAAAAAGAAATGCAGGAAAAAAGGTGGTCCTGTATGTTCTTGCTTTCACAGTCCGGTGGGCGGCGTAAAAGCAAACCACATGGAAGGCTGCCAAAGCGCGTTTATCTGATACATCAAAATATGGTCCATCTTGAACACGTTTGGGCTTATTGCGCCTGTTTATTTTATTAAGCCAGCCTTTTTTTGCATGTTTAGAAAGCATTTATGAAGCTCTTACCGTGTTACACAGCTTGCACCCACTGATACAATCTACTGATTAGAGAAGGCCACGTGGCCTTAACAAACTCCTTATGATCACAGTCTTCATCTCTTCACTTATGCCTTAGTCTTTATTTCCTCTGCAAAAAGCATTTCCTCCTCCTCTTGTGGTCTTGAGTCGAGGTGCCGCGCTCATAAAAGTGAAACTTAAGTCACCACATGGCTCATTAGCACTTGTAAACACAAATGTGCACTTTTACACACAGATTTCTGTTTTAATGTGTTTGTGCTGCACCCAAATTCATCATGAATGTTCTGAATCTCAAAAAAACACTCAAATTGCTTCTGATTGGTGAGCATTACTGTTACACAGGCACAGGGACATGAAAACAACCTGATGAGGATCTTATAAAGCCTAAATATTCAGAGCCTTTGCGATTTGGTAATTGAATAAATTGAAATTATAATTTAGATTCGATTTAGATTAATTGTTCAGCCCTAGGACACAGTTATACAAGTGATGGAAAGTTATGATTGCACTATTTAGATTTAGAGGCAGAGGTGATAAGTCTGTACTGAAAAAAGTACTGCTACTTTAAAATAACGTCACAGTACTCAACTAGAGCAAATAGTAATGAGTATTATTACTCAATTATCACTTGAGTAAAATTTGCTAAATTATTATTATTATTATTATTATTATTATTATTATTATTATTACTGATTTACTTATTTACTTATTTAATTATTTATTTTAACAATTGCAGCACAATTAAATGTATGACTATATATGTACTACTACTGTTCACAAACCTGGCTTGAACTTTGAAACTTCCTGAATCACTGAGGACAAAAAAATACATCTATGTACTTGCATAGATTACTTTTTAAAAGTGCCAGAGTAAAAGTAACATTTGTCTTAGAAGTTTATTTGATAAAATGTACCCAGAAAGTACTTCAGTATTTTTTTAAATAACAGTATCTGTAGCTACTTTTCACCCCTCCTAATTAATAGCTGATATCTAAAGATTAACCAAAGATGACTAATAATGATGCTGATTTTTAAGCTGCTGAACAAGAGGCCGATCAGTGAAAATAGAACTGCCAAAAAAAATTTTTTTAATTTTTTTTTCATCTCTAATACTTTATAAATGTGAATAAGCCATGTGAGTTATAGTTTAATGTTAAAATCCCACTTTGGTTAATTCGTCTGATTCTTTTAATAACATTTAGCACAAGGTCATGATAACAGCTGACATAGGTATCTGTACAAAGCACTTTGGGTAGCTGAACAAAGTCACTCTATATTGAAAGAACAGTATATGAAAGAACATATTCTGTTTGAATGCCAACAGAGAAGGTCAAACAATGAAATATAAAGGTTCTGTGATAAAGGATACAGAGAAAGGAATTGTGGAATAACAAAGGCAGGCTGTAATGGAGCTAAAAAGAAAAGAAACACTGCAAAAACATCAGAGGCATGCAGAAGCTCTGACTTACATGACCTGAATAACAATAATCCAACAGACAAACAGCAAGAGGAGGCAGACGGAGATGAAGGAATGAGGGGAGCAGCAGAGGACCAGGGACCTGAGAGAAGAGAGAAAACATGAATAAGTGGAACATGGCATTTGGCTTTTGGCCACAAAACAAGAGCAGTGTAGACAGAACAGTTTTGAAACATAGTCTCTGGAAGTTGTGAGTTGCAAAATAAAGCAGTAAATGTGGTGGAGGGAATACAGTTTCGTGTTCATTTGCTTGTGATACTGTAAACTCCATTTTAAACATCTGAGAGTGGCTCTATGACTTGTTACATAATTATTAACATCCTTATATGTGATGCCATGAATGTGTATGTTCTGATTGTTGTAATGAGTTGTTGAGGTTGTAAAAAAATGCACATAATTTCCTGTAACACTAATACAAATGCAAAAAGAAGCTTTAGGATATATCTATATTTTAACCTCGGTTTCTCCAGCCATTACAATACTGCCCCCTAACAGGATGGAATAAAACAAACAGACTATTTTAAGTCATTATAATGTGTTTTAATCCAGCAACAAGGGGTCTCAGCTAGGGTCCAAGCCCAGATTAATGGAGAGAGTTGCATCAAGAAGGGCATCTGGCATGAAACAAACAAATGCAGAATCAGTATGCAAATCACCGCATGATGGGAGGCGGATAATTTGCTGTGGCGACCCCAGAAGCCGAGAAGAAAGAAGATAGTACATTTTTTATAAGGTTAGATAGTTGTGAAATGTTTGACAGAGAAGTTCAATCCTTTACTGAAGTGTCTTTTTTTGCATGGTGTGGATGGGAATGTGAACTGGAATGTACATTAGCAGCATGTAAATTTCTGACTCGCTGCAATGCATTACAGACTTTGTGCAGGCAATTTTCAATCCATCTACCATGCCATGTAAAATACTATTCAGCATTAGTATTTGTTAAGCGCATCCTTTCTGTACAGTTGGGCTTCATTGATATAAATGTTGTAGTGTCATAGCAGAAGTGAGCTGTGATTGTGCGTTTTTGGAAACACAGTCACTCAGCAGGAGCACAACACGGCCAGTGAAGCAGCTGCCATTAATTTCAAATGAAGCGTTCCCTGTGGGGAAGTGGTGTAGACAGAGACGGATAGAGACACAGACGCGCTCACAAAGAGAAAGAGCGGCTCATCTGTAACCTCCTGTAGTAATCTCTCCTCAGACCATCATTCATTTTCTCCACTGTCAATAAATTCTATTAAAATCCAGCTTTGAGTGTGATCTGGTGAATCCACTTCTACAGTTCATGTTTTACACCAAAGGCTTAGGTGTAAAATAGACTGTACAGATGTCTCAACTATAGTTGTCCATAAAGAGCACATACTAATTACTGTAGTTTTTCTTGTTAAAGAGTGGCTGTGGTGTGTCTTTCCTTTAACTTTATTTGAGCAAGAAATAATATTGTTGCAGTGAACAAAATATTATTTCTCCTCCAGCATCATCTTTGAGAGTGCAGTTGCCATGGCAATAATTAGCTGGGGTCACACGGGTCACAGCTAGACAAATAAAACTTGAAAAACATGTAAAAATGAATTAATCGGGGAAGTTAACAGAACAGAACCAAAGTGTGTACTTCACTGTGAGCAGTGGAGGCTGTGGCCATTCGACAGTAGATGGGTGATGATGGGGCAGTTCAACTTGAGCATGTTTCTGTAAAACACATTATTACACTTGTGATACTCTATGTTATTTTCAAGCAATGTTAAAACCTGGCTGGAAAACTAATGACCTTGCAGTGTTACCCACTCGGCCATCCTTCATCTAAGCCACAGGTGTCAAACACAGGGCCCGCGGGCCAAATGTGGCTGTGCGCTGTCACTGCCCCTCCCCCGCTGTTTTAGCGAGCGGCACTTAGTGAGTGAAGGATTCTCCAACAGGACATTTAATTTTACACTAAAGAAATGGACAAAGAGGGGTCAGTGAAAGCAAGAGCTTCTTAAACAGGTGGGACTGTGTGTAAACACTTTACACTTTGTTTGTGAAGCTAATGAGGCAGTAATAAAAACAGGCTCTACCCGCATGCACATCATTGTAAGAACGTCTCCTGTATAAACCCCGTCTCCAAAAACAGAAGCTACAGACAGAAGCAGAATAAACAGAGCCTGTCACACTGTGTCAGTAAAACTAAGTTATCAGACAGAAGAATTGTCCAAGTTCATTCACAGCACTGCCCTCTGTCCCTCTTTCCTCTCTCTCTCTCTGTCGATACTTGTGCTCTAATGCATTCATTAAGACACAGCGAACAGAGCTAACCCTGTACAGACAGAGGTATAAACCTGCTCCACACTGTGTCCTGCAGAGGACAGAGAGGTGGACAGTGGTTTGCTCAATAAAAGTAAAGTAGTGCTAGGCTAATATTTATTCACATAAGGGACTTGACATGCACCTAAATATTAATCTGCTGGTAGTAGTCACTGTTACAGTAAAACAGAGTGGACCTGGTCAAAACACCTGTCTTATATGAGGAGTTAGGTAACTGTGGCAATAAATAATACTTCATAAATAAATAATTGGTCAGTGTTAGTCAGTGTGAGTCTGTGGCCTATTTGTTGTTGTTTGTTGAGTCCTAAGTTCTGATTTGAAACAAAACTACCAAAAAACTGCATTTGTAGTATGGGGAAGTATTATTCTATGTTAAAATCCTTCTGAAGCCTAACTGAGAACAAAAATACAGTAGGTTGGCTTTATTATTTTTACAATACTCTTATTTGGCCCGCGACCAAGACTAGTTTTCTAATTTTGGCCGCAGCTCTGACTGAGTTTGACCCCCCTGATCTAAGCCAAAAAGCATATGGTCCATAAAGAGGGCATATATATGGGATGTGATTAGTCCATACTATATGTATACTGTATATACTAAAGTATATGTCATTATATTTTTATCCAATAAGACTGCATAATTGCATAATGCTACATGTCTAATTTTTTGAGCGTTTGATGAATAAGAGCCCCAGAGCTGGGGCAGATTTGCCAAAAGTTGCCAAAATTGTTGGCTGTGGCTCTTTAAAAATGTTCTAAATGTGACATAATATAATTTGATAGCATTTTCATTCAAATATAATGAAGGTGTAGGGAAAGAGTAGGGGGTAAACTGTACCAATATGGCAGGGGTCCTATTGACTTTTTTTATTGGTGTGGCCAGGTGGAATTTTGTGCCAAATTTCATGAATTTCTAAAAAAAGAAAAAAAAAAAAAAAACTTTTCACGTTCCAATTCACAGTTAACCTGGCAAAAGCCAGATTGATATAATGTTGGCAAAGAGTTGCTAACGTTATATCAATCTGGAATGACTCTCATTGAAAATGTTTGTGAAGGGGTGGAACAGTCAGTAGAATACTTGGAGGTGATTGGATAAAGCTCCAGCTTTGTAGCTAAACAACAAACTGCTACGACAGTAGCATAACTTATGTTTATCTGTGTCGCCATGTTGTTTACACACATGTATCCCATTGCCCAAATTTGACTTGATCTTTTGGGGGGGAAAATTGGACAATTTTAGGCAAATCATTTATAGTATGTGAAAATTACAGCTGTAAACCTGAGTAGCATGGCCATGCCAATATGTGCCTACGGCCTCTCCAACCACCGCCAAACACCCAAACACAGTCACGCTGACAAATTGATACTGAGGCAAAATGGGTGAAGTGTCTTGTGCCCAAGGACATAACAACAGAAGGCTGGTAGCAGTGAACAAACTGCCATCCTTCAGGTTACTGAGTGAACATCTCTACCAACTGATCTAGAGCTGAATGATTTTGAAAAAATGTCTAATTACAATCTTTCTGACAGATATTGTTATTATTATTTTTTAATACCAATGTTCAGTTTAGAGTTTACATTTTAAGCTTGTGATGGAGCATTGACACTTGAGAGAAGACCAAATATTTACTGCTAAACTAATACAAGGAATCACATGCCTTCAGATCATGTCTGTAGAGGTCTAAACTACAGCTGTAGCACAGTTTTTAATTGTAACAGGTCAAATTGTGATTTCGATTTGATTTTGATAAATTGTTCAGCCCTAGACTGAGCTACTGCCATTCCCAGGACAGCTACATACTCCTCTAAAATAAAGAATTACAAACTCATTTATATACACTTAAACTGGATAAATATATGCCATATTTTCCCGTCTCTACTCACTGTGACTTACCTTTTGACCTCCTCCATACGCACCAAAGACAAAAGTCACCCCTCTTTTATTCATCAAACACCTCATTTCCATTCCTTCTCTACACTCGAGTGGCCGGAGGGAGTTTTTACCGGAGGTATTTTCCCATTTTCTCAAGCAGATTAGGAATTTGACACACCTTCAGATTTTTGACAGGAGCCTGCATTGGTGTGTGTGTGTGTGTGTGTGTGTGTGTGTGTGTGTGTGTGTGTGTGTGTGGGAGAGCGTAGGGGGGAGCTCCATCTGTGAGTTGACACACATCATTCACCGTGCCACCAAGTGAAGCAGAACATGGAGGAAATTTTAATCAAGGAACTCAGCGCGCCTGCCGGGCTGTTAGAGGTGACTGTGTGTGTGTCGGCACAGGTGGCTACAGGTATATTAGAAAGAGCATCTTGGGTATTGTGACGACAGACTAAGACCAGTCATAAAGAAGCAAATCGTCTTGAATGACCCCACGGTTGATAAAAGCGCTCCTATGTGTAATGCTTCAGTAATAACAGTTATGGGATATATGCATGTTGAGGGACTGGTGGGATGGCCGCCATCATAGATCACAAGTACAATTTCTAGTCTTACATGCCCCCCCCCCCCCCCCCCCCCCCCCACTAACCTCCTTTCATTCTCCGGATAGTACTATCTGCGTCTTAATTTAGCAAATCTCACCACTTTGTCCTAGTTTGTTGTAGTACTTCAATCCTTTTTCTTAAGTAGAGGTTGTGCGGGGCTGTACCTAAATGGATATGCCCTGTTTTGAAGAGCTAAAAGGAAGCTTATATAACATGTATTACCGAAACTAGCAATAGATTTGGTCTGTTGTTGTGGGATTATTACGCTTTTACATTTGTAATACTATATTTTTGAACCACATACATAAGTTGTTGAGCATCAGCAAATAATGTACAATTTCAGCAATTAAACCAAAGATCTCTGAACCTTGGAAATAAGTGTTTCCCAGCAACTATGGGCCCATGGTGGAGAACATCTTGGAGAACGGTCTTTTACTGGCTTGAAAAAGTAAAAGGGTATTAGATGTAAACTTAATTGAGTAGTTTTTTAAGTATTTTTTTCCCCATTTTTTTGCAATTGCACATTAAAAGCTACTACTACTACTACTACTACTATCCCAAACCTGGCTCAAATCCATGATCTTCTACCTGTAAGGCCACTGTAAGGCTTCTATCCAAATGGTCAAAAGAGATTTTAAAAATGTATGTTACATTGGCCATACAGATATATCATTTGTTTCTATTCTATTCAAATAATTAGTCTTGCAGGAGGTGAAACTAACTAACGGAGATTAAATGCAATATGATAGATATTTATTTTTGTCAGATGGAAACGGTACAGGAACATGCAAGACTACATGGTTCCTCTCATTAAGGAGGTTGTGGGTTTGATTCTCAGGCTGACTGACACAATCTCTCAGTGTCTCTGAGTCTGCATGTCCTCCCTGTGTTACTGAGGATTTACAGTATGTATAAATCTTCAATACCATGTTGCTTTGTATGGAATTCTTTATTTTTTGTCTTGTTCTAATAGAGCCAGTATGTAAAACAAGCTAGATCTCAGGAGCACAATATTAATAATCCCAGAATGACCTAAAAAGGATGTGCGACAGATACATTTTCACTGATGTTTTTAGAAATTAATATTTAAAATGGTGCGGCTAAATATAAATTATGTCAAAGTGACCTCTATTATCCAAAATGCCACGAGTGTTTTGTCTCTCTATATTTCATCTTCCTTTTGGCTCAGCTTTGATAAATTTCACCATTAACCTTTGCAATCAGATGTATCATTCTTGAAGCTGTATCCACAGTCGAGTGGACATTTGAGCTAAATAGCACACACATTATTAAAGAATCTGTTTATCAGATTGATTCCGCTCGATTACAGAATTTCTTGATTTCACACTTTTATGCAAAGTGTTCATCCCAAGAGAAAATACTTACTTTCTGGTTATATTGTTATCAAAGTTTTGATCTTGGTGGCAAAGTTGGTAGTAAAAGTAGTGGTAGAAGTACTTTGTTATGATAAGAGCAGTGGCTGTGAGAGCAGTCAAAGCAGTGGCGTAAGTTGGTAATGAGGGGCCCCAGTGCAGGTTTTCAGAATGGGCCCTAAAGTTATAAAACACCCATGAAACTTTTAGTCATAAAAAGTGCACTGCAATTTCTAAAAGTTGACTTAATACTTTCCTTTAAAATATTAAAAGGTCACTTCCACAAAAAAAAGTTTATTTTTGTTCATAAGTAAACTTTGTAAATTGTGAAGGAATTATGCCTATTATACATTTTTAATCTTTTTTAATTATAAGAAAAGCTTGTTCTTAAGTTAACTCATTTTTGCTGTGTAATTTATAGCCCAGAATGAAAATAATCCACTAAAAGTAACTATACTTAAGAACTCTCAATGGCCCCCCTTCATGTCCTGGGCCCCAGTAAATCCCTGAGTAAAAGTACAGTAGTACTAATAGTAGCAGCAGCAGTACCAGTAGTAATAAGTTGCAGTTGTAGTGGAAGTAGCAGTAAGTAATTTCCACTTAAATAAAAAAATAACACTTTTACCTGGGTGCAGCTTTTGAGTATTTACATGTATTTAAACATAAATGTTATTATGTAATGTAGGCACACTGGTGGCTCTTCAAATCTGTCAATTAACAACAATTACAGTCTTAATTCTTTCATACCAGTAAGCACAGCCCTCCAAACACATGCTTATTGACAACATTTCATTATTTTCTCCTCTATGTTGCCAATAGGACTCATTTGCAAGCTGTGCTATATTTTTTTCCCTCTTCCTGGTTTGGGTTTGTGCAATTAACATTTTGTGATAGCCCTGCTCCACGCTCTAGTTCATCCCAGTCGGCTGTACTGCAGACAACTTGCTATTCCCTTTTTGGACATGCTGTATCCTCCTGTGACCTAATCTTTCCAAAAAACTAATTTTCCAACTCGCCGACATATTTTACACCATTTAAATGACAGCAGGGGTGCAGCGTGATCGAGTGGTTAGCATTCCTGCCTCTCAGCTAGGCGGTTGTGGGTTTAATCCTCGGGCTAGAAGCACTTGGATCTTTGTCTAGGCCCTGGTCTTATCTCATAATGGTAAAGATATAATGCCTAGACCTGGACTCAAAGATCTTATAGTCGAGGGGTAAATGCTCTTTCCATGAGACACAAAACTCTAAAACGAATCATTTGTTCTTTTAGTGAGGTACAGAACCCCTTAAAACATGCCTGGATTTAAGCACTTTAAGCACTCTAAAAAGACAACAACTTCGTATATGTGAGTTAATAATCTTCCTTATGAACTAACTTGTGCTGAGTCGGCGCTAACCTTCTTGCCTCCACCATCTGTATTAATTATGCCCCTGTGTGGATCAAAGAGGATTTATTAGAAACAGACAGACTTATGGTTGCTGGCATTTTGCTTATTAATGATGATCATGATAATCCCTTTCTACTAGACAGGGATTTTGCATGTGAGGCCATGTTTTTTATAGTGAAGGAGGTTTAAAAGATTTCTAGTCCCAATGGAGAAGGTATTTTAGTGGACTTTAAAAGAATCACTTATTTATAATGTGATTATATGTTGGGCATTGCAATTGAAGGCACATAGACACGTAAGGTAACAGCAGGTTGAACATAATTAAGCCACCAAAATGGGGTCACGAAAAATAGTGTTAAGCGACCTCTATTTAAGCATGCATTAAAAGGATTCTTTTATGGGCCATTTGCTCTGTGTCATTTTACTCTCTGTGTCTGCTTTTCTACAGTGAGGCATAATATGTATTTAGATTAGAAAAAAATTGGGATTAATAAAAAAAAAATGTTGGTGCAACAATGACAAACATAATCCAGGAGCTTTCTTTTTGATATGTTGTTGTAGAATATGCTGCAAAATGTTGGCCTGGTCAACCAATTAATGACTACAGCACTCCATCCTTCATCCGCCTAAAAGACCTAAAAGTCTCATAATGTAATATTAATTTTGACACTGTGGCTTTGACACAGAAAGACAGAGAAAAAGCAAATGAGTGATTTCTATCCCGATAGCTTTGTAGCTTTGCCAACCAAGCCCCGCTCACTTTGTTAGCAAAAGAATGTGGGTCTAGAACCTCTCCCATTTAACTCGCCTTCCACTCCAGCTTATCTCTACTAACCCATCATAATCCTTTATCTACCCGCTTATCTAAAATCACGTCGCTTTAAATAGAAAAAGAATTTGGCTGGATGAAACAATTGATAATTCTGTAACTTACAGTAACATCTCCAGTACTCAGGTCTCTTTATTTTACAACCTTCCCTCTCCCCTCCCCACTCACACCGTCCTCCTACCATCCCGCCTTCTCATCCATTGATTTTTTTTTCATTCCTTTAATGTCAGTGCCCTTCTGTCTGCCTCTCCCTTTGTCACCACGCTCCCTTCTCTCTCTCTCTGTCTACAATCTCTCCTTCACTACTTCCTTTCACCACTACCATCTCATTGGCTCCTCCCCCTCCTTACCAGAAGTCCTTGCCACTGGGCCAAGGCGTCTGCTTATTTACATTGGAATAAATCTACCTCATCACCACACGGCCACACAGCAATCCTTTTAGCAACAGCCCCGAAGTATTAATAAAACTGGGCTATAAAATCTCCCTCCCTCTGTTCTCCCTTGCTTTTTCTCCTCTGTTTTCTTCCCTCAATGTCAAATGATAGATTGCTGCTGGAAGTGCGTGCCAGCTGTGATGTAATGATCCTATGGCGCGGTCCTTATTCCACTCCATCAGGGTATTGGTCAACATGGGGCCCCTTCAAAAGACATAAATAAAAGTGAAAGCTAATAAAGGCGGGCAAAAAATAGCGCAATTATACTGAGCGTGTAATAGCTAAGCAAAAATGACAGTTAATTGGATGCAGTGCTCAAGTTTCCTACAGGGACGTAGTGAAAGAGATGTGATGATATGAAGACAGGAGAGCCATATCGTTAACTAGGGGCTTTGTTATTTAGATTGGTTGCACTTTCATTTATACACTCTACTGGGACACATTCCCTATTTTTAATTTGTTATTTTACTGTGGATATTTTTATTTAGTGTTATAAACTGCATACACAATGACATGTATAAGCTAAAACTTTTGTCCACACATTTGGGAATAAAAACAGTTAGGTTAGGGCTGAAACGATACATTAGCATGCTGTTTATCCATTTTATACAACTGGATCAGTTACTGCGCTAACACACTTGTTTGATTTCAACTGGATTTCTGAGGAGTGCTTGGTGTACTTTTGAGTTTTTTCTTACACTGATGTAGGGTCTAAGGGCAGGAGATGTTGTCTTGTACAGTCTGTGAAGCACATTGAGGCAACTTTGCAGATATTTTGTCATGTGGGATGTCACGGTAAAAACAAGGCTTAAGAGAAGTCATCTTGTTTTTAAAAACATTTTTTTGCGCAGTTGTAGACTGCAGACATGTCCTCGTCCACACACAGGAGAAGACTTTAGTGCCTCCACATTCTTCGTGGGAGGTTTTTGTGGACGCTGACCTTAATTCAGACTGAGTGACAGTGTGCATGTCTACTACAGAACTTCTTGAGGACAGTGGGTGCATTGGTATTCAAATGGCAAATGATAAAGAATGCACAAGTAGGAGACAAGCAGTGCGGCCTGGTACTTGAGCTGGAGGAGACGAAGTGACCTTTTCAAACCACTGTGACTCTGCTGCTATTCAATGCTCATTTGTCATACTTTGCTGACTCTACTTTGAAATGACATGGATCAGCATCGCACTGCAAACAGCCACTCCTGCATCTCACATTGTAATGGCCGTCTTGTTGCAGCCAGCTTTTGCATTCAGAAAAAAAGATTATACTGCAATGTAATGTAATACCTGGTTAGGCATCAAAAAAATCTTCTCATTTAAAGTGACCTCCCCTTACAGCAAAAAGATCTGGAGTTCACTGCCCAGTAATGCTGCACAATGTAATTCAAATGAATTGTTATTGCGATATCAGCTAATACAATATCCGTATCGCAAAAAAAATAAATGTACTGGAATAATGTTATGGCATCAATTATAGATTTATGGTACACTGTCAAAATAAGTGTCTGAGGTCTTAAATTGTATGTTATGACTAAATTAAATTAGATTAAAGTTTTACCAAGTCTATGGTTAATAAATCTTTTACAGGCGTCATATAGTTATCGCAGTGTTGAACACAGTTATCAAATATAGGATGCTGTAATATTGTGGAGCCTTAATTCACAATCAGAATGGAAAAAAAAAAAAAAAAAAAAAAAAACTAAAACATGTACAATATATTCAAAGACTTCACTCAGGGTCTACAACCAAGGTGAAATGTAGCTATCTTGGCATTTACAGAAACTATTAGTGCAATCCCCTCAACAGTCTGTCAAAAAGTCAAAACTTCACATTTAGCAGGTAGTCGGCCGTCAAGAGCTTAATGGTTCATTGCAGCATACTAAATCAGGATGTTGATAGAAAGATCCCCAAACCGGAGGCAACCAAAGGGACACAGCATTTTACTTTTTCTCAAATCGAAGTAGCATTATCTTATTTACTTACAGAAAGAAAGAAAAAAATGCTATTGCTATTGCTAACGTCATTCTTTGTACAACACCATACTGTACATTAGATAGAGTTGAGATTGAAATTTTATCATATTGCCTTTATTCATTTATCCATCTTTTTCAGAGTGTAATAGGAGCCTATTCCAACAGCTATGGGCGGGGTACACCCTAGACAATGGCCAGTTGGTTACAGGGCTGACACAAAGCCATACTGTACACTGACCGATAACCATTCATGACAACATATGAATGTCTTTGAATAGCGGAAGGAAGCCAGAGTACCCAGAGAGAAGCCACAGTAAAACAGGGAGGATATGTAGCCTCTAATTGGCTTCAGCGCTAACCACTGTGCCACTGTACACCCCTATAGCCCTCACTTTCCAAAAACAATGTTAGACTTCTTACCATTAATTGTTTGCATATTCAAATCCTGCACTTTGACTACCTGCCTGCCCCTTGCTCCCCTCATCAGTGAGCAAAAATTGAATATGCTGAGTGGGGTTTGTTTGACCGAGTAAATGGAGCCGCGTCAGGCCAATCCAATTTGTCAACACTCTCTGGCAGACGAAGGGGATATATACAGTGCAGGGAGGCAGTAGGTAGGTCTGTACAAGTCACCTTGACAAAGTGCTCAGATTCAGTTAAGTGCAGCTAGCATGTGTGCCTTAATAATTAAACCCAGCATACATCAGTGTGCAGTGTCAGATTAAGTGGGATCAGAGGGCTCAAATGTGGGACCCCAGCACCACGCCTGCTTGGCTTTTAGCCTTTGTCATTCTTCACAGATATATTTAAAGTGAGATCCAGTGAAAACCCTCTTGGTGCACAGTGGTAGAGAGGTTAGCGCTCCTGCCTCTCGTCAAGGAGATTGCTGTGGGTTCGATTCTTGTCCTGGCTGACTACAATATCTCTGGGTCTGCATGTCCTTCCTCTATTACCATGCATGGGATGTTATCCAGCCTAAGGCCTATAGTTGCTGAGATAAGTACCTGCAACCCAATAAGCAAAAAAGATGAAGGAATGAAATAAACTACTGATATACATCAACTGTAGCAGGAAAGCAGGAAAGGAATTATTTCATATTTCATTATTTTATGGACTGTTCCCATTTATTTCAGCACACTTATACCTCTCTTGGCCAACTCTGCTATTAAATGCTGGCTCATATACTTCTCGAGATGTAAGGTGGCGTCAGTTCATTGGGCTTTTTTTCAATATTTACTTCAGAGACAAAGAGAGTAGTTTGCTGTGAAGAGTCGGTTCAATTGCCACTTGACAATCAGACATAGCTGCTTCAGTCTTACTTTTCCAATGAGAAAGTCTCAAATATTTATTGTTATTTTTAAATTTTTTTTTAGCTTTTGAAGATGGATTCTAGTGAAGCAATTCTTTATGTTTATATTTTGTTGGGGGGTTATTGTAAATATGCAAACCTAAATATAAAACGTGGCGTGAAGCGGTACTTTCATTCAAGTTTTCATTCATGGCATTTTTACTTTTACCTACAAGTAAAGAATTGGTTGAGTTCTTTTATTTCTATGGGAGTAATATTATTTTGATGTAACAATACTCTGAGTAGGAATCTGGTTACCTCTGCTATTTCTGATGGTTGCTGTAGTGTGTATTGAGTAGGTAAGAACTAACCTTGTTTCCAGTTTCATGGTGTTTTTGTAAATGATAGACTTAATAACAAAGTCAATATCAATGCCGGTACATAAAGTTCCCTTGAGCTACAGGTGATTCATTACTCCACACAAACATGGCCGCCACTCTTGTGTATTCAAACTAACATACATCATGCTCTCACTGAACTGATGCTATTTGCTCTCAAGCGACGCCAGAGTGTCACACATGCTCCGTCACCTCCATGGGTGTTTAAATGTTCATCCGTGATTGCCGAGTGTGTGGCAGGAGTGGTGACATTTCCCGTATCACGCAGCACCATTTGTTTGATCTTCGTGCTTTCATCTTCTCTGTAAAGAAACCTGACATCTCGGGGTCTTCTCTTAACTCCTCTTCTCACTCGAGACAGCTTAGTACAGGGATAAATAACTGTGTCCTCTCCACCTTAAGGGTGAAGAGTTGCGTGCATGTTCCCTTCTTTATTACTGCAGTTTTAAAGTTACAGTGTACAGTTTGAAGATCCTTGCCGGCAGTGGTGGAACATGTAACAGATTCAAAGTACCGATACTGTACCTAAGTAACACTTTCATGTATCTGTACAGTCAAGTCAAGTTTCTCAAAGGGTGCTTGTATACTTCTCTACAATTAAAAGTAAATAGCTGTACTCCATTACATTTTTGAATTATATGTTACATGGGGATATGGGTTCAAGTCATTTGTTTTTGTTTTGTCTCTGTGACCTCTTTGTAAATATTCAAACCTAACTATGAACATGGCGTGAAGCAGTATTTTTTCATAGAAACATTAGAATACTGTAGATGCTACCAACAGGTTCACTTATCTTCTAGGGCACTGGTTCTTATCAATATCAATTCATAATCGCAATCCTTCACATTATATACATTAAGTAGGAGCTGAATCAGTGTCATCTATTTTTACTTCTATATATTGCTCTTTTTTTCTTCACTTTTACTCAAAGCTGAACCACCCGATTTTACAGTACTACTTATCTTATCTATAGTATTTCCATTCCCATCACTCACCACCAACAACAGTATAGCTACTTTTCTGTTTTTATTTGATTAAAGGGGATATATTATGCAAAACTGCCTTTTTTGAGCTTTCTGCACGTTATAAAAAACATACCTGGAGGTTTTTTTTTTTTTCTGTTTTTTTGTTTGTTTGTGTGTTTCTTTTCACACATGTTAAGGTAATCCTCTATTCTCTGGCATGACCATTCTGAGGCTTCAAAACGCTTCATTGCATAAAACCTGAAGCACTGACCATCAACAAGCCCTCTATAACCAGTCTGCTCTCACTCCTTTATCCAAAAAACAGTGTACAGCTCTTTTTCCTTTTTATTTTTGAAATTATGTTCTAAAGACTGCAACACAACCCTGCACTCTCCTGCACTCTATTGCCCTCTGCTGGTCTCTTCACCCCTTTCTTTCTTTCTTTCTTTCTTTCTTTCACTAAAATAGAGGCTTTCTCTACTTCTCCTGACAGCCATGATTCAACATTCAGTCTGAACGTCCTTCATCGGAGTGTGCCCGCAGATTAAAATCCTTATTAATACAGCCTATATGTCATCATAATTTTTCACAGATGATTCCTTTTATGATACACTAGTAGAAAATTCCATGGGTTTTCTCTGATCCAATGGAAAAAAAAGAGAGATTAGTTTCCATTTAAGTAAGTAATTGAGTACTTCCCCCATCACTGCTGGCTGGCATTGTGTTTGTGTGTCTTCTCAGTGGCTCTATTATCTGTGATTGTCTATCCTCGTGAGTACAGAAGCTCATTGATATTCCAGGAAAATCAGGTGAGTCACCGGAAATATGCTTCCTAACCTTGGAAGTTTTCAGAGAGCGAGAATGTCTCCAATATAAAATGGTAACCTTGAAATTTCTTAACAATAGAGCAATCGAGACAATTGTAAACAGCTTCTCATTATTTCAGTAATTGCTCTGTGCACAGGGCCTTTAGATCAGTTGGACAGGATAAATACAAGGCAGCATATGCAAGTGAATGGGAAATGATCCTGTAAAAGATGAAAATATACAGTTGTTGGCGCTTCATTAGCAGGAAGTGGGCAAGCTATTTGTGCTTTCTCTTGCGTATCGAGTCTGATCTGAAAACACAGACGCTTCCTCTAAATCCTTGTGACACTTAAATGCTGCCAGCTGCAAAAATGGCTCCCTATAAAAAGCTGATGACCTATGACCTTTTTGTGAACAAACACAGGTTCTTTTCAGGTCAAAATGAACCTAACCTAATGAAAAGAAGAAAGGCAAAATTTGTAATCTGACCTTGTGTGACTAAGGCAACAATTATAATGAAATACAGAAACAAAAATCTCTGCCGTGAAGATGGATTTGCAGTGAAAGTGAGTTTGATGTTTTTTCATTATGCATATTTTGGATGTCTTTGGCACCATAGAGTGATCTAAAGTCCTTGAAGGTTGACCAAATTCATTAAAGGCAAAGTGCTTTTGGCTTGAAAAGGTGTACCTTTTCAAATAGGAGGAAAAACCTTGCCAAACCTTTTAACTTTAGAAAGTTGAAAATGACGTGTTTTCCTCACCTCAGAGAATTATAACCTTCACTTTACACAGTGTGACATACTCTATGTTACATTGTTTGTCTTGGCCTGCTAAATGTTATAATATGCGCAACAAAGAACATCTTTTTGAACAGCACTATAAGCCCAAGTATTGATTTCTTATTGACACTAGTGGCAACATACAAAAAGTCTTGTGTAATATATTCATAAATCTACAATTTAAAGCTACCGAAACGATAAATGTTTTAATATATACTCCTGATCTAAAGCTTATTATGATAAATATTTGCATTTTTGGCTTTTGGATTATAACCAGTAAAGCTTCAAAATGCAAAAAGAAGACTTTGGAGAAAGAGACAAAAAATCAAGAGTGGTTGTTGGGCTGCACAAACAAGGTCTCTCACAACACACTATCACTGGCGAGGTTGAGCGCAGTAAAACGGTCATTTTAAATTTCTTAAAGGATCCTGAGGGTCATGGGAAAAAAAGCCAAGTAGTAGACACATAAAAGTTTCATCTGTGCTGAACCAAAAGACCCGATGGGCTGTCCGTGAAGACACAGGCTGATCCTTGACCTGAATTAAGGCCTTTACTGATGCTGACTGCAGCCCAATAACCACAAGACAGTATCTGGGAGAGAGGGACTTAAAGGAAAAATGTCTTCAAAAGCCACGTCTCCTCCCACAATACAAACTTGCCCCTTTGGACATTGCAAGGTAGCAACAAACATGGGACTTTGAAAAACTGAACAAAGTTTAGCACTCAAAAAAATGTAACTTGGACATTCCTGATGGCTTCCAACATTACTGGCGTGACAAGGAGGTCGCTCTGGAGATGTTTTCTACACAGCACAGTGGAGGGGGCACCATTATCACTGGGGAGCTTTTTCCTTCAGTGGAACAGGGCGTCAAACATTGGCTGGCTGTGTGGAGATGCTGCAGTGGGTATTTGTCTGGACTGAGGCACTCGTCTGTGTGGGGACGGCTGGGTCTTTCAAAAAGTAACTGCTGCAGTTCACATCGCCCGCCTGACCAGGGACCAGCAGAATGATGTTCCTCTTTTGTGCCCTGTGTGTTCCCCTGATCTGAATCCCATTAAGAATGTTTGGGGATGAATGACAAAAGAAGTTCACAAAAATTGAGGTCATTTTGAGACTGAATGCCTTCCACACAGCCATCTTCCACATGGACCAACACTCCCACAGCCCTTTGGAATCATTAACATCAAACATGTCTAAACTTATTTCAGAAGTGGTCAGGAGTGAGTCTTACTCAGTCCAAAGTTTTTTTTGTTTTTGACATTTTCAGTTCTGTTTTTTTTCTTTTGGCATTCTTTCTTCTTTTTGCCTTCTGAATCTTTACTTGCAACCTAGTTTTGATCCAGAACTGTGAAATGCAAATATTTATACTTTCCCCCTGTCTATTTTGATCAGGAGTGTATTTCGAGAATATAATAATGAAATGAGATTTATGTTGTTTTGGCTGCTGTTATTCTTATGGTCAGACCTTTATTGTTGACTCAGTCTTGACTTTGTTATGCCCTTGTTTGGTTTAGTCTACAATTGTATGAAATAATCCTTGTCCAAACACGTGATCACTGCCCATTCTCTCTGCACTGCATTCCCTCATTAGCTTTAATTGGGTCTTCTCTTCTCGAGCACATTCAAAAGGAGGACACACTGGTGAAGACATGAACAAATTGCCCACCTGCAGGTAAACGTCTTTCAAGAAACATCACAACTGTGATGCTAATATGGTCTTCTTGGGGAGAGTATAAAAGTGCTCCCACTGACTTCCAGATTCGCACAGTCCCGGGCCTTGATTGAGCACACACACCATCCCAATATGGAACACAGACATAGCCCTCATGCTGTGAGGGGCTGCTGTTACTGTCTTCTAATGCTGGTTGTCTCTCTCACGGCAAAAACACTAGAATACTTAGGTGACAACACTCTTTAATGTCCTCCCGTCACCTGTTATTTGACTTGTCTTTTGTGGCGCCTCACCTGCTATTCTTAACATGGCTCGAAACTCTATGTCTCTCTTCTGTTGTCTTGAGTGAATGCCACTTTGTCAGCCAGTTGTCACTGCATTTGCTGCTTCCACTATCTGCTATTCACTTTCACTATTTGGTGCCTCTTTATAATAAAAAAAAAAGAAAAAAAAAATCCTGGAATTGGATCCACATCAAAAATGAATCATTTCTTCATTGGCGCATTACTGACCTTTCCTAAAAATCTAATTAAAATCCAACTTAATTGTGAAGTCTTTAAGGTAAAGTTTACCTCAATAAGTTACATAATAAGTAATAAATTGTTATCATCATCATCATCATCATCATCATCATCATCATTATGTAACACAGATGCATCTAAGCTAAGCTAAGCTAATGGTATTGAGTGTAAAACTGTGTTTTTAAATTTAAATTACAAAAATATATAAAAGAACTCCAGTAAAAACAAGAAAAGCAAGCATTGTGTGGAGCGCATAAATACCTCTGTTGTCAGGACACCGATGCTTCTGAACTGGCATTTTTTATGTTAATCCCAAAGCATGGTTAATTTAATGAATCCTAACACAGACCAACATTCATTGTTTACTCCCATGTCAGTAAGCATGTGTGACTGTGAATAAGTACTCTCCCCGTAATCTCCAGATTAGCAACCTTATGTTATTATATTTTTGTTCTACGGCAGCCAAAATATCCTCTTCCTTTGTGCCTTTTCCTCACAACGCAATAGTCTCATGCATTTTTACTCACAGTCATCTTTGTCTTGTACTCTAAACACACAGAAGTCATACTCCAGGGAGAACGCTGGCATTTCACTACAGCTCTCCCTGACATGATGTTGTTGTGGAGCCTTCCAGACACCTCTCAGACAGATTGGCTCCTCATCTTAAAGACAGCTGATAATGAATTTAAGACACGGCCTTGGCTTTGGCATAGTACCTGTAGAAAGCACAATTGTAAACGATGAAAGAGGTAGACAGACTCTATGTGCCTTGGCAAGACTTCTCTGCGGAAATGAAAATAACTCGCTCTGGTCTGGTGTGAGGGTGAATTGGCAGTTTTTTTTTATATAAAAAAGGACTTTCTCATTACAAGACGGTCCAAGAAATGAATGAGATCTCCTTTACAGTGTTGCTCTGCAGAAACCTTCCACAAGTGATCAAAAAGTGTTTCTCATTTTTATAAGAAACCAAACAAAAAGAAAAAACAAAAGCAAGAAACAAACAAACAACAAAACAAAAACCGGGCTCTGACAAACATATAGTCACTTGCTTGCAGGTGCATGCTAAAACAATCTAAACCTCTTAATTATTCATAATTTGTATTTGTACATGATAATTGGAGGCTAATGCTGACTCCTCAGTAACAAAGCATAATATCTGCACAACAATACTTTTTAGCTCCATTTTTTAATAATTGTTTCACCACAAGTGATGTTTCGGGCACTTGCCCTTCATCAGACATGACTGATGCTGACTCCTCCTCAGAAAATGTATTGTGGCTTATGGGACCATTCTTTCAAACACAGCCATATTGTTTACAAACACTCATTCATTCATATAACATTCAGTTTTTTGACTATACAAAAATAAAGTAAGGTTATTACATGTCATAGAGATTTAGATGCCACGGGTCAAGGTTTTTGTTGCTAAAAAGTAGGCAGCAACATTCTAAAACCCACAAAATTAATAGAGTCTAACTTAATCCTCTCTCATGATGAGTTCGGGGACACTCTTCACAGCATCTGCCAGTAATTTCAATCGCAGCTAGTGCACGAATTTAAATCTCTCGCATTTCATGGTTGCATTTTGTGTGACATTGTGTTTGTTGCGTTTCAAATCAAGGACTCAATCTGGGGTCATGATGGTTAATGGTATGCAGATTTGTGTCACCTTGTAACTCAATCTGATGATGCTTATGCTCAAATCAAAATGAACAAACAGTAAATTGGCATAGGGGTTAATTGATAGTTATGCTCTGACTCAATACATTTTATACAGCCAAGGTCGATGTCAGTTTTGCACACAACAACAAGAACAATGCACTCCTAGACTTGTTTGGAACCTAAATTACAAGCTCTTAAAGTTTAACGCTTTATGACATATAAGCCTTGTTAATTATTGGGCGAAAGTGATCTTAGTCCTCTGTATAGTGCAAGTTTTGAGGCAATAAACTCAAGCCATAAATTGCCTTCAGTAGTCATGCCTACTTGGTAAATGAGTGAGCATTAGTGCGGAACACATTGCCTCCAACTCAAGAGCGAAGACATTAATAATATGCAAGTGGCTGAGGGTAATGGTGGCCATATAGTCATATACTGCACACTGTATATTAACGCACAGACCTACCAATCACCCATGAGTACAATTCTGTAGATGAGTGTAAAAGATAGGACATCTCTAAAGGCAGTAAGACACAGTATTGCCATGTTCTGATAGTAGTTAGAGAATTAGACAAAGAGCTTGTGCAGTGAGTTTGTTGTATTTTTGGAATTTAACTTTAAGTATAAGTAATGGTGGGTGCCCAAACCCTGTTCACCAGTTCTTTTCTATGTCTCCTTTCGTTTCCGTAGCAACCATATTAAACCATCTACCTTTTTAACACACTGTACCTTTGTGCAAAATGAGTTTGACTGATCACATAACATAAAACGTCCCTTCTTTCCTTGCAGCTGTGCCTTCCAGGGTCTCCACAGCAAATCTCTGTGATTTGTTTTCCCTGGCACTACCCTCTACTCTACATTTATTTGGGCTTGGGACGGGCACAAAAATTTGGAGACCCCTTGTGGCTCTTGTTATCATAAAGCTTCCCCAATAAAATAAATGAGAATATGTGTTTTTCAGCATGAAGGGCATTAGTGTAGATGTACGATGAGTCAGCTTCATCATTTTAATTAAATTATTTTATTCCCATGACCTGATATTGAACCAGTCTTTTTTATCTTCTGCCAATGTGTGCAGCTTATTCCAAATAGAGACTGACAATATATAAATTTCAAAGAAACGAGACAGTGAGACAAGGTGCTTACGGAATAGGAAAGAAGTATGAAGAATAATGCATTTATGTAAAGAGATGAAAGATAAAGAGGTGCTGTCTGTCTATTGCGCATAAAAGTCATCAAAGTAGATCTTGAAGTTGTGTGTTAACTGGAGGTGGAAAGTAACTGGATATCTTTTACTTTAGTATATAGTTGGTAAAAGCAGAAGTAGTAGTAATAATACTGCTGCAATAATTTTTATAATTGTTTTTATTTTGCAATAATCAGGTCTATAAAGTAACAAAGGTAAAAAAAATAAAAAAATACGTATATATTAAAATTCTTCAACATTACACATTGCAATTCACCTAAACAAATGTACATGAATAGACATGTCATTTGCAAAGAAACAAGACACAAAGAGACAATAATAGAAATAAATAGAAATAGAAATCATTTATTGAAAAAGAAAAACAAACAAAGACAAAATAAGACAAAGCAGACAAAACAGACAAAAAAAAAAAAAAAAAAAAAAGACAAAAGTCAAGACAAAACAAATAAGACAGGCCTGAACAAATAAAACAAAACAAGACACCTAACATTCCACTCATTCACACACTACCATACTTTCTTGGTGCTTTATAACATCAACAATATATACAAAAGCAGATTCTGTATACAACATAGAAAATATCACATTACATATATAGAGAGAAAATGATATTGTAGCAGATGATTTTAACTAGAGTTGCTACACATGTAACAGATAGTGTTGGGCTGTCTGCAGGGCATCATATTTGCTTCCATACATAGCTAAACTACTGCTAATACTGCTGCAGTAATTGTAGTGGTAGCTTTAGTAGTACTGGTATTTGTCCTATCCCTAGTAGTAATAGTTAGAGCAGTAGTAGTAATGATGTATGTTGAGCCGTTGTAGTATTGTAGTAGTAGTACCATTAGTTAAATTGTACTTGAGTGAACAACATTTTAACTTTTTAACTTTTAGCCAGCTAATTATTTTATTGAGTACTGTTATGTTCTATAGCGAGAGTGTTCCCTTAAACTCCTGGGAATCCAAAACAATAAATTTATCCTTAGTCCCGAGGGCTGCTGAGACAGGAGACGTGAAGCATACTGCTCAATTATAAAGAGAGGAGACTCCAGAAAATAGCCTTCCACCCACACTTCCTCCTCCTTTGTGTCTTCAGACCAGACTGTATCGACCAAGATGGCCAGTGTTTTAATCAAGTCTAAAAATACATGTAAACACAGTGTACGGCTGATGGATCAGTCGTGACAGGTTTCTGACTTACTCCAGAAAGGTTAATGGATGCTCTCATTACTAACACCAGCAAATAAAACAATGCTTAGTCTGAGTGCAAACTGGCTGTTGAGGCTAATGAAAGTAATTATGGAAACCAGTCATGGTGAAAATATTATAGCACATAAGCAAAGACACGGTATCCTCCTCCCCTTATGCTGCGGACACGAAACACAAATGGTTTAGAAGTGTTGTCTTGTTAAGAGGCAGATGAAAGTTACCTGGTGTTTATTAAAGAAGCATTGAGAATGGGGTTGGATAGATAGGATTGAATAAAATAGATGTTACATGTACATGAGGTGCAACTTGTAATCTTTAGCCAAATCTGCCTCATAGTGTGCAGTGATGCATATCTAATTTGGCATAGGTTGTACACCACATGTCCTTCCTCAAGCAACCCTATCCATTTATCCAGGCTTGGGACAGGTGCAAAAATGATACAGGCTCATGAATCCTTGTGGTTGATTTTGATCTAAATGACTACCATACTATTTTACATTTTATAGTACAACAGAAATGGGTAAAACAAGAATATTGGAGACACTTTGGAACAGTATAACCATGTTTGCTCTATGATTTATTTATTTTTAATTAAATCTGTGCTGAACGAGTTCAAACCATATTTTTGTTCTTTAATAACAAAGTATAAATCCCATAGACTTTTTTTTTTAGTTTACCAAAGTCCAATAGCTTAGTATTTTGCTAAAGTGACTGAGATAGAAGCACTACATTTTTGGCTCAGTGCAGTGTCCCAGACTTGCAATTGCATACCTAGGGTACTTACTCCCAGTTAATTACAATTATTTATACCAGTTACATGATTTTCTTAATCAGAAGTGATGCAGATGCATTGAACAGAAGTACTATGATGGCTAAAGTTTGGAAATATATGTAGTTAGCCCAAATGAAAAACTTTCAGGTCAACACAGGCTAACTGTGCCCGGAAACACGGCGAGGAGAGAGGAATGGGGAGTAGAGGAACAAGGGAGGAGATGGATGTATAAAAAGCCAGTGCTGTGCTGCTCATGCGTTCCCCTGGTCTTCCCCCAGAGGATGGAGTGATGGGGTAGAGATGAAAGAGAGACTTTGAAGAAGGAGTGATCCTTCCCTTGCTCCCTCGAAGGAGGAGAAGAGGGATCAGAGCAAAGGCCCCTGACACAGCAAGAGATGTCAAGATACACACACACTACTTTTCACATTATGCACTTGACTTCTCTTAGAAGTCCTGTCCAAGGTGACTTTACTGTCCATTTTATTTTGCTTTGAGCGAGGATTTCTTAAATGGACCATATGGACTTCCTTTTTGCACTTTCTTACTGCTGATGGCACCAAACTGGACAGAGTCAGAGCTCCACTTTATATGTGATGACAACTCAAAATCTATCATAAAGCTAACACAGCTTTCAGAAGTTGCTTTCTGCCTCGGTCTATTGACTTGGAATATCTTACATTTCTTACTTTAAGTATTTTGCATTGTCAAATCTCCTGGTCTGATAGGTTTGTGTGACTGCTGAGTTTGTTTTGTGGGAGTATTTTCTTTTAGGTTTGCTATTTACTGTATGTCCTCCCCGAGTCAGCTGAGACTGAACAATGAAACTTCAGCACCAGTTGGATGTCTGTGAAATGAACACAATTTCCGGAGCTCATTTTGATTCCTCTAATAGTGACATTTTCAACTAAAGTTTAGCCAAGCATGCAAGCTCTTTATCGTAAACAACCTGCTCCACAGTCCTATAAACAGCCATACCTGCAGCAGCATGATGCAGCAGCAGTCCTGAAACACATGTTGGTTATTTAGGACTTCTCAGCATGCATAAGGAATGTGAAAGGTGGGGACAGCAGGGAGTCTGATTATAGTTCAGTTCATGGTGTTAGAAATGAAAGTCTTGGTTCATTATTGTATATTTTAGCATTTCTTTTGATGGCCGTCCCATAATGTGCACAGCTGCCTATCAGTTATACACTGCATGCCACTTGCTTTAATAGTTACAGTTTTATAGAACACATAATACAAATTTCCCTTTGACCTCAATACTTTAACTAAGCATATTATTGCTATTTCTTATTTTCGGCTTTTCTCTTCAAGGGTCGCCATTGCAAATCATCAACCTCTTAGTGTGCAGAGATTTGCATATTTTATTTGAATTTGACATAAGTTGGCAGGATGCTGTTCCAGATGCATTTTAAGCATTTATCCAGGCTTGGGACCAGCACAAAAAGTAGACTGGCCTCTGATCCCATATGGCTTGATTCAAGTATACTATTGCTATATAATTTTACTTGAAGGCATCAAGAAAGCTAATACAACATGAGAAATTCTATTATGGCTAGTTACTTTTTAACTAGTTTGACTATACCCATCATAATGTATAGATTGAATCTCACTTTTTCCCCTTTTTCTCCCATCATTGGTGTAATGTCTATGTCATTATGCTATACGCCTGTAGTGTCATTTTATCTCACTGTCTTTTATTGTCAGCTATGGACTCCTTATCATGTGCTCCCTGGTGCTGTCAGTGACTGAAGACATTCATAATCTTTAGTTCCTTAAGTTCATCCTTCAACTGCTAATAAAGATCCCCTGTCATTATTTGGTCAATGTTTTTCTTTGCTGTGATAGAGATGTAGGGTTGCTTTACTAATAACTTTAATTAAGTAGCATTTTTCTTTTTGACTCTAAGCGATCCATCCTAATACAATTAATATGTTTTGAGTCTTTTGAGAAATCATGAAAAAATCTAGTTGTTACAGTGTCATGATGTATTGCTAAATATTGTGTCATGACACTTATTCCGTAATGTGTATTGTATCACCATGTTCTTGCCAATACACAACAAAATTTTGAAGTAATGGTAATATAGTAACATGTAAAGATCATATTGCGGAGGTAAAAAAAAGAAGCAAACAGCAAACAAAGAGAAGTATATGGCGTACATAGGGAAAAAACATGGCTCTAGACAAATTAAATTAAATTAATTAACATTTATGGGATCTTTGGGGCCTGGATTATATTCAGAGTGAATAAAGTGATAATTCTTGACATAAATCTTAGCATTCTCCAGAGTGATAATATAGCAGACTGTGACCTTTGCCCTTTAAATCTGAGAAATTTGCAAATGCTGTTGATTGTACAATTTACATAATTACTCACTTGATCAAGCTGACCATTTGAACACAACCAATTACTGTAAATTACCAAAAGCTCTATAATTCCCCCATTTTACAGTTAATCTAATCACAGTGAATATAATAGTAGGAGGCTGATCTATGTTGATCCATGTCTGAGCCCAGAGAGGGAGAGAAAATACACAAAAAGCACTCATTTAATGCCTGTTCTATGTACAGTTTGTACTTGTCTGGATGATCTGATCTCCTGTGTTGCTAACCAAGAACAATGTTAAATGCCATTAGTTTAATAATAATAATAATGAGAATAGTAGTAGTACTTGTACTAGTACTAGTAGTAGTAGTAGTAGTAGTTGTTGTTGTTGTTGGTATTATTATTATTATTAACCCCAGTCATTATTTGAACATGATGATATATAGGGTCACTATTTTTGTAGGATTTTTCTCTACAGTGCTCCCCCTACATTTTGATTTAAAGCAAAATTGGGAAAACTCATGAGTTCGGTTGACCCCTATGTGACCCCTTGCTCGGCTTAGCTTAAGTAAAAAAGTTGCATTGTTCCCTTCTATGCTGCTTCTCGCTGATACCTTTCATATACAAAATGTTTTTAATCTAGAGTTGTAAGAAAATAATGATTCTGTGTTTTTTGTTGGGATGGTCCTGAAACAACAACTTATAGGGCTTATATTATGCTTTTAAATTAATTTAGGACACATCTAGAACAGCATATTATGTTCTGTTGGTCAGAAAATGCAACAGTAATTGAATAAACCTTATTTGAAGGAACTCATCATTTAACTCTGTGACAAATGCTCAGATTAGGTCCCTGCCACTTTAAGAGCCCTACCCCCTGCTGTCCCTTCAGCACTCCTCACAACAACACATGCCAGTGCAGCGAGTGTTTGAGTGTTGTCTGCTGCAGTTTGGGGATGGGTTTGTTTGGTTGCTGTAGGAGAGGCGTGAGCTGTAGCAATACTTCCTGAACAGGACAGAACCGTGAGGGGAGAGGGGCGTGGTCAGGTGGAAAAGGCAGACACCGGTGAAATGAGCCGTTTGGGCCTCTCACAAAGTCAGTGTAAAAGAATAGAGGATTACTCAAACATCCATAAATGAAACAAAAACACAACTCCAGGTTGTGTTTTGATAAGGAAACAATATTATAACCTGATAGAAAAGTCAATAAACATAAAATAGCTCCTTTAAAGATGTTCCTGCAATGTCACCAATACAGGGACACATACACATGCTCACAAAGTGTGTAGAAGAAGCCAAATGGCATGATTAATTAAAGCTGCATTAACATTAGTGCCACACTTGAGCATATACTGTATTTATTATTATTCAAAATTATGTATTATTTGTTATTCAAAAAAACAAAACAAAAATAACAACAACATCAACATCAACAACATCTTTCAGTTATTATTGTAAATTGTTGTTTTCTGCATCTGAAGCAATAAAGTGCATAATAAAGGACAATCACAAGGAAATAGAATGAAATCTGAAGCAGGAAATGGTATTTCGCAGTGTTTAACTCTGGTTGTGTAGACAACTTGGTGCAACAACCAAGTGACAGACTAAGGAGCACGTTTCCCTGGTGATGGGGTAGCAGGTTAACAAGGGAGGTAGCATCTCCATCAAACCGCCCACTGTCTGCACGCTATTAATTAGACAATCTTTACATGGAGCTGATATATGGACATGCCATCTGCAGCAAGCCTGACTGGAATGTGAATTGTATAGATAAAAAGGGTAGTGTGTGTGAGATAAGATGTGTGTATTAACCAGTGGCGGATAAAACCTCACTGATAAAGTGGCTAAAGTGGCTGTTAGCAGTAGTAGTACTAGTATATAGGTACCATTAGTAGCAATCAAGGTAGTGGTAGTGGCATTTGTTGTTATAATTGTAGTAGGAATTGTACCAGTAGTAGTAGTGATAAGCAGGACTACTAGTGTTAAAAGTAATAGTAGCAGAAGTAAGGTTAAGATTGACTTATCGTCCTTGTAGGTAAATTTGTTCTCTGCATTTGACCCATCCTTCAATGCCACTGGGGCAACCTCTAAGGAGCACTGGACAGCTGGGGTGCAGCTCCCGGGGACTCTTCTTCAGATCCAGGATCCTGGTCAGGAGTACCTAGAGAATATTGTGGATATTTTGAGGTTGATGGAGGGAAGCGGAGCACCCAGAAAAAACCCACCCAGACACAGAGAGAACATGAAAACTCCACATAGAAAGGCTGGGACTCGAACCCAGGACCTTCTTGCTGTGAGGCGAGAGTGCTAACCATTAAGCGTATAGGTAGTGGTTACAGTAGTGGGAGCTTAGGTAGAAGCAGTAGTGCAAGTATTGTAGTAGAATTGTAGTATGTAGTGGTGTGTTTTTAATACTTTCTTAAGCAATAATTATGTTGAGTACTTTTATTTCTACTTCATTTATATTATTTTGAAGTAGCAGTACTTTAACTTATGTACAAATTTTGAGTACTTCCACCTTTGATATAACTAAAACCCAACTCCTGCATTCAAGTCTTCTTCTACCTGCTGACCTCATCTGCTTTATTTCATGGAACAGGGACACGCTGTACAGTCCAGCGACAAAGGGAAATAATCTATTATGAGGAGCTATGTACTCCACACACGGGGTGGCTCCTCAGGGATAAATGACTGCTGCCCTCTTTGTAATTTTGCCCACAAGCTCATACACACACATTCAAGCAATCCCCAGGAATGGATCAATGCAGTTTCAGTAACAAGGAATCAATAAGTCTTCCAATAATAACAGCTGGGGTTGTTACGTATTGCTGTGAAGGGTGAATTGAGATTAAAGTGAGCTATGGAAGATTGCATCCTGGGAAGAAGATTATGTTTCACTCCAACTGGTGTGTTGCATGGACGTGTGTTGCACATAGGGTTGCACAGTATGTCTCAGATGTATTGTAATTACAATATCTGCAAAGGCAATTTCCATATTGCAAATAATTATTATTGTTATTATTGCAGTCATGAGAGATTTTTAAAATACAGCATGTGCTTGGAGCCTTAAATTATTATGACCATAAAAAATATATTCAATAATAGTCTTAGTCTCAGTCCTTAATTTAGACCTAGACCTAGTTCTTGTTTAGCTCCAGTTTAGCTTTACTTTAATCCTAGACTTAGCGTAAAACTGCTTTAGTCCTTATTTAGTTTTTAGTATGATTTAGCTACTGTTGACCAGAGTATCCAGGGCCTAGCCTAGCCTAGCCTACCCTATATCACCTATCAATTTGTTATCACAAAAATTAACATAGTTATTGCATATCACATTTTTCCAATATTGTGCAACCCCATATGTATCTCAGAGAAAGCTATAGCAGGAAAAAATGCAATGGGATCTATGAGTATACTGTACATAGCATTCCAGATCCTGCTGCAGGACACTATATGCTCCTCTTTGCGCATGTGAGCATGCACTGCAGTATTGCGGCTCTAGACTGATTGCTGAAGCTATTGTGGATTCATTCTTTGCAATCTGAATGTATCTGTAGCGCCAGTGAGAGAGGCAGGCTCTGATGTATGCCATCTAGCAGCGGGAGGTAGAGAGTGTGAAAGTCAATATTTTCAAAGTTTATTTGCTTATGCAACAAGCTTCTACTCTGATCTTCATCACCCTTCAAACTTGGTTAAAAGTGTACAGCTACAAAGTACAGAGGCTCCGTGCTACATTTTTGTATACACTGATCAGGTATAACATTATAGCCACTGACCAAGTTAAGTGAATAACATATTATCTCTTCATCATGGCACCTAAACATTTTGTTCTCAAAGTTGATGTGTTAACAGCAGAAATAATGGGTGAGCATAAGGACTTGATTGAGTTTGATGAGGCCCAATTGTGATAGCTTGACAACTGGATCAGAGCATTCCCCAATCTGCAGCACTTGTGGGGTGTTCCCAGTGTGCAGGGGTCAGAATTTATCAAAAGTGGTCCAAGGAAGGACCCTTTCGTATGAACATGGGGAGCAAAGGCTGGCCCGTGTGGTTCGAGTCTGTAGACAAGCTACTGTAGTTCAGCATGCTGTAGAAGCTAATGTTGGTTCTGATAGAAAGTTTGTTATATATAGTTCTGCATATTAGGCACGTGGTCATAATATTATGCCTGATCGTTGTGCATTCCAATGCATGTACTGCTGCACCGGTGTGTATTTGGATTTAAGTGTGCATTTTTTTTGTCTTTGCGGTGAATAATAACTTTTTTCTTATTACCCTGGATACGGCACACTGCTTTCAAGCTCCGCTCACTGGAGTTCAATTACTGGCTTCCCTCTGGCTTGCCTTTTATCACTGAATAAGTAGAGGCCTGATACTGCGTCTTTCTGAGTGTTTGTGTGTGCATATGTGTGTGTGTGAGGTCAAAGTCGCCACATTGCATAGGAAAGTCAAGAAAGTGTGTGTTGTGTGTGTTGTGCAGCCTGTATAAAACGGCCAGTCATGGTTGCTTGCACTCCCAGGTATGTGGAGGGATTCATGAATACAAGTGTGGAAACAGGTGGTCGCACTCTCCAAGTCCCCCGATGCAAAACATTACCTTTGTTATTCACCTCACAAACACACATGCACTTGCAAAAGTCCTTCGATGCCTCTGAAGCACTGGGACTTAGATTTGGGTCATCAACTCTACAATGAATCGCTGCAAAAGGGAGATAAATAGCATCATACTTGGTTTCACCTTTTGTTATGTTGCAGCACTGATTTTCCCATAACTGCAATGATTGTATCCAGTGAGGAAGCAGTGGTAAAAACAGAGCCACAAGCATTAACAATAAGATGCTGCATTTATGGGTACATGTGAATAATTCCTAAATCTCTTGCAGATGTATGTTTGCCTAGTAAGATGACGCCTTCAAGGGATTTACTCCTCATAAGCGGCGTTTATGAAAATTTGAATGGTCTGAATAAATGTCATGCAGTGGAGAGAATGGTAGGGCAGATGGCTGCTTGGGAAACTGGAGACCTGCAAACTAAACCGTTAATTAACATTGCTGGTGCAGTAGAAAATTAATATAAACCAAGAAGTTCTTTGGTTCAAGAAAATATTGAGTTGTAGAAATCACCAGATTTGTAAAACATGTACTGATGACTGTATCTGGCCCATGGACCTTGAGTTAGGGACCATAGCCAAAATACTTCACGGACTTGTGTTTTTACCTGTGCCACTTAAAATTTGATTGAAGGTGATTGTCTTCAAATGAGGTCAAACGTTTAGGCACTACAGCACTCATGGAACTGGTGTTATATTCTAGTAACTAATATATGACCATCGCATATAGCCTCTCCAGAAATTAATGGCACCTTGTGGCAAATATAGCCATTTTGCTAACTTCTACTTAACCACTGTCCACTTACTATGTCCTCTGCAGTTTCTATTCAACTTAAGCCCAGAGTGGTTGAGAGACAGGTGGTAAGAGAGGGAGAGATGAAGAAATTTTTGGAAAACAAACGAGAGAGGATTAGACCTGAAGGTTTTACTCACAGTGGGAGCTCTGAGAAGTGCCAGTATGCTAAATGTAAAACATTTGAAGTGCTTGTACTCAGTACCAGTGTGATCTGGCCCACTTAAAGACTGGTGGTAAGAAAACTTCTGCCATTGCTGGTCCCAAGCCCAAAAGACAAAGGAGGAGCATTGGCTCCCTTCCAACTGATTATATGGCTCGGAGACATTGACACCTCTCAAAGCAGACCTCAATAAGTTTAAAGTATTTTAGATGCAATGCCTATGCCACATATTGGGAAGAGGTGCGGTGACCAACTGACCTTCGAAAAGGAGATTCAAAATCAACAATAGCACTGGTTCGGGCACGTGTGCAGGATGGCTGAACATTGTCTGCCCCCCAGGATAGTATGGAGGAAGAAACCTGCACAATGGAAACCACCATCTGCAGTACCAAAAAACACTTGGTCCAGGCAAAGTGAACAAGATCTAAAGTTTAAAGACTCAACCTAGTGGAAGCAAAACAAGCATCCCTAGATGGCCTCTCTCAAAATACAATTGCACACAGCAGCTTATCAGATGAGTCGACAGATTTGCCTCAACACTGTCTAAGAGATTTGATGGTGATGATGGTGTTAAGAAACTCAGTTTCATACTATAAAGGCTACAGTACATTTTTACATTTTTTTTTTGTGCCAAGTATAACTTAACATCTCTGTCTGAGTTGCAAAATGAAAATGGAACAATTATTATTCTGCATTCTCGTATTCAGTGAAAATGTGTTTACTTATGACATGAGCTTGTTAAATTGGTTTGGCTTGTGCTGTATCATATTCACAAGTGTAATTAGAGGGCTGTATGGTCTTACACAAATACTATTGGTAATGTTGATTAAGGTGAAGTGGCAAATCTAGTCAATTAAAATGAATTAATGATTATGTGTCAGTTAGCTGCTGTTATTCCATGATGTATCCCACCCCAGGAACAAAGCAACTGAGAAAGACTCTCAACAACCTACCGTTAGTGGTAGAAGATAAATTAACGAGGAATTGTGCTAATTTTCCTGAATGTACTGTCATTCTTCTTCTAACCTATATGCTAGCAGCCAACTATATTTTTATAGCAGAAAAAAAAAAATCTGTGTATGCTGGTGGGAATAGATGTTAGGGATCCAGTACGACGAATTTAGACAGGGAACTACAGCAGCAGAGAAGAAGAGATGTAAAGGAACGATGGAGAGTGGGATAAGGAGGAGGAACCAGGGAAGACAAACGAGAGAGAATAGCTAAGAAAAGGGTGTGATTCATGTCAGTCCTGCTGCTCTGCATCATCCCGTATTCACCGGCTCATGATGTACCACTGCCTCAGACCAGCGCTGTGTGTGTTTGCCTGTGTCTGTGTCTGTGTATGCGAGTGTGAACCCCAACACTTTATATAGTGTCTACTCTCCTAGGAAATGGTGCCAAGGTTTGGATAAGGATACAGATAAAGACAGTGGAGATGGGGTTGTAAATCACACGTACACACACAGTTCGACCTTGACTGCGGACCGTTCCCCTCTAACTCTCATGAACATGTTGAGTATTACACCCCCTTCTCGCACTCCACCTCCGCCGAAACCCCCCTGATGCTTATCTACTTTACAGCAGATAACAGTGCACGAGAGAAAGAGAGAGAGGCAGGAAAAGAACAGACTAGGAGGAGAGAGAGAGAGAGAGAGAGAGAGAGAGAGAGAGAGGGATAGGGGAAGAGATATGAAATATGAGAGAAGGGGCAGGCGTGAAGAGGAAAGAATGAAACAGAGAGGGGCTTGAATAATACATAATATACCAAAATAATAGATAGGGACACGGGCAAAAGTGATGCGCTGCCGAGTGTGTCCTACATTTGTTCATTTGTGAAGAAAAAGGCAGAGATAGGGATCAAATGTGTTTATAGAGGTTCTCATAAGCAGAAAATGAGGAATATCTGTTGTTGTATGAGGCGCAGAGTTGATAAGGGCAGATTTTTTTTGGCTGAGACTTTCCAGAGACAAAATAGCGAGGGAGTCTGATTTCAACTTGTTGTAGTGAAGGCATAAAATGACTTTGCTTTTACTTCTAAATAATTTAAAGCTGGACCACGGCATTATTTAATTAAAGCTACTCAGGAATTATGATGCAGCAGAGTATTAAAAGAACACAAAATAACTAAACTGTGGGTTAATTATTCTTCACAGACTAACAGGTCAGAGTTATAATTGCTGTGGCCATTTCTAAGCAAAATGTCTCCATACAAACTACATGCATAGTAGTGCACAAAGGTTTTCTATTAGTTCAATCTTATTTTATTTTACATAAATACATTTTTAAAATCACAGAATGAGTAGCCAAATTATTTTTGACATCAGTGGCAAAGTTGTTAGTAGTAGTAGAAGTAGTAGTAGCAGTAGTGATCATACTTTTACTTCTGCTTTAGTATTATTATTTAGATTTAACAGCTTCTGAGTACTTCTTCCACTTCTGTGCATGCTGAATATGACTACTATTCCTATTTTGTGTCATGATTTAGCTGCATGTTTTTTCACTGCAATCTAAAACACTCTGAGGTGAGTTCAACAGGATTTTGCTCTGCTTCACTCTCCGACTCAAATGGGAATTAACGATCCATTGACTCATACTATGTCAAGCTCAAAGTTTTTACAGCGAAACAAAAATACTCAGCTTTTTACTCTCTCTGGTTTGGATGTTGTCAGGACTATTCTGGTGGAGTGGGTCTGCATGAAATTATAAGCAGCAAGGCAGTCGCTTTGTCTTATGCTCTATAGAGGGAAGAAGCAGCTTAGTAAATGGAGGAAAATTTAGCATTTAACCCAGGCTATATGCTACTTATTATATGTTAAAAATGCGAAAAAATGTTTTCTAGCCAGGCTCTGACATGTATATGTATATACTGTATAGTCAATTGGTTGAAAATATTTATAATTTGCTATATTTGGTGGCTTAGTGCTAATTCTTCCAATTAAAAATGTATTGTGAATGTATCGTGAGTGTATTCTTCATAGCATATGGCACAATTCTTTCAAACGCAGTCATATTATTTGTGTCATGGTTAGCACATTATCAGTGGTAGCCTCCTGCTCATTCCAAATAGTACAGATTTGTATACGAAGCTCTTTTTCCACTTTATGGGTGTTTAGTTTTTATGAAATAGCTGTAGGTCAACAAAACTTCCCTTGTTTTCGCCGCTGGGTTAAGATGGTGAGATCCTCCAAACACCACTGAAGCACCTTCTCCTTACTTCATAAGGAACTTCCTATGTTCTCATGGTTGACCTCATGATGTAGCTCTCAAAGGTTAAGGTAACAGCAGGAGTTGGGAGGTATTTCCACACTATTCAGATTCAGCCACAGTGTCCTCTCTTTGTCCACAACAGGGAAATAACAGGGGCTTTATCCTACCCTTGACCACTTCCCTTCTCTCTATATATCACTGGTGGAAAGGTCCTTGGGTTATTTTTCAAAGGCTAATTATAGCTCTTTATTGTGAAGCACAGTATGTCCTGGTTAGATGTCACTGTGTCCGAGCACAAGGCAATGTGTGCATCATGTAGTATTCTTGTTGCTCGCTGCAGGTGGCTAACACTGTTGCATTGTAAGTAGATTAAAAACAGAATGAAAAAAAAAGACCGGAGGCAGAACTTGAGGTAGTAGCGCTGAAGATGTTGAGGTTCTCTTTGAGAGTGATGAGGATGGATATTAGAAATTAGTATATCAGAGGGACAGCTCATGTTGATGTTTTGGAGAGAGGCCAGACTGAGATGGTTTGGTATAAAGTTGCTGAGGTTAGAGTCACTTAATAGAAGGCTTTGAGGAAGACCAGAAAGGACATTTATAAATGTAATGAAAGATAACATGAAGTTAGGTCTGAGAGAATAAGATGTGGAGGAGAGGGCTAAACTGAGGAAGATTATTTGCTTACTTTATTTCTGTATGAGGTGGGAACATCAGAAGACAGATCTAGTTATGTAAACCATATAGATAGATGTCTGTGAAGACTCTCACTCATCCAGGGTAATTGTATCGCAAAAAAAGAGTTAAAAAAGCAGTCATCTGGATTGAATTTTTCAAGTTGAAGACGTTTCACCTCTTATCCAAGAGGCTTTCTCAATTCTGAAATGAACTGGTAAGAGAGCTGGTTTATATTCTTCTAGGAAGGAGGAGTTTAGACCTGAAACTAAATTCTATTGGTCAGTGTGACCATGAATAGTTGGTCAGTGTGACCATGAATAGTTCTCTTACCAGTTCATTTCAGAATTGACAAAGCCTCTTGGATAAGAGGTGAAACGTCTTCAACTTGAAAAATCCAATCCAGATGACTGCTTTTTTTTACTTTTTTGCGACATATAGATAGATAGATAGATAGATAGATAGAATCTGTTAGCAGGCCTGTATATGTGTGTATGTCCATATAGACGTGACCAGAGCCTCCTACACTAAAACTATTAATAAAAAAAAAAAAAAAATATTATACACTGTGACTCATTCTGACGCCAACTCTGCTGTGCTGACTCATATGTATTATACTTCAGTACAAGTACTTTGCACTTTTTGAATAACTGTGAATTCTTTTGACCTTGTGCAAGTGCTTCAGCTTTGTTTTACCTTCGCTCGTAAAGTGAGACTAATTGATTCACAATCAATAGTCCCTTGGCTGAAGTGAACCTGGCCATCTTAAAAATAGTACTTATTTGTTAAGAGTGTGGCAGCCCATTGGTCAATGCATGTTTTAGGTTTTCTAAAATGAGGAAAACTAAGACGTGATAGACTGTAAATTATTAGAGACCCAGTAGTCCCCTGGCTTGTTTTCTTGAGATAAAACTGGCCTAATTTGTTAGAACTGCAAAGAGTTGGCTATAGAGGCTCCCATTATTTCAACTAAAGTGGTATTAATTCTGTAAGATTTTGCTTGTCTCTAGGCTAAAGAATTTGCTTGAATAAATTGGTGGTGAATTATGACACTTTTGATGTGTACATAGTATTTTTGTAGGCTTAAAGACAAAAAAGTAAAATGCATACAATATATAGATTCACTATTCACGTTTCCACAGTAATTTATTGACATGCGTCTTGTATGTGAGGACCCAATCACAATCCCAATTAGATTTCACTACATTCAAAAATATCTTGAAAAGCATGCTTAAAATACAAGCCCATTATTACCTACAAATTCTGGATTATAGCATTATTGTCTTATATTTAGACACTGACACAACTATGTCTTGTGTATTACTCACAGTCTGCCGTCACTTTATTTTCAAGGTAAACGTAAGGCAGTCACACTTACACAAATGCAAACAAACACTAATCTAATGTTGTGACAAAGTCAGCCAGGACACACACAGACTGGGCTGTGCTGACTCATGGAGATTAGAGGAGAATTATAATCCTATTATGTTGTTGTCTTTCTCCCGTATCTTCTATTACACTTGACAAGAGCAGAAAAGAAGTGTTTATCTGTGGTTTCTGTCTATTGAAATAATGTGTGTGGTGCAATTTTTTTTTACACCGGTTATCATGACTCCAAGCCAGTTTAAAGACAATTTAAATATATTTGTGAGTTGTTAAATTCAATCTGCAGGCCCATGGTAAAATGGTACAGTCACATTTGGCGTATAACCTTATCTGTTAACTTCATTGCCTAATTTGTCCAAAAATAGGATATCATATTTCAAATGATGAGCAACCAGTTGATGGGATGTGCAACCAGTGCTTTTAGTGTGTTTTTGGTGATCCTAGCAAAAAAAGTCCTACAAACTTAACAAAAAATATAAAATAAAATAAAATAAAAACAGAACACAGTGAAGAGCAAAAATCGTACCATAGAACTTAAACAAAATATAAATCCAGCAAAAGCCAGTGTACTCCTTGTGCCAGTCCCAAGCCTGGAAAAATATAGTCACAAACACATCTGAGGCCTGGAAAAGGAAGTTGGATGAACAGCTAAATGGGGTATTCATGAGCAGGTTTTAGCTAAATATATTCATATTCAACTTTTGTCCATTATGCACTGGTCAAACTCAGTTATTTTCCTCTCCAGTATCTATGTACAGTAAGTGGCAGTGGCTAATGGTGTAATGGCTGCAGATGAATACACAGGGCCTATAATGTCCATTAAAGTCAATGGAAAATCAATAGGTGTCATACAATGGACTTTAATGTGTGCACTAAAAGCCTCCAGCCATGTTCTCCATTCCTTGCTTCTTTGCTTTTCACTTTTTGCTCTGACATTTTATCCATCCTCTATTTTTAGATTTTGTTAAATTGTCCTACATCCTCCTGCCAATACCACAAGATAAGATTTTCCTTATGACATTTCACATTAACTCACTTTTCTCTCCAACAACTAAATAGATAAATGTCTACAAATATTTTTAAATACACGAGAGTGACAAGAACCCAGTGAGCTCATTTAACACACAACCACACTTACACCAAGAGAGCAATTACCCATGAAAGTGCACATGGAGATGCTCTATTTGACACATTAGGCTCTAGGTTTTGACCTCCTGACCCCAAATCCCAGCTCTGGCTGCTCCTTAATGACTTTATTTCTCTCTTAGTCTCTTTATTTCTCGTGGTTAATCTATCACTCTTTATGTCTTCCAGTCAAACACACTGATTGTTTATTCCACCTTGTCTGTTTGCACTCACCCCAAAAAAATAAAAATAAAGCATACACCAGTTGCTGTTATACATAAGCATGTCAAAACAAAACCACAAAACCACAAGCCAGAACAAGCTTTCAGTTGTGTTTTGTTAGCAAATACAGAGGTTAAGTCTGAGAAACGTGTAGTGTAGAAGTACAAGTCAACGCTGCTTTTGTTTCTTCGGTGTTGCATCAATAGTGTTTTTTTGTAATATTCCATAACAATATGAATTTGATGGAGATGCTGCTCTGAAACCGTACTGAAAATGTACCAATTTGGCACAGATCTGTAATCACAAGCTTGTGGCTGTATTGTGTTTTTGTAACAGCAGTGTTATAGTGTTTGCAACCCTGTGTTGGATGTTGGAATATAATAACAGGCTAGTAAATAGTATATTATAGTACTAGTTATAGTATAATATAATAGTATCGTAATATATTTACTTATACTGAGGTGGTACAGCAACATTTTTTTGATATTTTCATGGAAAAGTCAGTTTATTTCAGTTGTTTAATTCAAACTCTGTTCACACAAAATTAAATATTTTAATCATTTCTTTATTTCAACTGATAATTATAAGTTAAAATTAATGAAAAACTAAATTATGTATCTTTTAAAATTAGAGTATTTACATACCATCACAATTACAATTAATAAATGTTTTGTGTGTACCAAATCTGTATTATTTATGTTTCATTTTTTGATCTGAATTAAGAATAATTTCATTTCACTGCAGTATTCTAATGTGTATGTCAGTAGCGTGTGGTGACTTTTTCAAGAGGGCAAGCAGCACCTTGACTTCATTAAGTTTTATATGACAACATTTTTATTTAATTTAAATGTAATTAAAAATCACTTGGGTAACTGCAATCCCATCATTATTTTTGTAGTAGGCTGTTTGTATACAAAAGAATTTCATTACAACATTTTTTTTTCCACAAAGCTGGCCTTCTCTGTTGCCTTATCAAAGAATGTGCCCTCAGTTTTTGTTTTAACTTTAATTCATAAGCACTAAAATGAGGATGGATGAGTGAGGTTACAGATGAGGGAGGCCTGCTCATCAGGACTCACACTGAGATCAACACTAGACTAGTGCACTGTTAATGCTGCTTCATTATAATAAAACCTCAAAAGAAGCCATCACACCACAAACCTCCATTTAACAACACCGCCTTGCTGACACTCACCTCTCTACTCAAGCTGCAAATCCAGTCCATGTTACTTTTTTGAAGAAACATCCTGTATTTCCTACAGCTGAGTTTGTCCAGAATAACCAGAGCCCAGTTCATTCACAGTTCTGTAATATTCACATCCACTGTCGCTGGCTCCTCTCCACTCCTCCAGCTCCACTTCTTACAAACATGTCTGACACTTAACGATGTACGTGAGGCTTTCATTTATATGACACGCAGCTAAATGCACCAGCATGTACTCATGAGGAACATGAACAGGGTTTAAGCTACAAACTATGGCTTATCTGTAGAAACGCAGTTAGAGACTTTGGCTAGCGGTGGAAACTTGTGGAAAGTTTTGTTGTCTGACGCAGCGCATACGCACTGTAATGGACAGGGCAGAAAGCTGTGGAGTGCGCTGCTTATCGCCTGCTGCTTAACCCCCCCTGCTTATCGCGCGCTGCTATCAGCCAGAGATCTCTGTCATTGAGCCTGAGATTGACCACAGCACGCATGCGTAACTCTCCAAAACAAGCTGCTCACCCTCTGCTTGACAAGCTCAAGGCAGAAACAGTACACCACAACTCCACCTCCACAGAGGTGAAAATGACAGAAATGAATGACAGAGAGTCAACCTAGCTTGCCTTGACAGTACATGGAGTGGCCAGCAGGAGCAAAAAAAAAACAGAGTGACTGAAAGCAGGTAATAAACTGATTCACTATGGAAGTGAACGCCAAAATTAAATGTTTGAAGAGATAGCGATTTAATTTCGTTATAGTTTTAATCCGTGTGTTTTTTAGATTTGATTGATCAGGCACTGCTTGCCTTGCTTGCCCTCACGGCACGCCCATGGTGTATGTAGAAAAATATAAAATCTTCATGTTGGAATAATAAATGATACTGATGGAGTCAGGGAAAATATTAAATTGGCAAAATCTGTACTCGCAGTTCTTGGGAAGAAAAAAAAAAACTGCTATTCCAACTGTGAAACTGTGCCATATGCACTTTTAGTAACACAACACTGCTACTGTCTTAATATATTCACTCATTCATATGATAATTTAGTCAGTCATTATGAGGAGAGATGCTTCCTAGAGGCCAGTGAAAGGTGATAAGGAAGAAGCAGCTCCTTGTGCACCTCTGCAGCTGAAAGTAAAACACAGGTTACTGTATTTTTAGACATTACATTTTAGACTCCATATGTTTAACTGTGTATAATTGATCTCTGGTCATGCATTTGTGCAGAATATACACTTTCTACAATACAACACTGTTGAATACTTTTATTCAAGTGTTTTATTTTTTTGAAGAGAATGTTATTTCTGAATACACTTCTTTACCTTTGAGTAGATAAAAAAAAAAAAAAAAAAAAAAAACTTTACTTTTCAAGTAAATTTTCAGAATCTCCAAGTAAAAGTATTTTGGTAGCAGCTGGTAGCATTAGGATAGTATAACAATATAGCAGTAGTTATAGTAGTTGTAGTAGGCAGTGGTGCTGCAGGGGGCATAAAAGTTAGGACGATTCCAAGGGCCCATAACTCACAGGGGGCCAGGAAAATTGTACAATAATATAAGGTTAGCATAGTTTGCAATGATCGGACTCATGTTATAATTTTTTAGAGGGCCCAGAATTCCTGGCAGCACGCCTACTCCTGGTAGTAGGTAATGGTTTAGTTTTTGCTGTGCAAGTCAGAAAAAATAAAATAAAATAAAAAGACTACTAATACTACTATAAGTGCTATTTCTACTACGTTTTACTTCTACCTGAGTAATATTCATTGAAGTAACAGTACTACTCTTTACTGCCCAAATAAAACATTTTTGATTTCTCTCTTGAGTTGCTTGTCACTTGAGAAAAATATCTTATTCATCTTTCTAAAAAGCTTGTTGACTTAAGGGACCCCTTATAAATCAGTTCAGTGAGCAGTGGAAGTGAGTCACCTGAAGTTGTCTGAGTATTTGGCTGTTGCACTAGCTGTTATTAGATGTAGATGCAAGTGAGGATCAACAACAGGAAGAATCTAACACCATAATTTTACCTGGCTCTGTGTCTAGTGAGTGTATTATAAAATGGTCGCAGTACTGCAACCTGCTCTGAGGTAATTGATGCTTATGCTTGTGCTCGAGATTATGTCATGCAGCAGTTTCCATTATCCTTCTTCTTCCTTTTGGCTTTTTCTTTGCTATATATAATATTGGAAAATCAAAACTATCGTCATATACTGGCTACACTTCAGGAACATACACATGGACACAACCTCCTCTGGGGTAACTGATGCTTGTGTTAGTCCACTTTAATATTTACTTCTATTACTTGAGTAAAGAAAAAGAAAGGAGTTGTTATGGGAAAGAAGTAGGTATTGAAGAAGAGGCAGACCGACCACATGACCTGAATCCTGTTAGGGCCGCGTGTTTACCTCATGTATTATAGATTGAGCTCTATAGAAAACACCAAGTGGGTCAGTATCTTTACCCACCTCGGAGGCAGACAGCAAACACGTATCTGCTGAGTAAATATTAGGCTGCTTGGACAGGCGTACAGTGGTTGCCATGGTAACTCACCCATATGGGATGTTGGAAAGAGGATGCCATATTTAGAGTTGCTTGCTAGTGACTGGGAAATTGATGATAGCCCAGGGATAGCGCTGGAGTTTTTTTTTTTTTTTTTTTTTTTTTTTTTGGTATTGCTGTATTGATTGATACTTTTGTTTTTCCCTTTCAGTGCTGAATGGCAGCTTTTGTGTGCCAGTAAAGTGAGGTCACGGTGTTTCAGCTCATTCCCACATGCTTCTGTTCAATAAAGTGATTCTTGTAAGTCACTTCTCTCCCATGAATTTTAAATGACATCTTTTGACAGCCAAGGTACAAAATACTATTCTAGTTTCAGAAGCAATTCATTGTGTTATTGATTGATTATAATTACGTCTTTCCTATCAGCTTTTATGGGTTGCTACAGCAAATCATCTGCCCACTAGTTTGCAGTCATTTGCATATTGTTTTGGTGGAGTTTTTTTTGTCAGATGCCCTTCCTGATGTGACACACTCCATTTATCATGGGCTTAAAAGCAGTTCAAACGTACACTTGCCTGTGACCCCCTGTGACTTGATAAGTGGATTCTTCACTATTGTGAGGTATAAGGGCTTTGTGGTTCTATGGATAGAGCATTTACCCCTGAACTAGAAGAGCCCTTGTTCTATTCCATGTCTGGGCATTTTATCTTTTGCAGTGCTTTGGTGGAGGTTTGTGCTCACTGAGTGTTTTTAGTTATAGCATGTAATTGATGCCATAAACTTATCACTGTTAAATTTTTCAGCATAGAAAAACAACAACAACAACAACACCAACTGGCAGCACAGTTGCCATTTATTTATTGTGAAAATGTGTCAGATGATTTCACAGCTTCATACCGGTAACAGAAATTACATTATTGGCCCACTAAACACTAGTTATACAATATTTTTCTATTAAATCACTTGTTTACATAATGGTGTTTTTTCCCATAGACCTCTAAAAAAATCTATATATTAAGAGTTTAAAAGTTTGGTGGAGCTTTAGCAGCTATTTGGTAACTCATGACTATATTGGAATTAATTTTTAAACTTGAAAAATCTGTGAAATACTTTTGTAGCTTTTCATTTTTGCAAGTTTCAGGTTTTCTTTTTGTTTTTTTCATTGAAATTAATTGTGCAATCACTTTCACTATCATATGTTGTTATGACATCTAGAAAATTTGCATTATCAGTTAATACTCACTAAGAAAACATTTTTGGCCTGTGTATGAAATTAGTTGAAAATTGTGTTTGAATATGGAATAAATACATTTGAAACACAATGTTTTCTTTTATAAAACACATTTGTTATGTAAGTTATAGAGCAGGTCAGATTCAAAATGTCTCCTTGCCAAATGAAGTTAACTTGGACAGGAGCAAGGCCACGCCTCAACTTAGCTCACTCGCACCTTCACCTCAGCCACACCTCTAATTTTCCCAGAAATCCTTTATATACCCACCAAAAGTCAGTCAACTCTGTTTGTCTCTGTGTTCTTGACCCCACCCCCTCCCCTACATATCTCTTATGTATTCTCTTGCAGCTTCCTCACTCCAGCAACCAGGCCTGAAGGGGGAAGGGGGGAAGGGGGGTGTCCCCAGTCGGCTGGGCACACTGCCTGAGACAGAACCCCCACACTGAGTCTCTTACAACCCAGCCAGCTTCTTCAGCTCTTCACTTATCATATTTTCATTTCAATAAACACTTAAATTCTATGTCATTGTTGTGCCGTGATCCTTGCTAGTGAAAATTGAGTTAATAGAGAAAACAAATAAAAAATAAATTTTAAATATATATTCATTTTTTTTTTGCCTCTCATAGATCCAGATATGCTGCTTATAGTTATTTCTGAATAACAAAATTCAGTCAAGACTGATCAAGTGTCCCAGAAATGTAACAAACAGAGACGTACTTACTGTTTTCACCAGAGCAGCAACAATATAGTCTGGTGACTTTGTAAAGAGAAACATGCTCAGTCTCAAGTCTCAAGTCTCTAACACATTTATAAACCAGGTTTATCTGAGACATGTTCCACAGAAGTAAGAAAGTAGTGTTTTTTTGAAAAACATTGTCTATTGTACAGTTGTTTACATAAAGAGCTGGAAAAAAAAAAACTGTATAGGTGCTTTAAATGCAGGTCCAAGAGGTCAACAAGTAAAGTTAGGACAAAAACCATAGGAGTGAGAAAGCTGGAAACCAATTATCTGCTAACAGTGGACTCTTCTCAGGGGCCGCTCACAGTAGAGCAGCTCTGGAAGTTGTGTGTGTGTCTTTGTGTGTGAGCGTGTTTGTCTGAAGTGATGTCCAGAAAGGGCAGCTGCAGCAATTAGAAGTTAGCTATTCACATCTGGTGTTTGAGAAAAGACTGGGCGCTTTGTTTGCCTTCTTCAGAAAATACAACAACTCTAACAAATTTTTATTGTTAATCATTTATGTGTATGATTATGATTTTATATTTTACATTAAACCAAAGCATTGAGGGAAGATCAGAAAACTCATGAACAAATGAATGTGAGATGGCTACAAGATTTTGGACTCCCTTTGATTCTCATTGAAAGGGCATCAAAATCCTATTGTAGTGTTTTTATAATTTGATTTTTACTCACACCATTTAAACAGCTGCAATTATTTTTTGTAAATTATTACCCAAAGAATATTTTGAGGAAAAATAACTGGCCAATCAGTAGTTGTATTATCCCACTAGGGGGGCACTAACTGGTTATAATGACAACAAAGAGAACTGGCTTAGAGCAATGGTAACAAAATGATTAGTGAAAGGCAAAATTACCAATTAATTTAGTCAAAAGTTGGAGAAATCAATGATGGCCCACAAGCCTATTTTTGTATTTTGTGCCATTTGTTTTATAGTAAGAACATAACATATACACCATTAAAGTTCTAAGGAGGCCTAAAGGAAGACCAAAGAGGACAAAAAAGGACATGAAGTTAGTTTGGTGTGAGAGAAGATGAACAGCTTCTGCTAGTTCTGTACTGTTACATAACCCAGCCAGAGTGGGTCACAAGCCACTGTGTCTTGGTGCTATTGTCCCAAGCCTGTATAAATGGGAGGTTTGTGTCAGGAAGTTAATATGACGTGAAATCTATGCCAAGTCACAACCCACATGGAGGCTGTAGCGACCCCAGAAGGGAAACTCTGAAAGGAAAAAAGAAGTTGTAGGTTGCTACAATCCAAGGGGTCACAACTTTTTGTGCTGGTCAGGCATCTGACGCAAAACCTGTGCCAAATTAATATGCAACTTCTTTAATATTAGAAGGTAGTTCAGGGGTCTCCAAGCAGTAGCTCTAGCTCTAGCTCTCCAAAGACGTTATTAACACTATAAGCTTGATTAATCAAATTTGATTTGTCACTTGTGCAAGCATCTAATCAAATTCATAGGTGCCCACTTCCTTCATGTACAAAATTATTATTCGCCACTAGTGATATAGCGATATGAGACTGAGTACAGTATTTTCAGTTTAGGATTTTCACATACGTAAATGAAAAGTGTGTTGCTGCATACAGACAAAAAAAGCACATGCATGTCAACTAAATATGTTTGTTTTAATTTAAAATGTGAGTTGTGGACACCAACATTTAGTAAATGTCCAGGCAAATGTTAGGGAAAACAAAATTATTAAGGCCCATATTTACTGTGATAAGCTCCTGTAAATGTGACCCCTAAAAAGATGTACAAAGCATGAGTAGGTCTCTGCCATTTTGATCTTGTAAAAGTAGCTTACAGGGGAAAAAAGGTTGGCCACCCTGAGGTTGTTGATTTCCTGTGGCGACACCAAAAAACAAGTTGAAAGAGAAGTTTATCAAAGTAAAAATGATGATTATATCTTTGGTGTGTTAGAATGCAGTGGTCCAACTCTCCTTGACTGTTAAATGTAATTCTGAGTGGTCTGGGCTGAGAGTGTTTACAGTGACTTTTACAGTGATATTGACAATCTGGAAGCAGTGAGTAGAGGACACAATGTACCAGACAGACACCAGTATATTGACTGTATAAAAGCCGTTTACGAGTCTTATAAACTTACTTGAAAATAACAGTGGGGAGATGCAGGTTTGCGTCTGCAAATGAATACAAGGTAAGCCAGACTTGAGGTGGCTTTATTTGTTGATTTGCTCATGCAGTTAAGAGCAGTTTGGTGCACTGGAGATTATGCCTTCTTTTATATGGATGCTATGATGTGGCTGGATAGAAGTGTGTGTGTGAGCAGATGAGCATGAAGTATTTCTCTACTGCCTCGCATTCTTGCATCTCAAAACAAGCACATTTTTGGACATAAAGAAGTAAGCGGATGAAGAAATTTTGGCAACGTGTCAAATAGGACCTAAAGTAAAGATAGGTTTGAAAAGTTTTTACTTTAATGTAGAACTTTCTTTGGCCAGTTTAGAAAGGTAATCTTCAGTGTAAAGGCTTAAAATATACTGTTTACGTTTTTTTGCCAGGATAAATAATAATGATAAAATACTCCTCTTTCAAAATGTCCAGATGCCAAATGTGGGTCTTGTCACAAGGTGAGCAGGTTTTAGCCATGGATGGGGCTTAAAACCTAGGATTCTCAATCACCTGCACTAAAGAAAGTGTTTTTTTGCAGGTGTTGGTTAGTTTATTTGCTGGTTGCTTTTTTAAATTATTGTGAGTCCAGAATATTTTAGAGATACTAACTCCAGCCACAATGGATCAGTAAAAAACAAACAAACAAACAAAAAAAACAAAAAAGACAAAACAACAGCAGATGGTTAGTCATAGTGGGTTCTTTATTTTTTCCTTTGGGCTTTCCATTTTGTGGTGGCCACAGCAAATCATGTGCCTCCAAGCATGCAGTGACATATTGATTTGGAAAAGGTAATCTATGCTGGATGCCCCTGCTGATGCAACCCTTTCTATTTATCTTGGCTTGGGGCCAGCACAAAGAGTAAACACAATTTAGGAGTGACAACAGCAAAAGTAAAAAAGTATGATCGCCTCACTGTTTGTACCGGGACTTGAGGACATCCAAAACCAACTGAGCAGACGACTGGAAGGCTCTGCTGGGGTGGTGGATGATTAAAATCTTTGATAAATAGGGAGGTATGAGACCATTAAGAGCTTTAAAAACAAAAATAAAAAATTGAAAATCAATGCGATAGCGGACTGGGAGCCAGGGGAGAGAAGAGAGAACCGGGGTGATGTGGATGTGTCTGGATGAGTTGGTTAAAAGTCGAGCAGCTGCATTTTGCACCAATTGCAAACAATGGAGTGATGACTGTGTGATACCAAAATATAGTGCATTGCAATAGTCGATACGCTTAAACAGCTTTTTCCAGGTCACTGCGAGACAGAAAGGACTTGACTTTGGCTTGTGACCTCCAGTGGTTGGACTTCTTTGTGAATTCTTTGCCATTGTGAGGTACAGTATATGTTTGTTGTGACTCCATGTATAGAGCATTTACCCCTGAATTAGAAGGCCCCTGGCTCTAGTCCATCTCTCATTACCACGGTGAGACAAGCTAGTTACCACTGTACTTACTTAAATTTGCTGTAGATTGTGGGTGGGCTACAGAGTGTGAGGCACTGCAAATATTGTGTGATGTGAAACCTCAGTTTTAGCACTATATAATACTTTCCTCTGTTGACTTGTCCAACCTACTCCAAAGATAAAAAGCATCTTACATTAAAGACTTGCATAGCAGTTCCAGTTTGTGCCACCCTATAGACTTTTTTGCATGTCCTTGTCTATTTTTATGCCTCTGCCACGTGAGGCTTGCTGTGACCGCCGGGCTGCATGTTTACCTAAAGGAAAAGTGGTAATCAGGCCATGCATATGTATGAGGTTTCTGCAAATGCTGCTCCAAACGTTGCAGAGGCGTTACCAAGACATCGCACATCAGGGGTTTTCTGAACGTTAATCTTGGCTCCCTTATCACTGCTGTGCCAATGTTTAGAAACAGTGTCAGATTGTAATGTGGTGAATGTGTACAGCTGCATCTACTGGGAGCTTTATTTCACTTTCTACTGCTATAAACAAGCACATGAGTGGGTTAGAGGGCCTAGATTGATCCAGGGAGGCAAGAGCAAGGTGGAAAACAGGCAAATGATTGGAAGGGAGGATAACTGCTCTTGTTTTGTGTGTCTTAAAATGGTATGGTCTGTTTACAGCTAATTGTCGGGCATGAATTTTACTTACACATTGTTATCTGTGAAAAGGGAGATCCATTTACAAGTTGTTTGTTGTAGGCCTTACTTTAAACATCTCTCATCTGTGTTGTAGAATATAAAGGTAAGAAAAACTAGATGCACTTGGAGAACTAAAATCTCTGCCAAGGCATTCATTGCTGCTATTAATTGTTCTTTTACTGACTGCTTGTGGTTGTATTTAGTATCTTTGTCTCAACTTGGTATTTGAACGCCCATACAACTGAAGAGCTATAGAGTTCTGGTTCTGGCCATTATCCATACTGGTCTGAATATTTAGACTTATTTTGTTAACAGACTAAATTGAGCCCTCCTTGCTATTACAAAATCATGCATTCCAGACTGTGTTCCAAAATGAATTAAATTGTTCCTCCTGTAGATTTCCACTAAATTTAATCATAATGTCTTGAGTTAGTCTTTCTAACAGACAAACAGACCAATGCCTGCAACACCATAACCTCCACTAAACCAAAAAGACAAATACAAATCAATAAATGCACATAGTTACGAGGAAAAATATTAAAGTTTAATATTCATAGGCTGTGAACCACGAGTGGTTATATTTTCTCTAAACCTTGCTCTCCATCACTTGACATAACAGTCTCTGTTCCTCATCCTATAGTGCACAGATTTCTGAGGTCAGTGTATACATCTTGAAGCTCTCCACAAGAGCCTGATCTGTAACTGCCCCGGCCTTTTATCCTTCTCAGTGATGCTACACATTAATCTATGACACGCAAGTCAAAATGGCTCAATTGAGCTGTCATTTTGGCTGCTATACAATTTCTAGTACTGACTGTCTGCATCAAAGGACATCTTTGGTCTGTAAACAAACACTTGGGAATATTTCATTTCTATTGTTCTTTGTGCATCACCTTAATCTGACAACACAGGAAGTCTTAAATGAAACAAACTGTCAGGAATCCATTTACATATTTGTTTTCTGGTTTATTTTAGACTGTGTGCATTTAAAGTGGCCTTTGTGGTTGTTTTTACAGTAACTTCAGTACGGTAGTAGCATTTCTTTATTTACATATTTACATACAATACACACAATTAAATAATTTCCTTTATATGTAGGTTACAAGAGCCCGTAAAGTAAAAAAATGTATTTTATGTGAAAATAATTTTCTTGTGTGACATTATCTTGTGGGTACAACATATTATCATCTATTATGCTAAATCGGCTTTTTTGAGCTTTTAACCATAACATAATGTAGTTAAGGCTAAAGGCTTGACACTTAAATGCTCAGTCTCACGCTCTACATGAGATGTGAAAACAGGAAGTGCTAAAATGTTGCATCCTGTGCCAAATACAAAAACTTTTTTAAGACGCTACAAACTGTATATTAATTTATGATATTGATAGAATTAAGTTGGTTAGGGTTAGAAACTTGAATATTGTCCCCATGGCAAGTGAAGGTAGAGCTCCATCGGCTGCAGACAGACCCTTCTCTAATTTAATCTGTTAGTGTCATATTGCTAATAGCCATGCTAATTAGTCATTTTATGCTCTGTGCAGTCCCCACCGTTGCCAGCAGGAGGTGGCAAACGTTCTCTGCAAAGTCAAAGTTAACTCTCTGAAATTCTCCATACATATACAGTATGTTATTTTCAGTTATAAAACTGGAAATACTAATGCAAAGGTGTCCAAATTATTTCAAAAAGCCTGAAAAAAGCATAATGCAACAAAAATTGCCTCAAGCCTTTTCTTTGCTTTTTGGTTTCTGTGGTGTGTCAACAAATAATAGCAGAAAGCCATTAAGTCACCATCACACAATATTTAGACTAGAATAGAACTTTATTGTCTCCTGAGGGAAGTTTGTCTTGAACTCGGTGCCATTATCATTTGCCACATACAGCACTGAAGACAGTCACATTCACACACATAAACAGTAAAAAAAAAAAATCAATATAAATACAGTATAAGTATAAATATAAAATAGCTACAACTATTAACGTGCCTGAAAAGGTTAAGTGTTCTATGCTTGTCTTATTCTGTATTTGAAGTGAGTAAAAGTAGTCCCAGCCCAGGAAAAGAAATTTAGTAAATTAATCCCCTCTTGAAACCCACAAACTTAAAAACATGCTAATACCTTTTCTCAAGTAGGTACCATCAGAAAAAGCCCTCTGCTCATTGTGTGTCTTATTCATTTGGAAAGTGCATTTTGCATAAAAGCGGCAGCTGAGTGCTTCCAGATATTTTGATGATGAACTGAATTTTGGCGTAGTGATACAAATGGAAATCCCACCAAATTTTGCATCATGAGTTCAGAGGAGGGACACTCAAAATATGCTACTATAGTTATATATTTATATTATTGTTTGAAGCAAATGGGATTTCTTTTCTTAAATTTGTTGATTTCACACACATTTTCACACTTGAGTTGCACATGCATGGACTTCTTAATCATTGGCGTGCTTCTTGTTGATACTGTCTACAATTACGCTCTTCCCAGGGGCTTCCTTTGTAAGCTATCACAGCTTCTTCACCTATTCTGTCAAGTGTGTGCGGCACAGCTGATCAATAGCCAATAAAGAGAGATCAATAGCGCTTACAGGGCAATCTTGTGCTCCGAGGGCCTCGTCCCATCATTAACACGAAGGACTATTTTTAGGACTTGGTTGAAGTCGGTGCAGAGATTGATAGTTTTTTCCAGTTAACCGTGCAAACTGACTTTTACCTTTACTTTAATTTGACTATTAAAGCAGATCTATTGCGATTTTCCTCCTTGCAGCTGTACATAATTGTTTAGTAATGAAAATGGTCAATACAGCTCATGGGCACTTTAGGGTCCTTATATTAGTGTGGTGGGGATGCACAGTCCACTGGTCAAAATCAATTGGCCTCAAAGTAAAGATTGTTCTTCATTTTACTATTTACTGAAGCTAATCCCTCTACATGTGCCGTCATCCAGACATCTTAAGGAGCGCCTTGTTGTTTGAAAACATGAAGAGGATGAAAAGAAGAGGGTTAAATGGCCGATGAGTCGCTGTGGCGTCTCCTGAAAGGAAAACAGTCAAAAGGAAAAGTGGAAAACTGCAGGTATCAATAATCTTCTGCAAAAGACAATATTTTATTATTGAATATGTATCCTGGGTATTACAGAAGAAAATGTTTCAAAAGTGTTAAAACCCCCGCCAGTACACATGAATGAATACAAACACGATGGTGTGAGACAATGACAAACACCGGCTTGTTAGCATACAGCGCGCCCACACAGATACATGCAGAGACAGTGAGAGACTCATTCACCCACACACATACCCATGCATATGCACACGCAGACATGTACTGTACTAAAGCCACAGAGGTCCCTGAATGATAGCAGATGGTAGTTTTTTTTTTCTAAACCACCTTTCTCTCTCCTTCTCTTTCTCTCTCCACCAATCTAATTTCTGTCTTTCTACCTTCCTGTTTTCTTTCCTTTGTCCATCTGTTGCTATAATACTCCTTTTACCAATCTCCTTTCTGTCTCTCTCACTTGTCTTTTCCTTTGGTGGTTATTTACTTTTGCACAAATTTAGTTCCTCCCTTCCACCTTTCTAGTTTTCCTCTGTCGCTATGATCTGGGTTTTCAGGGCTGTGTGTGTTTCCAGTGGGAGATGACTTGAGTTGACAAGGCCACTAGCGGTGCCTTACCTTGATGCTATGCCAGTGTATGTGTGTGCCCTCTGGACTCACCAACATCACAAGTGTGTGTGAGTGCAGCACATGTGTAATCAGGTTGACACTGTTGGCAGCTGGCAGCCTTGCCATCCTCCCAGGTGCCAGTGCGGCTCTTCTTTTTGTGTTATTTTTATGTTAGCTAACTAGCACAAAAAGAATAAAGTCTGCATTTTTTAAGCTTAAGTATATTCATGCACTTTCTGCTAACTAACTTAGCTTACTCCTACTGTGGAAACTACCTCTTCAGTTCTCCAATTTATTTTCATTTTCTACTTATTGGGGTGGTTATTGTCAATACAGAAGGTCTATAAGTTGAAGGGACCAAAGCCACAGTAAGACGGAGGAATGAAGTGAGTGTGATGCTTCATCATAGCAAATATAATCTTTTGGACAATGTACAACAAAATATAAAATACACAAACAGCCTTCTAGATACAGTATATTGTGTCTTTGGTAGCAACAGAGCCAACATATCCCAGACCAGTGGTTTGTGAAAGAGGCTTCACAATACTTATACTATAGCCAGGAATGCCTTTACCGTATCTAGTTGTTTAATACACCCCACACTGCAGCCATGTCCTGGACTCCTCCTCCTCCCTGCATTGCCATTTACTCCGTGTGTCCGGGGCAGTCCTGTGTCTTTTGGCCACCCATCACCTCACATTAGGGACTGGATTGAATTTGGACAAGGGGGAGTCCAAAAACATTGAAAAAAATAACATGGAGATGGTGGAAGTGTGCAGCGAGGCTCAGTTCAGGCTGCAAATCAGCTTCATCTGAGAAATGTGACCATCTTTTTGATTTTTTGAGCGCTACAGTTACTTTTGTTTTTGGCAGAAATTAAGCTCTTAACTTAGTGTTTCAGAGACGTAAGTAACACGGCTTGTATGTAAAATATGATTTTTTTGTGTAACTTTTTACACATCCGATCTTAACATAAGTTTAGGAGCTAATAAGAGTCAAATGTAGTCAACTGTTGTTCTGACTTGTGCCCAAGTTACAGGATCCAAGCAAACAGTTACCAGATCACACTCTGTCAAGATAAGAGAGTTTCTGGATCTTGTTATGGCAGGATCCAGCGTAGATTAAGCCTTGGTCATTCCCCATCCCTTCCCTGATTTCCTGTCTGACTTCTGTCTTGTCAAAAAAAAAAAAGCAACAGAAATGTCTTACGGTATTGAAGACATTTTGTTTTTAAGGCTAGAATGAGTAATTCCACTAGTTTCAAACCACATTTACATTTACACACATTAGCACAAGTAGAGAACCAAACAAAGTGCCCCAGAACTAAGAATAAAAAAAAAAAAAAGAGTCTCCTAGACACCCCCTTTTGTGTGATTTTACTTCCCCTAAGCCCTTCTCACTGTGCTTATTCATCTTTGGTGGGTTACCTCTGCTGCCTGCATCTTCCTCTCTCTCTGTTTTCCTTGTCTGAAGCTCCTCCCCTCCCTCCCACCTGGCATCTCCTCTTCTCTCTCCCTCCCTCATGCTTTTCATTGCTCTGCCTCTGAATCATTAATGCGTGCCATGTCATGATCTGTGTGGATGTGAGCTGCGTTCAGAATGATAATTCCTCCTCACTGTGTTCACTTGATCTCCCACTTGGCGCGGCACACAGGCAGCAAAGCCTCCACTTCTAACATGGCTTATCATCAAATATTCACTCAAAGCTGCGAATCAACCTAAAATGACATAGACACGCCGATGTAGATATATGCTTTTTTTGTACTGTTTACTAAATTGCGGTTAAGCATTAAATCATATCTGTAGGCACGGACAAACCCACCTCCCCAAATATTAGCAGACATTTTCTGCACCACAATTGCACTTTTTTCTAAGATTTGTGTGAAGTTCTTCCACTGCAGCACATTATGCAACATAGCCCGTGTTCACTGACTTTTCAGTTTGACCGTTTCTCATTATCTGTGAGGTTTTGTTTAGTCTGTCGCTCTTCTCTGCAATATGAATATCTAGCACTAATCAAGAAAAATGACCATGTTTTTAATATCTCAAAATGTTATGCATTAATAATAATAATAAAAACTCTGTGGTGATTGTACCTTTTGTGCTGCTGCTCCAAAACTCTAGAATGAGCTGCCATTAGAGATTAGACAGGCTTAGTCTACCTATTTTAAAATCACTCCTAAAAATGCATCTTTTTTCTCTGGATTTTAACACAGTGAGAGTGTCTTTTTACTCATTTTACTCATTTATTTGTACTCCTTTGATTTTACTTATGTTTTATAAGAGTATTACATTTTATTTAATTTTTGTGTGTGTTTTCTTGAGTTTTTTATTGTTTGTATTGTGTGTATTTGGTCTGTTTTATGTTTTATCACCTGTGTACAGCACTTTGGTCGACTGCAACAGTTTTTAAAGTGCTTTACAAATAAAATTGGTATGTTATAGTAAAATAATGCATTAGACTTATACAGCGCTTTTCTAGACACTCAAAGTTGCTTTACAAATTGGTGCAATATTCATTCACTCACTATGAGGTTTGTTTATACTTTTAAACTTGATGTGCGTTTTCAAGGGTGCTTCAAGCCCATCAAATTATTGGATTTTTTATGTCTTACTATAAAGAAATGCTTTTATAGGTGCTAATGGTAATACAACAAGAAAGGTCCTTTCTGTAAAATAACAGTACTTAACAGTAACAATAACAGTTACTTAACAGTAACCAGTAACTCCTTTCCTAACACAACAATGTCTTTGGATGATGGTAAAAACAGAGATTATAGTCAGACAGCCCAGGAATCAAACCCGTGACCTTCTTGCTAAGAGAGGAATGTTAACAACTCTGCCATCATGCAGCTCATACCTAAAACAAATATAGACAACTATGTAAAAACATTAAAGCTTGAATTTGACCTTGAAAAAATATTATTTCTTCATGTATGCCATACTCACTATATTAATGTTTGCTAAGATTTTGTCAAATGTCATTTTGGCATTAGAGGTTTTAAATGTGCAAACTCAAAAGTGTTCATAGTCAGTGAGCTGCAGTATTATATAAGAGCTTAAACATCTAAGAAACCCCTGCACCGCTCTGTCAGTGTTAGCAGCCGCGGAAGGCAGAGGGAAGAGGACCAGATTTAGGGAAGCTTGTATGAGAGCCGGAGGGGCGGGAAGGCTCAAAAATAACAGAGACATACAGTAGGAAGCTGTCAGATGTGGAATAGAGGACATAGCATTGTACCAGGAGTTCAAATTTAGCTCAACACATATTTTTACAGTGCTGACGATATTCAGGCAGTGATGCAACAAATGCAAACGCAAAAGATTTGTGCTATTCAAACTATTTCATCTGGGATATTGAGTGTTTTTATTGTCAAAGTATGGCCAATTCAAGATGGAGAGACATGGGAGAAGAGCAGAGTAGACATTCCCCCTGCGCCTTAACACGTGTGGTAGTGATTATGTGAAGTGGTGAGATCTACTAATGCTGATGATACTAATGAAGAGAGATGATCCACTGCTGAGGTGGTGATGGGGCTGAGGAGGGTTGTTCCACTGCTGAGGTTGGTGAAGTGATGATGGGTGAAAGAGGGTTATTCTATTGATGAAGTGGTGATGGGTGGAGGAGAGTTGTAGTAACATGGTACACAAGATGATTCGCTTGGTGAGATAAGAGAGGGAGAGGTCTTCTTGACAGATTTTGCGCTAGAATAATTTGTCATGTGCTAGAAAACAAATGGCTTCAAAAGTTAAAGTTAGGACAAAATGGGGGGACATGGGTAAAATATGATGACATCCAATTTAAGGAAAGACTTTGCAAGATGTATGGGATGGTGGGGTGATGAAAGGAGGTAGGTGAGATAAAAAGAACGATGAAGGAGAATCATAAGACAAAAAGATATTTACAAAGAATGAGGACTGGAACAGAATAAAACATTAATGAGGAACAATCTCTCTGTTCTAGCTTTTATCAGCCATCTGAATTAGAGCACTATTGATCAGTGGAAAATCAGAAAAAACAGACTGTTCTTTTTGTGCATTTTTCATTTATAACCAAGATTAATTTGTTTTAAAAAAGCTTGATGTTAGTTGTCCAAAGAAGAAGCTTCCAAAAGTACATTTTTAGTCATCTCAGAAGTCCTGGATTTTGCTTTCACAGCTCTTGTCAGTGTCTTTTGTCGAAGAGTCAGCCGAATGTCAGCTTAATGTTGTACTTTTTCAGATGAATGGAAAAAATGCTTCAGCAGCAGCGGTGGCTTCATTTCTGGTTGCCATATGCATGTCAAATCCATGTTTTTTTCTGCTCAGTTGGCTCTCTGTCTGTCCAATTAAGAGGCGTGGGTTTTTTTTTTCCTCCCTGCTTTCTGGTCTGAAGGCATGCTCCGTTGTCAAACTTTCTATAATCCTTTTCACAGCGAATCTTGTCTTGTCACAACAGCAGCTGACCTGAAATGGTGGTTCTTCTCTGATCCCTTCATCTTTCTCAAATTCATTATACACCTCCCCGATACCACCACCCATACGCTGTCAAAGCTCTTATTCCTTTTAACACGTGAAGGCCGAGATTGCTTTTGACAGAAAATAAACCCACTTCAATACAGTCGTTTTGAAAAATCCAGCCCCTGAAACTTTTTCATGACAAAATAACTGTGGAAGAGTACTCCACCTGGAAGCGTCTTTTAAACCTACAGTAAATGTGAAAATAGGTCTTGATGCAGGAGCTGTGTAGAAAACCATTTATAAAAGTGCAACTCCTTTCAGCAATATATCTTTTTCCCCTTTTGCTCATTTAAAAAAGACAGCGTGTGTAGCAATTTTCTGCATCAGACTTTACAGCAACTTGAGCATTCATATGAATTAATGTGATGGTGCCAAAAAAGTCACCTCAGGTTTTTAGCTATAGTGCAGAAATCCCATACTCTGCTTCAATTTGAAACTAATTCCTTCTGGTTAGTCATAAAGAATCCTGACCCTGATAATCTCTGTTCATGAAAACGCTAACTGCAACCCCTTTCTTTCTTCATATCTCAATTCTATACTAACACAATTGCACAATTATTCCCATTTACCGTCTTTTCTATGTGCATTCACCCCTCCACTAAAAAGGCTAATGCATGACTATATCCAGCAGAATTAATGTCTGCTCTCACTGCTGTCTTCTCTCACCTACTCCTGACATAAGCTATTTATTCTTTTCTTTTATATTTGCTTGTCTGATTGCAGTATACTTTTATACTGAAGCTAATATGGGACATTATTTTACATTTTTAACTATAAGGAGGTTTGTTTTATCTTGCATTGGTTGGTTTACTAGTTGGTCAGCAAGATAATGCAGACAGTTATGGTCAGATTTTGATTATATTTTCAGGAATAGTCCAAGAAAAAAATTATGAGGATCCAGAACACAGTAAAAGATAATTTTTTTATCATTATGTAACACTGTGTGCTAGGGACAAAGGTACTTATTACTATTGGTCAACAAAAAGACAAACAATTAGTTTTAGTGTATTGCCACTGTAAAAGGGCTTTGTGGCTCAATGAATGCCAATGAATGGGATAATTTACCCAAGAACTAATGGATCCCCCGTTGAGTCCACATCTGTGTCTTTACTAATGCAAGATGCAAGACCAGTGCTTTGCCAGAGGTCTTTTTATAACAGTAGCAGTAAATTTGCACCTTTTTGCTTTTAACTTTATTAATACTTTTCCGCTTTCTATCAATTTTCTTTAAAAACTTTAATTCACCATAACACTAAGAAGAATAAAAAATGCACCCAGCTGTGTCCCAAATGAGTTTTAAAGAAACTGTTAAAATCTTCTGGACATAAGAAGCTAGAACAATTTGTCACCACTTTAATGTGTCACCAATCTGTCCCCATTGCACTATTATTTATTTATGAGAGAATTCTACACATAGCATTTTAAATGTGATATCCCTATGCACTTTGTGGCAGCCCTCACACTTTTTTGCCGAGGTTAAAGTGGATTCTCCTCTCCCAATTTCTCCTCTCCACCTCTGAAATATTTCAATATTTCTTATTCATTCTCCTGTCTTCCTTCTCTGTTCCAGGTCTTACATATTAATGTGAAGGGGTGTAGCTCTGTTCTGTCTCTCCTCATCCATGCACAGCAGGGGCCAATGGTTCACCCATTGGCAGCAACATTCACTGGAATTATTTATGATTAAAAAATAAAAAATAAAACTTCTTATCCTGCCCTAAATTTTACAGTAACAGTTAAATCAGTGCATTAGTACATTGGCACTGCAGTTTTGAAGTGTTAAAAAATATGTTATATTATATACAACAATGAATCAATAAATAATTTGGAAACATATTATTTAGCCTTTAGCTTAAATGCTATTTATTGATGCTAATTGCTACCTAAATAAAATAGTTAAACATTGATACAATGAATAATGTTTTCTAATCGGGCTCTGACATTACACACATATAGTCGATTGGTTGTCGGTTACCATGAACATGATGATTTATTATTTGAGATATTTTGTGACCAATGTTGTGACTAATTCCTCCAAAGAAAATGCTTTGTAGTCCACTTAGCTTATGGCACCGTTCTTTTTTAACACAGCCATATTGTTTAAAAATGGTCTATACTACTTGTAAGTGCGACATTGGTATAGACATGGACAAATACATTTTGTGAACCATAATTTACACAGTTTATTTAATAGAGGACCAGATAACTGGTACAGTTTTGTGTACTTTCTTTTGCATCCCATTTATCTAATGTAATCTGTCAAATGTGCAGCAATACTCAACAATTGATGCAGCATACTGGAATTAATTACTCTATGCATTCAAATCCCATAAAAAAAAAAACAAAAAAAAACAGCATAAGTTTACTGTTTGCATGAACTGAAAGAGTAACCAACCATATACAGTATGTTCATATAGGATGCATTGTTAATTCATGGTGATTCATAAGATATTGATGAAGTCACAGAATGAATTTATCATAATCTGACCTGTAGACAAGGGTGTAGATATTTTTATGCTTGAGCACATCTATTTTGTTGGTCCCATTGCAGAATAAAAATAATATGTTTGTGATCCCCCAGTCTTCTTTTAGTCAATATGTGATGTTACAGGTCCGAGTCTTGGGACATATTTGTTATTTTATGACCCAAGCCTGTTCAAACAACTCCTGCAAGAAAAAAGGGATTCTGGTTTCAGAGGCATTTCATGTTGCAAATGACTGTAACCCTACATTTTTCAACTTCTGCTGTAACATTAATTAACCCTCTTCTTCAACTGCCCAGTAAGGTGTCCTCAAATCTTTTTCTTTCTGCATGTCTCCTCTACTTATTTTCAACCAATTTCCGAAAGTTGCTTTAAAAATATAAAGAAAAAAAAAAAAAAAAAAAAAAAATCTAGGGGGACATTTTTTTTCTTCATTCAGCTGTACTGCGTCTTGTCCACGTTTGACTGAGTCTGTAATGACCTCTCCCTGTGTCCCAGAACAGAATAGCGTTTCCAACTGTAGCTGGCACATAGCATGACTGCACCAGCAACCGAGACGCCGTTATGGCCTTAACACAATGCCATTATCGCTGTAACACAGTGCTAATGCTCTCTCTTCCTTCTTCTCCAGCACAATCCACACACACACGCACACACACAAACACACACACACTTAAATACATTAAAGCTGTGTCTCTCTAGAAACTAATGGGTTGTGTTCCTTGAAAGAAACAGATACTTAGGAGGCTGGTTAGGGGCTAAACACAGATGGTGGGTGTGTGAGGGCAAAGGAGTAAAAGAAAGTCATATTTGAGACGCTTTTTTTTTTTTATCCAATTGTTCATGGTTTGGAACTGGTTCATGCCTGGTTTGGGTCTGGTTTACTCCAGGTTTAGACATGGTATAGCCCTTGTCAATGCATTTTTCTGGGTTAATCCCTCTTTTACTTCTTGGTTTAGACATGGGTCAGTCCTGATTTAAGCTCTTCAGCACCATTAAAATTATACTTTTAAAGCAAGTATTTTCTGAGGTGGTACTTGTAAAATGTTTGAGAACCACTGACTTAGAAATTAAAACACAGAAACCAGCCTGTAGAGAGGAATTAAGCAGTTATATGAGTGTCCTAGTGGGATTTTTCAGCCGTCAGATGGACTTTTATGAGGTAGTTTGTCCTTCTCAGTATTTGTTTGTGCTAAGCTTTGTTGTGCTTGTCTATCCAGTATGTAAACCATGTGTTTTCTGCCAAATTATTATTATCATTGGCTGGACATGCAACATGAATCCCAACACAGTCAGAACACAGTAATGCTATAATCCATTTCCTATACTGTTGCCAATACAAAAAGGCAACATTACTCATTTTCAGCTTTTTCTAGTTGCTGACTATGTACTTGCCATCCATACATAATTGATCACCAGGTAATAAAATAAATCTACTTTCTTTGACCCTTTTTCTTTTTACCTCTACCAAAAAGGGTATGTTTTGGCCCTCATTGATTTGTTTGGTTGGCTTGTTGGTCTGTTATGATATTTGATTACATTTGGAGAAAAGGTCACTAACGACTAAGGAAGAAATATTTCAATTTTTCGTTTTGTTTCGTTTTATTGAGATATCATGGCTTTGCGGGTCAATGGATAAAGCATTCAGAAGATTCCTTGTTCAACTCCATCTTCACCATTGCAAAATAGGGCCATTGAAATTGTGTTGTCTGTTCTCTGCAAGTGCTTCTAGTTTGATATACTTGTATAGGATAATGTTACATACTATTGGCTCAAGAATGTATTTCTAACTCTACCCAATCCTGATCCCAGAGCAACATAAAAAAGCATACTAAAGGGGAAAGATGAGCCGAGGCAGTAATCAAACTGTAAATCATGCACATGGAGTATTTCCACTGGCACCAATGTAATGACACAGGTAAACACTCCGGCAGCCCATATAACATCTTCAGTATACAGCACCTCCCTATCCCACTGTTTCCATTAGTATAAACTGACTCTGGAGTGCATTTATTGTTTAAGTGGGGGACTGGGACTAGACACTGGGACCTGCTCTATAGCCCCAATAGTCTTCTGTCGGCTTTGATGACACTACTTAGTACTCTCCATCACTTTTGGTTACAAGGGGAAGAAAAAAAATAGCAGAAGTGCAGAATAAATAAAGGTGAATATGGCTCCTGTCCAGGATGCTCCAGCATATGACCAGTGGTGGAAGAAGTACTCAGTTTCTTTACTTAGGTAAAAGTACAGATAAAGGAGCAAATATTTACTCAAGTAAATGTAAAAGTGTCACCCTAAAAAATCTTCTAAAGTAAAAGTATAAAAGTACTTATTTTTAGATGTACTTGCACTTAAAAAAGCGAAAACATTTCACACAGACACGACAACTCCTGTTGTTAACACTATTGACACTCATGTCGATTGTGTTAAATGCGCTTTAAATGTGTGCTGATTACTGATGAAATAAACAAACTGGTGCAATGGAAGAGACTGAATCTGAGGTCTTCTCTCTTTATTATTCTGATGTTTCTAAAGGAGTAACTTTACTGCATCTTTTATATTTAAATACTGTGTCTACACTGAGGGCATGACAAAAACACGTGATTTTAAACCAAAACTCAAAATACTTTGTACTTTAAACCAACTCAGAAATGGAGTGGAGTAAACAGTACAGATACTTGCTCTAAAATGTAGTGAAGTAAAAGTACCCCTTGTAAAATTTACTCAAGTAAAGTACAGATACATGAAATTAGTACCTCTAGTAAAGTAACTAAGTACTTTTACTTTGTTACATTCCACCACTGCATATGGCTGTGTATTGGTCCTACTGTTATACAGCACTGTACGCCCTTGTAGAGCAGTATCACAGCTGTGGTTGTGGTTGCCATCTGTTTGCAGTTCATTTATGTATTTTGATACCAATTGAACATGAAATCGAGGCAGTTTGGGAACTTGATTAGATTTAACTGACTGTTTCATTGCTAATCCCGCTCAGAGCACTGGTAGCTCCACATTTGGCTTTTCATTGGAATAGTTTAGCTGTTGTGGCCAGAATCTCATTTCCCCATAGAAAAAAGGAAGGGATTTGATTCATTGGGTTTCTATATTCTCTCCATGATATGTTCTCTCTTTTTTTGGGGGTTTTTGGTTTATTGGTTGGTTAGTCTCAAAAGGTCAAGGTATAGTATGATTATAAAGACATTTGATTGATTGGGCATTAATTGTGGGTCAGCAGATAGACCATTTATTCCATAATTAGAAGATTAATGGGTCAAGTCCACATATGGGCACCATACCATTGCATCCTCTTCCTATTTTCTTATGGCTTTTCCTTTCCGTGATGACGCAACTCTCTCCATTTACCCAAGGCTAGGACTGACACAAAGAGCACACTGGCTTGTGACCCTGTTTGGCTGGATTATCAGTATAACTGCATAATAGGTCTGCATTCTCAGACAAAATATCCTGTTATTCTAAAATATTTGACATAAAGCAAGATAGAGGCATGAGTAGTTAGTAGCAGGTTTTTTTAGTATACAATTTCCTGTATGCAGCTGCTGGTCAAGCACAGACAGAAGAGAAAATAACTGTTGCTTGCTTTGGCATTTGTCTAAGAGTGGAAAGGAAATGAGCAGAAGCAATAATAGTTTGAGTGCATATTGGTTTGTGAAGCGTAATCACTACTTCCTTAACTTCATTTAATGGGAAGAGAAAATAAGAGGCTTGAAGGCAATAGGCACGGCAGAAAAATGTTGAACTTGAGCAGAACAATGTCATTTGCTTGTGTTTCTCTGGAGATACTGATGGCTTTAAGTGTTAGTAAATAGGACTGTGTTGAGTGGACAGCGTTGTGAAATGATGGAGGCGCAGACAGCAGAGGAAGATGAGATCCATAGACAAGAAGTGGGCGGATGACAAGTTGATACGGGGCAATGCAGGAGGAGGGAAGATGATTGCACTGCTATGTATGTATAGAAAATATGTAGGCTGTAGAGATCTCTATAGACTATACAGGTTACAGTAGTACAGAATATACCTATGGAAACAGGTAAAAGATATCCTAATTTCAGTCAAAAAGTCAAAAAGAAGCTGACTGACTGCTAACTGGCTAAGTCTACATATCGCTACCTACCGTTGTGATGATCGTGGACCTGATTTCAACAATAAATGGATTACACATTATACTCCCATGCATATATACTGGGACAAAGACAATTGTCCAAATACATGGCTAAGTCAAGCTGTGCATGTAAACGTACTCAGTGACAGACAAGCATTCACTCACATTCATTCAATAGGGGCAATTTAGAGTCACCAGTTCGTCTAACACATGCATGTATTTGGGTGATGGGAGAAAAGTACACAGAAAAGTATACAGTAACACAATGAACCCACAATGTCCTTGCCTGAAACTATTTTAATATTTGGTAAATTACTGTACCATTTTAATGTGCTAGTATACCAGTGTAGTGAATAAAACTGGACATTATATTTATCAAACAATAATTGGATCAAATCATAGTAGTAGTCATAGTGAAAGTAGCAGTAGTAGTGGTACAAGTAGTGCAATTACAATTCACTTTTGAATTTTTTTTTTTTTTCTCAACACCGTAAATAGAACTAGACAATTCCCAAACAAAAATCTTAGCACTTAGCACACCATTAGGACTTGTGATACAGCCTTCATTGGCTATAATTATTATAAAACAAAGTCACTTTTTATCTACTGTGATAATTGTTTCATGCCCAAAGGGGAATGACACCAATTTTAGCGTGAGATTGTCAAAAATAAAAGATATGTGACCCATTGTTAACACTAGACCTAAGAAGCTAAACTGAAAGAAATAATAATTAACCTCCTCCCTGTTCGTCTTATTAAATTTCAACCAAGCATCCACTGGTGGTATCCCAGAGTTCTTTGGGGGAGGGACAGAATGGTTGATATGCTTTGAAAAAAAGGGATGCACATCTGCTGCTGGAGTACACCCACTGAGATAGAGAGACTGTTATGGAGCAAGGATGATTAGAGCTGCACGCATACACACAGGCGGTATCAAAGTTTAATACAGGTGCCAGAAGGAAGGGCTTACATTATAAATATCAGTTTGGGCTGTGTTTGTTTGTTGACTTGATGGTACAAGGTGAGGAACTGGAGGCAACTAGTGTGAGAAGGAGGAAATTAACTAGTATTCTACTCAAGTTTTTTTTTTTTTAAACAAGTGCTTTCTGAGTACATTTTCTGAAAATAAACTCTTACTTGTACTTTTAACTTTCAAATTGGAAGAAAAAACGTCCACCTCTGAGTGTGCCATGTGTATGTGTCTTTTAATTTTGAAGAACAATTTTAAACCCATAAATTCTTTGCATGCATTGGTTCCACATTTTCAATTTTGTGAACTCGCCATACCTCCACCGGAATGGGAGCTGGCCCTCTTTTCACAAGTATTTAACGTCCTTCTTGCCATGTCATCGAGAGAAACCAAGTTGAGCTCCATGTCTCAATTTTTTAACTCTGGTTTGCAGCTGGGAAATGCTCCCAGGGTAGCCATTAGTGTCTGGAGAGGCCATAATGAAAAGCTGGAGGGGGTCCCAAAAAGTCCAGATGAAGCACTTGCCACTATACACTGCATAGGCGTGAAATAATAGCCTTGTGTAATTGCCCTGGATACTTTATGGGAGTGCCCTATGAGGTCTGAGAGCTTTAATGATACAGCTGGAGTATTGAATCCGTCGCTGATCCTCACTTGGCTTTGTCTTGGATCCTCTTTTATTTGCAAAAGGTTATGCAAGGCTGAGAATCCTGAATCATTCCCTTAAGATTTAAGTAGATTACTCTTGTTCAACTTTATAGGATGTGTCCTACTTCTAACCAAATCATTTTTACTTTTGTCCTAAAATAGTTGGATGTGAGGCAGAAAACTTAGCAGCAGGCAGTTGTCTGTTGTGAGGTAACGATACAGTCTCTATTGATTTAAAGTGACTTAACCCATAGGTGGTTAAATCACAGGGAATGAATAAGTAGTTGTATGTGTGTGCCAACATAGACCAACAATTCTGTAGATCAGAGATCATCAACTGCAAGTCCGGGGGCCAGATCTGACAAGCCAGAGCTTTCCACCCAACCCTAGAACATTAATAAATTCAGGAGATTTTTCTAAAAGTAGCTTGTGCCATAGCCTGTCTTCAAATGATGATGAACTCACTCTCATTTTATATTTTGTTTATTGTTTTACATGCTCATTTTACCAATAGTTGTGTTTCAGAAATGTCCTTGCTTGGGCTTTTCCCCACTACACAATACCGCACAGTTGCAGTGTTTAAATTACAAATGAGCATAAGTGCAAATGGATATAAATGACAATTCAATGTGATAAATTCAAATTTTTCTTCTGTTTGATTATTAGCTTTGACTGAAAATTTAGATTTCTGGTGCAATTAACATATGCTAAAAACCTTCACATTTGTTAAATGCCGTCTCAAATAAAAACACACACAGTGTACATTTTCATAAAGAAAATTCATCATCCAATGCCTTTCACTCTTCTAATCTCAGAATGTCTTGTGCTGGTGGCGCTCGAGGCCAGGGATTAGCGGCTTACAGATAGGTCAATTGTTTTATATTACTGCCTTTGTGTTAGTCGTACCTGTAAGCACATTTCACAATGAGTGTTTAATGACATGGTCTGTTGATTAAGTGTGAGTCATCTCAACATTTATATATTCAGCTGTTAGGTGTAATGCACACTGTAGGCCCATTTTAGAATTTTTACCACCACCATTTTAGGAAAGCCTTGTTTCATTGTTTTGCAGCATGGCTGTTGTTGTGTGTTTATAGATATAGCCCAAAAAAATAAAATCCAAGCAATTAGGCAAGTGGGAAAGCAGAGTCATACTGGCCTATAAAATAATTAAATGCATACTTCATCCTGGAAATATTAAGCTGGAGATATAGCTGTAGTTTTTGTGGGAGTAAACAAACATACATAATATATGCAGGTGCTTGATTCCTCTTTGATCATAAAAACAAATGGCAGCAGATTACATCAAAATTTGCTTTCCAAGCAGCATCAAACAAGCAGTCCAATTAATAAATGAATTAGAAATGAAATAGAAAAAAAGTCATCATGTTTTGTTTTTTTCTGATTTCTCTAGGGAGCAGTTTAATTTCACTTGTCTCACTGGATATTTTTGGCACAAAACACTAACATTTAATTCTTGTTATGTTGCCTCTACTGCCGTCTGGCTGGTTCATTTTCTGTGGCCCTCTTTATGCAGTGACTGAATAAATTAGCAGGATTTTCCAAAACTAGAGATACATGTAATGTACACTGCTCACAAAAATAAAGTGAACACTAAAATAACACATCCTAGATCTGAATGAATGAAATAATCTTATTAAATACTTTGTTCTTTACATAGTTGAATGTGCTGACAACAAAATCACACAAAAATTACCAATGGAAATCAAATTTATTAACCCATTGAGATCTGGATTTGGAGTCACATTCAAAATTAAAGTGGAAAAACACACTACAGGCTGATCCAACTTTGATGTAATGTCCTTAAAACAAGTCAAAATGAGGCTCAGTAGTGTGTGTGGCCTCCACGCCTGTATGACCTCCCTACAACACCTGGGCATGCTCCTGATGAGGTGGTGGATGGTCTCCTGAGGGATCTCCTCCCAGACCTGGACTAAAGCATCTGCCAACTCCTGGACAGTCTGTGGTGCAACGTGGCATTGGTGGATGGAGCGAGACATGATGTCCCAGATGTGCTCAGTTGGATTCAGGTTTGGGGAACGGGCGGCCACTCCATAGCATCAATGCCATCGTCTTGCAGGAACTGCTGACACACTCCAGCCACATGAGGTCTAGCATTGTCTTGCATTAGGAGGAACCCAGGGCCAACCGCACCAGCGTATGGTCTCACAGGGGTCTGAGGATCTCATCTCGGTACCTAATGGCAGTCAGGCTACCTCTGGCGAGCACATGGAGGGTTGTGCGTCCCCCAAAGAAATGCTACCCTACACCATTACTGACCCACTGCCAAACCGGTCATGCTGGAGGATGTTGCAGGCAGCAGAACGTTCTCCACAGCGTCTCCAGACTCTGTCACGTCTGTCACATGTGCTCAGTGTGAACCTGCTTTCATCTGTGAAGAGCACAGGGCGCCAGTGGTGAATTTGCCAATCATGGTGTTCTCTGGCAAATGCCAAACTTCCTGCACGGTGTTGGGCTGTAAGCACAACCCCCACCTGTGGACCTCGGGCCCTCATACCACCCTCAGTTTGTTTCTGACCATTTGAGCAGACACATGCACATTTGTGGCCTGCTGGAGGTCATTTTGCAGGGCTCTGGCAGTGCTCCTCCTGTTCCTCTTTGCACAAAGGAGGAGGTAGCGGTCCTGCTGCTGGGTTGTTGCCCTCCTATGACCTCCTCCACATCTCCTGATGTACTGGCCTGTCTCCTGGTAGCGCCTCCATGCTCTGGAAACTACACTGACAGACACAGCAAACCTTCTTGCCACAGCTCACATTGATGTTCCATCCAGGATGAGCTGCACTACCTGAGCCTGAGCTTGTGTGGGTTGTAGACTACGTCTCATGCTACCACTAGAGTGAAAGCACTGCCAGCATTCAAAAGTGACCAAAACATCAGCCAGAAAGCATAGGAACTGAGAAGTGGTCTGTGGTCACCTCCTGCAGAACCACTCCTTTATTGAGGGTGTCTTGGTAATTGCCTATAATTTCCACCTGTTGTCTGTTCCATTTGCACAACAGCAGTGAAACTGATGTCAATCAGTGTTGCTTCCTAAGTGGACACAGTTTGATTTCACAGAACTGTGATTGACTTGGAGTTACATTGTGTTGTTTAAGTGTTCCTTTTATTTTTTGGAGCAGTGTATTTATCTGTTTAACTTGATTTTGAATCTTTTACAGTTTCCACCTGTGTGAATACTGTAAACCAGACATGTCCAAAGTGCACCCCGTGGGCCATTTGTGGCACAGGTTGACATTTAATATGGCCCCCAGCTTCTATGACAAAATGTGTATTATTTAAGGTCCACCAGCATTTTCATAGTGTTTCTGTAGCTTTGTCTGTACATTTGTGCTTCTCATCTACTGCTCTCTGCCTTGTGTCTTCTGATAACTTGGTCGAAAAATAATTGCAGTTGCAGTTTTTATGTTCAAAGATGTAATTTTGTTGGGACTTGTTATAGTTTTTGTTGTCACAGAAAATAATGTATAATTAATTGGCTTTAAAAACCAAAATACTTATAAAACACTATACATTAAATATATATTGTTAAAAAATGCCAGGAAGCACCGTCGGCCCTTAAACATTTGCACATCTTTAAATCTGGCCTTCTGTAGAAAAAGTTTGGACACCCCTGCTGTAAACCTAAATAGCCTAGCTAGTTGCATTACATGGATGGTCAGATGCAGAGAATGAATATCTCGGACTGTAAGGTCAACCTGAACCATAACAATGTTTGTGTAAATTCAGATTGTCATACATGATGTACTTTTGCTCTCTGTGTTGCAGTGAATGTGAGCTTCTGTCACTACAGAGAGACTTACTGCACTGACAGAGGTTGAGGCCTCTGCAAGAAATGTTATTGTTCACCAGCAGCACAGTTCTCAGGCCATATATTCTCAGTGACAGCTCAGACAGCGTTTGAATGCAACATGAAAATATAATGTAAAAAGAAATCACCACCAGAATCAAAAGATCTACAGAAATATACAAACTTACAGTCAGCGCAATTTAAAATGTAACATATATCTAAATGCAGTCTGTGCTCAGAAAAATGCAAAGGGAATGAGACAATGCATTTTTAATGACGACTAACAAGTACATGAAGTTGCTGACAAGTTTCTTTGCAGATTTTTACCCAGCTGCTTGTTCTGGCTATGACAGTGTCCTAATGAAATATTGAACCGTTCAGCGGGATGGCTTGTCATGTTTTGTTGAGCAGGACAGATCCTCATGTAGATCTGTACTGAGGGACCTATACCAGTACAACGATATTGATTCAGTCATGTAATAACAGTAATTACTTATAACAAACAACAACAACAACAAAAAAAGGTACAAGGCAACACTGAATGGAAACAAAATGACACTGACAGCTATCATATTATCCAGCAATACATAGATCTAGAAAAAACTGCAAAATTGTAATTTTCTCAAGCATGTTTTATCTTTTATATGTGTAATGTGGTGAACTGAACACTTTTATTTGTATTTCTATAGTTTTTCTCTTACAATATTGTTCTTTAGTGAAATCCATCAAAATAAGAGACATTATACAGTATTTGCTGAATAATTCAAATATTCAGTGTTTAAACAAAAAAGGTAATGTTTTGACTAAAGAACATTCAGAAATCAGTATTTGGTGGAATAACCCTGATTTGTAATCACAGCTTGCCTTGCTCTCCCCCAGTTTTTCACATTGCTCAGTGTTTACCACAGAACATTTGTCAGTTAAGGTGGGGGCCAACTCATAGTGCCTCCGAATTGTGAGCTTACAAATTAATGTCCTTTATACATCCCAGTTTCAACTCCTAAATTACACACACACACACAAAAAAAAAAAAAAACAAAAAAAAAAAAAAACACTGCATCATAAAAGCAATAAAATTGGGTTTTGGGGGAATAAACACAATTTAAATATTACTTTATATGGCCTATATTGAATGGTAGTCAAGGTGGAAGATGCTTATAGCTAAGGTGGCCACCTTAACTATCAAGTGCTGGAGGACACAGTAAGTTACTTTATAAAACCCTCTCAGCTTTAACAGACACTGGCCTGGAATAGCTGTCAGACTAATAATTGCTGATTTAAGAATAAATTGCAGCAGTCTCTTATTTTCCAGGGCTGCATAACAGTACCAGCATATTGATGAATTCATGTAATAACAGTAATTTGTTGAAGAGAGTACAAGACAACACTAAATGGACAGTTTGGATGTCTAGATTAAAACTGATACTAACAGCTATCATACTCTGACACATCTGTGGTCATGTATTATAATAGGAGCAAACAGAATGACACACGCCGGAGAGGGATAAATGAATGAAAATGAATGCACTGTACATTTAAAATCAATTTTTGTATGGAGCTTGTCCAGTGACTGTTGAAGACAAAGCACACGGTGAATACCAGATGACTGCTGAGGGAAGCTGGGAATGCCATGAGATATGCAAGTAATTACATGACATTATGATACAACTAAAATGTATGTTGGTGTCCGAGACTGCTCATGTAATATATGTGTCAGTCTTTTTGAGTATATGATTAGATTTAGGATTCCTCTACTATTCCTCTTATAACTATTGCTTCTTCTACTACTGTACTACAACTACTAATGTTCCTCCTCCTACTACTACTGCGACTACTATATTTATTATTTACTACTACTGAAATTACTACTACTGAAATTCTCTATATTTTTATTTTAAACTCACAAAGTTTCTGGCTTTCTAAAGATCTTTGTAAACATTCAAACATTTTTCTGAATATGGTTGTCAACTAAAATTGCGACTAGAAGCAGTGTCTCCAGAATAATTCACAGTATGCTTTTGGAAACAAAAACCCAGCAGCCTCCATCATTTGTCCACCAGAGCAGGCACAGCTTCACAGTGGGACAGCAATGTCAGAAACACAGATGACTTTGTTATGGGCGTGTTGACATGATGTGATGCAGTGTGGCTGTGTGGATACAGGGAAGATGAATCCCAGCTGGAGACACACTCTGTGGTCGGCCTGAGCAGATGTATCCAGGATACTGTTAATGACTGTGTACAGTGTGGTATACAATGCAGGGCTGGATATATTTACACCAGAGTCCTCTCATGGTATCTTAACAACTTAAATGGACACAGAGCTGCGTGAGCTGTGAGTGAGCATAAATTAAATGTTGTGCTATTGCTGCTAGTTTTGACTACTTGGATGTAGCAGATATTTAACAAAGGATGTTACTTGACTTTTACTTGAATGTAATGAATAAAGGAAGGTTTAGGAATGAGTAGGGGAGACCAGGGCTGCTTGTCTTATAGGTTGATTGTCTCATGGCTTAGGACATCCTGCTTATTTTGCAATAGTCAATTTTTCATTTAAACTAATAACATTAAGGTGAGGAGATAATTTGTCATTTTTATGGGTCTGAGTAATTTTTATTGTTGGTTTTGTTTTTGTTTTAAAAGCTTGTAGGTTATTAGCTTCTGAAAACATCTAACATTGAGCAAAAAGCCCAAGATCATAGCTTTAAGTTAAGTCATCTTTTAGCTTGCAGGCACATATTAAATACAGCAGTAGCTTTGCTAAAAGGCTGTATTTTTCACCCTCACATGAGGTTGATTGTCACAATGGCTCAGGGTATTTCTGATGGTTAATAACTTTTTATTACAATACGGTAAGAAAGGGATGCCCACTTGAAGTTAAGAGCTTAAGCTTTCATTTAAGATATGAATGACTCTTGTAAGATGTTTAGATGATGAATAATTTACACTTGAGTAAAAAGTGCGACAGCCATAACTGGTCTCCCCTACCATGACAAAATATCAAGTAATTAGAATATTTGAATTTATTTCAGTAGTTCAATTCAAAGTGAAACACACATATTCAGTACACACAGAGTGAAATATTACAAGCATCTGCCTTCTCCTTTTAGCTGGGCTTGGGACTGGCACAAAGAGTACACTTGTGGCTTGTGTGTCTCATTTCTTGAGATACTGCATGATATAAAAACAAATGCTTGAAATATTTCACTCTGTGTGTACTGAATATGTGTGCCTCCCCTCTGTTTGTACTGAAACTAACATACTAACAAACCTTGTGTGTTTCACTGAACTACACTGAATTACTGCAATCATTTCACTCTTCCATAATATTCTAATTTATGTATGTGCCCCATGGCTATATGGGTGAATAGCAGGCCTGTCAATAGACTTTGCTTTCACTTGAATGTGCATTAGATGTAAACTGGCAGTACTTTGTAGAGTACTGAGTAAATATTTAAGTAGACCTACTTCTTATAAATTATTACAATGAGTACAGAAAGAGTGGACCTTTTGAAAAAAACACAGTTGGATCAATAATCCACGTTTTTTTCCTGCACATGTCTGTATCATAAGTTTAAGTCAGCAGTAAAAGAAGCGTACCCAGTTGATTTGATTTTTACATTTATCAAGGCCCTGATGGCAACCAATAGATGAATGAGTAAATATCTGAAATGTGCTTTCTACAGTCAACCCATAGTACTTTATTATCTGTATGGAAAACTGTGCCATTGTGAGTGCTCAGGAAAGTAGTGACTAGAATATTTGTTTGTGGGTCCTTGATTGCTTTTTTATCCATAGCCATATAAACTAAAGTGAAATGTATTTTATTTTTTTCTCGAAGTGAAATCAATGGATGGCACCAAGTACTTTTTGCACATTTATGGGTGGCACCGTAATCTGAATTGGAGCGGTGACGGTATAGATTGTTGTCTAGGACTGAGTGGCTGGTGAATTGGTCTATGTAAATATTTCCAACTTCCATTATAGGAGTCAGATAAGTATAGCGTACATTAAAATATAGTCATGGTTATACTGATAATGCAAAAAGGATATTGTTATTCTGCTGCTCCTGCGTCTAACACATATATCTGTTTTAGCAATTTGAAAACTACAGTATGTCTACCCCTGTAAATTGCTACTTGGTGATAATGCTAATGTGCTAAAATAATGCTGATTTTAAGTTCTAATTGTCTCTCTTTTCTCTTTTTTTTTACATCCTGTGTCTTGATTATCTGGTACTTATTCTACTTAAAGGTAAGCCTCCATGTATATCTATGTATATCTGTCTGTCATTTAATTTAATCTATGCATTTCATTTTCCAATAATGACATTTTTTGTGATCAGCGTATTACTTCCCTTTTGCGTGCGATTGTGTCAGTTTCTTATTACTTTGCACAGACACCTCTCTTACTAATGCATCAGTACATTAGTAAAAAAAACTCTGGTATTGTCTGATCTTAGAATAATGCTTTTATGTGCATTTTATTTTTTTTATGCATTTAAATGAAGGCATGTGCTTGGAAAACTTATAATGTGTTTCTATCCATTCTGACTTCCTCCTTCCTCATCTGGCCTTGGACAATTTCACTGAAGTGGTTAGTTCCCTGTACCTTTTGGTGTGGTACATCAGGGGTTCAATTCCCAAACATAGAGCCAAAAACTACAACGCTATAATTTGTGTCAAATGAATGGCGAGGGTTGCATCAGATAGGACATATGGTCAGTGTACTGATTCAAAGTTAAGGTTTTCACTGGCTACAGTTTAGTTCATTGAAATGTTGATGTGTTTATTGTATAGTAAGTGTTATCATAAGTAAAAAGTAATGTAAAGTTTAGTTTTGCAGTCTTTTACAATCAGTTAACTTAAATGCATAAAATAAATGTTTAAGGCGGCTTTTTTCCTAACCATAATGCATTACTATATGTTTAATAATGGAAACACAAAAATTCAATCCTAGTGTAAAGTCAAGCCCTGTTGGTGTTCCCTGAAAGAAAAAGGAGCAGCTTTTCTTTGGACTATGACATTTTCAGGTTTTCTTTATTTGTCATCTGGAATTGCTGTTTTTTTTTTTTTTTTTTTGTTTGTTTTTTTATTGTGGTTTTAATCTTGGTCTCTGGCTTTCTTGTGGAATAATAACTGTATTGTGGTTGTTTTCATCGTGCCATCTTTTTTGACATTTTCTACTGAGCTGCACTAACTCTCTCGCATGTAACAACACTTTCTTCGCAGTATACTCCCCCATAGCCTTTTTTTGTGTGTGTGTGTGCATGTGTAGGCTTTGCTATTAAATTTTGCATTGCAACTCTTGTCAAAAAGACATACTCCAACTCTCTCTTTTACAAGATAACTCCCATATGTCAATCAGGAGACTAGAAGAAACAGTATAAATGGGCTCAGAGCATTAAATATTAGCCTTCTTGTGAAAGCCCACGAGGTAAAGCTGTTTCAATGCTCCCAAATATGCCAGTCTCCATTACCAGCTGTCCACACTGGCATCTTGCACATCTCTGGCAATTTCTCTGAATGTCACTCTTTACGCTATCAGTAGGTCTATCAGTAAACGGGGCTGATACCCAGATAGGCAATCAGTCTTTTTGTCTTACAGTGCTTCAGCTTTAATCAGTCTTATAGAGTGCCGCTACAGGCCATGGAAGTCCTGCTGTTGTAATATATTTTTGTCTTCCAGTATCTTTGGCTCTAGCCTTGAGGACGAGTCTGTAGTGAGCCTCCACAATGGTAAATCACGACTTCCCACAACAGCTGTCTTTCTTAATTAGTAGTTAGAGAAAACAAATTTACCAAGAGACTCATACCAACATTTGGACACACTTACTGTCACATGTTTTAGAAAGTAAGCAATGCCAAGTTTTTGTTGTTGTTTGCAGTAATTTAGGGCTTATCAGTTTTTCTGTGTGCACTTTTGTACATGCAGTCTGGTGAAATTTCCATGAGGAAGGGAGGTAATTAGAGATAGTGAGAAGGTTTTGCTGATGATGGGGCTGAGAAGAGTGAGATGGTGATGGAGCAGAGGAGGAGATAGCTCTGTTGCTTAGGTGGTGATGTGGAAGAGGGGAGGAGCATGATTCTGCTGCTGAGATGGTGATGGGTGGAGGAGAGCAGTGGGACTGGCTGAGTGTGAGTCAGCTGACAGATACTAGAGTGGCAGGAGATGGAGAGGAGGAGTCTTCTGGTTGAATTGTGATGTCAGATACAATGTTGCTTTGTGTTAAATGAGTTCCCTGTTGTTTAAAACTAGTTTAAACTGCAAATCTTCACAATGCATTATCACATTAAGGCAAATTGCTTTGTCCTTGTTAAACTTGGGGAAAAATAATCACCCCATGACCGGTCCTCATCAATATGGATCCACTTAGTTTAACTCACTTGTGTGACCCTTTGGCTTAGTGCTATGTCATTTTAATTCCTCACTAAGACAGTCGGTAATGGGCTTTAGCCTGAGAATAGCACTGCTTGTTCTCAATCAGCTTTTTCACATATTCCTATTGATCGTAATTCCTGTGACTCCAGCTGTGAAAAATTAACATAAATATATTCCAAAACATTTTCTCTATTGCCTGAAACAGTGCCAAATAAAGAGACAGAGGAAGAGAGTGACTGTTTGAAGTATTTTGGGGATTTGGCTGGCATACAGCTTTGGAAGAGAGAGATTTCTCATAGGAATGACTCGCTTTTAATGATTTTTGCATCTTCCCAGAATATTAAGTCAAGCACAGTCATGCATGGCACAGTGTTGGGGTTCACACATTTACATGATAAATCATCCCACTGTAACAAACACTTTATCTGAAGACATATAGTGACATAAGTACTACCCTTGTACCCTCCATTTCTTTTCGTTGACAAACATTTTAATAGAATCACAATGGCTTCATTATTGCCTCAAAAGTGTCCAGATCAGAACTAATTATTTTAGTACAAACAGATCACATCTGGTCTTTTGGTACTGAATGTTTGTGACTAAAAACAATTTACTGTACAATGTTCTGTACAATATACTTCTGCAGTTGTCCTCATCTTCTATAGGTGTGTACCCCCTAAATAAGGATTGTAAACAAACTCTTATTTTTATTTCAAATAAGCCATAATGCTAAAGAATTTTATGTGACATACATTTGTACTAATAAATAAGACGATAATATTAAAATCAGCATTGTGAATTGAACTTAATAAGATAGTTCCCATGGACCTCCTGTAGAGCTCATTGATATAACTGCTCTACATCTGAGGTAGCAAAAAACAATTTAAACTATTACTGTTTTTGAAATGTTTCTATGCTACAATTATAGAAAATGTCACAGTATCATTTCAGTAATGCAAAATTCACCAGAAAATGACAATTTAACTGGCTCTCATTGCAAATGCAAAGCCTAAATGCAATCTCATGAGGGCAGCCGCATAAATCTGTGCATTTATTCAAGTACATGCTACAGTTCAAAAGGGATTAGTGTTTTTACTCAGTGTGCTTTTGTTATTATGAATTATTAAACACAGTTCACATTCCTGCAATAGTACCACAATCGTTTCAGCCATCAGTCTGTCCTGCTTTTGAACAGTGCTCTCATACATGAACACTATGTCCAACACACAGCCATGAATGTTAAATATGCACGAGGCAGACTGACACACGCCGGCTATCCACGCTGGCACATGTGAGCAACTGTTAGATAGATCACAGCAACTAGGGGAATGAGCGAATGTCACCACTTTTCAGCACTTTTCCACCTCTTGTACCTCTATGAATAAAACATAACACACACACACTCCCAGCTAACCTACCAGCACACACACAGGGATTAATAAAACATTAATCTATTACGTGCACATTGTTGTTATCAGCTTGTACTGTACGTGCTCCAAGAAAGAGAGTTGCTGCTGTGTTGTGATAGCTAAAAGAAAATGAAGTGAGTTTTTGTGTGCGGTGTTTAGAGGCAGGTCTTTGAATTGAAAAATTAAAGAGCTTAACCCACTAATTGCAACTTTACCTGGAGGCATCACTTCAAGACGGGCTTTATTTTTCACCACATTTGGACATTTTTTTTCCTTGTTTCTTGCTGCTTTTCCTTGGCTTTTAACCTATCCTGTGACTAGGAATTTTCTCTATCACCATTTGATTCAGTTTCATAATTTGCCTTGTGCTAAGCTAATGACAGAGGAGAAGGCTACGACTAACTGATGTAGTTTTGTTTAATTCAAAACACAATATTTATATAAATAGTTTGCATCATTCATCAATTGCCCTATATCAGCCATTCACCAGTGTCACAGCCCCTTTAAAAATCATAAAATTCCATGCGCACTCTATTCAAAAAGTCATGTTATTCCTCAGTCCTATGAAAACATTAAAATAGTTTTAAAAAAAATTGCTTTAAAGTAATATTTTAAGTAGTTAAAGGTCACCTGTTGTGCGAAATGGATGTCTTGAGCTTTTAATCATGCTATAATTGTGTTTGCACCTCAAAAACATAGCCAGAGTAGTATTTTCTTATATTCACACCTGTTTGAGTAATCCTGTGTTCTGATGTTGTCCCCTCAAGAGCTGAAAACGCTCAGTGGCATAAGTGCTCCTGTGCATTTCTAAAATCCATACACCATCACTGAACTCGTTCTGATAATTCCAGCATGTAAATTTCCTACTATGAAGCTCATTTATGTATCTCTTAGTGTCCTGTTGCTAATAGTCATGCTAATTAGTCATTTTATGCTCTGTCCATTCCCCACCATTGCCAGCAGGGGGCGACAGGCTCAGTGTTCTCTACAAAGTCAACGTAACAGCTTCATAAAAGAACATATTATTTTGAGTTGTAAAAACATGAAATACTAATGCAAAGATGTCCACGATTTCAAACTCAATGCATTTTTATGTGTTTAATGTAAACCCATCATTCTCAAACTGTGGTCCCTGGACTATTGGTTGGGCATCTGTGAAAAGATGTCTTGTTAATTACTAATAATTTATAATCATTGAATTAATTGTGGTCTATAATTTTGAACATTCATGAATGTTAATGGGAATGGATACCAAAATAATATAAACTTTCTGAGCAAATGACTCTCACTTATATTTGGTGTTAGGACATTTAAAACTCCTGATGATTGTGACGCACCACATAAGTCATGCTAATTGGGAGTAGAAGTGGCTATAAGGGGTCCAGGCTCCAAAAAGTTTGAGAACCCCTGATGCAGACAACATCTAGCGGGCCCCTTGCAGTACTTTTCCTGAACCCTGTTTATGTGCCTCAGTTACATTTTTACAAGTAGTCTTAATATCAACCACTTCAGAAATTTGCTTAGATGTTTTTGTTTATCATTGTTTTGTTTGTTCAATGCCATTGTTTTGGTGTAGATGTGAAGCATTTAGAGAATGCAGACCACCACCAATGCATTAGCACTATCTTGCAATGGTAAACATATAGACCTGAACTCAAACTGGAATTTTATTATCTCACACTGGTAATGATTCTACTCAAACTAATGATTTGGTCCATTGCTAACCCCTTGTGGCAGAAATGGCGCTATCTTGCAATAGTACAGAATCCTTTCAAAACTGGATCAAGATGGTGTTCTGGATTTTCTTTGACCCATTACTGACCTTTCCTGATCCTTGAAATTGTATTAAAATCTGATTATTGCTTTTTAGTTATCTTGCAAAAAGCTAACCCACAATTTAGCAACAAACCAACAACAAGAACATAACATCTATGACCCAATGTAATAAAAATACACTTTGTGGTGCCTCCATAAATGTCTGGAAGTGTCGCTTACTGGTAATACCTTGGTAACTCTGGCTCTTATTATCCAAGGTTTCATCAATATTTTAGTTGCATCCCTCTGCGCTTCTTTATTTCACCTCATCTTAATTGCATTTCATTCTTTAGAAGTGTAAGCCCAGACATCATAAAATTGAAAGAGCACTTGTGTTTCTGCAACAAATCCCCATTCTGAGGAGTCAGCTGTTCGGGTGTCTTAAATGACCACAGTGCAATCTATCTGCGTTAAGTTGCTTTTGGAGCCTAAGCGTGTTTTGATTGCCACTTCGATAGGGATGCCATGATTGAGTGAGGATCAAGGTAGGCCACTGCAGTGCATTTTGGTCCTTCATCACTACAGTGTTTTTGTTTACTGGCACAATGTATAAGAAATGAAATATTTTAAGTAATTAGCCCATAAACTGATGTGTTGTGTCAAAAAAATTCTGTTAACCAAGAGTGCTTTAATAAATACAGAATTTTATTTCGTACTTGTGTTACAAATATCTAATAAAGGTCTTTAATAGGCGAAGGACAAAATTATTATTTTGTTGTTGATCTTGATCACTGTGTGGATACAGGAGTGTTTTAAGTGTTTAAGGGTTTTTGTACTGTTTTCAGATGGGAACTGAAAATACTAATGTTGATCACTGAAAGAAAAGATGACCCATTTAATAGATTCTTTATCATTGTGGGATATAAGGATTCTGTGGCTCAATGGAAAAAGCATTTACCCCTGAAGAGTTTTCTCACTACTGTATGTTGTTTAAGACTTATTGGAGGACAAGAGCAGGTGTCTATTTTTGTAGATACACTAATACCTTTTTAAAATCAGTTCACTTGTAGCATAAGGATTATTCTGCACCTGACCTTTCAATGTCCCCATTCATATGTACGAAGGGCTGCTCTTCCATTTGCACTTGTACATTTTTCATGAAACGAGGACTGGCCCAAGGAGAAAACCACACTTTTCATCACCCTCTTCAATGGCCAATTATCACTACCCGCCTGTGTCCTTATTTCACCACTTTTACAGTAGAATTGCAGTGGTTTTATTTCACCCTATATTTATATTCACCAACTAAATTATGCTTTTGTTTGCCCATCACAGCACTATGGACATCAGTGTATGCCTTATGTCCTGTAGTACTCACCAGAGTTTTTAAGAAGCCCACACTGACACCAACATAGCGTGGTTAATGACTCCACAGGTGAAGTTGGACCCATGGGTCACTGCTGCTATAGGAACACATACACTGGTGCTGACACTGGCCATTAGCAGGTGATGAACTCATGGGGTGCAGGAGAAAGAGAGGGCCAACACAGCGGAGGAAAGTCCCACTCCCGCTCTGGATCTGAATGATTGATGCTGATCCCTGTAGGGCCGTACAAAGACGGTAATGCCAGATGGACACACATTGCACTTTTTTTCACTTAAGTCCTACACATCCCATAGCCATGTACTGTGTTTGTTCTCTCCACACATACCCACATGCACAGCTGGTGTGAGTGCAGCTCTCCTCTGATTGGCAGTCATTTTTCAGGCTCCATCTAATGGCTAATTAGCATGCAGTTAATGATCTCTAGCTCGCAGTATTTTTCTCTTTTTCTACTCTTTCACATAATCTCTCGTCTCCACAAGAGCTAAAAAAGGTTTGCACCTAAAGGCCTGAGACTTTGTACTTTTAGCAAATGACAGACAAAGAAGAGAAGTGTGGATCTGAATTCAATTTATATAAGAAAGAGGTGAGTGAATATGAGGTAAATAGACCTATTACTATATTTCCTACAGCACATACTATGGCACTGCATTATGATTTTTCACCATTATAAATACTGTCAAGGCATCTTACTATTATTTTCCTTTCTGTTGTTTCCTTCAGAGGAAGCCGCAGTGAATCATCTGTCTGCATCCCACCCAATCCTTTGCATCCTTCTCTCTCTCACACCAGCTACCTTCATGTTCTCTTTCACTACATCCATGAATCTCCTCTTTGATCTTCCTCTAGGCTTTCTACCTGGCAGCTCTAACCTCAGCATCCCTCACTGTCCCTCTTCTGTACATGGCGAAACCATCTCAGTCTGGACTCTCTTACTTTATCTCCAAAACATCTCACGCATGTGAGATGTCCCTCTGATGCACTGATCCCTGATCCTACCTTTCCTTGACAGTTCCAAAGAGAACCTCAACAACATCTGCTCTGCTACCTCCAGCTCTGCCTCTTGGCTTTTCTTCACTGCCTCTAAACCATACAACTTTGCTGGCCGCATTACTGCCTTGTATACTTTTATTCTTGCTGCTTTTCATAGAGGAGCAGCAATGATGCTGCAAACCCTTTTTTAAGAGTTTCATCTTCACACACATTCAGATGTGAACAATCTTGTTGCAGAAATGGCAGGGATTGTGTAAGTTTGTAGTGTTATCTTGCTTGACTGAGCATACAGTCAATGCCCCTTCACCAAAGAGCACACAAGCAATGTTATTTTTTACTCCACCTTGATCCTGTAGTGTGCTGTTGTCGCTGTGACCCATTAACCTGCTGTCTCTCATTCCTGGAACAACAAGCTGCACACAGAGGCAAGATCAAGGGAAGATAGGCCTATACATGCAAAAGAACGAGCAAAGACTAAAAGACCCATTAGGACCAGGCTGCATTTAAAGACAGCAGTATTTAAACACCAGTGGGCATTCTTGTGCTATTTCTGTTCTCACGATCATTGCTCCATATGAAGACATATCAGTGTAACTAATAATGCATCCCATAGCATGGAAATGTTAGTATCTCTATAGTTTTAGATCCCAAAACTTTGATTTTGGTTACCATGACACCAGCAGGTAGGTTGAACATTTTGTCCTGAACATTCTGAACCTCCAAAACAGCATCCTTTTGGAGTATTACAGGTGTCTAAGAAAATTTGCAGAGTAGGAATGCATCGTGCAGTCAAAGCCATCTTAGTTATTTCAAGGCAGATTTGAATATAATTGGCTCAAAGCACACTATAAGAGACCAGTAGTACTCAAATTAATCTCTTTCCAAATTTGAAGCTTTGTTTAAAGCTGAACACTTCTCACTATTACTGACTTTATTTCTTGTTTCTGAATCATCTGGAAAAGACAAGACCTTACAAAGTCATATAGGCTTTACTATTGATGATTTTAACATGACAATAAGAGGCACTGTTTAACTGTTTAACTAAATGTATGTATTTTAGCGCTGAATATGTTTGTTTACATATAGAATACAGGAAAGCAAAGTGAAAAGAATAAATATTGCCAATGCAAGAAGTTATATTTAAAGAAGTGGATCTAATTGCTGGTTCACTGCGGTCTGAAGCTAAACTGACCTTTAGAAGTTTAAGGTAAGCTCCAAACTTCAATTTAATCTCATGTTTCTTTTTTACAGTGGAAAATCTGGCCTGTTTTAGATTTTTATTTTTTAAAGAGAACCCAGCCACAAGCGGTCACATGCCAGTATATCTTTTGTGCCATTCCCAAGCTACGATAAATGGACAGGGTTGTGTCAGGAAGGGCATCAGGTGTATGCCAAATCAATATGAAAATCACTGCACATGCTGTGGCGACCCTAGCAGGGAAAAGCCGAAAGGAATGAAAAATGACATTTTTTAGAACCTATAGCAATGCAGGAGCAATTTGGTCAAGCAAGAAGTAAAAAAAAAAAAAAAAACCTTGTATGGCAAAAGCTTTCTGACAGCCAAAAAGCCAACAATTTCCTCATAAAACAGTTCAAACTATAATATATTTTTATCTCACAAGTAGAACCACTGTGGGGGTTTTTCATTTTTTACTGCATCTCTCACTCTTTTTATCACTCCCCTTGCCCGAGCTACCAATCTTTCTTCCAGGCTTCACTCCCAAACCACCTTTCCTTTCCCTTTATGAATAGAGACCTGTCATCTTAAATGTGGGAAGTGTGCAGGTGGGATCTCAAAAGAGAGCCACTGATGTCCGGCTGCCTGGGAATGAAGTGTGTTTTTGAAGTATTTTGAAAGTAGTAGAAATATATATTGAGGATAAAATAATTGGAGGGGGATTGGGACAGGTAAAAGTAGCACTTAATCATGTGACTCTTTATATTTTGACCATGTTTCAGAGAATGACAAATTTAGATCCAGAGGGGAAAGGTTGTGATTATATCAAGTTGTGGCAGCTCCCCGGAACTATTTTTTCTTTCTGCGTGAACCACCAGGTGGAGCACACAATGGATTCCCAGTGCACTGGATTTGTCTCTCAATCAGAACTAAAAGCATTTTCTGTTATGTTAGTTTTTTCCATCGACATGTCACTCGCTTATGTATGTGTGTGCGCTAGCTCGTATGCTGTCAGTTTGATGCAGGGGTAATCAGGCTGGCTAATGGAGTCCTCAAGCAATTAATGAGTGTCTTAACTCTAGCTGAGACGGAGACGTACACAACGTGCCCACAGTACACGGTCAGGTGCAACGACACACACAATAACCCTGGCCCTCACGTTGTAAACTTCACAAACCACCCCAGTCAGCATTTCCATTTAAAACCAATTACTGAAGGCATATTTCAATTTCTAGGGAGATCTCCATTTGCTACACAGAACAAGTAAACAAGTCATTGCAGCCATCAGTTATTGATGACAATTAGTCAATACAATAATGCAACCCCTTTATGTGGAGTTGGTGAGTGCACCCTTGGGAAACACGTGGCACACCTAGACTTAGACTGATTTTTAGAGGAATTAAAGCAGCTTTCAGTTTGTAAAGAATAGGGACCACCCCAGAGCTGCAGTTTTGGAGCTGATCAGACTCCCTCAAATCCGTATGCTTGCACATTTTTCCTGCTTCTGACGCATCAGCTTTAAGTACAAAATGTTCACTTGCTGCCTGATACATCCCACCCACTAACAGGTGGCATGATGAAGAGATAAGTCATGCCTGTATTATTACTAGCTTGACCAATGTTTAGCCTACATACACATCTCATATTCTTGAAATGTAGCGTGAACTCTCGGTGGCTCAATCATTGTGCAAAAGAACAAGAGCTTATATGTGTTCTGCAAATAACCTACAGAGATCATTGTACATGATCTACCCACAACAGCTGAAATACAGTCATATGTAAAAGTTTGGGTACTCCTCTGAGGTTGCATAATAATTTACTCTTGTCTTCACAAAAAAAGATCACAGAGGTATGTCATTCATTTTCTAGTGACATCTGAGTTCTAGGGTGTTTTCCTTACAACAATTTATTTAGGTGTATGAACTTTAATAAAATCTGAAAAAAATGTGCAAATGCTTGAGCACCTTTGTAAGCTTGCTGATTTGAACCCATGTAACTTCTCAAAATGGATTACTTGCAACACAAAACTTGTTAGATTAGTTAGTTAAGCCTTGAGCCTTGAGGTGCATTCAATAATGAGAAAAGGTATTTAAGGCAAGGAATGGTGAGAATGGTTAAAGACAACCCAAAGATCACCTCCAAACACCTACAACATCATCATCATTCAACAATTCAGAGCACGTTGCACACAGAGCAGCTGTATGAGAGGGTGATGCCACAAACAGAGTTACTTGAGGTATGCAAAAGCTCATTTAGACAAGCCAGATTCATTATAGAATAACATGGTGTGGACTGATGAGACAACAATTGAGTTATTTGATGATAACGTCTCCGACGGAGACTATAGGAGGTGTCTAGAGGCTGTTATTTTTGCAAAAGAAGGTTTAACTAAATAGTAATAAAATTTTTCTGAAGGGGTGCCCAAAATTTTGCACCTGTCTAATTTTATTATTATTATCCATATTGCATATTTTTGTTAATCCAATAATCTTAATTTTAAAAATGGAATATTGCTATATCTATAAGGTATTATGTATACCAAAATGAAATTGCTGATCCAAATGCCAAAATGCCAAATTATAATTATCAGGGGTGCCCAAACTTTTACATATGACTGTATTATATGTTAATAAATTGTGATATTAAACACAAAATGTACCATGCACCATTTTGTTTTGCAGTATATACAGTTTCTATCAGATTGTTTTACACGTAGACCATGACCTAGGTGGATTAGCGAGGATTATCACAAACGATAAGTCACATAATACACAGCATTTCAGTGCCCAAAAAAGTGTCTGAGACTATTTTGCAATGCCAACATTATAACATTCACTAAAGTGACCTAGGTTTTCATGACTAAGAGGGGAAGGGTTTGATTTTCCAACATGGAGCTACAATATGTTCCTGTCCCAAGCTCCTCAAGTAGCTCACTCAGTGTAAAATAAATAAATAATAAATACATAAATAAAAAAAGTGCAAATGATTCTCTGTGTTGACTAACATTCATTAAGAGAACTGAATACTTTTAGTGTCGTGAACACTTGCTCCCATATTGAGTCATATATAAGTTTTATGTCTGTGCATATGGATCCTCTCCTGACTCTCACAGTGTGTAGTGACTAATGGCTCCATCACCAAACAAGTGGTGTGTGTTTATTGAGTGCTGTTCTCCGTCATGCTAGAGTGTGTATTTTGCAGCATCCGCACAACTTGTACACTGTTGGAGTAATTATTCATCATGCTCACCGTGAACTGAAGAGGATAATTAGATTTGTAAACAAAAGGCGGCCATTTTGGCAGCACCCAGATCATTTACCATGTTCGATGGCCTCCTTTGACAGGTGTAAAGTATGTGTGTGGAGCGGAAATACATGCTACACCTGATCTCATCTCAAAGCAACAAGTGGAATAGTAGTAGTTAAGTTGGAAGTTTGCAGAAAAAGGTGGATGTGAATGCTTTTAATAATTCAGACATCCACTGTACGTTTTTATCACAAACCCTATCATCCATGGGTGATGTCATCCAAGAAGCTGTGCCTGCAGGTTGGTTGACATGAGTAGCATTTTTTCTCAATACATTTACATTAGCAAGAAACCTAAAAAACATAAAATTAGACATTTTTAGATTTCCAAAAATAAATGTCTGTTACTATACTTTGTTAAAATCATTTGTACTTTGCCTTTTGCAACATAACATCCAACAAACTTGTATCCAGAAACTTGTATAAGTTATAAATATTATTTAGCCTTTAGCTTGTATAGTAATTAAAGTGTATAGCCTTTGATAATTGCTAAAGCTAAACTAAACTAATGCTTAATCTTGACACACTCACCAGTATTTACAAACCTGGCTTTGACATTACACACATAGTCGATTTGTTGTCAGTTGCCAAAACTATCTTTAATATTCATAATTTGTGATATTTGAAAGCTAATGCTAATTTGTCCTTTGAAAATGTATCCTAGAAAGATGATCTGTGCTTGGAAATTTTTGAGTAGGGTATTTGGGTTATTTGCTATTTGATATAAGAGACTTATATCATATAGGTTATAGCTAATAAACAATAAAAGTGCTAATAGCACAATTTGAACATAATATACAAATATATTGGCAATTAAGAATAAGCCTCTTTAACCTCTTAAATCTCTTTATTTTAGAGTCTTTCTCCAAAAAACAGCTCTACAGTGCTCTGAATCTGTCCCTCCCTTTGTTTGCGCAGTTCAGAATTCTGTTTGTGGTGGTTTTCTATCTCACATCCACTTGGGCAGTTTATCAATTCCATGCTGGGGCATGACAGACCTGTCTCCCCGTCCCACAATACACACTGCTACAAGCCTATCCAAAGCCTAAGACAAATAATAAAACCAGTAAACAGTCTTTAGTTTATTTAGTTCAAGTGCTTTGGCCGTTTAAAACCTAACAGACCCCTAGACACACTCTGCTCACAGCTGCTCTGCGCCGTGCAGGGCTTAATTTGAGCCGGATCCTGCCGGAACAAGATCCGGCAACTCTCTTATTTTGACAGAGTGCTACTGGAGCTACAGAGTGCTACAGAGCCATAGTAGGCTATGTGTATTTGCAAAAGGTAAGTGGAGCTCCAGCTGACTTGCTGACCTTTAAGTCAAAAGTGATGTGTTTGCTTACAGTCAGGAGCCGGTAAAACTGTTAAGGTTTGTCCCAACTTTTGTTATGCGGAGGCAGATCTTACGTGTTGTGTTCTGAATGTATCTCTTTATTTCCCTACTGTGCACCCTAGAGTGCACAGGACATGGCAGAGCCACGTCAGTTTGTTCTTTTACTCAAATGCATATGGAAGCTAGAGCTAACTCGCTGATGGTCACAGAGAGCCTAAAGCAGTGAAGCGCCCCTCCGTGGAGAAGACTGCACGCTCCACTGCAGGCACGAGTAAGAACAGAAGTAAAAGGAGAAACATGAATACTGAAACCTTAACGACTGTCGTGTGTGCCCCTTTCCCAGTCTAGACTTTGTTTATACAGATCACAGGCTGCATCCTGCTCTGAGTCTACTGTGTTTTAGGGTGTGTTTGCGTGGTTCAGACTGGTGGCTGCACACAGTAAGCCTATGACACCAGTGAGTCTACAAAAGTGCACTAATTATGCATATCAGCTGATTTCTCAATGAGCTGAGCAATCAAACAAACGACACAGACACATTGCACTGGAGTGGAACAGTGTCTTTAGGCCTACATCAGGTTGTGATGTTTATGAGCCCCACTGAACAAAGTGCTGAGTAAAAACTGGTAGACTATAAATTACAATAGTCTGATTAATTATTACAACGCGATATGCGCATGTGTGCACACACGTGATGGGTCAGTGTTTGTCTGTGGGTCTGGAGCGGTGCTTCCTCTGTGCTACCTTCCATAAAAGTCCTGCAGGCGCCCCTGGTTGCTTGGTATTTTGGCATTTGTGTGTGCCTAAGCATTGTATTGTGTGTATGTTCCGGTATCAGTGTTGGCCTTATGAACTCTGGTGTCAAAGCACAATTTTTGCTCCGGGCATTGCTTGATTTACAAATTAAGCCCTGGTCACATGACAGCACAGCGACACAGAGCAGAGGGGAGGTTAAAAGGACATGTTAAAAATGAGTAAAGAGGTGCTCCTCAAATCCTGATCAGTCAAATAAAGTAAATCCAAACATAAGAAATCTTTCCCGTTTGCATTGCTTGCATGAACAATAATTAGGCCCATTTCAACATCCAATAATACAACCTCTTTTTGTCACATTTTTCAGTGTGAGAAATGCGAGGTGTGGTGTGTGAGTGTGTGAAGGAGTTGAAATCCCTGTGTCTAACGGTGAATCCATGAGCCTTGACTTGAGACTTGCTGAGCTTATGGCACCATTTGTTCCCAGCCTATACAAACAATAAAATGGTCTATACTGTATATCAGCTAGCCTGCATTTACTTCTTTTTCAATCAATGCATATTTTCTTCCCAAAAGTATCTCTAACCCATTGTCTTCCTCTTCTCTAATTCTCTTTGACTTCTAGCTGCATTCCTATTAGAATCTGTCTAAAAGTCTGAAAATAAAATGACAAAGACAACAATAAAAGCAGAAAAATAGTCCTAAAAATAGCTCTCATTTGTGGATGATGAGGTGTCTTGTGAAGTGCTTCGCTGTAATCAGCACTTCCAAGAGGAGGGAATAATAATTTGGCATCTGTGGCGATGGCCGTAGATAATGAGCGAAAGACAGGACTTTGGGTCTGTTTGACATGCACAGATTCAGAGAGATTCAAAGATGCATTTTTCCTCTCAATGCCTAAATCCACTCAGATCCATGGATACATTATGAGATAAATAATGAACAGCCACCAATCTGTCATGCAATAGTCATGGATTTACAAATTGTGCGAGTCCCAAGCCTGGATAAATCAAAAGGGCTGCATCCGGAAGAGCATCAGCATAATAAAATATGACTAGAATTTCAAGTACTTTTTCTTGAGTACAAATTTTGAATACTTTTTCCACATTCTGTCCTAAAGTATATCCAGTAAATACAGCTTTTTAATATGCGGGAAAGTTGTATAAATTTAAGAGATAAATATAGAGTGTATCATTTGCGTCAGCTGTGTTACCTTGGTGATAGGGGCTTGTTTTGTTTTACACTACGCTGCTGCTTTATCTCTCTTCCTTCACACTAATTACTGATATCTTTTGGATGCAACACTTGGATCACCTCTTTATTTCTTATTTTGTTTTAAGTTGAAGTTTTAGTCAAAAGTTTTGAGTAAACATGAACTTTTCACAACTCCAAGTGTTTCTACTTTTAATGCCGCATGGGACAGGTGTTAACAAGCTTAATCAATGCACTAAGAAGCATATGTCCAAACTTCTGTCGCTGGATAAAAAAAACTCTATCAGGCAAGACTTTTTCTTAGCACCGTGTATGTTTTAGCAAATAAAAAACATGGAAACGTAAATGGTCCTGCAACTAGCCTGCCATTGTCCAGGGAGCACCTAAGATCCATAATTGCAGGGATAGGCTCCAGCCACCTGTGATCCCAAACAGGAACAAGCCAAAGAAGATAGATGAAAGAATGATTTAGTATGGCTGGTTATTAATCCATGTACGCCAGCTTGGTTTTTCACAATTTTACATTTTGTGCATGTTTTCTATTTCTGTCCTCCTCGTGATTTGATATTCTGTGTCTGCACTCAACTGAGAGTCTGTGCAGTATTTGTTTATTTGCTTAAACCTCCCAAGGGGCATTCCCTCTCTGTGGGCATGTTAAACTCTAGTGAACCCCAAAACAGGTCAGCTGTAGTCGGCCATCTTGACTTAACATCTCAAGGGAACGGACACTATTATTCACCAAGTCTGCTCCACATTTTGGTCCGCACACAAACACTGATATATTTTCCTTTTCTGTTTTGCTTGAAAATGTTGTTACTTGTTCAATTTTAGTGTCCCTTCTAACGACCACCCTTCCCTTAGTGGTGAAGTTCTTTGTGGGAGCATTTTTCCAAAGCTTTTACATTTTTAGAGCCCCACTAAAGCTCCCTTTGAAGAGAAAATAAATGCCCACCTAGTGCTTAATGTCCACAGTCTTCTGCTCTAAAGATGATATATACACATCTTCAAGTGCTGTGTTTTATTGCCTGTTAAGTCAAAGTATAATGTGATGTATATGAAGTTGCATAATGGAGCACATATGGGGAACACATACACCCAAAAGAGCTTTCATTAGCTTGTCTGCAGTTTAAGCCAAATTAAATGGTCTGCATGATTTGTTTGCAATTACATTTGGGGTTTGCTTAAAGTCAGTTAATTTCTCAAGTGACAGTCGTGGCTCAAAATAAACTAGAGAAAAAAAAAAACACACAGCAGAGGTTGGTATGAATGTGAGTACATACAAAAAACTAAATTTAAGTTTAAACAAAGGTTATTCTGTACTCGCAACTGTCATGGGGGGCACAACGCCAGCCACGAGGGCACCTATGGGCCTGTCCCAAGCTTGGATAAATGGAGAAGGTTGCATCAAAAAGGGTGCCTAACAAAATCTATACCAGACTTAATATGTCAACCACTGGATAATTTGCTGAAGTGATCCTTGAAGGGAGCAGTATGTAGGCTAATACTTTATGATAGCACATTATAAAGCCAAAGTTGAAAATAAATAACTATGTAATTAATAAATTTGGAAGGGCTTTTGGACAGTGGGAGGAAGTCTGAGCAAATGGCAGGAAAATGAGGGCCACATATTTGCATTTGGTTCAGTTCACATAATAAAACATAATAATGTACTGTGATTCACAGTTGTCATCTAAACGAGGGTTTCCCTAGCTTTTTACACTCCCCTTCAGACATTTGACCCCCAGCCATGTTCCTCCTACTCCTTTGCCCAAAATCTCTTACAGTCAGTTATTACTCACCAAATTGAAATATTAATTAATATGTTACCATCATTTTTGGTACTTAAAAAAAAAAAAATCTGCCAAACATTTAGCCGAATAAACACATTACCAACAACAATTACGTAATCATTTTGTGAACACCAAAGGGAATGTGTATTTTTATGTGAGAGGGCACACAAACATACACAAAAGGTAATCAGGCTGCTTGCAAATGTTAAAATTATTTTGTTCCCCAGTTACCACAGTTTGGGAACCACTGATCTAAACTGTCCCTATAAAATAATTTGGATGATCAACAACACTGTCATAACTATAGCACCATTAATATTCAGAACATAAAACAACAACACGACTCTGTAGCTTAAGGTTAGAGGTAAGTCGTCTTTAATAAGCTGCTTGTAAAGTCACCTAAAGCCACTAAAGCAATTCCAGCTCTGTCACACCACTTGTTCAGTGCATTAGTACAAGTATGCCATTAGCAGAGAATTCGTCATTGTTTGTTAAGTATAAAAATCCAAACTTCTTATGAAACCAAGGCCACTCACTTCTAATCCTTATAAGAGTAAGTGCTTGGGTAAATGACTTGTCCTGCAGTATCTTTTCATGCAGTGCCAGGCAGGTCACCTCTATTCACCAGCATTTTATATAAAATGCAGGAATATTGAAGGGGCTACGGCAAAGCACTGCTGCAGGTGCAAGAGAAATGAAGACGCAGGCAAGGAGACAGAAAGTCGGTACGGAGGGAGAGATAGCATTGAAAAGTGTTCAGGCTGGGACATTTTTTTAGCCGCACTTTCACAGTAACTCAAACATATCTGCATATCTGGGCTTCTAACAGAGGAAGAGGAATAGACTGGAGCATAGAAAAGAATCATGGGGGAAAGAGGTGGGAGATAAGAGAGGTCAATGAAGATCCAAAGTGATTTTAAAAGTTTGATGGAATTTTTTTCAAAGCTATTTTCAAAAGAATGTTTTAGAAATAAGCAAAGAATTAGCAAATCAATGTCCTGCTAAAATTGAAATTGAAATTTAAGCGGAGGCTCTCTAGGTAGCTGTTTTTTCTATGCAATCAGTTGGTTGTGATTATCTGAAACAGTGGAGGAGGAATTTGCAAGAAGCTAAGAAGTTAGGTGCAGTTAAAACTTTGAAAGTGGTGGTTGGATTTTGATAAAATTTTCAGGAACATTAAGTAATGTGCTGAGGAAAAAAGTATCACTTCTGCTGTGGATCTGGAACACAGTGTGAGTGCAATAATTCCTTAAACATCATTGCAGGATAGGGCTAAAATGTGTTGGTAAATAGAGCAAATAGTTTTGTGCGTTCTTTACCCTTGTTAGATCTAAAGGCAGTGTGGTTCAATGGATAGAGCATTTACCCCAAACTTTACTACTGAGAGAACTAGGACCTTACCAGAAGTTTGAAGTCCGAGATTACTTCTAGTGTAGAGCATTGTTTAAAATATTTTTGTGACAATTATCATGATGATGGCCATTTTGGGTTTCTGTCTCTGAAGCATGTCCTTTTCCCTGAGTGCTCAAATGAGACAGCTGTGAGGCCGGATGCGTCTGTTGTCTGTGGTGCAGGTGGAGCCGACAGCCGGCACTGGCACCAAAACAGTTGGCAAGGCTTGAGAAATCTGTACCAAACGCTCACCACACGCCTAAAGAACACACAGTGGTTGACATGCACGTGCACTTACCACTCATTAATGCACAGTTGGCCAGTTTGCTGAAAAATACATTCACGCACATCAGCTTTTACTATTTTGTCCACTGTCAGAGATATGTCCACACATCAACACAGTTCACAGTGCTGTAGTGTCCTAGAGAAGTGATTCTTACATAACTGGCTCGATCTTTTATTAATACCATTTCAAAGTACAAACTCTGTGTAAAATGTAAAAAAAAAAGCAGAACAGCAATGGTTTACAAATCTCTAAAAATGCATTTTATTCACAATAGAACATAAACAATATACCAGGTATTTTAACTGAGACAATTTACCTGCTTATGAAAAATAATAAAAGAATAGTTTGAATTTGATGGCAGCAATACATTTCAAAAGGATCATGGCAATGCAAGAAAAAGGGAAAATATAATTTTATCAATACAAAAACAATAACTGAGGTGAGCATTTCACGGTAAATTAGCTTAATTGGCAATATTACAAAAAGATGATTTGGTACAGCAGGAACATTTTAGAAATGTGGAATTATTATTAATGGATGTATTGGATGCTCCGGACCACTTCCAAAAGTCATATTCCGTGAACACACTTCCCACAAAAGCAGTTATAGCTGTGTCAGGATAAGAAGAAGTTCTATGTAAACATGACCCAGAAACACTGTGGTCTTCTCTGGATCAGAATTTGTTTTTAAAAGGACTGAGACGTAATGGAGAACTGTTCTATGGTGATATCAATAAAAAAGACAAATTTACCCAGTAATACAGGATCATGTTTACATATGTTTCCATTTGAAATAATCTTTGATTTTTGGTTTGGACATTTCTATAGATTAACAGTGGTTTTATGTCGGTTTGTAGCTCTGGCTTTTGTACAAATACTGCAATAAATCTCATTGGACAACATTAGGTTTGTCTTACCTGTGCATTTTCTATGATGTATGGCCGCAATCTCCTCTCACACACTCCCACACAACAACTTGAGACCCCTATTTATTCTCTGCCGCCGCCTTTTTATTGTAGACAAACAATGAGCAGTGACTTGATTACAGTATCAGTCAGTGGTGATTCATCGAGAAAATAAGCACACAGCCTGCTCCAATGGTGGACAGACTCTCTAACCCTTGTTGTATGGAGCCTGAAGTGATTAGATTAAATGCTTGATAAAATGACACGGTAACTAAGAGGTACAGAAACTAATTGGTGTTTGGTCATAGAAATAACAGCCCTATTTATGGAGATAATTTATTACTTCACTTAAATGCTGGATTAGGAGAAAGGTAAATAAATCATAGATAAATGTATAAGCTGTAGACTAATGCAAACTGTATCCACTTAAACTCTACTTAAGTTGCTCTAAATTTGTTGATTGCTGTTACTTCTACTTGAGTAATATGTTGAAGTAGCAATACGTTACTAAAGTACAAAAGTAAAAATTTTGAGTACTTCTTAGTCTGTTTCCTTACTTTATTGGATGTTTTTCTTTTTTGTGCAGATTCTCTGTGTAAGAAGACATCGCCAGCACTAAAATACACACACTTTTTCTCGGACAGCCCAAATTCAACATCCAATGGGAGTGCCAGGATTTAAAAATCATTCATAATAATGCTATATGACATCTTAAGGCACAGTATGCTCTTTAAGGTTTTTTTTCTTCTAGTCCAAAAAATTAGCTGGCATATTCATTAATATTATTTCTATGTACCTTATTTTTTTCAGTAGTGCTGGTGCCAGTTTCTGTCACTCTTGGGTTTTATTATTGTCCAGAGGATACAACAATATGCTTCTTTTATATCATTGGTCAAAATACCACAAGAATATTTTTCATTTCCTTTTCCTCAAAACATACATACTTGTGCCAATATTATCAACTGTGGCTCCAGCTGTGCTTCAAGCCATATCCTGATCATGTAATTTCCCCATGGGCCTCTCTGAATAAATGAGTTGCAATTGATTTCTTGTATATGCCACACTGTCTGATAATGTACGTTATATCCTTAACATTTTGAAACATGGGACATCAGTCTCTCATTTAGGGCTTGTGGTTCTTAACCACTGGGGACATTGGACTGAATGTGCAGTGACCTGTGGTGCATACAGAGAAGAAGCCACATGTGTTGACGAGTACTCTTGTGAAAAGAATATTTTGTAAGCCATTACATTTTACATAGTTTCACAATGTTTTGCTTGTGGAGATGTACAAAAACAAACTGAAATATGCCACAAGCCTTCATTATATTTTTGGTACATGTTTTTGTATATTTATTCCATGTTTCGTCTTTGCCTCAATTTTTTGGCAATGTGTCACCTTTACTCATGTTTCCCTGGTGAAGTTTGTCCCTGCAGCCAACTGGATGAAAAAGTGAATTTAAAAAATGTTTAATGCACTAAAAAGAAATAATATTCTTCTGCATAGTCCCATTAGGGGTAGTAATGGCTGTAGCCTATCCCAACAACTATGGGCCTTAGGTGTGGTACACACAATTTAATGACCAGACACAGATACACACGCAGACATTCACTGCAAATATTCGCTCACATTTATTCACTGGGGGCAGTTTAGCATAACCAATTCTTCTAACACATTCATGTCCAAAGACCACTCTTCACCCTTTAGAGCATATTTGTGAAGCAGACTATATTAGTAAAGCCTTTGTTTCAGCTTACATAATGTCATATCACAAAATGCTAGGATTTGGTTTCTCTCAGTGGGCAAAAATCACAGTCTTATGGATATGGCTTGGTTGTTTGCTAATGAATACATGTAGGTTTATAGTTGGTAAATGTTGCAATCACAACACAGTGTGCGTACGCATGTGGGTTATTTTAGTCTTTGGGGATGTGACAGTATTCCCCCTGAGAATGAGAGCCGGTGTCGGCTGTCTGAAGCTTGTTAGGCTCAGATTGGTGCCTAATCACAACACTGGCATTGTGTGGAGCTCTGCCACACAAAGACAAGTCTATTTCTCTCCACCTACTGTATAAGCTGGAGGTGAAAATATGGAGCTGAACACATGGCCACCCTTATGCGGGCAGCTGTATGCACTTAGGCACAAACACTTGCGCACTCGCCCAAGCGCATATGTCTGGTGTGGATGCCACCATTACGCCGCATTACAGCCAATGAACCAGTCCATATGTCTCCAGTCAATCAGAAAATAGGAGAGGAAGACAATAAGGCACACTGTATCTTTCATAGTACAGTACTGAGATATATAAAGAGTGAACTGAAAGGTGTACAAGACAGTGGTGAGACCAGCAATGTTTTAAGTTTTGCAAACAGTAGCACTGAGCAAAAGACAGAAGGCAGAGCTGAAGATGTTGAGGTTCTCTTTGGGAGTGATTTTGTTTTGGAGATAAAGGTTTTGGAGATAAAGTCCATATTAAGATGGTTTTATGTGCACAAAGGAGGGATAGTAAATGTATTGGTAAAAGAATGCTAAGGTTAGAGCTGACCAGGTAGAAGGCCTAGAGAAAGACTAAAAAGGCACATTAAGTCGCACAAAAAAAAAAAAAAAAAGTTGATAAAATGCTTGTAAAAATCTGGGAAAGGGTGTAAAAGGGGAAAAAAAAAAAGATTCTAAACAATATAAAGTACTATGCATTCAACTAAACAGGGAGAATGAATGCATGTGCCTTCAGCTAATGAGATTATTGTGGAAAAGCCTTTTTGTACAAAGCCCGTGTGGGAAAGCCATTATAGAACTGTTAAATTACATTCAAGCACACTTTTCCTATAGCTAACAGAAAGATAAGGCTTAAAATTAGAGTGCACCATTAATTATAGATTATTACCTGACCAGACTACAAAGTGTGCAGTAGGACTGGAAAGCTCAGCACACCACACACACCTCAGTGTACGATGTGAGGATCCCTGCGAGCCCTAAACGGCGCGCTGCTTGTTAGGTATAGGTAATTAATCATGTAAATTACCTCCTCCTCTCCAGCCCCAGGGACAGATGGAGGGTCCTATGTTTGCATTTAAGTAGGTGTTCGGCATCACATTCCCGGCGATTAGCATATCTCGACATATTATAATGCAGTCTACCTAGATCAGAGAAGTATAGGTCGGTTTGACTCTGCAGAAGTGTTTAACCTTTAGGCCACATACAGTTAGTACTGCTAATATTAGTCTTAACGTGAAGAGGTCAAATAATCTTTACAGAGTACAAGCTTCATTGATTGCAGTGCATTTACTTTACATTTACTTATATTTGAAGAGCTGTGAGGTTTACACATAAGAAATGAATGTGTATCAACACTGAGTCATGGTTATGCTTGTGTCAATCTTGTCCGTATGGCACCATAAAATTGAATAGGTAAAAAATAAGTAAAAAAGTATAACTATTTTTAATCAATCACAACAAAGGGTTTAAAAAGCAGGCATCTGGACTTGGTTTTCTCAAGAGACTTTCTCAATTGTGAAATTGAACCGGTACAGTTTATATTCTCCTAGGAAAGAGTTTTAGACTTGAAACTAAATTCTATTGATTCTGGAGACTAAGTAGACCTGAAAGAGCCTGAGTGGTATTGGGTCATTAGGAGTCATTAGTCCTGAGCTGGAGTGAGAGTCGTTAACCCTCCTGGGCCTGGTCAACTCCTACAGGTGTTAATGACCTGAGTGAAACTGGTTTTGCTTGGGTTTCAGGAGACTATTGTAGACAGATGGAAGGTTGTATCTGAGCCCACCATTTCTGTTTAAAAACATTTATAACATAACACAGACACATAACAGAAGAAAAACTTCTACACTTTATCTGTACAACTTAACAGACTAAATCTAAAAGGGAAATTGAAATTGAAAATTGCTGTCCCTCTGATGTGATGTATAATGTGTAGTTTGGGGCAGTGCACCAAAGCAGAAAAAATAACCTCTGTCACTCTTCATTTGCAAGTTAGTTGACTTTGTATGCACTTTGGCAACATTACTATGAGCACTGATGGCCAGTAAATTCATTTCCATGTGCCACATATTTAATGATGTGTGATTAAAGTTGACCTTGACTCTTTGAATGTTTCTTTGCCTTTTAAAACCAAAAGCTGAATAACACAACTGCTTGTTCTGATTTACATGTTGGCCTTACTGCCAAAAACTGTCATGGCAGAACAGTAGCATGAGGCATCAGAAACATGAATAGAGGGTTAGTGGGGGCAGCGTGCCCAGCCACCTCAGGATTAAGCTTTATTCTGTCCCACTGAGAGAACAACGCATCACTGCCAATTGTTCACTTAGCAGACCAGAAAGAGCACAGTTATACTATTACTGAGGCACGTGTGGCAACAGATCATGTCCAAGAGAAAGTCATAGAGGAAAAAGTACACAATATACACTGTTGCCCATAAAGGGTATTATTGTGCATATTATTTTATAATTTACACAGATTTTTTTTAACAACTACAACTGTCCCCAGGACCCTCTGATTACAAGGTGAGTATGCTACCAATTTTGCCAATAAGACAAAAAATACTTTTACTTTACTACTTACAAAATGTACTACTACTTCAAAATGTATATAGTAAACACATGTTTAACAAAATGCAGCCTACTCAGAAAGTATGTGTACAGTAAATGACTTGACTAAAAGTATGACTGTGTACACACAAAGTATGACTCTTACTCATCCAGGCTAACTGAAGTAGGGCTGGGTATTTCCAACAACCTCATGATATGATACATAACCCGATACATTCTGAACAAAGCACATGGTCAAACAAGTTTACATAGTTATTTTATATTCTGTATATTGCCTGTGCGTAATATAACCTAACCAACATGACAATAACAGACATTGGTGCAGAAAATAATACACTTTTTAACTAGCTTTAATATAACCTTATAGACTTAAATAACAGCTATGGCTTTTATCCTACGTCTTGTCATGTTTTTGTGAAGAAACAAATTTATCCACATGTTGAGCTGAGCTGTAATGTCCCCAGCAGTGGAGCATACTCTCTCTGTACCTTGGATGCAGTGATTATTTCATGCTAAGTTAGACACAAGAGGGTCAGTAACTTTGTTCTCTCTCAGTTGCCCTTTACAAACACACGCCGTCACCCAGACCCTCTCCTGAAATCTTCAGGAGGGGCTTGTTGTTTGTATGCAACCCCTGTCTGTGGTTGTGCTGCACGTAACTACAGACCCCCCCCCACCACCACCACCACCACCCACCACCACCCTTCTAAAGTCCAGAGTTGACAATTTCCCTAAAGTGTTGCTGACTGAAAAAAACACTGTGCCCCTCCATGTTCGTTTACTAGACACATGCTGCTGCTGTGTGCTGCATGCTGCGGTGCTGCCACCTATGGCAGAAATGTGTATGGCTCCAGCTTCAAAACTGCCATTCCAGCTGTTTATAACATATTAACATCATTTAAACAGCTGTATTGATACAGTACTTCATGATATATCCCTGTATCAATTTTTAAGCACAGCCCTAAATTGAAGCACAACAAAAGGTTTAAAAAGCAGTCATCTGGACTTGTTTTTTAGTGTTGAAAACGTCTTGCCATTTATCCAAGCGGCTATCTCAAGCATCAAGTTGTTGTTTTTTATGAAAATGAACTGATAAGAGCTGGTTTATATGCTCCTAGGAAGGAGGAGTTTTAGACCTGAAAGTAAATTTTATTGGTTCAGAAGACTAAGACTTGAAAGAGCCTCAGTGGTTTCTGCAGTACACCTCCACAGTGAAGGCCACAAACCACTCCTTTAAAGACAGTGAAGTCCAAGGAGTCAAAGAAGCAATATGTGTTCAAAAAGATAAACCTTCTTTAAAGTGCATGGTGGCAGAGTGTGCACCTGGGATGGTTTGCAGCCGAGTGTGAAACAACTGGGATGAGCACCTTTAAGTCCGTGGCCTTGGTTCTCGATTGAAAAAGGGTGGATTGCCCTCTCCAGGTTGGTGGAAAGTTTCTGCCCTAAGTGAAGGGGTTCAAGTATCTCAGGGTCTTGTTTTCAAGTGAGCTAAGGATGGAGCATGAGATTGACAGGTGGATTGGTGCAGGGTCTCCAGTAATGCGGTCAATGTACAGGTCTGTTGCAGTGAAGAAGGAACTGAGCTCGATTTACCGGTCAATCACATTCCTACTCCTATCAACTCCTACCCAAAGCTCATGACTGAAGGGATAGAATCCCAAATACTAGCGGCAGAAATGAGTTTCCTCCACAGGGTGGCTGGGTGCTCCCTTAGAGATAGGGTGAGGAGCCTCAGTCACCTGAGAGGAGCTCGGAGTCGAGCCGCTGCTCCTCCACATTGAGAGCTGGGGACCATCAGCTGAGGTGGTCTGGGAACACCTTGGGGTTCCCCCGGTAGAGAGGTAAGTCTGGGCATTGCTGCTTAGACTGCTGTCCCTGGGACCCGGTCCTGGATTAGCAGAATAAGATCAGTGCAAGGATTGTGGCAGAGTGGTTAGACCAAGTGATCCCCAGACAGGCGGCAAACAAGCTCTGTGTATGGAGTCTGCATTAGAGGTAAGATCGGGCCTAAAAAATCCAGCCCGACCCGACCCAGGCCCGCGGGCATTAAAGCCCAACCCAGCCCGAGCCCGACCAATTAACTTGATTTGCAGGCCCGAGCTCGAAGCAAACCCGAAATTTCAATTTATCCCATAGTATTTTTGGCAGAAAAAAACGCAAGATTACTTAAGGTTAAAATAATCTACATATTTTTATGATCATGATAAATGCATTTGCACAACGAAATAACGCTGGAACACAGAATAAGAGGCCAGACAAAGAGAGTGAAAGAGAGATCTTGATGCGCACTCGCTTAATTACGCGGAGAAATACTGCAGCCTCACTCTTACCGGCGGTGCGTGTTTGCCTTTTCAGTTCCCCTGTCTTAAGTTTATCCTTGACTTCTTGCTGCTCCATATCAGGGATACCTAAACAAAATAGATGCGGACTTGCGGAGGGAAGATTACATTCACGACACGTGCGCAAAGCGTGCCCTGGCTCTGCGCTTCCTGTTTAGTAGTAGTTATATAGCAATTACCTTACAGCGCCTTCTCTGTTTTAACCAAATTATTTATTTATAACAAGTATTCCTTAGTTTAGTATCCACACATCGTTTTAGTATACATTTTTATAAACATATATTTATTAAAAAAGTCAGCGAGAGAGAAGCCCGGCCCGACCCGAAAGTTATGATTGTCATTTTAGTCCCTACCCGACCCGAATTTCGGGCCGGGTCGGGTTCGGACTCGGGCTCGGGCTTAAGATCTTACCTCTAGTCTGCATATCCAAGTCCCCCCTGCGTTATTGTAGGTTGCTCCATCATCCTCCCACTGTCCAAAGACATGTATGTATAAGAGAGATTTTGAATGAGTTTGTCAGTGTATGTCTCTAAATATTGGCCCTGACTAACTGCCCATTGTCCATGGTATACCCTGCTTCAGGCCTGTAGTTCCTGGGACAGGCTCCAGCCACAAGCAACATCTAATTGGATTAAGAATTGTATAATTTTGGGAGCAGTGGCCATTCTGCGTGGAGTCTGCAAGTCCTCTTTGTTCTACCATCTTCCAGAGGCACTGCAGCTCCCTCCCAGACATGCATGCATTAGTGATTTTACAAACATTATATTGTAGCATTATATTGAATAGAACATTGTAGCAGTAAATCTAAAGTAACAATGAAATTAATTGAAAACAATGTTGTCCATGGGGAACCTCTGCGCTCCCCTAATTTTTATGACTGAGGTATAAATCATTTTTTAACTTTTTTTTTTTTTTTTTGTAAAAAAATCTGCTGAGCTCCACACACATTCCTGTTTAGTCTCATAGCAACAGCGGGAGCTCATCTCAGCCATCTCTGCATCTGAGCATCTGTTTCTGCTTCAGTACTCTTACCTGGCGGGTATACAGGTTATCTCCCACATTCATTTCCAAACATGAGGAAATATGGATAATTAGCTTTTAAAACAGTGTTTAATCAGGAAAAAGGGACGGAAGACAGTGGGGGGAGACAGAGGGATATAGCAACCAATGGAGGATGTAGTTGAGAAAACAGGAAGAGAGGAACTAAGAGAAGGGAGGAAGGAGGATATAAAGGACATGTCTCAAGGCTTGCATCAGCATCCATGAGGGTGCTTTCTCCTCACTCTCTTTACAGCGCCAGATGGCATTGGTCTTTAATCATGGTGTGTGTGTGTGTGTGTGTGTGTGTGTGTGTGTGTGTGTGTGTGTGTGTGTGGGTGTGGGTGTGGTGTGGGTGTGTTGATTTTGAAACAAAACATTTATTCAAGCATTTATAAATTTTATAAATGACTAAAGTAATAGTAGTAGTAGAAGTAGTAGTAGTTATTGTTGTAGTAGTAATATTGTGGTTGCAGTTGTAGTTGTAGAAGTAGTAAAATAGCAGAAATAATAGTAATAGTTGTAGTAGTAGTTGTTGTAGATGTAAAGATAGTAGCGGTAGCAACAGTGGTAATGGTAATATTTGTTGTAGTAGTAGAAGCAATAGCTTTGTGCAGTAGTAGTAGTAATAGCTGGAACTAGTAGGTTTTGCTGTGCTTTTGCAAAACAAAGAATTTTCTTTTTCATTATATTATACATTCAGTACTTAGAATAAATGTGTTGAGTACTTTTACTTGAGTACAGATTTTGAGTACTTACTCTACCTCTACCAGTCCAAAAAAAGGAGAAATCATATTGGATATTTCTAAGAAGGTACATCGCCAACTGCTTTTGACCTCTTGAAATATCTGTTGGGCTGACAGGTTGTTCTGGTAACAAACCAACCATTGGATTGACAGTGTTAACAGCTTATTATACTGTTGAGACTCTCACATCCATTAAACTGTTTAACGCCTGTTTGATTGCGTCTGTGACTGTTATGGCTGTCATGACAGCAAAAGCACGTCTGCTCGTTTATTATGGTCACGGATGGAATAGCAGCAGTACACATTAAGGAGCTGGAACAATAGGCTAATCAAATAGTTTTATATCAGATAAATGCTGCCAAGGCAATGAAACACGCCGGTCAGGGAGCACAAATGCTGAAAAATATTACTGTGTTGGTTTGGATGAGTGTCGTTCGGGTGGCTTTACTAACATGCACAGGTGGTCAACTGCCACAGCCACAGTCAAAGTTAGCATGCCTGAGTTTTCTTCTGTTTTGTCCATTCATATTCCTAAGTACTGATCCATGCAGGGATGGCAGGTCAATCTGAGAATAAATGTATACCCCAAACAGATTGCAAGTTTATTACAGAGAAGATACAAAACAAAAAGGCAAAAGACTCTGAGATTAATCAGTGAATAAAATAAATACTGTGAGCTATAATTTGCCAAACGTGTACAAACTGAGCATGCAATATAGCTTTCTGTAGATATTGTACTAAATTTACCAACCTATTTCACAAATGAACATCTGATTAAACACACAGTTTGTGTACAGAAGTGAAACTAACTACCATGTGTTGTCAGATTTATTGCTGTAGTCCCTTTAACAGTGGAATAATGTTATGTTGTGTTATGTATTACTATTCTAACCAAAATACACACTATCTAATGTAGCGCAAGCTTTATTCTGTGCAGTATACCAAACTCACTAAAACCTATCTCATCCTGCTCAGAGCAATGGGTTAGCTTCTGCATCACCGCTGGTTCAACCAATGATTTGGCATGGCTTATTTTAAAACTTTTGAATACATTTCGGGCACATCCACTTTAGCATTTCAATTTTTTTTTGATTAAAAAAACAATATTTTATAGAAAGATCTCTGCTGAAAAAGTTTGGATTAGGTGTTATGTTTTCAAGGGGGAAACGACATTATATAAAAAGCTACGAAAAGTCAAGTTAGCATAATAGAACCTCTTTCAGACTATATTTTAGGTTTGACGTCTAAGCAGCCATTTTGACATTACTAATATACAACATGTCCTGCCAGATGGTTCTGTGTAACAAAGAAGCATATGGTAAACCTGGTTATACAAGCTTGGTGTTTTAATTAAAGTATGGTTTTAAGTAGAAACAAAACATTTAGACATTGAAGCTTACATAATTTCTGAAATTAGAGCCAAAACCAAAAATGAGCAAAACACTGAACATAATGATTGCAGTCGGCCAAACAGCAGGCGGACCTCCAGAGTGATATTTCAGGTTTAGAACTCTGAAACATCGGTAGTACCCTGCTGTGAGCCTACAGCTGGTAAACTGGCACCTCTCGTATGCTATGTGACATTTCATATAAATAGGACTAAATATTGCACACACACATATTGTACAGATGTCGTCCATGTAATGACATCCACTCTCTTCCACACATACACAGACACCTGGCACACTCGTGGATGCCAGCATGTTTTAACCTCAGGGCTCTGCTAGTGAGAGGATGAACAGAAGGACAGAGAGAGGAAGGGAGCAGCTGAGGGTAAGCAGAGAGAGGATAGTAGGTAGAGAGCACAAGAAATAGCAGTATTTAAGTCAAAAAGGCCTGGCAGTGAATTGTACAGTACAGACATGTTCAAAGTACAGCTCGAGGACCAGCGTGCTCTGAAATCTTATACAGGTTCTCAGCATTCGTCATAAAATGTAAAGTTTAAGGCCCGTCAGTAGCATCAAACAGTTGTCTGTACGGGATTTTTCTACACTCCTCTATTACTCCCAAGAGTAGCCAGTGTGAAATTAATGTTAGTAAGACCGAAAGACTATACATTATAAAATGATTCAGTATATTGTCATTATATATATAAAAAAACAACTAATTATTAAACCTTTAAAAAAGAATTGCCACTAATACAGCCACAAGGAGTCACAAACCAGTGTACTTTTTTGTTATTCTGTTGAAACATTACAAGTATTAGAAATATTGCATTTCTTTATGGTGCCCTTTAAATACGTTCTAATATTGTTATTGAAAAGTTGTGTGTTCAAGATAAGAGGGGAAAGAAACAAATACAGCGAACATGAAAGAATAGAATGTATGTAGGCTCAGGCTGACCCAGTGCTCATCACATTTGTAGTCATGGATCCAGAAGGGAAGAGACAGCAGCAGGGAAAGACAGATGGAGGAAGGGCAGAGACTGACACATATTCCGCGAGTGAGAGGAGAGTGGGATAGAGAGAGATTTGTGATGTATTGTACGGCGTTGACCCTGGGCTGGGCAGAGTCAGGTCCAGTCTGGCACACTGTGAGCACAGAAAGACAGATGTCTGGGGCCACTGCCAACTACAAACATCTGATAGGACAGTACGGGCACTTCTCTAAGGCTTTGTTAAGACTGCGGGACTCACTGCTCAATTCAGATTTATGGTCAGATTTATCGGTTTGTTTGACTGACAATGGCTCTACAGTCTGACAACATCCAATCACTAATGTGAAGCAAAACAACAACAGCAGGGCTGACAGACTGATGTATAGATCATATTTGCTTAGATTCAGGGCTACATCAAAAATGGATACAATAGTTTGTGTTATTCAAATGATCATAAACAAACCAAAAATTGTGCTCAGTTAGTAGTCTTAACTTCAAGTAAGATAAACATGAAAGCTTCTATACTGCACCAAACATATGTCAGGATCCTTTAGAACCCCATTCAGAATCATGGCATAACATCATGATAAAAAAAGATGTTATGTTACATATCACTGGAAACTTATTTTAAAACGACAGATATTTGTTGAAAATACTATTTGCAGCCTGATCTGAAGAGAATGGCTACAAATTATAAATGGAATATTTTAGATGTAGATTTTGACACAAAGACTCAGGAGAAACAGTGTCAAGATAAATGGGAAATCAACAACATCATAAACAAAGATGCTATATTATAATAATTTGCAATCTTGAAATTAATACAAAACAGCTGCATTTTATCATCAACTCTCTCTATAGAAAGCTTGGAATTGTTATGAAGGGAATGGTCATCTTTGATATCCTGGGTCTCAGTGGAGTCAACGTGTCCTCCCTGTGTTACTGTGGGTTCTCCCCCTACCCCAGAGAACTGAATGTATGAGAGTCAATGGTTGTCTTTCAGTGTGCAGCCCTTCAACAAACAGGCCATTGTTTAAAGTGTATGATGCCTAAAGCCCATAGTTGCAGAGACTGGCTCCAGCTACCTTTAACAGGAATATAATTGGATAAAAGAACAGAGGAAAAAGGTAATTTGTCCCTGTACCTAGGCATACACACATACATACATTGAGAATTCCACCATTCTGATTTACAATGTTATGATTTGTCTAGACAAAAATGTAAGTGTTTTTTTTTTTGTACCAAAGATAGCCCACAGAGCAGAAATCAAAACCACAGGACCCCCGTCTGGCTCGTGCTTCCATTCACATTGGAGCTTGCCTCTTGTGTCCATAAGCACTCTTCGTTACAGAACAAGTGGTCATCTGAGAGTTCCAGGGGTGGACCCATCTGTCGGCGCACCCCATCAGTCTCCCTCCCGCTGCCCCTCTTTTCACCCTCCATAACTCTCCGGGCTCTATCACTTTCCCTTCTCTCCAGCCACTACTCTATTCTGACCAAATCTCATCATCATTATCCTTTTTCCTGCCTCCCTCCAGCTCTCCATTTGCCCTCCATCTGCCCATCTTCTATCTTCTGTTCTTCACAATCTCGTCTTTTCATTGCTCTTTTTTTTTGTGTGTGTCCGGTGCCAGGGCCGCATGCGGGAACCAGCTGCGACCCCTGCAGCCTTACCTCGTCTGCTCCCATGCCAAGCCCTGGCTCTTTTGTCTGATGAGGGATGGAAGCACAGCAAAGGGAATTGTGAGCTGAAAGGACATGGGGCCACTTTCAGAAAATAGACATTAAAACTGACATAAAAGGTGGACTTGAATGATAGTTGACGTAGAAAACATGGCTGTAGTTATGTCTCCAATGTGTTACTCCTATTAAATCGATTGATTTTTATTATCTATGGACAAGCTCCATCGCTTCTATTCATCTGATTCATCTGTTGGCCTGACAAGTGGTTTTTACCATAAGTGCCACTGAAATCGCATCCCAGCTATCTCAGAAAAAAAGGACTTTGAACTGCAGTTTTTGTCACTTATTATTATTTTTTTTTCATGAAAAGCATAGGCTGCCTGTTGAATTGTCTGTCACCAAAGTAAAATAAATTCTTTAGTCTCACTGTGGGTTGCAATCAGAAATGTTCAACCCCCTTGTCTCAAAAGACAAAATGATGGGAATGAAAGGTAATGAGAAAAAACTGACAAAAAACAAAAACATAATTGCTGATTAAAACAATAAATAAATAAATAAATAACTGGATGATTTTACATTGGCCATGACAACACAGTGTGAGTTAGTATTGTATGAGCTTGTTTTGTTTTGTGAGTCTTATCTACAGCTCTAAAACTATATAACTATATAACAACTTCAAATTTATGAAGGAAAGAATTTTCAAAAATTAAAAGAGAGATGCTGTTTTTGTTGACACCATTTTATGCCTGAGTGGTTTACATTTGGTGATTGCCATTTAAGTTATATTGGATGGATACTCAATACAAAATCCTTATCAAATCAGAGTAAATGTGCATCTTTACAGTTCAGAAAACATTGGGGTATCATGTCCAAATGTGTCTCTAATAATTTAGACTCCCCTTGTTTAAAACAGTTTTTATTAGGTTGTGGTAACTTAATTTACCTTTATTATATAGATTTTTTTCCCCTCAGAATGGTTCTTCCATAAAAATATGAAAATCCATTCTCTTATATCCCCCAGAGGGATTTTTGAACCCTTTTCTGGATGTTGCATAAATGTCAATAACATCTAGAGGTCAGAGCAGCCTTTATTAAATGCCATTTATCAACTACTTTGGTCAACAGCGGCCTGTCACAATGTCCAGTCTCTACTAATTACAGAGTAGAGTGGATGTCCAGGAGTAAGCTGGCTGCTTCCTCTGTGATGTGGTTATTTATTGACTGCTCCTGGTCATTTATTGACATTAAGATTATAACCTGGATCAACACATCATACATGTCAGGACTAAGTTAAGGAATTTAAATTAATGTATGTACTTGGTTAGTGAGGAGTTTATGTTGTATTTGTGTAACTTCAAATCCATTACAGTTTAAAATACTAACAATAAAACACATTACAGTAAAACATTACAATCAAATTTGACATGATACGAGACAAACAAGGGTGATTCTGTTAGTTAAATGGTTGATTGCTTGATTTGAGTGCAGTTTGGAGTCAAATCATAAAATGATCTGAATGTGGGTTTTGAGCAGAGATCTGAAATGGGTTATGGATTGAGAGAGAGTTCAAAAGACGGGGAGAGGTATAACTGAAAGCTTTGTGGCCCATGGTGGACAGACGAGCAGATGGAGCGTGGAGAAGGTCCAGTGAGGAGGCACGGAGGAGTCGAGATGGAGTGCTTTAAGGAGGTCACAGAGGTATGATGGAGCGAGGTTATGGAGGGCTTTGTAAGTGCATAAAAGGATTTCGAAATCAATTCTAAAAAGTAACCAGAGGAGTTGATAGAGAGCAGTGATACGAGCAGTAGTTCGTATCCGGGCTTTAATACAGGCAGCAGAGATTTGGAAGTTGCAGTAGTCTATGTGTGAGGTGGCAAGTGAGTGAACCAAAGTTGCAGTGTTGTGAAGTGAGATATACTGCATAAGTAGAAGTAGAAGGAATGGGTGATATTATTAACATGGGATGAATGTAAACTGTCCAATATGAAGCTTAAATTACTGATGGGATGGGGTTATTGAGGAATTATTAATTGGAGAGTGAAAAATTGTGAATTGTGAAAAACTGAGTCTTTTTATTGTCAAGTTTAAGGAAATTGGATGAGAGCCAGGTTTTCATTTGGTGGAGACAGTTATTGAGGCTGACAAGAGGAAGGTTTGGTATAAATTTAGAGTTATGTGTCACCTGTGAAAGTGATGTTTTTTTTTAAAGATGTTGCCAAGTGGAAGAAGTTAGTTTAAAACAGCAAAGGGCCAAGGGCAGAGCCTTGGGGGACACCACACTGAGATGAAAAGGTTTGGAATGAAAGTTTTTTTTTTTTTTTTTTTTTGCACCACTTAATGCTCTTTGTTACATCATTGCTATGCAATGTATGATGTTCTAATAACATTTTGTTCTTGTTTATGACAATGGGAATAAAGTATTGAATTGAATTTAATAGGCAAGGTGGTCATAATGTTTTGTCTGATTGGTGTAGCATCTGTCATATTTGAGACTGTTTGAGTAAACCTGGGAGACAACAAAATGACATAATCAAAAGAAAAGTTGGACATGCCCTTTTGATAAAAAACAAACAAACAAACAAACAAACAAACAAACAAAAAAACCTAAACAACAGATTTTTTAAGTAACACACAAATGACTGTTGTTAACAAGTCAAGACACCTTTCATAAAAGCCATACACTTATAACATTTATTTGGCTTAAAAGTGCCCATCAAAGATGTGTGCCAAATTGTGTAGATGGCTGGAAAAACATATATATAACAGAGGCAAATTGGAGCTGATGGTGCATGCATGTCAGTGATGACCCGGTAAGGGGTCATCACTTTGATTACAGTCTTCTGACTTCCTCCACACACAAACACACACCAACATATAAAACTTTTGGCCCAGACTTGCAAGAAAATTGGCTTTTTGATTTTGCTTCCCACAGCGGCCAAACCAGTGTGGCTCTGTGTTGTTGGAGAATGTGGTGCTGAAATGAGCTGGAACATTGGACTACTGTGTGTTTGTGTGTGTTATCGTGAATTTTGTGTGTCTGTCCACATTTGGCTTGCCTCCTCCTTGTCTTCATTTGATATTCTTTCAAAGCAGCTCTTGCTTTTTTGAACAGTACGAAATATCTAACTGTTCCAGCGTGAGCGTCTCCTTTGTGAGGAGTAGCCATTTCAAGTTTTTATAGACCAAAGAAAGCCAAGACAATGGCGCCATGTTTAGCCTCATTAATTACAATGTTTATATGGAGCGGGACACTGAGCTAGTGGGACTGGGAATTGTCTCTCTTATTCACTGCTTTTTTGTGAGTAATTATATGGGGGAATTTCTGTCAAGTCAGGTGTCTCCAGGCCAAGCTGTTCTTCAGCGATAGCACCACAACTTGTTTCTATTATGTAGGATGTGAGGAGTGTAATTTAAAATTCAGTGCAGTGTGAAATCTCACATATAATTTGTAGCAGTGCATTGTTTATGGGCTGACTATTGTTATTGGCCCATGATTTCCTGTTTATTAATGAGGAAAACGCACAAATCAAGGACTTCCAGCATCAGAAAGCAAAGCCACTGACAGTGACTGATTATAAGTGCTTGTCCAATATGCACAATGTTTGCAATTGCTTGCATGCTCAGATGCTCTTCAAAATTAGTTCAGCACTTCAGTGATCCCAGGGACTGACAGGGAAAATCATTTTCATTATAGTCATTTCATTCATGTTAATTAAGCCAATAACCTGGATGATGATGAACTTGTGGATGCTTAGCCTTGGATGAAGCACATTTGTCCCTATCGAAAAGCGCTTTTTCTATTGCTGTTGGCTCATGTCATTTATAGTAATAAATGCGTGATAATACCATGACATATACTTTGCAGCAAGGATGTGTAGAGTTAATTGTGATGTGTGTGATGCTAAAGATCTACTGTCTCTACATCTTTTACTGTAACTCATGATAATCTATGTCCTTGTCCACTACTGGAACAAGACGCTTCATATTATCTATTGGTCATCTGTCAGCCTTATGTATCGTCAGTTTGATCTCAGAATACCAGACTACATCTTCAGCCTCTTTGTCTTGATATTTATAGTTAGACAGCTCCAAATTGCAGCTAAGGCACACACACACAGGCAATGTTTGACTAATTTTGTGTAGGTCTTCACAGGCTTGCAAGACAAATCTCCCCTCTTAGAACATCCTCCTGTTTCTGTTTCTGTTCAACCATACTGATGAACATTTGTTTGTGTGTGTGTGTGTGTGTGTGTGTGTGTGTGTGTACATGATATAATATTGGGGAGCACGGTAGCTGAGTGGTTATCATTCCTACCTCTCACCAAGTTGTTTAATGTACAAATACTGGATCCAGTAGGAGCAAATGCATTCAGCAAAATGGTCACTGAAACAAAGAAATTCCTGTCCTTTACAGCTTTATATCCCAGCTCATGCATATACATCATGGATATGGCAGGTTAGAGACAAAAGAAAACAAAGTTGCTATACCAGGAAGAGGGCTCAGTTGACCTCTTGCATTCAGAACATTCAGAGGTTATATTGGTTGTCTGTGTGTGGTTCTGTAACATAAATCAAATATAGAAACAAAAATAATTTTTATGATCCAGTGATGCAACTAAAAAGAGAACAGTACCGTAAGAAGACATCAAATAGCAGTTTAACTACTGTAATTAGCTTAGCTTAGAATAATAACACTGCAATCATTATACTGGGCAGATACACACTAAAGGAAGATGAACACAATACTCACTTGTTTATCACGCACACTGATAGAACTACGATGCCAATAGCCTGTCTCTAATTACAATTATCTGACTCCACAAACCAGGCGTAGTCCTCTCAACTGAACTTAGCAAACTCTCACTTCTGATTGGCTAAGCTAGCTGTCAATCAACATTTCAGTGAAAATCCATTCTAGTCCTTTGTCACAGATAATAGGGATTTTTTTTCTTCCAATAAAGCTCATCAGATCAGATGAGTGAGCTGACAAACTTGCCTGTCAATCAACGCCACACTCCGACATGAAACCTGATTAACGGAGCAGTCATTTACAATAAAAAATAATTTACAAAAGGACAACAGGTACATTTATCCAAGCTGAAAAGACTCATTGGCATATTGATATCAGTCAGAAACTCATTTAGAATAATAGGTTAATGTCAGCTCTGTTGACAGGAACGGCCTATTAAAACTGGATCAACATTTCACAATAAATAAATGAATGTGAGTTTAATGAGTGCATGTGTGGTTTTTTATTCTTAATTTGAAATCATTTTTAAGATGAGTGGTTTACAGTCCATCCAACTTCCATTGCACTGGTGCAAAACCAAGTTCTGAAACCCATTGTATTCTTAAAGAAATACAGCCACAGGGGGTCACAACCCAGTGTCTTTTGTGCCAGTCCCAAGCCAATATAAATGGAGAGGGTTGCACCAGGAAGGACATTTATAAAACCTATGCTAAATAAATATGTGGATCACTGCACACTAGAAAGTAAATATCTGTTGTGGAAGTTCGAGTTTATGAACGTTTTTGAAGTTATGACTACTTTAGGGGTGCTTGTGTTGAACTGTTACATACACATGCTAATAGCTAAGGGCTAATAAGTCATTTACAGAAGTATTGGTTAACCACTTCACAAATGACTTTAAACACACAGTACATGTTTTATTCTTTTATTGCTAAAATCAAAACTGTTTTTGATTTAATACACAGTCAGAGAATTTTAACATTTACAATTGGTGTTTGATGCAGCCAGTATCATGTTTGTTACTCATATTGTCTAAAGGAGGTGGATGTGATTTGGTTCCTGGTTTTTCATAAATCAAACAAACAAACAAACAAAAAATATTACTCAAGCAGCATTTGAAATCCTTTAGGTTTTGGTATAGTGCAGAAGAACACCTTTGTTTGGTTTTACCAATAATCTTATGTGCAAAAATATTTTATTTTGTTTTTCTCCCTGGATATTTTTTGTATGTGCTTCGTTGTGTGCAAAAACATATATGTGTAAAAATTAGGGCCGGGAATCGATAAAAAAAAATTAACTAATTAATTGCAAATCTGAAAAAAAAAAAAAAAAAAAAAAAAATGCGATTAATTGCAATTAATAACTACCAGTTATTAATTGCGATTAATTATGATTAATTACGATTCATCGTATTATGAATTCACGTACAAACACAAAATGGTAAATTTAGAACATTTATTTTGAATTAACCTTCACATACTTTACTGTAAACTTGTGCAATGCAAACAAAACTTGCAAAGAAAATAAATTAATAGTCTCTTTGAGACCTGTAACTCAGACAAACTTTGCCTAAATAAGGTACAACCAACAAATACACAAAACTTACCTACAAAAAGCATGTGTAATCTCTTTTAGAACTTTATTTATTTATTTATTTATTTATTTAAAAGGGACAATGCACATCAATGAACACCAGTAAAAAATACATGTGTAAATGCGCCGAAGTTAGCGGACAGCTAATTTTCATTCGTAGTCCCTTGACATTTAAGACAGGACAAGACAAACAACAATTAAACAAAATGACAAAATGACAAAAACTTTAACAAAAATAAGTTTAATTCTTCAATTGATAACAATTGTTGTGGTTCACAACAGTGTAAATACTATGAACTGTGTTACTCCAGTGGTAATTGAACTCATCCTTGCAGAGACTGCACATAACCTTTGTTTTGTCTATGTTGCTGTCTGGTGATGATTTGAAGCAGAATTGTCCATTTAGCAATGTGTCTTTTTGGTCACTCATGTTGCTTTAGCTCGTTCACTTGTTGCATTAGGCTCGTTCCAGATGAACTGTGCCTCGCCTGGATTGTGAACGAGAGTGCACGGCTGCAATGAGAGGAGGGGAAATACACCTGTACTGAAGTCGGACAGTTTATGGCTCAGATCACGCACCATCACGCCCGAAATCCACTTCTCGAGTGTGTTGGTTTATCCAGGTCAAAACTGTAACTTTAGTCTGTATTTAAAAAAAAGAGGCGGGGGAAGAAGGAGAGGGGGGCAGTGAAGTGTCGTGCGTTACGTTTCTGATCAGCAGTAAACTCAGATCCAATCACCTGTCCGTTCACCACTGACAGGTGTGCGTTTTCCCATCATGCACTGAGCCGTGCAGCCTCCGTAGTTGCTCCTGATGAACTGCGGCCCTGGCTCAGGCGCTGGTCTTGTTTGGATCTCATGGTGACCGTCGCACTTGTGACATCAGAGCAAGTCGGGAACAAGTCGGACACAAATCTAACCGGCGTGCACTGCGCACAGACCGACACTAATCGAAACTGCGCAAGTCTGGTTCATCTCAAACGCGCCTGATGGATGGAAACGGAAATGTGTCATCTTCTACGCTCACGCAGTGCATTTCTGCCCCGCTGGAAGACCCGTGGCGTGTTGCTGCCTCTGTCAGTGTCGTCGTAATATTTTTGTTGTGATCAAATTAATCGATGCGTCAATTGAAATTAACGTGATTAAATCAATAAATTAACGCACTGCGTTAACGCGATAATTTTCTCAGCCCTAGTAAAAATATATATACAATTAATAACAATTAATTAAATACTATATATTGTGGAAAGGTGAAATATTTCGAGCATTAATTTATTTTAATGTTGATGATTATGAAAAAGCATTATCCACTATTTGATAAATTATAATATTGCATAATCTTTCTAATAAAAATAAAGAAATGCCTGAAATAGTTCCTTCTCTGTATAATGAATCAATATGCATTTAACTTTTTAAAGACCTTATATTCCAACGATAGCAAACTGATCAAAAATCAGGTTTATATAATATATGTGGAGTAAAGGTAACATATTCACTTTGTGTTTCGGTGCATGTGCCTGTGTGTGTTGTTGCAAGGGCACCAGATGTTCTGATGATGAATAGCTTGCTATCACAGCACAGGCAGTGTTGTGACACTCCAGACCTTAGATCACATGGCTGTCACACACACACCGTCCCGGGACTGGAGTTTCTACCCATCCTTCATCCCGTGTGTTTTGTCTTGGCACTTCTGATTTTACCTCTTCCATTTAGCTCTTTAGCTGTGCTTACATCCCCTCGTCCCACCTCTCGCTCCCTGTTTTACTCTCCTGTCTTTTCAATCTCATTTGCACAGCTATTTTTATTTTGTCCCCATTCTTCTCTGGGACTGTTTATGCAGTTGCTTTTCCCTTCTCATCTGTTTCTTTCACAGTGGGAGGTGACTTTAATTATGAGAACTAACAATAAAACCCAGCCTGGACCTCAAAAACACATTGAGAAATAAGTGTTCAATGTGTAAGCTAATGGAAGAGAGACAATCTGATTTGTCTGTGTTGCTGACCTTCCAGGAACATCTGTAGTTGTTTTTCCAGGACACCCAGTCACCTTAATATGATGTCATAAGTCTGCGCCTTAAGAGTGAAGGGTCTGGCTTTATACTCAGAAAAAGTTGGAGAAAGTAATGCGTTGTTTGTGCAGGGGATATTTTACTATATTCAAGTTTAAACCTAAAGTAACTATATTTAATAGACTTCTAGATTAAAAATAAAATGTTACATATACACAACATAACATGGCAAAATCAGATTGTGCTAAGGAAGAGTTCCAACAGCACATTACAGTATCAGAGCAGAGCATCTATTCCCACTTTACTCAAACCCCATAGCCCCACATTGTACAACTATAACAGAACTACTTCTTCCACCCAACATGGCTCTGGTCACTATAGAAAGCTATTGGATAAAGGATTTCCTTAGCTTTTGATTCTCAAAGGGCAGCTCTCGGATTCATTTTATGTTCAGTGTGAGGGGAGGCAAGTGTGGGATTGTTCTGCAGCACCTGGAGGTCAGAGAGAGAACGAAAGGCCAGGAAGAAGTGAGGAGAGACTGAGCTATTGAAAATGTGATTTAAAAAGAAAAGTTTAGTCTTTGCTCCTCTTTAACTTGCATGGAAATTCTATGGACACTCCAGCTGGCACACATTTATTAAATCTGCAAATACCAAATCATATTCCTAGTCATGTTGTCTTTTGATGTAGGCTTTTGGCTTCTATATTAGTCACATTTTGCCCTAAACATCTCTCCTTTCGGCTTTTTCCTTCCGGGATTGCCCCAGCAAATCCCTGCCTCCTTGTGTGCAGTGAATTTATTTTAGTAGTTCAATTTAAAACACTTTTAAACACATATAATGGAACTATGTAAATTGGAGACATCCAAGCAGAGTAATAAATATAAAACATTTTTAGCATTCAAATAATTTCGCAGCCTTGAATGAAAAATATATTTTAGTATAGCAGAATAGCTCAGTTGGTAAAGCATATGGTACATATACTGAGCAATTACTATTTGGTGAATGTCTCCCCTGCTCTCACCCATGATATACTGTCTCGTCTCCAGTGTCCTGTCAAATAAAGCTATAAAGGTTAGATTTTAGGTTTATACATCTAGTATCTAGTATAGTCTGCTTCCTCTTTCCTTTTGGCTTTTACGCTCTAGGGACGCAGTAGTTCCCAACCTTTTTGGTTTTGTGTACCCCCACGATCTGCCTTTGTCCTGGTTCGGACCCAGCTTAGTCCTAGTTTACTCTTAATATTAGTCCTGGTTTGACCTGGTTTAGACCTGATTTAGTCATAGCTTAGTTCTGCATTTAGGCGTGATTTAGTCCTGGTTTGGTCACAGTTTAGTTCTGGTTTAGACCTGGTTTGGGCCCAGCTTAGTCCTGGTTTAGTCCTGATTCAGTCTTAGTTTTTTCTGATTTAGTTCTTGTTTAATCCCTGTTTTGTACTTCTTGAGTGTCCCATGCCTCGCTATAGTCCTACGTTAGTCCTGATTTGGTTTATTTTGGTCTTTGAAAGCCAAATATATAAAGGTCCTATAATTGATCATATAACTCTATGTATCCCCTGCAATGGGCTCTCGTACCCCTAGGGGTCCCGTACCCCTGATTTGGAAACACTAACAAGTAATGATTTGAATAATGATTTGGCATAGGTTTTATTGCAGATACCCTTAACAACAGCTCTCTATTTAACCGGGTTTGGCACCGTTGTAAAGATCACATTGCTTGTTACCCCCTGTAGTTGGATTATACATCTGGTAATAGTAGCATAGACTTACATTATTACTAATCTGAGTATTCCGAGACATCCAAGCAGAGTAATAAATATAAAAAAATAAATAAATCAAAGACAACTGGACAGGATCTAGTGAGACTCAGTTACTGGAAGCCACCTGGTTGGTAGAAAAATGTTAGTGCATGAACAGAAGTAAGCCCAGTTGTGTTTGATTTATTTACTTTCTGAATAGTTAAACCTATATGTTGTATAGATTCAGTACACAGTTCACTTTTCCAAAATATTCAAATTTTTATTTGTTGTTTTAATTGTGATGATTATGATTTACATTTCACAAAAAATGTATTCTTTTAAAATTTGAATATTATTTATTAATAGTATGTAATCACCAAAATCATGAAATCATAAATAAATACTTGAAATATTTCACTTTGTACTGAATCTATATGATATCTTCATACTTAAATAAATTAAGCATACTTAAATAAATTACTTTAAAAAGCACTTTGAACTTAATATTAATAATAATAATAATAATAATAATAATAATAATAATAATAATAATAATAATAATAATAATAATAATTATTATTATTATTATTATTATTATTATTATTATTATTATTATTATTATTATTTCCTATACTGTATGCCTTTTAGTTGGATTGAACTACTGGAATAATTTCACTTTTCTAATTTATTGATATTCACTTGTGTATAGGAGAAATTCTCACTAAACCTAAACTAAAAAGTCATTCAGGTTGTACACTTGTGTCAGATCAGCCATCATTATTAGGGCAGCTTGTGTAAAACACTATGCTAAAGAAAGGAATAATGTCTTTGTAAAGATGTACAAATGCTGTACTGACCACTGTTTACATGGACTGCATAAATAACATTACATTTATGGGGTTGAATGAAATATGGTTAAAATAGCAGGTCAGATGAGTCCTTACAGATTTAAACCACTGGTACATTGACACAGCAGCAGCAGTGTGGGCCCTGAACATGACCTGAGCATTCCCCGTGGCCCCGAGGTCAAGGCCTGTGACCTCAGGTGTAACGAGGTCTGTGCAGTCAGGCCAATGCAAACATTAAAAACCTGTTTGAGGACTGAGACAGAATGGCACACGACTTAAGCTTACTGATCTACAGTGATAGCACATATTTGAACTTGAAACAATGTTCCACCATATTTCACTTTGTGTGTACTGAATTAACAGTGGACATTGACAGTGGGAGACACACTGATCTAATCTAATTATAAAAAATCAATATCCCAGTCTCATTTTCTCAACACTGTCCAGCAACAGGACAGCACCTGCTCACAGCTCCATGGAGTACCTGGGAGGGGCAGCGACACACCAACCAAATATTCAACCCAGCAAGCAATAGAATGTCCAGAAATATTTATTCTACATTTTACATAAGGAATACTGATCATAGCTTGTTACTTTTAACTTTAGTTTCACTTTTTATAAGAGCCACTGTGCACCAATTAAAAAAGTGGGACATTATCTTAATAAGTGGGGGAGAGGGATAAATGCCTAAACGGCTGTGCAGTACAACCAAAAGTAGGACAGGTGGTCAAGCATAGTTATTTTACTTAAAACATTCATATAAAACAGCAAAGTATTCCTGTATTGTTTTTAGCTATCTTTAAATTCAGAATGACTCAAACAATATGGCTGCTTAAGTTGAACAAATAGTGAGCAAATCTAGTATAAGATGAGCAACTTGCTGCTAACTTCTGCAGACTCCCACTCAAATTTCCTTAAATACTACACATCTTCCAGTCCTCTTCTCTGATCTCTCTTTCTGCTCATTTATTTGACCATCTGGCCCTGGTCCCATGTCAGCTTTTAAACTCTACACTCAGCTCTGACTCTTTGCTGACACTCACACAATCAGATGCCGTATTGTGTACATGCGGGAATAGAGTTTTCAAGCATTTCCATTCATCAGTGTGTTTCTGTGTGTGTTAAATGGCCATGTCCTTTCAACCTGATGTTCCAGCACTCCGTCAGTAGGAAGGTTTAGTGTAAGTGTCTGAAAGCCGATAGAGCCTTGACTGTCAGGATGTCCTTGAACAAGACAGTATACAGTGAATAGTGTCCCCCTGTCCACACACATAACTCACCCCATGAAAAACAGTTGTTTTTGTTATGTACACAGAAATACAGCTCCATTGGCATGTGTAATATACGCCTGCCTTCTATTCAAGGCCAGACATGTAGACATTGAAAAGAAAGACATGTTATTGTTCATTATGTTTTATTACTTGATTAACTAGATATTTTATGTTTTAGAAAAATGAGAGCCAATAAATCCATGTTGTTTTAGTCACATTTGATATTTTTATGTAAAGTTAAATGCTGCATATTAGCCTGAAAATGTTTTTTATTTAAATTTACAATAGGAAATTATCGTTACCAAGGCATAAATTGTGTATTTTTATTCAACCACGCTTCAAGTTAAATAAAACATCTTAAAACTAAAAGGTAAAAGGTAGCCTAGAGTTATATTTGTTGCTGTCTTAAACCCTATAATTCTTATAAAAGAAAGATAAGTAAGATTAATTGTTAGAGCACCATGGACAGCTCCTACACAGCTACACTCTGTTCACTGAACTGTCCATGGTGCTGAAGTACCACTCTCAGGGAGGATTACAATAATGTATGTTTCTCTATTGTTTATTATGTCATGCCACTTAGAAGAGCCCTGTTTAGTCTGTGACCTATATTACTTTCTCCATGACCAATGTACAGTGTGTGAACAGATGCCATGATGGCCTTCTGAGAACTTTTAACCATCATTTAGCAGTTGGGTATTTTCAAAATTTATAATGGTATTTGATAATGGTATTTTTTTCCTATTTACACGTATTTATCCTTAACTACATTTTAATAAGGGAAGTGTTATTTTATTTTATTTGTTTATTTATTTGAAGTTTGTGTTGTGAGAACCACAAGTCACAGAAAGAAACAGATTTCCTTATCTCATTCACTTCCTCCATTACCATACTAATGAGAGTTGTTAGACACAGCATTACCGGCTTTAAACACTGCTGTACTCTTATTTTTGGCCCTAATGCAGTACCTAATTGTAAAGTATACTATATGAATTGTTACAGCACCATGGACAGCTCTTAACTACAAGGCTGCGCTGTACTCTGAACTGTCCCAGGCCCTGAAGCATCGCTCTGAGAAAGGATTACAAACTTGTATGTTTAAACTGTATTTAATAAGTTATAGGAGGCTCTATGGAAGTGACGTAAAGTAACAGAATCCGTTATCTTTCTCACTTTCTTCTTTTTTTCTCCATCTTGTTCTTTATTGGGCCACTCTGCCCTTGTTCCATTATGTAGCTCGGAGGTGATGTACGAGTGCTCCATAGACAGACCTGGACATGAGCAACTGCAGGACATACATCACACACCTCACTCGGACATACAGACTCTTTGGTCAAAGCCGTGAAAGGCAGTCGTGAATATGGCAGCTGGGCCTGACAACACACAACTCAATTAGGATGGGGGTCAGAGAGCGTGAATGATGGTAACTGAGGGGCAAGTACGAACCGATTGTGGAAGAGACTAGAGATGTAAGGTTATGCTGGTATTAGTAGAGTATTTGCCTTATTTGGCTGTACATATTTGTGCTTTATATACATGTATTTATTTGTATCTGTTTTATGTGGTGATTTTGTTTGATTATATAGTGTTTTAATGGGTTTTCTTTCTTTTTTTGCCTGCGTACAGCTCTTTGGCTGACTAGTATAATTATTTTTAATAGTGCTATTTTTTTTGAAAAGTAATTAAGATTTTCCATCCTTTAAAACCAAAGTGTAGCTAATTATAAAGAGAGACAGACAGGTCAGAAGAGTCAGCTCAAAGTCATGATAAAGACCCCAGCATCTGTGCGTGGTGGTGATATGTGTTGGTGGTGGTGATGATGAAGGAGGTCGGCTCACTGAGCACAGCCATAACGCCTGTGTGCTGATTCTGTCACCACCAGAGATTTACTCACACATACACACATACACACATACACACACGCTCCGAGCAGCATGAGGAGCACTTTCAGCAGGCGTCCATCACATTGCGCTCAAAGTGTGTCTGCCCTTGGAATTCATCTGTGCTCCCCTCGCCATGTGGCTCCTGCCTTGGGTTTTATGCCACCTACTCCCACTTCTATCTGTTTTATGTAGGGACCCCTATTTTTAGCATTCAAATACTTTCGCAGCCTTGAATGAAAAATATATTTTAGTATAGCAGAATAGCTCAGTTGGTAAAGCATATGGTACATATACTGAGCAATTACTATTTGGTGAATGTCTCCCCTGCTCTCACCCATGATATACTGTCTCGTCTCCAGTGTCCTGTCAAATAAAGCTATGAAGGTTAGATTTTAGGTTTATACATCTAGTATCTAGTATAGTCTGCTTCCTCTTTCCTTTTGGCTTTTACGCTCTAGAGACGCAGTAGTTCCCAACCTTTTTGGTTTTGTGTACCCCCACGACCTGCCTTTGACCTGGTTCGGACCCAGCTTAGTCCTAGTTTACTCTTAATATTAGTCCTGGTTTGACCTGGTTTAGACCTGATTTAGTCATAGCTTAGTTCTGCATTTAGGCGTGATTTAGTCCTGGTTTGGTCACAGTTTAGTTCTGGTTTAGACCTGGTTTGGGCCCAGCTTAGTCCTGGTTTAGTCCTGATTCAGTCTTAGTTTTTTCTGATTTAGTTCTTGTTTAATCCCTGTTTTGTACTTCGAGTGTCCCATGCCTCGCTATAGTCCTACGTTAGTCCTGAGTTGGTTTATTTTGGTCTTTGAAAGCCAAATATATAAAGGTCCTATAATTGATCATATAACTCTATGTATCCCCTGCAATGGGCTCTCGTACCCCTAGGGGTCCCGTACCCCTGATTTGAAAACACTAACAAGTAATGATTTGAATAATGATTTGGCATAGGTTTTATTGCAGATACCCTTAACAACAGCTCTCTATTTAACCGGGTTTGGCACCGTTGTAAAGATCACATTGCTTGTTACCCCCTGTAGTTGGATTATACATCTGGTAATAGTAGCATAGACTTACATTATTACTAATCTGAGTATCCTGTGCAACATTTTCAGCAGATACTGGAAAGCAACATGGGCATTGTTGATATGGTGTACAGGAGGAAGGACTTAGAACATCACTGTCTTTCCCTGTGAAACTCAGCATCACAAGCAAGCAGTTTTCTCCCAACAGTGTTTGTCTCTTCAGGAAGAGGAAAACCCCAAGCCTAAGCCTGATGTTGTTCGCAGCACTTAACAGTAGCAGCTTTTTGATTGGCAGATACTGACTCAGCAGGAGACTGTGCCAGGAAAAGGGGAAAGGGAGGGAGAGATGCTAAAACAAATCAACAGCATTGAACGAACAAGAATGGGGCTGGGAAAGGAATTAAAAGTTAGAGGCATAAGTGAATGTGAAGGCTCAAAGAGAAAGTGGTATTCCCACATACCCTTAACAGCAGTGATACTTTACAGAGCCCACAGCAACTCAGAATTCATATTCCCTTTGGACTGCAGATATTTCAAATTGCATGATAAACACACTGTGCACAGATGTTGATATGTTTGAAAAACAAAACAAAAAAGATGAAGAAAATACAAATATCACTCAAACAACTTGATTCAAAATAGCAGCAAGACAAGTAAATATACTGACATTAGCAGTGCAGTATGTGCTTTTATAGGACTTCCTGCTGTCCTCTTATTTAAAGCTCGGACACAGTTTAATGCATGAGTTAACTGCAGAGTATATGGATCAGTTCAGCACCATGGACAGCCCTTAGCTCCTCAGCTAACCCTGGTCCTGAAACACCACTCTGGGGCCGGATTACAGTATGTTTACAATACTTTACAAGGCACTTGTCAATAAAATAGATGTTAATAATTAACTTCAAAGTAAAGCATATATTATAGATTCACTATACACACAGTGAAATATTCAAAATATTTATTGTGTGATGATTATGGCTTACAGGTAATGAAAAACAAAAGTCTGCATCTCATAATATTAGAATAATACACAATCAGCATAATGCTAATAGCTAAAATAGAGAAAAAAAATACTCTGTGTGCACTGACTCTATATTACACAGGTTTCAGTTTTTTTAATAAACTGCTAAAATTATTTAACTTTTTCACAATATTTATTTATGTGAGCCAGTATTGTTTGTTTGTATTGTTAGTTACCTCATTTTGCCTTAAGTACAGTGTGTTTTTACCTGTTTTGCCTGCAGCCAACCTACACTACCTTCTCCAGAACTTTTATTGTTTGTCCAGGTGGTGGTCTTCTGGGACCACTTTCAGCCATCATTGAGCACTTGGGTATTTTATATATCAATTTATTATATTATTATATGCTGAAGGCAAATGTTTCTGTTATAATCATGTGAGTAGCTGGTAGCTCCTCTTTTCTTGGGTATCATGTGGCCATTTAGGTTGGGGACCAGTCAAATCACTTATCATGCCAATCAAAACCCACTTCAAGGTGTCTCCTCCTCTACCTGCTTGTTTTCTAGTCATTATATCTGTATCTCTCTCTCTCTTTTGTCTGGCTTCTTGGTTTTTGCCTCTCTATTTCCATCATCGACTAATTAGTCTCGTGGGCCTGAAAAAAAAAAAGCAAAAGACATCATTGGACGTAGATAAATCTAGACAGAGACAAATGAGAACAACTTTTCACTCTGGAGCCTCTATAAATAGAGACGGTAGTTGAAATCAGCCCATTTAACACTGGAGCTTTCTTCAACAAACAATAGCTTGGCATGAACAAGGACACACACTGACATGGGGGAGGTACATGCTGGAGAAACCACAGCGAACCATGTTGTGTTGTCAAACATGCCATAATTCAGTTTGGTGCCAGGGCTCCGAGGCAAGGGGGGTTTGTGGTCAGGACTGATGAGCACACAGAGAGAGTTCATGAAGGTGGTGCATGTATGTAAGGAGGACAATATGGTACTGCTTTTTATAGTTTAACATGTCAAGGGCACCCCTGAGATTTTGACATTGCTTGGGATTAAACTCCTCAAATGAGCCCCACAAGAACTGAAATTTTAAGCCAGCAGTGTATTTGTTCTTTGTTCTTTTATTTGCCATCAGTTTTTAACCATTTTCAGAGATTTTTTTTTTTTTTTTTTAATATGGTGTGGCAAGACTAGTTGATTGATAGAATGTGTGATAACTTTCATTAACTTTCTTGCACATTCTAAATTCACTTCACATCAATTAATTTCACTGTTATCAGTCCCCATGAGAGAATATGGCTGATACCGCTCTTCAAATGAACTGATTCAGACTTAATCAAGATTGCTGGGAAGAAGGAGCTCTTGTAGTCCTGCAGTGGGCAAATATCAGACGTCCAATTGCTCTTCTATGTTGTTCAAAAAACAAATGCAGGTTTGGTCTAAGTTGTTCAGTACAGCACTGACTCAGTGTGAAGAGGGCATGGATGATCTGCAACATGCATTATCTCTGTCTTTGCTTGCCTCTGCAGGTTTTATAACACTTCCTTATGTCCTCAGATAATGATCATAGACACTCCTTCCTCATAAATATTGTAGTTTTTTTCTTTGTGTAAATAATCCTGCTTTTAGAAAATCCCCGCTTATGATGCAACAAAATCACAATAAAATCTAAATAAATGTATTTTACTTTGAACTGAATGACATTACTTTTCCACAACATTCTGATTCTATTATGTAGCGCTGGTATGTCCTCAATAGTCCACTTGAGAATAGTGACTTTTAGTTCAGTTTAATTTTCTTTGTACAGTGTACATGGTATAAAAAGCCTCAGCCAGAGGCAGCTTTTTACAGTCGACCTGCAGCAAACCCTCGTAAATCTGTCGGACCAGCGAATGGCTGGCTGCACACAAGCCTTGTTTTGGTGTGTGTGTTCATGTGTGTATGCATTGTTTATGTTTGCCAGAGTCCCGGTGTGTCTGCCGGTCCGTGGAGCTGAGGCGTGATTTTGTGATTTTCAGCCCATACGTGTTCTTGTTTTCTCTTTTGTGTGTGTGAGGAAGATCTAGCTAGTGACTGAACACCTGAATGGCCACAGTGACAGAGAGGAATGGCAGCCTGTCCAAACCAACAAACCTACAGGCAGTCTGAGTTTTTGTTAGCTTAATGTTGTAGCCTGGTCACATACAAAGCAAATGTAAACACGCCTCAGTTTGTAGTGTGTGTAAATATTCTGCATCAAACCCAGTGTAGCATTGACTGTCACACACATGGCTTCACACGGCACAACAAAAAAGTGATAGTGCACAGAGAAAACCCAAGCAAGCTACAATGTAAAGTAAAGCAATATAGGGTTATTTTTAACACAATTGTATATTTAATATTCTGCATTTTATTGGTCAGCACTGGTGCCAGCATTGGTTTGTTAGTCTGTTTGTAAGATGTCTCAAGTAATGGTTGGATTTTGAGGAAAGATGAGCAATGGGCCAAGGAAAATCTATATGTTTTTAATGATTTTGTACCATTGTGAGACAGGAATATCTCATAACATACTAACTCCAGCCACAAGGGTTCAGTAATTGAAGAAACTGAGTTGTTTTAGTGGATTCTTGGGAGATGTACAAGCTTTGTGGCTGAATGAAGAGAGCCTTTACGCATGAACCAGAAGAAATGCAGTTTTATGATCAGTTCACAAAGTTAATTTCTTAATAATACAAAAGTGTTCAATATTTTTATTTTCTCATAGCAGCCCCTCACTAGAACAACAAGCCACACATTTCAAGTGTGTAAAACACTTTGAAGTGGGCCGAGTGTGCAGCTACACTGTATGACTGACAAACATGCACTGCTAAAATCTTACTTCTAAAATGGCACAGTATAAGAGATGCAAATGAAGCAAGCATAGTGATCATGAGCAATGAGAAGCAATACCGAATGAAAAGGTAAAAAGCAAAATTGAATTTGGAAGATTTAGCTGGCACTCTGCACAAGAGCAGTGAATTACTGTAAATGAGCACACATCAGAAGTGCAAATTATAGGTCATTAGCAATAAATGGAAGAAGGAAGCAGTGACAGGAAGAAGGAGGCAACAAATGAATCATAGCCTTATATAAATATGCCAAGATATTAACTGTAAGCTTGAAGATAAAGACCTGAATGTAATTTCCTGCTGATGACTTGATAAATCATTATGGCCTTGCAAGCATTGTCCAGGTGTCAGACACATTTCCAATTAAAAAAATAAAAATAAAAAATTCAACCATCATACAGCTAAATGAGGCAAGTGGGTAATAGGCAATCAAACACAGTATAAATTAATAATACAAACATGGTATAAACATTGTGGCAGGTTCCTGCATTTGAAAAACTAAAAAAAATGTGTGCAATAAACCCATTTAATCTGGGACATATCGTGACTCTGAAATGGAAACTAGTAGCCCTCAGAGAGCACAGATCTCCACCATGGCCTTGTCTGGCAATATTAAAGATATACTGCCCATGACCTGGGCTCGAATCAGGGATCTTCTTATTTTCTAGCTCCAGAAGCTTAGTTCAATGAGCCACAAAACCCCTAAATCCCAATTTGGGATCCATTAACACCTTACTGTTCCTTTTTATACCTGCTTTGGTCAAAATCTTTAATGAAACACAACAGACACACTTACCATACAAACTAATAGGGTTTTTGAATTAATCCTTTCTTACTTCTCAAGTTAACCCGTACCTGTAACTAAAATGTCTCATATGAATTCCTTGGAGAGCAAATGCTTACCTATAGCAACAGCATTCCTGGGAAGGTGCATTAAGGCATCCAACAAGCAGCATACCAGAGAGAGGATGTCAAAGCCACGTGACGATGAGCCATATTGAATGAAGCAGTGGAGTTGATTGAGTATAAGCAGATGAGATGAGAGCCAGCTGACAGATACTACATACATAGCTCGCCTTTAGCACTTTACATACAGCGGCAGCACCGACTGGCTGCCTGAATACTAATTACAATTTCATACCAATCCTCGAACAAGCGAAAATCTTAAGCTGTGTGATTTTCAGTCTTATCATTACACGCTTGTGCATCTACGTCCAGTCGAGTCTCGTCTACCTGTCAGCTTTCACATACATTATCAGGCCTCACACATGAACATCTGTTAGCGCTCCGAGACTTAATTACAATGTCCGCCAAGTTGAATCTATCCTGACATACAGATTGTATTCCACTAGCCACATGTGTGCATAATACTATTGCATGTGAGAGTAGAGGACATGCATCATCAGTTTTTCTCAGTTGTTCGCCAAGGAGGTTCTGTTTTGATTGGCTTATTTGTTGGTTGGCTTGTAAGATAATATACTCAAAAAGTAAGTTCAAGTCGGAGGAACAATATCTTAGGGGCTTTTATGAACTGTTACATGTGGAGGTAGAGGACATGCATTATCAGTTTCACTCCTTTGTTTTATATTTGAAGTCTGGCTACTTCTGTGCTGCCTTCTCAACCTGCTTTTACATGAAGGCTTACAAGTGAAAATCCATTTGGCATAATGGATTTCATATTTGACTTCAAATGAAACTGGGTAATTACTGTAATTTCTTCAGCCCCCTCATGTTTAGGTGAGTCATAGTCTATGCATGCCATATGTTTTTGCATTGTTTTTTTTTGTTCTTGTCCCTCTATGGCTTCTAGTTCTATACCCTACTGAGTAAAAGACTGATGTGTACAGTTTAGTGTTTGTAAACAATATTGCTGTGTTTGCAAAGACTGTCCTATAAGCTTATCAGACCACAATATAATTTCTATAAAGGAATTAGCTTTAACCACCAAATAGAGCAAAATAATATTATTTTAGCAACTTAACGACTGCATGTGTGTAATGTCAGAGCCTGGTTAGAAAAGGAGTGCATCAGTTTTGTTTTATTAAAGGGGCTACATTATGCTTTTATTCATATTTTTAAACCAAACCCTGTCACCTCTAGAAGAGGCTTTCACATTTTACAACCTTTAAAAACATTATCTGATTAAAAGAAAATGTTTTTAATATGCACTCTATTGGTGCCATAAAGAGATGTTGAAGAGATCAGTAGAGGGCAGCTTGATGTTGTCTTTTGAACACAAACAGAGGAAAAAAAACTTTTTTTCATTCCTTCAACTTTTTAGTATGATGGCATTTTACTACAAAATTTGAGGTGAGGAATCAGTGAAAACTAGAGATGTTAGGATTAACCAATTTTACAATTATTCATGAATATAAATGTTATGGTAGAACAATTGTAAGAATTTTAGGAGCTTTGGTTTTTCTTCAGTCTTTAGTACATGTTTATAAAGTCCTTCAGGCTCTTAAATAATATTAATTAAAAAGGAATAAAAATGTCAAAAACTGGGTTAGGCAGGTTGATAGTTGAGAAAAAGTAAACACCTGGTAATTAAATGTTTGGCTAAAAGTGTGAATCAAGCATTTAATAAAAATGTAAAAAAAAAAGTGCTGTGTTTCATGTCAATAATTGTGAAAATCATAAAATCGTAAATTTCATCTCACAATAATTGTGACACTAAAATTAGATATTGTGACATTCCTAGTGGAAACAGAGCTGTACACCATTTTTGAGATAAAGGAATAAGGGCAGAATGAATGCAGAGTCCTTGTTGATTGGTCAGTGCTTCCTGAGTGGGTGAGGTTTGTGCAAACAAGCGTTTTGAAGCCTTAGAACAGCCATGCCAGAAAATAGAGGACTTCTCAAACATGCGTGAATGAAGCTAAACACAACTCCAGGTACAGCTAGGTCCATAAGTATTTGGACACTGACACAAGTTTTATTGGTTCAAAAGCTATTTCTTGAGCTGTATGGGCTGTATATTTCCCTCATGGATTCATGATAAACTGAGAAGATAAAAGATCTGGACTTGATTCCAGGTGTTACATTTACATTTGAAAGCTGTTTTTGTGAAATCGCAACATACGGTCTCTCAATGAAAGTGAACCAAACCATCCTTAGGCTGGATCACAAAATTGATGAAAACCCCCTTCACAACATCCACCTTAGTGTAGACCTCTGTCCAGGAAGTAGGTTTTTCAGTGTCTAGGTCCACCATAACGAAAGACTTCATGAGAGAAAATACAGAGGGTTCACCACAAGGGGCAGACCATTCATCAGCCTTAACAATAGAAAGGCCACATTAGACCAAAAAACACCTAAAGAAGCCAGACCAAGCCTGGAACAGCATTCATTGGACAGATGAGACTCAGACCAACCTGTACCAGAATGACATGCAGAGAAAAGTCTGGAGAAGCCTCATGATCCAAAGCATAGAACATCTTCTGTAAAACATAGTGGAGCAGTGTGATGCATGAGCGTGTCTAACTTCCAATGGCACTGGGTCATTGGTGATTATTGATGTGACAGAAGCAGCCAGATGAATTTTGAAGTGTATAGGGATAATTTTTCTGCTCAGATTCTGACAAAAGCCATTAAGTTGATTGGACAGTGCTCCACAGCATCAGATGGACAGTGAATCAAAACATACTGCAAAAGCAGCCCAGGAGATTTTTAGGGCAATTAAGTGAATTATTCTGCAATGGATAAGTCACTCACCAGATCTCAGCCTAATCAAACATCAATTTCACCTTTTTAAGATTAAACTTAAGGCAGGCAGACCCACAAGCAAGCAACGACTGACCATAGCTGCAGTAAAGTAAATTACAGCTGAAAGTATATAACTTTATTTTGAATATGTTTTGGTTAACAGCAAGTTGCAAAAAGGTGAAAAAGTGCATATTTGTAGCAAACGTCTTTTAAGATCTCAAAAAAGAAAGCAAAACAAAACACACACACAATATGAAGTAACAGATTCTTCCTTTAAGTTCCTTTAAGAGCCAAGTTAGCTCTACTGTAAACAGGTGAGACTGACCTGCAGAGCTGGAACAGATCACCTATATGCCCTCCTAGCCCCTCCTATATTACATAGCATTCAGCAATAACATTAATTTCCACATTGCTACAAATAAATGGGCATTCTGTCCATAAGCCTGGACTCCATACAGACAGCAGGTAAGTAAAACGTTGACCAACCAAAAGAAAAGAAAACTACTACTACTACTACTACTACTACTACTACTACTACTACTACTACTACTACTACTACTATTGTACAGTAACTCTTACTTAACAGTAAATGAGAGTGTGTCAATGCTCTGCTGCTCACGTGATTGCATAAACCCGCCAGAATGGCACATTTAAACAGCCACAGTGGGAATGTCCGGGTTTGCCCAAATGTATCACGGAAGAGAGGAGACAGTGACACACGGAGGTGCGTGAAACACCCAGAAACAGCACTTTTGTGATGGCAAAGTCTAGCACTACTAAGCGTGCATTTTCTTTGTGGTAAAAAGCACTACGGAAAACCAAAAGAAATTTGAAAATTAAATTTGAACAACTATATCAACAAGAACAATTTATTTATGCTGTTTAGAACATCTTTTTGTTGTCATGTCGCTTTGTCATACATGTGTCAGCCATTATACTGCTACCATAGCAGCCTCCCACCATACACACTGTAACCATGGGTAGCCACATAACTGAATGTTAAACGTGTTACCATGGTAATGTAGACAGTGTAGTTTATGGCGGTCAGGACATTATGATGATAATAAAGTTAGGTCAGGGTGCCTAGGGCCCTGCAGGCTGCTGTGGTGCACCATGAGATTGATTGATGGTTTTCTTGTCACTTTTATCTGAGAAATGCATTAGGTGAGGAGTAAAAGGAGGATGGGAGAAGAAGATGGGGAGAAAAGAAGTGAATGGAAGATGTGAAAATGAAATATGTGGGATACATGTGTATTATTATTATTATTATTATTATTATTATTATTATTATTATTATTATTTTGTACAAAATGTCTCAGTAAATGTTAAAAGTTAAAGCCACAAGTGGCAATGATAGGACCTTGCCTGCCGCAACCAAAGCTGGGGCAAAGATAAATCCATATTGCCAAAAACTTAATGTTGTTAGCACTTTTTTTTAAGGTCCAAAAAACCTTTTTTTCATTCCATTACTTTATGGCCCTATTCCAACAAGTGTTCAGAGCAGACAAACTGGGCACTGGTGGGAAAGAAGCACACTCATTTTTTCCTTTGAGCATGTGTTCACTCAGTCACTATCAGAAATATATAGCTTCATAGAATTTAATAGACAAAGTATGGACAAAGTTAATTTTGCTTTTGGCTTTTCCCATCCCTGAGAAGCGTGGAAGAGCTCAGAATAAACTTGCCTGACTGTGAATCACAATATGTGAATATATTAACTTCAGCACCAAATGATTAGCAGCTCGTGCCAATGTCTTGCCATTGATTCATGCTCAGTGGATTTGTAGTGCCTGAGCAGATGCAGCAACAGATGCATAATATTTTATCTCTGTGAAAAAGGCAAAATGTTGCTCATCCGTCAGCCTCTTCACAAACATTAAGCCTTCCTTCCACTTTCTGCAACTCACATATGGAGTATTTTTTTAGACTAGACATCAAGACATCCCAGCACAGTCATTAATATTTAAAACACAACAAATGTATATAATACCCTCATGGCCAGAAAGCATCATTCAAACTTAGTCCAATGAAAGATAGTTTGGTCAATGACCTTATTTGATATTTCACTAACAAGAGTTAAATTACAATGCAAAATATGGTTGATGGGGTGCATGGTGGCAGAGTGGTTAGTGCTTCTCCCTCCCAGCAAAGTGGTTGTGGATTCGATCCTGAATCCTGAATGGAGTCTCTGGGTTCTCTCCAAGTTTTCTGGCTTCCTCCCACCGTCCAAAGAGATGCATTAAGGGAATTGGTGACTCCAAATTGCCATTTGTGAATGAATGTGGTTGTCTGTGAGTGTCTGCATCATGGCCACTGTCCAGGGTGTACCCCTCCAACGCCCAGAGTTGCTACAATAGACTTCAGCCACCTACAACTGAATTAAGCAGAAGAAGATCAATAAATGAGTGTGGTTGGTTTTCTTTGCTTAAAGCAGAACCATGCACCTTTGCCTGTTACTTTGCTATTGTTTTGGTCTCATTTTTTCTGTAAGGTGCCTCCCCTACATTTGGGAGTGAAGAACTATACTAACAACCATGAGTCCAGTTGACTCCTGTGTGACCCCTTGCTCTGCTTAACTCTCCTCATATCCATACAAAGGTTTCTCTGCTTTTTGGCCGCTCTGACAAATATCTAAGAAATAAGGAAGGAATTGCTGGCTTGTTGTTACGGCTAACCATGTGTTGCTATCTTGCAAGACCCAAGACTTCAGGGATAGCATTGCATAGTTCTCCTTAAGTCAGTGATAAATTACCTAAGAAAACCTTATAAGTGACAATACTATAAAACACCATTTTTAGTATCATGTTTTACACAAGAAATGTGTCAAAATGGTTACAGTTTGACTAGACAATATGAAGTGCCATTAAAAATACAAGACTGGGTTAAAATATTTATAAATGCGTATGGAAAAGAGCGAGATAAGTGCACAGTGGCTGAATCTTCCAATGGGGAAATTTACATCATACATAGGTCACTTTATATCCTCAAAAACCCCTCATAAAAGTTGCATTGTGAGTTGTTCATTGTTACATTGTCCTCCTCATGTCTACAGTGGACCTTGGGCTGTTAGTTACTGGACTCTATGGAGACACACATCACAGATGGATGCTGTAATCTTTTTTTCCCAACAAAACGCCAATAAAACTTTAACAGACCAGGTATGCATTTTGGCTTTTCAGACACAGAGCAAGGGTCAGCATTTTTGTTTTTCACATCAAGTCTTGTTGGTGTCATCTTGTGTGACTATATTGACAAAAACTATTGCAGGGGAATGGGGAAAAAAACTCACAATCAGTGAGCTGTTAAGGTCATGCAGTCTCAGCAAATAAAGACATAATGTGAGGGAGAGTGAAAGACCGATAAAGAGGAAACAGGGTGCAGGAGCCTGATAGGAAGTGAATTAGAGAGTGCAGAAAGAAGTAGAGAAAAGGGAGGTAGATGGAATTGGACTGATAGCCAGAGATAGTGGGCAGCGATGGACAGATATAGTAGTGCCTTGTGGCTAGTGTCCATATCTCCTGCCACCAATGACTCTTTCTGGCTCGCTACAAACATGAAGTCCACCACTGCTTATCTGCCCTCTTTCTGTCTCTTTCACTTCTATCTGTCACTACTTGACGATGCACACTTCACTTTACTGCTTCACCCACATCTGGGTTTTATCACAGTTTGGTCATTTCCTTTTTGCACTCTCCTGCTGCTTCAGGCCCAAGAACTAACTATTTTTTATCTGTCCTTCTATCTTGTCCTCTACCTCTGTAGAGCTGCTGTTCAAATTCTCTTATCAGTATATGACATCTATTAATTAAAGTACAGACTTTTATTTTTGTTTTGTGGGGGTTGTGTATAAACAACCAGACACTCCTCACAATTTCAGGAGAGGGTTTGGGTGATGGTGCATGTGTGTGAAGGGCTATAGTTTCTCCACCAGCCATTATTTCAACAACAAAAGGGAGCATTGCTTTCTAGGAGCCTACATACAGCAGGCTATCAGGCTACCATCATCAAATGGTTTTCATCCATGGGAAAATCGCCTACTTCCTATGTAAATGCCATAAGTAATCTAAAAACACCATTTTAATCAACAACTTTACATATATTTCCTTTTCCTCAGATGACGCAGGAGCAGTACATCCTGGCAGCGCAGCCTAACCCTCTCCACCAGCGCGGGGCGTCGGTCTGTGGGACCCAAGTCTACCCCGCAGTGGGCATCTACGGCTGGAGGAAGAGGTGCTTGTACTTCTTCATCCTGCTTCTCCTTGTCACCATGATTGTCAACCTGGCGCTGACCATCTGGATCCTCAAAGTCATGAACTTTACTCCGGTAAGAAGCCAGTGTTCGAGTGTGGCCACAGGCGTGTTGTAAAAATGTCAGTCTAAAATATGGCTTACTGTTTATATGGGTTTTTTTTATGTGAGAAAGATGTAAGAGAAGCTTTAAGAGGCTCAGTGTAATGCAATGCAACATGGGAGCCATAATTAAAAACACAGCAGTTGAGGAGTGTGTGGGTGTGTGTAAACAGGGCACAATTTGAATTAATTTTCTTCCTAGGGTGTGAGGATTTACCCAGAATTCCTCTTTTGACTGCGGCATATTGCAGCCAAGCCCCTTTGATCCTCCTTTTATAATTTGGATTTAGTCGCAGTGAAAGTTTTAGTGAGTGTGTGATGTATTTCTAAGTAAAATAGTGTGTGTGAGATGCTTTGGAAAAAACTCAAATATCAGACAACGGGAAGGGCTATATAGCACAACATAAATATTTTGGTTGTTGATTTGCACATACAAGCTAAATTCTGCTGCTAATATGTTGATAGAATAAATACAACCAGAATGCAATGGTTTGCAAATCCTAAATCACCTGATGTTATTTTATCATTTCATGAAAAATAATTCCTCTACTAGAATTTAATAGTGGCAACAGTGGCAACACATCTCAAAATAGTTGGGACAGGGGCAACATAAGACTGGAAAAGCATGTGTTACAAATCATAGATTTAAGGATTATTTGCAAAATATATGGGTTGTTATCACATATGTTTCTATCCAAATTGGGATAACATTTGACATTTCCTGCTTCCCAGTCAGTGTTCAGCCTGCAGCACTCAAGCCTTGCTCCTGTTTGGTATTAAAGTATGCAGGCCTGACAGTGGCTATGATAACATATCTTTGAGGATGAAACTTTTGCATGTTTAGTAAGATAGCTACCACTTGCACACTTGGAGGTTCAGTCAGAAATTGCTATTTTGACACTGTCGACTTCTGAATCCCTGATTGTCACTTTCCATCTCCTATTCTGTAGAAAAATATTGCAAGTAATTGGTTTTCCTATTTGAAGTTTCTTTGGGACGCTCTATTGCTGTTGCTTTTTGAGATTTCTACTGCTTGCCTATTTTCTATTCTGTCTGATTACCACCACTGCTTTGCTAAGCCTCTTTTTAGAAGAGTGTTTTGCAAAAGCAGACTTTGAGAATAGTAGATAAATATATTCGACTGAAGTGACTCAGGGAATGAACCGCCTGGGAGCCAGTGGTGTTTAGACTGGAATATGCCAGAGGTAGAAAAAGTATTCTAAACCTATACTCAACTAAAAATACTGTCACTCTACTGTCAAAATATTACTCATGTAGAGGTAAAATTATTGCTACTGCTATTACAAATTTATTCTATACAAACCCTAACATTTATTCAGATAAATGTTTGTTTTAGAAATCCTACTCACAATGTACTTTTCTTCAAAAAATGGTAAATTAACTGAGTAAAAGTATTTACTACTAATACTAAACAGATGGTGATTTGCAGATGCTGATGTTGATAATCAAAGATACAGGTAGAAGCCCCGGGACGTCCTTTGTTGGTCCTGTCTTCAAGGCTGACCTCTCAGTGGTGTTTATGATGCACATCTCTTTCTGAGCGTGTCATCTGTGGGTTACTGCTCTCGTATACTTCATCCTACATCGCCTCAGGGCCCAAGGACATCCACTGTGATACTATATATGCATATGAGGGGGAGTTTGACCCTTACAAACCTCCTGTAAAGCAGCCCCACGTCAGGCCTTATGTTTCAATGAAAGACGTGAGAATAGAAGAGATGTGGAAAAGAGACAGCTAAAGAAGGTGCCTGAGGGGAGGCAGCAGTAACGGGCATAAAAGAGCTGCACACATTTCAGAGGCAATGAACTGGTATGTGCAAAACAGATAAAGTGGGAGGTGGGAGGCATAAGATATTTTATACAGGCACAGAGACAGAAAAGCACCTGGGCAGCAGAAAATGTGTGATTTTTAAATGGCATAAATAATATAGCAATAACATTTTTAGACAATTAAGGAAAGTTTACAAAATGTAGCTAAAGTTTGGTTTAGATTTATGATGTAATATTGTAAATGATTAGTTTTAATTGTTAATTTTATTTATTTTTTCTTCAAAATTGTGACATCTAGCATTTCAAAACATATTTACATCCCCACTGAGTGTATTAGTGCAGTTAAAGTACAAACCCTGAGTGGGAAGAAATGGGGAAGTTGGAATACTGCTGTTTACTCAAATGCTGGTGTTTCAACTAGAGAGATGTTAAGTATCTATAATCAATAGGCTATTAGCATAATTGGGCTTTCGGGTAGATAATTAGGAGAAATGAATAGAGACAATCTGCTTTTAAAGAGGAGACAAATATCTCCACAGTGATATCTGGAGTTTGACATGGTTCAAATCTATTGTGCTAATATTTCTCTAGAGACCTTTGCTAATTGCTCACAATTTAAATTATGCACATTTTACCAGTAATTACTTGGCTAATTAATAACAAATATGACAATTTTCTGTTTAGTTCATACATTTTCATTGTTTGATTATTTGTCTTTATGGTACCTTGAACTAATAGTCTGAATATATGATGGGTTATTGACTGTAACAAAGTAAAAATACTTTATTATTGTACTTCTTTATGTCTGTATTTCTATTTTCTATTTACTGTTGTACTTTTATTTACTGTTGTACTCCACTACACCTTGGAGAAAATATCTAGGTTCATATTTACTCCACTGCATTTGCCAATTGGTTTACTTTGGACAATTCTTTAAGTTTAGGGGTCAGTTAAATTGTCTTTGGCTGTGGCGTCTTTGTAAATATGCAAATATAAGACATGTCTCAGATGAGATGCCGCAGCAGGTTCAGTCATCTTTCTATTCTGCACTGGTTCTTTATCTCAGAAGAATCACCATCATTCTTAATTGTGACCCCTAACATTTAGTACATAAAGCACTTGTGGAATATCTGTGCAATACTTTTACTTTTTAACTTTAGGCATGTTGAGAAGTACTTCCTTCTGTCAATTTGGCAAGTAAGTTTTGTTCAGTTGTTGTGAGACTATGACTCTTCTTTGGCTTGTCATTGTCACCAGTCCAATCATGTCTAACAGTCTGCAGCATAATGAAGGCATTTTTCAGTTTTCCTTTTTGTTTGCCGTTGCCAGATGAGATTCTCCTTGTGTGTGTGAGTGTGTGTGTGTCTGAGAGGTATGGGGTGCAGTTGAGGAGGGGTTTGCAATTGAAGTGACAGCTTTGGCTCTAAATTGGAGAGGAGGGACTTCTCGTTTCTTCTCTATGTGTGTGTGTGCTGAGTGAAGGTAATGCAATTATTTAGCAATTGTTCATGCTGATTTGTGTGTGTGGCCTCGGTGTGTCCTCCTCCGGGTCCTCTGGGTTTTCACTACAGAGAAATTCAATTTGACTTGTCACTCACCAATCAGCCGGCCTAATTCTTGCCTGGGAGTAGACCGGTGCTGTGCCAGTGCCAGTTGGGTGTATATTTGCATGAGGATCAGACTGTGTGGTTAGTCTAATATGTGTTTGCCATCCTAATAAATCCAACCACAATGTTTTATCATCTGTTAACAACATCAGGTGCTCATAATGTCCCCTTGTTCTAAAACACAGTATCCTCTGGCCAAAGGTTTGAGCCACTAGTACACAGTATAATATAGTATTTGGTTCCAATACATATGAATCCAAACATTTTGTATGTTTACTGTAACCAGGGCTTGACATTAACACTAGCCAACAAGCCAAATGCAGGTATTTTTTTAAAATTTTGGTTAGTGATGCAAATACTTTTATTAGCCACTTTGGCCAGTTGAATTTTATGCATACCTAGGCCTATATCATAACTTCAGAAGTTAGGCCTGAATTTAAGGTGCTCTGCTTCGTGTACGCCATTTATGTTATAGTAATTCATTATGATTAAAAAAAAAAAATGAATAAGTTACTTTAAAATTACATGTTTTAAAAGATGTGACACCACATACACATAGATAAACTTTATTCTGCCTAGGTAAACCTGGTTTTAATATTTGAAAAATCAGTGTCCATGCATTATTTTTTGTTTTACCTTTATTTAACCAGGAAAGTCCCACTGAGACTCAGAATCTCTTTTGCAGGGGAGTCCTGGCCCCTTGTGTTTTTAGTGGTAGGGGAAGCTGGAGCACCTGGAGACACGAGGAGAATATGCAAACTCCACACAGAATGGCCCCACCCAGTCCGGGAATTGAACCCGGGACCTTCTTTCTGTGAGGCAGGAGTGCTAGCCACTATGCCACTGTGCTGCCCTCTTTTAGCTTATTGTATACTAAAATATGCATATACATTCCACTCATTAAATTGTAGCTATTAAAAACACTAATTGGCTAGTAATTTTGACAAAGACTAGCCATGGTGACCAGTGGGGAAAAAAAGTAAATGTCAAGCCCTGACTGTACAAAAAGTAAATCTGAAGTATTCAAAATCTGTATTTGAGTAAAAGTACAGTCACTACAAAATATTACTACTCAAGTACTCAACAAGTAATCAACAAGTCAAAAAAGTGTATAAAGTTTACTTAAGTATAAAATATTGCTGCTACCAGTACTTTTACTACACAGTATCATTGGGCCAGCATTTTAAGCCCCTATAGTAATAATGTTGCGAAAATCATACTGAAATAGCCACTAAACATATAAAAAATTCAAAGTCTTTCACACTGAATGATCCCAAAGCAGCTACATGTAGTTTTAATACTTGCCTTGTTTTGGCCCAGAAGTTACAAAAAACATTATGTAAAGTATGTTTACAGGTTGTTTTTGTCTACGCTGCATTATTAGCTTTGGTATGACTTCAGAACACTGTCTGGATCATTTTTTAGACATTTTTTGATTCTGTACCATTGTAAGATAGAACCACTCCAGGCACAAGAGCTCAGTAAAGAAACAAATACAGTTTTGGTGGATTCCTAACCATTGCAAGATATAAATGCTCTGTGGCTCAATTGACAGAGCATTTAACCCTGAACTAAAGGATCGCAAGTTTAAATCCAGTTTTGGGCACTATATTTTTACCCACCACCACATTGCAAGATGGGGCTACTGATTTTAATGTGAGCGGTTAGTAAATGTGGGGATTAGTTTTGGTGCATTCATTACTGTTGTAGTAAAAGTATAAAGGCTCTGTGCCCACTGTCACTGTGTACTTTACTGTATTTTCACTTACCATATTTAGTTTTCTTCACATTTAATTCACATTTTAGGGGCTATGTTCATCACTAATAAAAGTGCATTTTTTGTTGAATTATGCTTTGTTTTTGTTTTGTTTTTTAATCATTGAAGTGTTTGATACAAGAAATCAGTAAAAATGTCGGTGGTCACAGATAGGAGGCAATGGTAAACACTGACATTCCCTGCTTCAGTACTGCCTCTCACACATCTGAGTTACAGCGTCTAAAGCTGATAAAACAACAATTGGAAAAGCAGTAAAGGCAACATTAATTAGAAACTGTGTTATGGCAACATAAAATTAAGCTGACACAAGAAAAATACTGCAGGGATGATAGAGGCTAATCAAATCTGGCTTATAGCTAGCAAAAATCTGTTCCTTAGACTAATTCTCCTTCTGCCACCTTGCACTAACATTTTATCACATGAGTAATTCTCCCGACCCCAGTATTCCTTATGGTCCTGTGCTGTGAGACTCTCCACCTGTCTGCTGCCTGATCCTCATTGACCTTTGACCCCAGCACATGTACAAATCTCTTCACATATGTTAAGAGCTCATGTAGTCTACTCACCTTGCTGTGTCTTGTATGCTCATTAGCCTCCAAGACCATACCTTTTCTTAATAAGCCGATGCTGAGTTTTGCACTGTGACAATAAAAATAAGTAAGATCATGATGGCTTATTTAAAAACTTTTATTGCATTATTATGGTGACCTGGATGACTGAGATTATTCACATATATCTTGATTTATGTGAACATTTTATATTACCTCATTGGAAATAGGTTTACTGTTTAGATTGTTTATATGGCATTGATGCTGATTCTATTCAATATATAGGGTTTGTTTTTCCTTTGTCTAGTAGATATTTTGCATTGTGTATGCATGTTTGAATCATACATGCTACCATAAGGAAAATAAACTTACCTGAACTGAGCAGCAATGCCCAGACTTTCCTTTCCCCAATATTCGTCCAGGTCCTCCAAAAATATGTGTTCACACTGTTCCTACTCCTGTGGTGGTAAAGGTTGATAGATGTTAACTCACTGTACTAGATGTAAAAATACTAAACTAAATTCTTTCTTGTGTAAATTTAAAATAAGTACTTGGTGTAAATTTACATATAAGAACTGCCACTACTACCACTGCTACTACTACCACTACTACTATTACTGCTGCCTCCACTCTCTCTGCTACTACTACCACTACTATTACTACTACCACTACTACTATTACTGCTGCCTCCACTCTCTCTGCTACTACTACCACTACTATTACTACTACTATCACTACTACTATTACTGCTGCCACTACAATCACTGCTACTACAACCACTACTACAAATACTGCTGCAACTACAATCACTGCTACTACTACCACTAATACTAATACTGCTGTCACTACTATTACTACTACTACCACTACTACAATTACTGCTGCCATGACTATCAATGCTACTACTACCGCTACTACTATTACTGCTGCCACTACTATTACTACTACTACTACTACTAATAATACTGCTTCCACTACTATTACTACTACTACCACTACTTCAACTATTACTATTACCACTATTATACCCACTTTTCTACCAAGATAAAAAAAAAAATGTGCTTACTTTTTTAGAGGCATACAAAGTACAATTGTAATTGTACTCTAACTCTAAAAGTAAAAATGTGTTCTAGAAATTGTACTCAGAAAGTACACATTCTTCAAAAATGTGTAAATGACTTGTGTATAACTATAGTTCTACAGTACTGTGAATCCCTAATGCAGCTATTTATTGTAAATATACAAATACTTACAGGACACAGAATTACACTGCATTAAGGTTTTGCCCCCTTTCCGTCACAATTTTATGATGGCTGTATGTTTCTTTGTGAGCACCATAATCCATGTGAGACTGACAGAATGTGAAGATGTGCTGAGTGGGGAACATGGAGAGTGATGTATAGAAGGCGACGGGAAGTGATGGGATCCACCGTGTGACTGTGCTGTGTGTGTGGTTTAAATGCAGTGTCCCATCATCTTCTTCCCTCTCCGCGGTAGCACCAGTGAGGTCCTCAGGGACAGAGAGCGGCCTGTTTCACTGCCTCACACGGTGGAAGTGAGAGGATGATGGCTGCAGTCACAGTGACTCTAGTGTGTGTGTGAAATGTGTGGCTCCATCCAGTTATATTCATTTACGCCTGCTCTAGAGCTCATACACTGGAGATGTCCATGTGCGATTCAAAACTGAGAATGGCTGCTATGCTGTTAATCTTTTGAAATCACATTTGAGGCATAACAGTTTTCTGTCTCTGTCTCAAACTGTCTATAATCCAGGGTGCATGTCATGTCCCTGTCCGTGGCTGTGTTTTGTTCTGTTTTGTTTCTCTTGTGTTTTATTTTGTAGTCTTAGTTAGTCCTTGTGTTTTTCTGTTTTGCTTCCTGCCTCCTGTGTTTGATTGCCTGCCCCGCCTTAATGTGTTTTACCTGTATATTCCTAGTTTATTTAGTGCCTATGTTCTCCCTAGTTCTTTGTCGTGTCATTGTCAGTATCATGTCTATGTCTAGTCTGTGTCTTTGTCTCAGTCTCACGAGTGCCCAGTTCCCAGAAGTTCATTTAGCATTTTTGTATTTTGTAGTTAGTTCTTTGGTTTAGTCCTTGGGCTTTTTGTGTTTGGATTTTGGATATTGGACTTTGTGGACTATGGTTTGTTTTCACCCTTTTTGTTATTACATTCACAGTCCTGCATCTTCGGGCCTTTTTACCCCTGTGCTCCACCAAATTATGATGCAGGGATAGACTCCAGCCACCCAGAACCTCAAATGGAAATAAGTGAAAAAAGATGAATGAATGAGCTCTGTTGGGTCAAAAGCTCTCAAGTTTTAATGCCAGAGATATTCTCTTGTTGTATTGTCATAGTTTTATATTTGCTTTTCACAGTAAGTCTGTAATGTTTGAAATAATTTGAAAAATATGCATATATGCACTTACTTTTATGTGCATTGTGCAGTGTGTTTTAAAAAGTGAGAAGTCACAAATTATTATAGTATAGTATATAGTAGTCACTGTGCTTTTTGACAGAATCAAAAAAGACCAGGTAGTCTTTGCAATGCAGTGAGATGCTGAGTTCAAAAATAAATGGAAAGAAAATTGCTGATGCAAGTGTAAAAGTGTTGTAAAAACATAGAAAAATAAAATATTACTTTGTACCTCCAGAGCTTAGTAAAGCTTTAAAAAGCCAGTGTACTTTATGTGCCATTCCTAAACATGAATAAATGGAGAAAGTTACACTGAGAACAACATCCAGCATAAAACCTTTGCCAAATTAAATATGCAAATCTCTGCATGCTAAGTGACACATGATTTGCTGTGATGACCTCGAAAGAGACCATCCAAAAGAAAGGAGAAACATGGATTACAGATAACATAATTTCATTGTCATTTTTGCATTTTTAACATCATAACTTTTAGACAGGAAGTAAATAAATGTCACACATTTTCATATTTTCAGTTGCTTTATATTATCCCATAACACCAGCCATATATTATCATTTTGAATTAAACCCAATATGTGAAGACAGTGTGCATGTCCTCTATGTTGTTCTCCTTCCTTTAAAGTAAGGTCAGAGCCAGAAAGTGCTTGTAATTTAAATGTCATAAAAAGCTGAATCATTAAGTGAATCATTACTCATGCAAAGTGTATGACTTTTATATTAAGTGAATGTGTATCGGCAGTACATAGGCTGGTATATGACTGTGAGCCATTGGCATATGCCTTCAAAGCCACAGTGAGTGTGCGAGCCTGCTGTCCTCAGCTCCTGGTCTAGACCTGCCTCTGTCATTATAGCTCTTCACGCACTCTTCATGGACGAACACACATTTTTCTCTCTCTGTCGCTAACAGTGCTGACCTCAGGTAATAAGAGAGTCCAGCGTGAAATACTCTGTCCTCAACCATATACTAGTGCAGGAGGCAGCGGTGGTTAATGTGACGTATCCATCAGGCTCAGAGTGCTGACACACCTGATGTTAATCGCTTCAATGGTCAGTCAGCACACACACAAAACAGACACACAAAACATCACAATAACTCTGGCTATCAAGTCATCTGAACAACCAAAGTGTTTAGTACTAATAGACAGGGATAAAGAATAGGGCTATGTTCATTTCTAAACGTTCTATTAGAAATCCTATAGATGCATTTAGTGACTGTAAATAACAAAACACATACAACATGATGCAATGAGTAAAAGGCCGCTCACGCAACAACGCTGGTCAAGAAAACACAATGGTCCTGGTGTCATGTCACAGATACGCAGGAGCCAGCATCTTATAGACAAAAGGCCAATCTGCAACAGAATCATTGTGGTTTTGGCAAAATATTGAGAGTTTGGGTGTAAAGGGGCATAGTGGCATTTCAGATTATACAGGAGAGCCAAAACTGAATCAGCTGCTGCTGCTGCCTCAAATCAAACACACTATTTGATCATTTTGTGTTATAAAATTGAGAATCTCTTTGAAATTTATATTACTACAGTTTTAGTTGAAAATCATTTATTAAACTTTTTTAAAATGGCAAAAAAGTGAGATATGCCTTTTTGACACTAACATTTTCTCAATAAACGTATGGAATAAACAGAGAACTTGGGCATAAATAAGTAAACAAATGGAGACAGAATGAAGATTTTCATCTGAAAAAACACAGCGGCTTTCTTAAGGATTTTATATTCCAGGGAAAAAAGTAAAGTATCAAATAAACGTATGCTTTTTTTTTCTTTTAAAAACATTAAAAGGTATAAACGATCACTACAACTAATTAACTTATTATATTTTCAGTACACCATAAACATCAGCTCTTCACTCAGTTCTGCAGTCTTTTTATCTTATCTCATAATAAAGGGAGTATAGTTTTTTATTCTGCTTGAGAGTTTATACTTTACAGTCTGTTTTATAAATACACATAAACAGTTTTATTCATATCTGTATATTTAGTAAATTTAGATATCTTTTATATCTCATTTTACCCTATTTTATTTTACATGATACATGGTTATACATGTTTCTCATAACACATTACTGTTTTATGTGTGCACCAAAATACAAAATTCCTAGTGATGTGACACTTTTTGCTATAAAAACATTGTGGGATGCTCCCATTTCTGATTTCAATAATTGACATAAAACTAGGGCATGCCTCTTGGCCAGGACAGATTTTTATCCTAAATAAGACTATTCTGCTGAAATAAGGGCTAAATATAAATAAATAAATAAATAAATAAATAAATAAATAAATAAATAAATAAATAAATAAATAAATATTATATATTTTTTTATTAATATAAATATTTTTATAGCTAGACAATGCAATGTCATTTTAAGTTATGACTCAGTGCTGTGAGTAGGTTTTACCTTTGATCTGCTCAGTGTCAAAGAGTGTATGTGGATTTATGCCTTTTTGCACCAGAACAAAAGCCCACTTTTACCATTACACCTTTTAGTTTTTCTTAAATTACTTCTTTTGGGTCAACATTTAAGTTCCGTCCTTTTGCCATTGAAAAAATCTCACTGAGAGCTTTCATTTGATATATAATACTCATATTCACCCAAAATGACACTTATGCCCCTTTGCTTCCAAGCCCTCGATATGTTGTTGTGTAAACGGCCCCATGAGGATTGCAAAAGCATAAGCATTAGCCACTAAATATGGCAACAGATGAATCAACAAAATAGTCTTGGCCTCTGGTAATCAATAAACTGCATATGTGTAATGTCAGTGCCTGGGTAGACATACTGGACAATGACTGAAATGAGGCAGCCCACTATAGTTTGTAATTGTAGGCTCAAGTTTAATCCACCACAAATCTTATTTTATTAGGTTAAATATGGCAAATAGAACTGACAAAATTTCATGCATTTCAGTGGTTTTATTTGAAATGATCATTGTTCTGCTTCAATTTGTTGTAAAAATGTGTAGGGTTTAATTCCATATAATTGTTATAATTTCAGCACAAATTGGGGCTTGGTAACAAAGCCAGCCCGAATTTCAGTTCAACTTTTCAATAGTCACATTTGGTGAGCGTCATCTACTGCCATATCGCTTTTATTCTATTTACACTTGAAGAGTATAATGTTATTTAAGCCTCATTTTATAGAAAATAGTAAAAGTGGTTTGTATTTAGGGACTGATTGTTTAAAATTAATTCACTGGGCTACAGCCACATGTGGTTAGTCTTTGATGTAGTTTAAGCTATGCTGATATTCAGACCTTTACTAGTTTTACTAATCTGTGAATCAGCTACACCTGACTCACACATGTATTCAAGAGGAGTTAGACAACAGAGGAGAGCAGGACAATCATTACAGCAGAAAGATGTTTTTTTTTTTTTTTTTAATAAACCAATTATATAAACATTCAACTTTATTTGATATGCATCTATGTTTAGCAGTAAATACTTTGTAGCAGTATGCAGCAGTACACGATGCTACACAAACGGTTCTATATCATCTTTGTGCCTGTGTGTTTCCTATGGCCTGAGGATTTTGGCACCTGTTCAAAAGGCTGCAGTAGGGGGCTGTTTGCTCTGAACTGTTGGGAAGTTAGACTTTGATTAGACATCACAGCACATAGCTCACTGTTTGACTATCGGATGACTGGTGAATGTAGGCCAACTCACTATGGTGAAAAAACCTTATTAGAGAGACAAAAAGAACAAATATAAGTTTTTTGTCCTAACCTGAGATAAATAAAGCTGTCTTCTTAAAGAGTCAGCAACATTTTCACTTGAAACTTGCCAAGAGAGGCGAAAAACTTTAACATTAAATCATTTTGATGTGTATTTTTATGCATAGACCCTTGGGTATTCTTGTGTGGGGAAGACAAACAAGTATAGTGTCTGGTTGTATATGTGACGTCTAAATCTGAATCAGTCAGCACTTTAGTCCTATTATTTCCAGTGGCACTGTGTCAAACTATGAAAAATAAGGAACACACACGCTTAAAGGCTGACCGCAGTGTTGTGTGTGGGCACTGCTCCTATAGCCAGAGCAGGTGGTCCTCCATCGGGCCCTCTAGTCTGTCGGGAAGGCAAAATATCTATCAGTCAGCAGTTTCAGCCTTGTTATCTCTGCTGGCACTCTATCAAAGATATAAACAATGATAAATAATGAACACACACAGGTCTTAATAGAGTGTGTGCATGTACTGCGAATACATTCAGGAAATCAAATGTTGTTTGTCTCAGGGGAAAGAGATGTCTGCTGCTTTTAAGCTGACACTCAAATTTATCTCCTTATATCTGGTGTTTTATTTAGCCCCCATCAGGACTGAAGATTTCAAAGGAGAAGTTGGAGGAACTAAGACTAAATAAATAATGACTAAAATCAAATTCAATTGGTGCCTGGTTGGTAGCCTGTAAGTTTTATAAAGTGCAACTACACAATAAGAAAATGCTTATTGGTTTTGCAGAAAAGCAGCAGCAGAAAAGAGGAAGCTGAGGACCATGAGCTGCTGAAGCTGAGGAGAGTGCAATGGTGCTGCTGCTTAGGTGTTGATGGGGTTTATGCATTCATACACTCAGGTTTCTTATTGAATATAAACACACAAGCTACCATATTCACTTTTAATTTGACCTTTCAATCAAAGGCTAGGTGGAAAACTGGAATTCAAATGGGACACATCTGAACCCATGGCTGCTCTCACCTTATCAGCAGGGTAAAACTCTTCTCCATTAATCTAAACACTGCTCATATTCCTTATTAGTGGTCAAATTCTTAAGGTTAAGGTAGACTTTATTGTTCCCACAGGGGAATTTGTTCTCTGCATTTGACCCATCCTTCAATGCTGCGGTGTGGCACCTGGGGACTCTTCTCCAGATCTTGAGCCAGGATCCTGTTCAGGAGTACCTAGCTGAAGGATTAGTCGATTTGTGCATGTTTTGCGGTTGATGGGAGAAACCACAGTACAGAAAATGTAAACTCCACACAGAAAGGCCCCACACGGTCTGGGAATCAAACCCAAGACCTTCTTGCTGTGAGGCGAGAATGCTAACCACTAAGCCACCATGGTGAGCTCTGCATTACTTTGATAAGATGAACGGACTCTGGAGCATCAAAAAGCTTCTATGACCTGTTTGACCGTTTCAAGAGAACAAGTTGGATGCTTTGCTAACCTAAGAAGCTCTGGCTATTATTTAACTAACGACAGTCTTTACTCTGACATGACTTCTCTGACTTCATAGTGTTTTTTTGACATCTCAATATTGTATCTGGATCTTCCTTCCTCTCACTGACATCAGTGTCTAAGCACAAATTCAGAGTAATGTTCATTTGCTACTGACGACAATATGAATTCTAAAAGGAGTTCTATGAGCCAAAACAGGTTAATTTGGTCTTCCATTAAAGTCAGTGTCTCTGCGTATTGTGCCTTGACATGTTTTGACTCTCTTTCTGCAATCTTACATAATGTTACATGTGATGTGTCTTGTCAGCTGAGAACAAAAAAAAAAAAAAAAAAAAACTTTAGGTGAAGTAAACATTGAGATAATCAACTATATGCCCACTTTTAGAATAATACAGAAAAGCCAACTTTAACTTTGAAGATGAGTAGCTCACAAAGAGTTAAAAGATGCTTTCTCTGTTTTGTTGTGCATTAAATGATCTCCTCAGGGGATGAAACTTTAATGATTCCTGTGGGGAAATTGGATCAGTGCAGCGGCAAATAGGTTACAAAAGAATGGAGCACGGAAGGTGGCAGCAATTATAACTGCAACATATTTGTGCAGTCTTCTGCAATTATGATATTATGATATTTGTAGATTATTGATTGGTTTACCACAAAACAACACTACTATTAAAAGTACAGTGACAAATATGAAACCTATTAAATAGTCGTGTAAAAAGTGCAGAAAGTTAGAACAGGTGCTATACTCTATTCATCTGACATTTTTCTGCTGCATGCACTGTTGGTACAAATCAGAACTTGGGAATTGCGAAAATCAATGAGCGAGTAAAAACAACCTGCACATTCTGTATTTCATATTTCCTTCATTTCTCTCCCTGTATGATTTTTTATTTATGAAGTCTTTTGATTTCTTGCTTTATTCTTGTTCAGTGTGGGGACATACAGGAGAAGGATCAGAAAAAGATTACTCTCCGAAAAGTTTATAATGATTTTCAATTCCATTTTTATTTCTCCTTTGATTTCCTTTCAGCTAAGAGGTCGGCTCGTTTTGTCTTCGGCTGAGTTCAAAAGGATGTAATACATTGAAGGACATCTTCAGAAAATGTATGCGGCCATCTGAACAAAGACACACAACTCCTTATAATGTACTTAAAGCACACATATACACAGGAGTCCTCTGGAGATGAAAGGAGAATGTCAAAATGAACGCTTAAAGGGCTTCATCTCAGTACAGTGTGTGTTCTCTGTACTGGTATTGTGTTAGTAGTATGAGACTTTTCCATATATTGATTCATTATCCTCGATCCAGCAGATGATGTGACAAATTAGGACACATTCAGTGATTTCGATTGCTGTACTGCTCCTCACACAGGGACCTCCCCAAATGTAATTATAAAAGAATCATCCACATGCTCAGATGATCATGTTGCTCACAGCTGTGTTCTATATTGGCCCTGTTGGGTCCTATAAGCTAAATGGAGGTTGATTTACACCCTGCTACACACAAGTACAGCTGCATACACCAAAGCTCTTTGTACCTCAGCCAAGAATGTTGTACTTTTTAATGTTTTTTTATTTGTCTTTTTGCAACAGTCATTAAGTAACTGACTGGTTTTGGTAACATTTTCAGGAAAGGTTATGGACCAAGGAAGAAATTTATTTTGGTTTTGGTGTGGATCCATATTACTGTCTAGATCCGGGATTTGTTTACCTATCACACTATTGCAAGATAAGGCCAAAGTAAATGAGCCATCAGTAAAGAAACTAATGATTCAATTCTATTGATTCTACTATTATGAGACATAAGGACTTTGTGAGAATTTACCCCGCAAACTATAAGATGCTCAGTTTAAGTCCAGGTCAAAGCATTATGTCTTAACATTGTGAGCTAGGGCCATAGCATTGGTGGAGGTCTTATTTGACACTTTAAAGGCCTTTTTTGTTAAGGACAGAATTAGAAAGTATTACAACTTGTAAATACAATTACAATATGTTTTCCTTTTGATAGACCAGCATGCAGCCATATTATTTGTAGGCGCCCCAAACAGCAAGCATTTTTTTTTTTTTTTTTTTGCTTTGTTCAATACAGTCTGGGCATTTTTAATGTTCACTTTGACTGCAGTGTTTCTACACTGCATACAGAAACAACAACAGCACAATCAATGTTTTGCTATTCTTTAAAGCAGAAATTCTGTATAGTGAATTAATGTAAAGTGAATTACTGTTAAGACTTGTACAATGGCCTTCAGAATGTTGTACTTTGGCTTCACGTAGGATTTAATTTCCTAACAATTGCTAATCTAACCTTTTGCTTGTAATCTTTTATTTACAGTTTCAAATGCCGTCAGGTGTGAAGTAATTTATTATTGTCAAGTCTCCCTCCTGAAGGGAAACAGAAGGCAAAGGTTAATAATACGCACATACAATTATTTGCTTTTTTCACTTAAAACATGAAAGCATTGCGATGATTGTGACATTGAAAACAGTTTTTGTTCCTCTTACAATGCCATTCTATTCATAAAAAGGCCTGAATGACAAAATATAATGAGAGGCTTGGCTAAGTGGGTGACTTGGCTGTAAAGATGCTCTGAGCTGATTTTAAACACAGTGCACACAATAGTTAGTCTAGTTCTGCATAATAGTGGTCGACATAGTTCCACTGGCATAATGTACTGATATGAAATGTGCTGTTTCCATGTGTGCGCTACAGCAAAAATGATTTATTTAGCATAAACGTGGATGAGAACAGGCATGCTATCTATGTTTGAGATATAGATTTTAGCTTTTTGGTCTATAATTACAGTATTCCATTTTGGTCTGCATTATCTTTTCTTTTTCCTCAATCCTTCTTTCCTTTCTTCATTCCTTACAACCCCCCACCCCCCCACCACCACCCCCACTTCCTTTCATACATAATAATTTTAGTCTATTATCCACTGTCTTTGTGCTCAGTCTACACGCAACACTTATCTCAGTGGGGTCGAGGGAGTCTCAGTGGCAAAAAAGAACACATGTATGTGCCAAGCTTCCTGTCTGGAAAACACTGTGGTTCAGAACAGATGAGTTTGCCCTGATCCTATTCATGATTAAAATGCAGTGACTTACGCAGCAAGTACAAGAGGTCTGAAAAAAGGCTGATGCTATGAAAGCTTTTATCAGTTTGAAGGGATTTATAAACAATGTCCATTTTTTTTATATGTATTGAACTAAAACTTTGCTAAGTTTGGAGAGAACATTTTATTACCAGGTCATATATATTGGTAAGAGGAAGGGATTTCCCAAGGTGGACGATGAACTCATTGTATTTTACTGCTAATTTATTTTAATCAGGGCTTGACATTAACACTAGCCAACTGGCCAAATGCAAGTCCATCCATCCATAACTTTGAAGGTTAAGCATAAATTGATGTTGCTCTGCGTACACCATTTAGAAGGAATGCCACAATATCCAGATTTCACGGTATGGTATTATCTTAATATTAATGTAACAGTACAATATTTTAAAAAAGCTCACAATAACAAAAATATTCTCTAAAAATGCCTTTAGTACTTTAGTTATTGTGACATTTTAAAAGATTAAGACTGAAAAAATATTTAATAACAATAATTTTGGCATGTTGGCTACACTGAAGCAGAGAAAAGGATCATTGTCTATGTAGTTCACTTTACCTTTTTACTTTTGATACTGCAATATCACAATGTTGCTGTTATTGTTACATCAATTTACTCTGGCAAGGTAAGCCTTTTTTTTTTCTTTTTTTTTTTTTTATCCCTGTCCATACAGAAAACCACATTTTACATTTCTTTAACTAACTACATTGTGGCCAGTAAAGACACTAATTGGTTAGCATCCTTTGACAAATACTAGCCACAGTGACCAGTGAGCCAAAAAGTAAATGCCAAGCCCTGAATATAATGTTTAATAGTAACAGACATCCAAATCAACCACTGTTACTACTCATTCAAACCTGGAAGCTACAAATACTCAGTACACCTCCTTCTGACCTCCTCTGTACTTCTCCATTGGCATCTCCAAAGTAAATACTGCATTTGTTGTTCTCTTAGAGCTATTGTCACAGTAAACCTCTTAAAAGGGTCTGTTTCTATGGAACAAACTCAGTAGGAAGATTACAAAGGGTTGATTTCCACTGATTGTGTTCTCAATTTCCGTTTCGGTGCTTCCTTTGTCTTGTTCACAACACACTGTCACACTGTGCTCCATTATTGCTGATCAGCAGCCTATTACTGTTGTTATTATGTTTCCTGCATTCTGTGA